>CM031374.1:35550261-36150261 GCA_018208015.1 Medicago ruthenica
AAGCTTTTTCTTCCAACCTAGCATGTGACAAGCAAGTGGGCTTGCCCTTGGGCAGCTCTAGTCCCTCCCATGTGACCTGCTAACCACCACAAGGTTGCCAGCCACCTGCTTGAGGACTTTCCTCCTGCTTGCTTCCCCAAAAACCAGTCAAACCAGCTGGATTTTCTCACTTGAAAAGCCATGAGTGCCTACCCTGTTTTTGCAGCAGCTTTTCACCCCTCACACCAGCCATAAGTAGCCTTTTTCATCCCTCAATCTCTGCACATTACAGTGCACGTTTTCATTGATCAACCATTGAGATTGCAAGGATTGATCCCCAAGCATTAGCCAATTGCAATTCAGCTTTGTTCTTCATCATTACCTTCTAGAATTGGTTGAATTTGTGGCTGAAATCAGGCTGAATCTTGCCCCTTGGTACAAGGCAAGGTTGCCTCTATCCATTAGCATTTAATGCAAAGGGATTCAGCTTGATCTTAGCCACAAATCAGCTGAATTTTGGGATTTAGTAATGATGAAAAAGATTTGGTTTTGGCCTATAAATAGAAGGCAATGCCCAAGGTTTCAAAGACAACTAAGAACAGCATTTCAAGAGCAGAAACTCTACTCATTTTAGCTTACAAACCCTCACAAACAACCAGAAAAAAACAATCCAACACAAAGCTTTACCAAAGTTCAAATTCATCACCAATATCAAAAACCTTTGTGAAAGCCTTCAACCAAATCAAATCCATTGCAGCTGGAGCTTTGCTAAGGAGTTTTGTAAGTTTCAAAGCTTTTATATTGCATTTACAATTGTGTTTGCATAGCTATTTTGGCTCAAAACCATTTGATTCTAAAAAACCCCTTTTGAATTTCAAAGAAATCCCAAGGTTTTCAAAACATCAAAACTGGTTTGTCCAGCCTTTTTCATCCCAAAAACTCAAAGTTTTTCACCCACCTAAAAGGTCCTGAGTGTGTTCAGAAGTTGTTTCTGAACAAAAGTTCAGAAACAGCTTCTGAACTCAAAAATTCGCATGCTTCGCAGTGCGAAGTCATGGTCGCAGTGCGACCATGACAGAACTCAGAATCTGAGTTTTTGTGTCAAAATGACCAATTTTTGAGGTTCTATCCCCAGAGCTCAGAACCTAAGAGTTTTTAAACCCATGTTTTTTAAACTATAACAAGGATTTTGCATAATCTTGACAAAATCACAAGTTCGTATGACATTATGTGGATAACTTGCAAAACAAGTTATGTTCTCAAACTTTCAAACAAGCATGAACAAACAAGCTATGTTCATCATTCCAATCTAAACTTGAACAATAAATATTGTTCATGATTTTAAAACTCAAATATGAACATACGCCAAATACGTTCGCTTTTTGCAAAATGAGCCGAACTTGTGCGTTTTCTAGCAAAATTGCTAAACCTTCCCATTTTGGGTTTTCAAGCCAAATGTTTTGACATACCTTGGGATTTCTAAAGGATTCAACCCAAAAACATGAATGAAAAAGGGATGGTGTGACGTATGTCTCTCCATCGCCCCGATTGTACGAATGCGTGACGTATGTCTCGTCGTTCGGACAATCGTCATTCCCATTTTCAATATGTACAACCCTAACCAAACCAAACCTTGGCCCCTTGTGGTCAATCCAAACCTTTTGGTCCCCCGTGGCCATTAGACTCAATCCCTCGACTCGTTAGAGTCCACTCGGTCAATGTTCGACTCGTTCGAGTCCATTGTACCTGTTCTTGATCTCAGTGGATCAATCGAACAATCGCCCGACTCTTCGGAGTCCACTCGGTCAATGATTGACTTATATGAGTCCATTGCACCTCTCTTGGTCCCATAGCGACCAATTCAACCTTTTACCCTAAAGGACGTACCTTTTAACAATTCTAATGCGATTCACGAACAAACGCTTAATAAGTCTCCCAAGCGCGAGCATACAAGCTACGTTTAATCGCAAGAATTCGGTTAAAACATCGTCCATCTAAAATTAACCAACACACATACGTTTTTCTACCAAAGAACTACGTACGCTTTGAATTCTCCGACTACCGGGAGATACGTAGGAGCAAGATCGACATCTTGTCAAGCGCAATAATAAAAAACTTTTTTTCCTTTTTCTTTCGTTTGTTTTTATCTCTTTTTTTCCCCCCTTTATTATATTTTGACATAAGTGAACATGCGCGCAAAGTATTTAAAAACAATTCAAGCTTTAACCAAATAGAAGGTTCCCGTTGAGTACAACGGACGTGAGGGGTGCTAATACCTTCCCCTTGCGTAATCGACTCCCGAACCCGACAATGGTTGCGATGACCAATCCTTATCCTCATCGTCAAAGGGTTTTATTATCGTTTCCCTTTAAACAAAAAAAAACTTAAGGGTTTATCAACGTTCCCTTTACACAAAAACTTTGGTGGCGGCTTCACAAAGGCCCTCCGAGCGTTTGCGAACGACCTCGGAGGATTTGCGCGTCTTTTTCTCAGGAAAAAAATGAGGTGCGCACACCCTTTATTTGGGACGAAGAATGTGAAGAGAGCTTCAGAGTTTTAAAGAAGAAATTGACTAAAGCACCAGTGTTGGCAATACCGGATCCTGAAAAGAGATACACCGTTTTCTGCGATGCATCCTCTAAAGGACTGGGTAGTGTTCTCATGCAAGGAGAAAATGTAATAGCTTATGCCTCTAGACAGCTCAAGACTCATGAAGAGAATTACCCCACCCATGATCTTGAGTTAGCAGCAATAGTGTTTGCGTTGAAGATATGGAGACATCATTTGTATGGTGCGCAGTTTGACTTGTTTAGTGATCACAAGAGTTTAAAATACTTGTTTGATCAGCGAGACCTCAACATGAGGCAAAGACGATGGATGGAATACTTGAAGGATTTTGACTTTGAGTTGAAATACCACCCCGGAAAAGCAAATGTGGTAGCAGATGCTTTGAGTCGAAAGGCTTTGGTTAAAGCCGAAGTGATGATGCACACGTGTGGGTTGTATGAAAAGTTTAGAGACCTTAACCTCCATGTTACCGATTTGGAAGGTGGCATCTTGTTAAACAAGTTAGAGATTTCATGTGATCTACGGTCTAGAATTGCACAGGCACAATCTATGGATATGGACCTCCAAAGGAAAGTTGGCCAACCGCAGTTTTCTTTTGCACATGATGGAATGCTACTGTTTGAAGGGAGGATTTATGTTCCGAATGATATGGAATTGAAAAGGTTGATTTTAGAAGAGGCGCATAAGAGCAGTTTCAGTATTCATCCAGGTACCACCAAGATGTATCAAGATTTAAAAAGAGATTATTGGTGGCCTAGCATGAAAAGAGATATTGCGGAGTTTGTGTCGCGATGCATTGTATGTCAGCAGGTGAAGATTGAACATCAAAGGCCTGCAGGTATGTTAATACCTTTGGAAATTCCACAATGGAAATGGGAAGATATAACCATGGATTTTGTGAGTGGATTACCTCGAACACAGCGAGGACATGACTCCATATGGGTGATAGTGGACCGGTTAACCAAGTCAGCTCATTTCTTGCCGGTTAAAACTACTTACCGAGCCTCTCAGTATGCCGAGTTGTTTATTTCAGAGATTGTGAAACTCCATGGTGTACCTGCTAGTATTGTATCTGATCGTGATCCGATCTTCACATCTCACTTCTGGAAAGCCTTTCAGAAAGCTTTGGGGACAAGACTTAAGATGAGCACGTCCCATCATCCTCAAACAGATGGACAATCAGAGAGGACTATTCAGACGTTAGAGGATATGTTACGTGCATGTATTCTAGAAGATGGAGGAAGTTGGAATGATCACCTACCATTGATTGAATTTTCTTACAACAACAGTTACCATTCTAGTATCGGAATGGCACCTTATGAAGCTTTGTATGGTAGGAAGTGTAGAACCCCACTTTGTTGGGCTGAGGTCGGAGATAAGAGCATCTTGGGACCAGAGATCATTCAGGAGACTACTTTGAAGATTAAATCCATTCAGGATAAGATGAGAATAGCCCAAAGTCGCCAGAAAAGCTATGCAGACAAAAGGCGAAGGCCTTTGGAATTTGAGGAAGGAGATCATGTATTCCTCAAAGTCACACCTAAGTTGGGCCTAAGAGGAGCATTCAGAACGAAGAAACTTTGCCCAAGGTATGTTGGACCGTTTCAAATACTTCGACGTGTCGGTCCAGCAGCTTATCAGTTAGCGCTGCCACCGGCTATGTCAGGGTTGCATGATGTATTCCACGTCTCTCAGCTGAGGAAGTTTATTCCCGATCCTTTCCAACCAGTGGAACTGGACAGTATTGATTTGAGATCGGACTTAACTTTTCAACCTGAGCCAGATCGAATAATTGATCGTGATGTTAAGTCTTTGCGGAACAAAGAAATTCCTATTGTTAAGGTAGTATGGAAAGGTTCTCCCGACGGCGAAGCGACGTGGGAGCTAGAGTCAGAAATGCAAGAGCACTATCCACATCTATTTTCAGGTAAATTCTAAATTTCGAGGACGAAATTTCTTTAAGGGGGGTAGATTGTAATATCCCGCTCATAAGTATCAGTTATCAGTGTTAGAAACTTGAGAAGCAAGCAAGGCAAATAAGTAGTAAAGTGGGAATGGCAATTTTGTAATTAATGCTAAGGGGGGAGTTTAATTAAAATGGGACAAGATATTTGTTTCTACTCATTTCTCCATTCTTTCCTCACCACTCCAAATCAGAATTTTGTTCCTTCCCACCTCATCTCACACGCCCCCATCTCACCATACCAACATCCATCAAATTTCATCCCAACTCTTGAGAAGAAATACTTGCCAGAAAGCTTGGGTTGGAAGCTAGTATAAGAGAAGGAAAAGAAGAACAAGGAGGAACCAAGGGAAGAGTTAGATTTGGAGAGACATAGGGTTTTGAGAATCAGAATTACCAAGCACCAAATTGTGATTAAGGTGAGCTCCACAAGGTTTTAGAACCCGCTTGAGTAAGTTTAGTAGAATTTTCACAAGTTGAGTTAAAACTTAGGAATTGTGCCTAAAATCTATTTGTTTGCTAATTCCTTCTTAAACCATGTTATTAGTTACCAATATGTCTTGGAATCTATTCCCATAAGCTGTTATGATCTTTGATTATGCCTGGAATAGCCTAGAATTGTGAAATTCACGTTTTGAACAGTTGCAATTCGGCCACCGAATGCTCAAATTCGGCCACCGAATTTGACAGCAAAATCTGCATTTCTGGCTCGCTAAAAATCGGCCACCGAATGGGTAAATCCGGCCACCGAATTGCATGTGTTTTTTTGGAAATGTTTGGATTAACTTAGGATAAGGATATGCATATAAATGAGAGATATATACTTTGATTGTTAAGTCATTATAGGAAGGTTAAGAAGTTAGTATGGGGGTATAATCCCCCTAAGCAATGATATTATGCACTCAATTAATTATGTGCAAGCCTAAGAATAGTGAGAATAGGAATGCATCAGATATGCATAGTTCAGATGGTGTATCAGACATACACATACCAGTTATGTTATTTATCAGGATACGTACATTTATAAATATACCAGGAATAATAATAATAATTAATAATCAGGATAAACTTTGTGTCCTCTGCTCTCTCGACCAGTTAGAGAGAACAGGGGGTTTCAGCATTGCTGAAACGGGCAGGAACTTTCCGTGAGGATAACCACACAGAGTTGTAGTGTGTCTCCTGTGCTCTCGACCAGTTAGAGAGGACGGGGGGTTCCAGAAACAGTTGGAACGGGCAGGAATCTTCCGCGAGGATAACCACACACTTAGGCAAGAGGAGTCCGGTGTTAGCCTGAAATAATAGGAATTTTCACCGGTTATCAGGGGAATGTGCTTCGGGGTTACTCCACCCGGGGGCATTCCGTAAAAAGAACCCAGATAATAATGTTTGCTCAACGCTAACAGCTAACATAAAGTATCAGTTATTATACTATTACATTATCAGTCAGGAAATATTTATTCAGACAATTATCAGATATCAGTTAGCAGTTATCAGACGGTGATCCTAGGTTTCCCCTTGATCACCAGCTTAGCAGGATCAGTCAGATGACCCTCTATGGGTAAAGTCAAGACTTGGCGATCATAGGTATCCCCAAGATTGCCAAGGTAGGCTCGGCGACCCTAGGTTCCCTGTGGTTGCCAACAGTAGGTAGGGTAGGAGCTCACTGAGACATTATGTCTCATCCCTTTCCTTCTGGTGCAGGTTCTTCGCAGGTAGCACGACGAAAAGGTAAAGAGAAGGCTATGGATTGATCGTGCTGCTTATGTTTCTTTGATAATGTACCATGATGTATATGTATTATAAGGAATGTTATGTATCGGATCTTGAATTGTATCATAAACTCATGTATTGTGTATTTTAATAAACAACTTTTCTGTATTGTATTTAATGTATCCAGTACGAAATTTTAATACTCGTAAGAGATCCTAGGCAATCTCTATATGGGTGTTACAGCTCCAGTGTTAGCGATACCGGATCCTGAAAAGAAATACGTTGTGTATTGTGATGCGTCCTCTAAAGGACTAGGCAGTGTGCTCATGCAAGAAGGTAATGTAATAGCTTATGCTTCTCGGCAGCTTAAATCTCACGAGGAGAATTACCCCACTCATGACCTTGAATTGGCAGCTATAGTTTTTGCTCTGAAAGTTTGGAGACACCATTTATATGGAGCACAATTCGACTTGTTCAGTGACCACAAAAGTTTAAAGTATTTGTTCGATCAACGGGAACTGAACATGAGACAAAGGAGATGGATGGAATACCTAAAGGATTTTGATTTTGAGTTAAAGTATCACCCGGGGAAGGCGAACGTTGTTGCTGACGCCTTAAGCAGGAAATCTTTGATGAGGGCAGAAGTGCTGATGCACACCTGTGTTTTGTATGAGAAATTTAGAGACCTTAACCTCAGCGTCACCGAGATGAGTAATGGCACTTGGTTGCAAAGATTAGATGTTACCTGTGATTTGCGGTCCAGAATCACACAAGCTCAGGAATCAGATATGGATCTTCAGAGGAGGATTGGGCATTCAGAGTTTTCAAGGGCATCTGATGGTACTCTGCTGTTTGAAGGTAGGGTTTGTGTTCCTAATGATGCTAATTTAAAAAGGTTGATTTTGGAAGAGGCACACAAGAGTAGTTTCAGTATTCATCCAGGTACCACTAAAATGTACCAAGATTTAAAGAAAGATTATTGGTGGCCGGGGATGAAGACCGATATTGCGGAATTCGTTTCACGATGTATTGTGTGTCAACAAGTGAAGATCGAACATCAGAGACCTGCGGGGATGCTTGTACCATTGGAAATCCCTCAGTGGAAATGGGAAGAGATCTCTATGGATTTTGTAACAGGGTTACCTCGGACTCAGCGAGGACATGATTCAATTTGGGTAGTTGTCGACCGGTTAACTAAGTCTGCTCATTTTTTACCGGTTAAGACTACGTACAGGGCTGCTCAGTATGCAGAATTGTTCATAGCGGAGATTGTGAAATTACATGGTGTTCCAACCAGCATTGTGTCAGATAGGGATCCTATCTTTACTTCTCATTTTTGGAAAGCTTTTCAAAAGGCTTTGGGAACGAGGTTAAAGTTGAGTACGTCCCATCATCCTCAAACAGATGGACAATCTGAGAGAACCATTCAGACGTTAGAGGATATGCTACGTGCATGCATTTTAGAGGATGGAGGAAGTTGGAATAATCATCTGCCTTTGATTGAATTTTCGTATAATAACAGTTACCATTCTAGTATTGGAATGGCACCCTATGAGGCATTGTATGGCAGAAGGTGTAGGACACCGCTTTGTTGGTCAGAGGTTGGAGATAAAAGTATTCTGGGACATGAGATTATTCAAGAGACCACTTTAAAGATTAAATCCATTCAGGACAAGATCAGAACTGCTCAGAGTCGACAGAAGAGTTATGCAGACAAGAGGCGAAGACCTTTAGAGTTCGAAGTGGGAGATCATGTTTTCTTGAAAGTTACCCCTAAGTTGGGATTACGAGGTGTTTTCAGAACAAAGAAATTGAGTCCAAGATTTATTGGGCCATTTCAGATACTTAAACGTGTCGGACCAGCAGCTTATCAATTGGCTCTGCCACCGGCGATGTCAGGATTACATGATGTTTTCCATGTTTCACAGTTAAGGAAGTTCATTCCTGATCCTCACCAACCCGTAGAGTTGGAAACTATCGACTTAAGATCGGATTTGACTTTTCGACCCGAACCGGAACGGATTATTGAACGTGATGTCAAGGCATTAAGGAACAAAGAGATTCCAATTGTTAAAGTTATATGGAAAGGTTCTCCCTACGGCGAAGCTACATGGGAATTGGAATCAGAGATGCAGGAGAGTTATCCACATCTTTTTACATGTAAATTCTAAATTTCGAGGACGAAATTTCTTTAAGGGGGGTAGAGTGTAATAACCCACTTATGCGAGGCATTTAACAGTGTTACAGGAATTAAACGTATTGGAATGGCAAAGTCGTAAATATAGAGACAAAGAATATAATGGATAAATATGAGTCTTTTTCATAATTATCACATTTCTTCTTCTCTCTAAAATCAGAAAATTCCTCATCCCTCTCTCTAGATTTTCGTCCCTCCCTATCCTTCACCCTTAATCCATCAATTTCATCCTTTAACCTTGGGATTCAAGCAATCAAAGTCTTGGAAGAACTTGGAACAAGAAAAACCAAGAAAAAGAGGATTTCACAAGTTGGAGTTTTGGATTGGAGCCTAGCCAGCTTGCTACCAGTTATAGGTGAGCTCATCTTGGGTTTTAGAACCCTCCTAGTGTGAGTTTTGTGTGTTTTTCATCATAGGAGAAAGTTATAGAAAGTTTAGAGTTTTGCCCTAATTTCCTTGCTAGCCAAGATCCTTGCTTGTAAATGTTTTTTAACTGTTGTTTTATGATGGAAAATCGTTTTTAACATGTTTAGGAAGCTTGGGTATCCTTGAATGGGCAAAAATGGTGGAAAATCGCATTTTTATACATGACTGTGCTGTCATGGTCGCTGTAGCGACGGGCTGTCGCTTGTAGCGACCAGGCAGGATTTTTCCCTGCCTACCCGCGCTTGTAGCGACCAGACTGGCGCTTGTAGCGACCAACTGGGCGCTTGTAGCGACCAGGTTCTGATTGCTGGCGCTTGTAGCGACGGCTTGGCGCTTGTAGCGACCAAGCCAGAACAACACCACTCAGTTGGGCTGTTCTGGGGGTCCTGGTGCGCGCGGGCATGGCTCTTTGAAACTGATTTCTTATAATACATTTTGGAAACTTAACCCACCATTTTAACTCATTCTAAAAGCTCCCAATGGTTATGAAAGTATAGGAGTAAGGATTAGGCAAGGCTTGGAAAAGTAGGTAATGAGGTTTATCGGATAGGTAAATTCTTATAGCGGCATATGACAACGATATGCCGAATTCCTTGATAGGAAAATAAGAGTTATAGCATGAGAATCAAGTTGTTAGTTGTATCCACTTTAGGATACAAAGTAATAGGAAGGGTTTATCAATCATAGTTTCACTTAAAGTTCATAGTGTTGGTTCTCCAACAATTACAGGTGGCTTATGAGAACGATAAGCCAAATACCATGTGTCATAGGTTAAGAGTTACAGGAATTGCTTATATGATCAAAGTAATAGATATGCATATTTATATGCACTCTTTTATCAAAGTTAAAGAATAATAATATTTCAAAGTCAAAGGCATGTTCAGCAGACTCCGGGATTCGCCGGATGGGACTTCTCCGAGAGGGTCGTCCACATGCAATTTCATAGGGAGTCCGGTGTTAGCCTGATTGTCAGGAGTTTCATCGGGTCATAGGGAGCTGTCCTCGGGGTTACTCCACCCAGGCCGCACTCCGTAAAATGAACTCAGATTAATTGTTTGTTCAACGCTAACAGCTAAGATAAAACACTTTATTTGCTTTATGTTATACAGTCACAGTAAAAGTTATAGTTACAGGAAGTTTTACAGTTAAAGATAGATTATAGATAAAGTTATAGGCAGGTTTAAAGACTTGGCGATTCTAGTATTCCCCTAAATTGCCAAGGTAGGCATGGCGACCCTAGGTTCCCTGTGGTTGCCAACAGTAGGTTGGGTAGAGCTCACTGAGACATTATGTCTCCTCCCATTCCTTCTGGTGCAGGTTCACAGGCAGGATCTCAGACGGCACGCAACAAGGGTAAGGAAAAAGCTTTGGACTGATCGTGCTGATGTTATATGTTATGTTTCATAGTTGGACTGTATTATATGGTTGTATTTTGACGTACTTGTAACAATAAGGATTTGTATAAACTTTGGGTTTGTAATGTTACATGTGATGTAATATTTTGTATGAACTTTTGTATTGTAAATTAATGTATCCAGTACGAAATTTTAATGCTCGTATAAGATCCTAGGCAATCTTAATATGGGTATTACAAATCAGAACCTAATAAAAATGTAATTTAAATATGTTTATCTTTTTTAAAACTTAAAATAGGGATTTTGAATTTTTTCTCAACATTCTCCCCCTTTTTGATGATGACAAACTTATTTGAATTAGATTTTTATTTAAAGGATTCTGATGTAGATTAATCAATAGGCTCCCCCTCAATTTGATCTTCTATTTTCTTATTACATGTTTTTTGAGAGAACATGATTTAGATCAAATTTACTACTCAGTGTTTTTATCAAAGGACTCCCCCTCATTTTTAGCATTCAATATTTAAAGCAAAGAAACACATTTTTTGTTTGAACCATAGTATTTTTTTTATGATTCTGATTGATTCTTCATACTCTTGGTTCAACTAAAGATGCTAAAAATATCTTAAAACATACATGTCCCAAATGACATAACAAATGACATACAAGACAAAGAAAAGATAAAAACATAACTATACTTTCAGCTTGGTTCAAGGGTATGTAATCTAATTCATGTGCATATTCTCCCCCTTTGGCTCATCAAAAAGTGGGAAAGAGCCGAAAAGCTGGAAGCAGGATGTCAAAATCCTAAGGGTGAACTTGTGAATTTTTGTTGAGTTTTGGAGAAAAGTCTGATGAATTTTCTGAGTTGTGATGGTTCATGAGATAGAGTTCTTCTAGCTTTGTAGAATGGTTAAAAAGTCTTGGCTTTGACCAAAAGAAATAATCAAGACTAATTTAAAACAAATGAAAACAAGAGAAGAATTAAAAAAATAAAAAATTAAATTAGTTATTTTGATGAGGAAAAGTTGCCTTATTTTGGAAGGATTTTTATATTATATTTAATTTCTCTTTAATAAACATAAAGCGATCTTCTACTAAAGGTTTTGTAAAAATGTCAGCTAGTTGATTATTTGTATTGATGAATAAAAGTTCGATTTCCTTTTTGTTAACATGGTCACAAATAAAGTGGTGTTTAATTTCTATATGTTTCGATCTTGAATGTTGAATGAGGTTCTTTGATAAATTTATAGCACTATTATTATCACATAATATTTGAATGTTCGCGTACCTGAGAGAGAAATCTTCTAATTGATTTCTAATCCACAATACCTGAGAGCAGCAGTTTGCAGCGGAAATGTATTCAGCTTCTGTTGTGGATAGTGCTATAGTATTCTGTTTACGACAACACCAGCTGACCAAGGATTCTCCGAGAAGTTGACATGCGCCACTTGTACTTTTTCTTTCTATTTTATCTCCAGCGTAGTCAACATCACAATATGCCATAAGATTAAAATGTGATCCCTTTTTATACCATAGGAAATTCTTTTTACTGCAGTGTAGTGTGATTCTTTTGGAGCAGATTGAAATCTTGCACACAGATCTACTGCAAAAACAATATCTGGTCTACTAGCAGTCAAATATAAGAGAGATCCAATCATTCCTCTATATTCTTTTTCAGGAAAATTACTTCCATTTTCATCTTTGTCCAAGCTTGATGAAGGATGCATGGGAGTGGTCATAAATTTGGCTTCATTCATCTTATATTTTTTAAGAAGATCTTTGATGTATTTTTCTTGACAAATGAAAATACCATCTTTATGTTGCTTGATTTGTAAACCCAAAAAGAATTTAAGTTCTCCCATCATACTCATCTCAAATTCACTTTCCTTGAGTTTTGAAAAATCATCACACATTTTTTCATTTGTGGCTCCAAAAATGATGTCATCAACGTACACTTGTACAATTAATAAATCATTTTTATCGATTTTTCTAAAATGTGTGGTGTCAATTTTTCCTCGTGAAAAATCATTTTTAATTAAAAAGTGCTTAACCTTTCATACCAGGCTCTTGGAGCTTGTTTAAGTCCATATAGAGCTTTGGTTAGTTTAAACACATGATTTGGCTTTTCTAAATTTTCGAACCCTGGAGGTTGATGCACATAGACTTCTTCATTCAAGAAGCCATTTAAAAATGCACTTTTTACGTCCATTTGAAAGAGTTTTATGCTTTTATGAGATGCATATGCAAGTAAAATTCTTATTGTCTCTAATCTTGCAACTGGGGCATAAGTTTCATCATAGTCTATGCCTTCTTGTTGATTGTAGCCCTGTGCTACCAATCTAGCCTTGTTTCGTGTCACTTGCCCTTCTTCATCCAATTTGTTTCTGAATACCCATCGTGTTCCAATGACAGATTGAGTTTGAGGATTTGGTACAAGACTCCAGACTTGATTTTTCTCAAATTGAAATAATTCTTCTTTCATAGCTTCAACCCATGATTCATCGGTAATTGCCAAGTTTATGGATTTGGGTTCAATTTGTGATATCATTGCCATATCATTTGTTTGGAAGGACCTTCTTGTTCTTACTCCATCTACCGTTTCACCAATTATTTGTTCTTGTGGATGATAGTCAACGATTTTCCAAGATTTTGGAGGACTTTGTGGTGTTTCTTTATTTGAAGATCTTTGAGGAGGACTTTCGTTGTTGGAGTTGATTTGACTTTCTTCCTCATCTTCTTCAAAGATCCTTTTTTGATTTTCAATTTCTCCAAATTCATCAAATTCTATGTGCATACTTTCTTCTAAGATCCTTGTTCTTAAGTTGAATACCCTGTAAGCTTTTGAAGTGGTGGAGTAACCGATAAATATAGCTTTGTCTGATTTTGAATCAAACTTTGCTAAGTTGTCTTTGTTGTTTAAAATGTAACAATAACATCCAAAGATGTGAAAATAAGAAATGTTTGGCTTTCTTCCTTTCCAGAGTTCATAAGGGGTTTTGTTTAATATTGAAATTCTGGCGCAATAAAATTCTGATGCTGAACGTAATGCGAAGTACACAGTTTCAACGTTGAGCTACTGATCAATACAAATAACAAGGAAACAAATAACAGACAGAAAGTAAAAAGCACAAGATGTTTGTTAACCCAGTTCGGTGACAAACACACCTACATCTGGAGGCTACCAAGCCAGGAAGGAAATCCACTATAATAGTATCAATTCAAAGTCCTATGTGAACAACCTCCGGTTCACCGCCTTCTCACTTAATCACTACCCGTGGTATTTCTACCTAGGAACTCCTAGATATGAGACCCATCTCACTTCCCCTCAAACAATCACTGCCCCAGTGATCTTAGACTCAAATAACAATCAAAGACGGAGACACACTCCTAACACACAAAAGTCACTCTTGCTTAAAAGCTTCAAGTGATCTACAATTACAACTCAATAAACACAGTCCTAAGCTTGCATCAAGGTGACACAAGAAAGACTCACAATTAACAGACTAGAAACCTAAGAATACTCTTTCAATGATGGCTTTGGTTTCAGTTAATTTCTTCCATAGTGGCGTCTTCTATTTATAGCCTTCAGCAGCAACATATATTTGAATCAAATATTCTTTTCAGAAATATATGGACATAAATATTCTTCAGAAATATATTTTCCAAAGATCTCTTTGAAAATATATTCACAAATAAAAATATCCAATCTGAAAAATATATCTTGTCATACCCCAATTTTTGACCTAAGATTCTTTTTTTACTCGTCTCTGGGTTCGAAATTTTTTCGTCGTTTCAGACGGAATTTCGGCAGAGAGGTATTTTAAAATACCTCATTTTTTGGTTCCGAAGGCGACTTTTTTTTATTATTGTTTGTCATTTTTAATTATCACTTCTTTTTATTTTTAGTTTCTTTTTTTTTCTTCTCTCCTTTTTTATTATCTTTTTATTTTTATTTTTATTTTAATTTTCGTTTTTTTTATTGTTCTTTTTTTTTAGAGGTCTGACTTTTTGTTTTTAATGGGTTTAATGGCAATTTTAATGGTTGCCATTTTGATTGTTTGCTGACTAATTGTGATAATTGTCCATCAATGGCTTTAATTAGCATTTAACATCACTGCACTATAAAATCAAAGCCAGGAAATCATCAGTGAAAACACACAGAAAAAGCAGTCACAAACCACACAGAAACAAGAGCAAAAATTTCCAACAGAATTCAGAATTCAAAAATCATCAGTCACACACCAGTCACGTAAACAAACACCCAAAACCCCAACACCACTCACGTCCCAAACACTACCCAACACCGTACGGCCCATCACCACTCACGCACCCAACATTCCTCACACAGTACCTTCACACACTCCATCACCGCAACAGCCAAACCCACACTCTCCCACAACCGTACGGATGGCCACCCCATCACAACAACACAGCACAACCTAACTCTCCTCACAGCAACCCAAACAACACAAAAACCATCAAGAC
The DNA here is from genome assembly GCA_018208015.1 of Medicago ruthenica. Classification (NCBI taxonomy): domain Eukaryota; kingdom Viridiplantae; phylum Streptophyta; class Magnoliopsida; order Fabales; family Fabaceae; genus Medicago; species Medicago ruthenica. Next base: position 35,564,948 of record CM031374.1, read on the forward strand.
AAAACCAGCCCAGCCCACTCACTCACGCACACCCTCCCCCATAACCGTACGGCTCTCTCCCCCTCACACAACCCAGCAACAACTCATACCCTCTCCACACCCCACCAAACACCACGAACCAACAACCCAAAAACCCAAAACACCAACACTCTCACGGCCGTACGGCTCTCCCCCCACGAACAGCAAACCCACAACCACCCAACAACCCATTCGCGCGGCCAATCATCATTGTCACACACAGTAAACCGAAGCCAGGCCAAGAAGGAAATAGGTAGCTTGTTTTCTTTTTCTAAAAAGTTTGGATCTAGGTTTGTTTTTTTTTATTCTGAAAGTTTTTCTTTGATGTGGTTTGAGAGAGAAAGAGAGTGAGGAAAGAAGAAGGAGAGAGAAAAGCTTGATAAAAAATGGAAAAAACCGTGTGTTGCCTTATATATAGCATGTGAACCGGTTCGGTTCACTCGAACCGAACCGGTCCGGTTCACTCGAACCGAACCGGTCCGGTTTTTCTTTCTCCTCCTTCAGTCCAGGCCCATTCGGCCCTCTTTCTCCTTTTCTTTTCAGATTTTCTTTTCTGTTCCTTACCCCCCCCCCCCCCCCCCCTTTTGCTTACTGCATCCCCCCTTTCCCTTTTATTTTTTTTTATTTATTTTCTTTATTATTTCTTGCATTTATTTTCGTTATTTCTTTATGTATTTCATGCATATTATTCCATTGCGTTTACCTCATAGTACCTCATGCATTTTTTATTTTTCTTTTATTTTCATGCATTCTTATTTTTATTTGTTTCATGCATTTTTCATTTTAGTTTTATTCTAGCATATTTATTTTCATACATTTGCAATTTGGGTTTTTTCTTCTTGTCTATCATTTTGTCATTTTTATTTTCATTTGATTAGAATGTAATTAGGATCAATGTAACAAAATAAATGAGAATATGCACTGACACTTGCACTTTACTTTTTCTGCTTTACGCCTTTTATTTATTTTTACTTATTCCGCTATTCCGAAAAATACAAAAATATTAGGTTAGTTTAAAAGGGTTTCGTGGTGATCCAACGTCACCACGGAATTTCCTCGCGTTTAGCCTTTATTGCTTTTAGTCTTAGTTAATTAAAAACAAAAAAACATTCTAATAATGGAAAACTCACAAAAAATCTTTTCTTAATAAACCTTGATTTTCAATCAAGTGTCCGTATTTTTTTCTTTTATTTTCTTTAAATAACCATTAATCAACTTTAATTACACTTTAATCATTAATAAAAAACACAAACCAATTCTATTTTGCTACTTAGCTTTTATTTTTAAAACTTTTTTAAAACCAATAAAAAACACCTAAACAAATCAAACGTCATTTTTACCCCGAACTACGAGGTTTTGATCCCTCACGGGTACGTAGGCAGAGGACCCTGTCCTTCCAAATCATAAAAAATACCAAAAAACATTTTTATTTTCCTTTCGCATTATTCTAATTCATCCTTTCTCTACTTTCTAAACAAAAAAAATAAGCAAGTTATAGCCAAAATAAATAAATAAAATCAAGAGGTTCTCGTAGAGTACTACGAACGTTTAGGGTGCTAACACCTTCCCTAAACGTAACTAACCCCCGAACCCTAATCTTTTAAAATGTGGTAATTTAGAACTTTTTTCCACCTTTCTTTTAAAAAATTAAAAGTTCAGTCGTGAATTAAAATTGGTGAGTCAACGCTAATCAATAGCTTGATCTCCGAAAATCACCGCGACAGAAATGGCGACTTCACTGGGGACACCGAGGGTTGAGCCTAACTTGAATTTATTTAAATACTTTGCGCTATAACTTGCTTAAAATAAAAATAAGGATGTAAATATGTGCCTATGTGTTTTTTTTCCTTTTACGTGAGTGGTGAGATAGGTCCTATACCCGGGCTTGAGAGAAACATAAGATAGGATGGTGGTATAATCAAAGTGCCATACCAAGAGTAGTCTTGGGTGTTGGTACATGTGATATAACCCCACTCAATGGAGGTCTCTTAAAGGTAATACCATGTCAACATGAGTAGTCATGTTTGACATTGTTATTTTTAAGTGGCCTATGAAGTTGAGGACCTTTAGTCACCTTTAACCCATCTTGGCCTTTTAGGACGTAGTGCGGTGGCTAATCAAGAGTAGTCTTGAGTTGGTCGATACGCGATACTACACTCAAACGAGACTTTCCTACGAACGTTGTTGGACCGGGAGTAGTCCCGAAATCTGGCAATATTCGGAAGTGGTCAATGACTTTGGGAACTTGGTAGAACCCGTGATACAGGTACATATGAAACCATAGTCCTTACCAAAATGGCGTGTTTACCCTCAACTCCAACATTATGGCCTTAACCTCACCATGTTTTCTCCGCTTCTTTAACATAATCATGCATCCATGCATCCATTCATAAACGTTTTTTTTTTCATCAAATATCGAAGGACTTAGACAAGTTTTGTTGTAAACATCGTAGGTATGAACATCACAATGAGGAAGACTCAGAAATATAATTTCAAAAGCCCAGATTTGACGAACTTAAGGAAGCTAGGATCTTTGGTAGCTAGTCCAGAGAACTTTCGAGATCGTTATGGGTATCTACTCAGCATTCTCAAGACAAACGTTGAAGAAGGGATCCTTAATACCTTGGTCCAGTTCTATGACCCTCTCTATCACTGTTTCACGTTCCCGGATTACCAGCTTGTCCCCACTTTGGAAGAATATTCCTATCTGATTGGTTTGCCAATACCTGACAAGATACCCTTCAACGGCCTTGAACCAACTCCTAAACATCCAACCATCGCAGCAGCCCTTCATCTCAAAACCTCCGAAATAGCCACTAACCTCACCACCAAAGCGGGCTCCCAAGGCCTAACTTCCAAATTCCTCTACCAAAAAGCCTACGCTTTCGCCGAAGCCTCCAGTACCGATGCCTTCGAATCTATCCTTGCCCTACTCATCTATGGCCTCATACTTTTCCCTAATATTGACGATTTTGTCGATATCAACACGATCCAAATCTTCCTGTCCGGAAATCCTGTCCCTACCCTACTTGCAGATACCTACCATTCCATTCACCACAGAACTCAAAAGGGATGTGGAGTTATCACTTGCTGTGCGCCTTTGCTCTACAAGTGGTTTACTTTACATCTGCCTCAAACCCACCTCTTCAAAACTAATCCAGAAAAAACCCGATGGCCTCAAAGAATCATGTCCCTCACCCCAGCCGATATTATTTGGTATCAACCAGCCACCGACATTGGAGTAATCATTGACAGTTGTGGAGAGTTCCCCAACGTACCCCTCATCGGTACGCGAGGAGGAATTACTTACAGCCCTGCTCTCGCTAGACGCCAATTCGGTTACCCTGTAACGACCCTATTTTCGTATGTTATATTTTTATATATTTTATTTTATTGTTTGGCTTTTAAAATATTTTCTCGTAATAGAGAAATAATTATTTAGCGCGAGCGTAAGTTCGTAATCGAGTTTTTAGAGTTTTGGGCCAAGAGGATGAATAGTATTGGGCTTTTGGGGTTTATGAGTAGTAATGATCAAGTGGATATGATAGTAGTGAGCTTGGATTGGATTGAAAGGCTAGGATTGGTCCTTGAGAGTTAGTAAGGATTGGATGGCCATGATTAATTGGATTGGATTATAAGATAATCACAAAGACTTTTGAATCACTATTCATTGCTTTTTGAAGAAGAAGAAAACGTGGGAGAGGAGGAGAGAAGGAGAAGAGCAAGAGAAAAACCTAGGGCTTGTGATTTGAAGCTTGAGTTGCTAGAGAACTTTGATTTCAAGGTAAGAGAGTTAGTATTACTTCTTCATAAGTGATTTTGAGAAGGGGAGAATGTCTATTTCTCCATCCCAAACTTCTCCTTCACTTTGTCTATGTTTTGTTGGAAGGTTTTTATGATTAAAGATGCTAGTGATCATGTTTTCTTACTTGAATGCTAAGTGATGATGCTAGTATGTTTGGTTGGGAGTATTGTGTTGTGATTTCATAAGAAAAGTTATAGAAAATTAGTGTTTCAAACCCTAATTTCTTTGCTTGATATAATCCTTGCTTGTGATTGTTTTTAAATGATGTTTTATGATGGAAAATTGTTTTTAACATGTCTTAGAAGCTTGGGTAACCTTGAATGAGCAAAAATGGTGGAAAATCACATTTTTACACATAACTGTGCTGTCACGGTCGCTGTAGCGACGGGCTGTCGCTTGTAGCGACCAGGTTCTGTCTGTCTGCGCTTGTAGCGACGGATCTGCGCTTGTAGCGACAAGCCTGCGCTTGTAGCGACCAACTGGGCGCTTGTAGCGACCAGGTTCTGTCTGTCTGCGCTTGTAGCGACGGATCTGCGCTTGTAGCGACCAAGCCAGAATATCACACTCATTTGGGCTGTTCTGGGGGTCTTGGTGCGCGCGGGAGTGACTTTTTGCTACTGTATTCTCATAATATGTTTTGGAAACCTTGCCCACCATTTTAACTCATTCCTAATGCTTCCTAAAGAGTAATTGTTCAAGAAAACGGCACTTTTGTATATCAAATTATTTAATTATTTTGAAAGGGGTTTTGTGTTTGATAATAGTATAAATTGATGTGTGGAAATTGATGAATATAATTGAATTGACATGGTATCTAAAGGATTGTATTTACCTTAGAAACATTTATGTTTATTTGGAGTTTTGGTTTAGTATGATGTTGTTGATGATGTTGTGAACCATGTTTGATGAATTATACATGTTTGTATTATGATTGGCCATGAGTGCCTACTTGTTGAAGTTAGCATGAGTATTGGTAGTGTACACACATATTTGAGCATATGTAGATGTAAATATCAATAATTGCTAAGTGAACATACATGCATTTCATGATGGTATGTATGCTCTTATGGGCAAGAATGAAATCCAATTATTATTGGTCATATGCACGACCGTCCTTTTATGGCGAATGAGAGGTGCAGAAGTAATCCAGCTTCGGTTGGTCAAGTGTACGACCGTCCTTTTATGGCAAATGAGAGGTACACAAGGGATATAAGTTTATCCAACAGTCCGCCATGACTCTAAAGCTGAGCAGGAATTGGTACCACATGCATTAGAGTGCATTTTAGGAACATACATTCTACTTGACATTAGTGTGCACTTTAGGAATTATGTGTGCATAATGGTTGTTAAGTGGTAATTGTTATTGATGAGTTTTGGTGCTTGAGGAATTATGTGTGCATGGTAATTGATGATTGATAATTTCCATCTGTTGACTTAATTGCTTAAATTGTTGATATGTTTTGAGTACTTGTGATTAATGAATAAATGTTTGACGATAATTGATGATGCATGTGCGTGAGTTAGAATATGCATGATGGGTAAAGTGTAAGTACCCTACTTATTCTTGTGTTGTTTATATTATGTTGATTATGTTTTACTAACACTCTCTGTTTTGTGTTATGTGCTGGATCTTTGGGGATCCAGATTTTCAGGAAGACGAGCATATCGTCGAGGATTAGCTGTTGTCGTTTAGAACTTGTGTAGTGGTGAGGGTTTAGCTTGGCTACCCTTTATCTTTTGAGTTTAGATATGTACCCTAGATAGAGTCTAGTGCTCTGATGGTTGTAACACTACGTTTTGGGGTAATCTTTTGTTGTGTATTAACTTGGCAATTGTCTCTGATGTAGACAGTGCCACTTTTGAAAACTATGTATATATTTTTGTATATTATATGCATGCTTGGTTATAAGGGTGTTTGTTATTTTTCCGCTGCTATATGTGAATCAAATATATCTTGATCTGTTGATGTTTATGAAAATGCGTTTTCATTATGTTGTAACTTCCTATGTCCTTAACGTTTTCTTTATTAAAGTTAATAATCGGCGGTTAAGGGTTAGGGTGTTACAATAGTGGTATCAGAGCAGGTCGATCCATTGGATCAATTAGGTGTAGATTACCCTTTGTGTAACATGTGTTAGGAAAACACTGTTTATACTGTTTTGAGGAAACGAAGTGTATCCTCACTCGTGGTGCGTGGTGTTGGTTCAGGTTATGGCGCAAAAAGCATTTGCCGATGCGATGGAATTGATGGCGAATGCCATGGTTCAGAAGGCTGTGAGTAGGACGGCTGATAGAGCAGCACAGGAAGCCAAGACTAACTACTACAAGGCTGTGAATGAGAAGAGGAGGAGAGCCTTCGGAAGAGGAAAGCCTTATGATAATCGGGGAAAGAAGCCGGATGGAGGTGGAAGCAGTGGTGGTAAAACTGGAGGTGGTAAGAATTGTTTTAAGTGTGGACAGCTGGGACATCGTTTCTATGAGTGCCCGGAAAATGATGGAAAATGTTTCAAGTGTGGTGATCCTAACCACAAAGCTGATCAGTGCAAGAAAGGTCTAGTTTGCTTCAACTGCAAGAAAGCGGGTCACAAGAGCTATGTGTGCAAGAAGCCAAGAGCGGCTAGGGGAAAAGTGTTCGCTTTGGATGGTGGTGATGCAGAGGCTGACAACTTGATCAGAGGTACATGCTTTATCAATAATACTCCTTTGTCCGCTACTATTGATACGGGTGCTACCCATTCGTTTATTTCTGTGGATTGCGTTAAGAGGTTGGGTCTTAGAGTAGAAAATATGATGGGACGCATGGTTATAGAAACGCCTGCAAGTGGTTCGGTATCGACTACTCTAGTCTGTGTTGACTGTTCAGTCACTATGCTTGATCGACACTTTGGAATGGATTTAGTCTGCATTCCGTTGAGCGGAATAGACGTTATCTTTGGTATGAACTGGTTAGAATTTAATCGTGTTCATATCAACTGTGGTAAGAAGACGGTTATGTTCCCAAGACTGGAACCAGAGTTGTGTTCGAAGCTCATGTGTTGTCGAGAAGTGGTAAGATCAGTGAAGGCTCAAGAGGACGTGTTTGCTATGTTTGCTTCGTTGAGAGTGGAAGAGAAGATTGAGGTTGATGCGTTGCCGGTGGTGCGTGATTTCACAGATGTTTTTCCAGATGACATTTTGGATTTACCACCCGAGAGAGAGGTTGAATTCGCAATTGACATAGTACCTGGTACTAGTCCAATTTCGATGGCGCCGTATCGTATGTCAGCTGCTGAGCTAGAAAAGTTGAAGGAACAATTGGAGGAATTGTTAGAGAAAAAGGTTTGTAAGACCGAGTGTATCGCCGTGGGGTGCGCCGGTTCTGTTGGTAAAGAAAAAAAAGATGGTAGTATGCGTCTGTGCATCGACTATCGTCAGTTGAATAAAGCAACTATCAAGAACAAGTATCCACTTCCGAGGATAGATGATTTGATGGATCAGTTAGTGGGAGCCTGTGTGTTCAGCAAGATTGATTTGAGATCGGGATATCACCAGATAAGAGTTAAGGCGGAGGATATACCGAAGACTGCTTTCAGAACAAGGTATGGTCACTACGAGTACGCTGTTATGCCTTTTGGAGTTACTAATGCACCTGGAGTGTTTATGGAATATATGAATCGTATATTTCATTCCTTTTTGGATCGATTCGTGGTGGTCTTCATAGACGATATTTTGGTATACTCAAAGACGGAAGAGGAACATGCCGAGCATTTGAGGATTGTGTTGGAAGTGTTGCGCGAGAAGAAGCTTTATGCAAAATTTTCTAAGTGTGAATTTTGGTTGCATAAAGTTAGCTTTTTGGGTCACGTCATTTCAAGTGGTGGTATAGCAGTGGATCCTGCTAAGGTAGAGGCAGTGCAAGATTGGGGAACGCCGGAGTCTGTTACCGAGATCCGAAGTTTTCTTGGTTTGGCCGGTTACTATCGGAGGTTCATCGAAGGATTTTCAAAGTTGGTGTTGCCGTTGACGCAGTTGACTAGGAAGGGTCAAGCTTTCATTTGGGATGACAAGTGTGAGCAGAGTTTCCAAGAGCTGAAGAGGAGGTTGACATCTGCACCTGTGCTAATTCTGCCAAATCCGAAGGAACCGTTCGTGGTTTATTATGATGCATCGAAGATGGGTCTAGGTGGTGTGTTGATGCAGAGGGGACAAGTTATTGCTTATGCATCAAGACAGCTGAAGATTCATGAGAGGAACTATCCTACGCATGATTTGGAGCTAGCTGCTGTTGTGTTTGTTCTCAAGATTTGGAGGCACTACTTGTATGGGTCAAGATTCGAGGTTTTTAGCGATCACAAGAGTCTGAAGTACTTGTTTGATCAGAAGGAGCTCAATATGAGGCAAAGAAGATGGTTAGAGTTTCTTAAGGATTACGATTTTGAGTTGAGTTATCACCCGGGTAAGGCTAATGTGGTAGCCGATGCGTTGAGTAGGAAGTCTTTGCATATGTCTTCTCTGATGGCGAAGGAACTGAGATTGATTGAAGAGTTTAGAGACCTCAGTTTGGTTTGTGAAAGGACAACCAGAAGCGTGAAGCTAGGAATGTTGAAGTTGACGAATGATTTTCTTGAAGAGGTTGTGGAAAAGCAAAAGTCTGATGTGAAATTGATGAAGCTTAAGACGCTCATCGAGCAAGGGAAAAAGGTAAACGTTGAGATCGATGAGAAAGGCGTGGTGAGGTGTCAGGGAAGGTTATGTGTACCTGATGTGCCTGAGTTGAAGCGGATGATCTTGGAGGAAGGTCACAGAAGCAACTTAAGTATTCATCCTGGTGTTACTAAGATGTATCAAGATCTGAGGAAAATGTTTTGGTGGCAAGGGATGAAGAAAGAGATCGCCGAGTTTGTTTTCGCATGTTTGGCTTGTCAGAAGTCCAAGGTGGAGCATCAGAAGCCGTCGGGGCTATTGCAACCTATGTTTATTCCAGAGTGGAAATGGGATAGTATTGCGATGGATTTTGTAAGCGGTTTGCCGAAGACGTCGAAAGGTAACAATATGATTTGGGTAGTTGTCGACAGGTTAACAAAGTCTGCTCATTTCATAGCTATCAAAACCGGTATGCTAGTACCGAAGTTGGCTGAGATTTATGTTGAGCAAATCGTGAGATTGCATGGAGTTCCATCGAGTATCGTATCAGATCGAGATCCCCGTTTTACTTCAAGGTTTTGGGAGAGTTTGCAAGAGGCGTTGGGGACTAAGTTGAAGACGAGTTCTGTTTATCACCGCAGACGGATGGTCAGTCAGAGAGGACGATTCAATCATTGGAGGATTTATTAAGATCGTGCATTTTGGAACAGGGAGTGAGTTGGGAAGCTTGCTTACCATTGATTGAGTTTGCGTATAACAACAGTTTTCATTCGAGCATTGGTATGGCACCTTTTGAAGCGTTGTATGGGAGAAGATGTAGAACACCTTTGTGTTGGTTTGAATCGAGAGCAAGATGCGAGACTCCTATCCAGAGTTGTTTTCGGGTATTTTCGAGGGCGAAAATTCTTTTTAGGGGGGTAGAGTTGTAACGACCCTATTTTCGTATGTTATATTTTTATATATTTTATTTTATTGTTTGGCTTTTAAAATATTTTCTCGTAATAGAGAAATAATTATTTAGCGCGAGCGTAAGTTCGTAATCGAGTTTTTAGAGTTTTGGGCCAAGAGGATGAATAGTATTGGGCTTTTGGGGTTTATGAGTAGTAATGATCAAGTGGATATGATAGTAGTGAGCTTGGATTGGATTGAAAGGCTAGGATTGGTCCTTGAGAGTTAGTAAGGATTGGATGGCCATGATTAATTGGATTGGATTATAAGATAATCACAAAGACTTTTGAATCACTATTCATTGCTTTTTGAAGAAGAAGAAAACGTGGGAGAGGAGGAGAGAAGGAGAAGAGCAAGAGAAAAACCTAGGGCTTGTGATTTGAAGCTTGAGTTGCTAGAGAACTTTGATTTCAAGGTAAGAGAGTTAGTATTACTTCTTCATAAGTGATTTTGAGAAGGGGAGAATGTCTATTTCTCCATCCCAAACTTCTCCTTCACTTTGTCTATGTTTTGTTGGAAGGTTTTTATGATTAAAGATGCTAGTGATCATGTTTTCTTACTTGAATGCTAAGTGATGATGCTAGTATGTTTGGTTGGGAGTATTGTGTTGTGATTTCATAAGAAAAGTTATAGAAAATTAGTGTTTCAAACCCTAATTTCTTTGCTTGATATAATCCTTGCTTGTGATTGTTTTTAAATGATGTTTTATGATGGAAAATTGTTTTTAACATGTCTTAGAAGCTTGGGTAACCTTGAATGAGCAAAAATGGTGGAAAATCACATTTTTACACATAACTGTGCTGTCACGGTCGCTGTAGCGACGGGCTGTCGCTTGTAGCGACCAGGTTCTGTCTGTCTGCGCTTGTAGCGACGGATCTGCGCTTGTAGCGACAAGCCTGCGCTTGTAGCGACCAACTGGGCGCTTGTAGCGACCAGGTTCTGTCTGTCTGCGCTTGTAGCGACGGATCTGCGCTTGTAGCGACCAAGCCAGAATATCACACTCATTTGGGCTGTTCTGGGGGTCTTGGTGCGCGCGGGAGTGACTTTTTGCTACTGTATTCTCATAATATGTTTTGGAAACCTTGCCCACCATTTTAACTCATTCCTAATGCTTCCTAAAGAGTAATTGTTCAAGAAAACGGCACTTTTGTATATCAAATTATTTAATTATTTTGAAAGGGGTTTTGTGTTTGATAATAGTATAAATTGATGTGTGGAAATTGATGAATATAATTGAATTGACATGGTATCTAAAGGATTGTATTTACCTTAGAAACATTTATGTTTATTTGGAGTTTTGGTTTAGTATGATGTTGTTGATGATGTTGTGAACCATGTTTGATGAATTATACATGTTTGTATTATGATTGGCCATGAGTGCCTACTTGTTGAAGTTAGCATGAGTATTGGTAGTGTACACACATATTTGAGCATATGTAGATGTAAATATCAATAATTGCTAAGTGAACATACATGCATTTCATGATGGTATGTATGCTCTTATGGGCAAGAATGAAATCCAATTATTATTGGTCATATGCACGACCGTCCTTTTATGGCGAATGAGAGGTGCAGAAGTAATCCAGCTTCGGTTGGTCAAGTGTACGACCGTCCTTTTATGGCAAATGAGAGGTACACAAGGGATATAAGTTTATCCAACAGTCCGCCATGACTCTAAAGCTGAGCAGGAATTGGTACCACATGCATTAGAGTGCATTTTAGGAACATACATTCTACTTGACATTAGTGTGCACTTTAGGAATTATGTGTGCATAATGGTTGTTAAGTGGTAATTGTTATTGATGAGTTTTGGTGCTTGAGGAATTATGTGTGCATGGTAATTGATGATTGATAATTTCCATCTGTTGACTTAATTGCTTAAATTGTTGATATGTTTTGAGTACTTGTGATTAATGAATAAATGTTTGACGATAATTGATGATGCATGTGCGTGAGTTAGAATATGCATGATGGGTAAAGTGTAAGTACCCTACTTATTCTTGTGTTGTTTATATTATGTTGATTATGTTTTACTAACACTCTCTGTTTTGTGTTATGTGCTGGATCTTTGGGGATCCAGATTTTCAGGAAGACGAGCATATCGTCGAGGATTAGCTGTTGTCGTTTAGAACTTGTGTAGTGGTGAGGGTTTAGCTTGGCTACCCTTTATCTTTTGAGTTTAGATATGTACCCTAGATAGAGTCTAGTGCTCTGATGGTTGTAACACTACGTTTTGGGGTAATCTTTTGTTGTGTATTAACTTGGCAATTGTCTCTGATGTAGACAGTGCCACTTTTGAAAACTATGTATATATTTTTGTATATTATATGCATGCTTGGTTATAAGGGTGTTTGTTATTTTTCCGCTGCTATATGTGAATCAAATATATCTTGATCTGTTGATGTTTATGAAAATGCGTTTTCATTATGTTGTAACTTCCTATGTCCTTAACGTTTTCTTTATTAAAGTTAATAATCGGCGGTTAAGGGTTAGGGTGTTACATACCCCATGAAAGAGAAACCTAACAACCTCTCCCTAACCGGTGAATTCTACCTGAATCACGAAGACCATACAGATATGAGATTAAGATTTGTGCGAGCTTGGCATACTATCCGTAGGGTTGACAGAAACCAGTTAGGAAGGAGGACAGGCTTTGTACATGGATCATATACTCAGTGGGTCATCGACAGAGCTTCCAGTTTTGGTTTACCCTACCCTTTGCCCAGATACCTATCCTCAACCGTCCCACCGCCATCCTTACCCATACCCTTCGATAACAAAGAGGAATACAATGAGCAGTTGATTCAAATACGGCTTGAGAGGGACACTTGGAAGAGAAAATACCAGGAGCTTGAACGTGAACATGAGACCTTGAAGGGAAAATTAGAACAGAAGGATCACGAGCTTTTCATCCAGAATCAACGGATGATTGAGAAGGACGATCTACTTCAGCAAAAAGATTTCCGGCTTCGGAGGGACGCCAGGAGAAAGAAGAGGTTTATGGATTCGCTCTCTGGAGCACATTCAGATTCCGAGAGTCCACCTGCTCCAGGAGTTTGAGTTAAAGTCTTTAGGGTTTTATGTTTATGTTCTAGCTTCCAAAATCTTGTAATTTGTCAAAAAGCTATTTTGTAATGTCTTAATGATTAAACGGAATGTTCAAACCATGATGTTTACAATTACTTCAATAAAGTCCTTCGATAAAATATCTTTCTTTTTTTGCATACGCATAATCATGCATCATATTGCATTCATAGTTTCTCAAGCCGAGTCTCACGTCTTGTTTTTTCCAAAGGTCCATCTGCCTAGTCCAAGAAAGTGGCCCGACGTCCTCAGCAGAATCCAACTTACACATACAACACTAGAGCACATCAGAGAAAGATAATGGACCATCTGGAACAAGAAAACCAAGTACTTCGGGAGGAAATGACATCCATGCGGACCAAGATTGAAGAATTGACAGAGTTGGTAAAGCTGCTGGCAGCCGCACAAGTTCATCCACCGTCTCCTTCCCCTAGCTCTCCAGCTCTGTTGACAACTGCTACTACTTCGGCTCCGACAGCTCACACCAGTGCCCCACAATACACAATGCCCGACGGATATCCCTGGGGCATGCCTCTTAGCTCCAGTGAAGGACTCATCCCTATTCCTGTTGCAACTTCTGCTCCTCAACCTGGTGTTACTTTTCCTCAAGCTACTGTGGCCTTCTCAGCCCCAGTGGTTCATACGACCCAATACGACAATGAACCTATCTTTCACACAGAAAGTGTAGGGGCTCAGGATCGGATGGACGATTTCCAGGAAAAGTTTGATGAGATGCAACGAGAAATTAAGGCCCTCCGGGGGAAAGATCTTTTTGGGAAAAATGCCCACGACCTCTGCTTGGTGCCAAATGTCAAGATCCCGCCCAAGTTTAAGGTCCCTGAATTCGAAAAGTATAAGGGGAACACCTGCCCCCAAAGCCACTTGGTGATGTATGCTCGGAAGATGTCCACCCAGACTGATAACCACCAATTGCTCATCCACTACTTCCAGGATAGTCTAACTGGCGCAGCTTTAAAATGGTACATGAGTTTGGACAGCACCAAGATCCAAACTTTCAACGATTTGGGAGAAGCCTTCGTCCGCCAATACAAGTACAACCTTGACATGGCCCCAGACAGAGATCAACTCCGGGCCATGGCTCAAAAAGACAAGGAGACTTTCAAAGAGTACGCCCAAAGATGGAGGGAAATTGCTGCTCAAATCAACCCGCCTTTGGAGGAAAAAGAAATGACCAAGATTTTCCTGAATACTCTTGATTCATTTTATTACGAGCGGATGATTGCGAGTGCACCCAGCGATTTCACTGAGATGGTAAACATGGGTATGCGCCTGGAGGAAGGAGTCCGGGAAGGACGTCTGGTTAAAGAGAGTACCCCCGCCAACAGTGGGAAGAAGTTCGGGAACCACCTCCCAAGAAAGAAGGAACAGGAGGTCAGTATGGTTGCTCACGGGAGACCACAACAAAGATACCCCTCCTACCAACACATTGCTGCCATTTCACCATCCACCGATACTGCCCAAAATTCAAACTACAAACTACAAGCCCCACAAAGGCCTTACCAACAACCTCAAACACCCTACCAACAGCCCCATCAACATTATCAACAGCCTCACCAACAACCTTACTACCAACAACAAAATCGCCCTCAAACTCCTCAACTACCATACCAGTCACAAAATCGCCAAAAAATGACCTTTGATCCAATCCCAATGAAATATGCTGACTTGCTCCCTGCTCTGCTTGCCAAAAACCTTGTCCAGGTCAGGGCACCTCTCCGTACACCAGATGTTTTACCTCCTTGGTACCGACATGACCTAACTTGCGCCTTTCACCAAGGAGCTCCTGGCCACGATGTCGAGCATTGCCTTGCTCTTAAAACCGAGGTGCAAAGGCTAGTCCGGGCCAATTTACTATCTTTTAAAGATCAAAATCCAAATGTCCAGGCCAACCCTCTACCGAATCATGGACCGTCTGTTAATATGGTACAAGACTGTTGCAGAGACAGTATCATTCTTAATGTCCAGCATGTTCAGACCCCACTGGTTCCTATGCATATCAAGATGTGCGAGGCGAATTTGTTCAGTCACGATCATACAGCATGCGAAATGTGCCTTGTAGACCCAAGAGGATGTCAGAAAGTGCAGGATGATATACAAGGGTTGATAGATCGGAGAGAGTTGCTCATCTCGAAGAAGGAGAAGGAGGTGTGTGTCATTACACCTGAGTTCAGCATCCCAGAACGGGTGGAAATAGCATACAACAGTGAAAGGTCAACTACTACTCCTCTGGTGATCTGTTTGCCGGGACCTGTGCCGTATACTTCCCGAAAAGCCATCCCATACAGATACCAGGCCACGGTGTTGGAAAATGGGCGAGAGGTACCCTTACCCTCTCTAACTTCTGTCGACAACATTGCAAGTGATAACAGGATATTGAGGAACGGGCGTGTCATCCCAGCAGCGCTCCCGAAGAAAGTAAGTGATCCGGTGATTGAACAACTGCCAGTAATTGGTTCTAGTGGAAGCAAGGAGATGGGCCAGTCTAGTGGGGCCCGTGAAGACTCTGATCAAGACGAACTTTTGAAGTTGATCAAGAAAAGCGAGTACAAAGTGATTGATCAGTTGATGCAAACTCCGTCGAAGATATCTATGATGTCATTATTATTGAATTCTGACGCTCATAGAGATGCCTTGATGAAGGTCTTGGACCAAGCTTTTGTAGATCATGATGTGACGATTGATCAGTTTGGTGGAATAGTGGGTAATATCACTGCATGTAACAACCTGAGTTTCAGTGATGAAGAGCTCCCAGCAGAAGGTAGGAATCACAACCTGGCATTGCATATATCGGTGAACTGCAAGTCTGATGCACTGTCGAATGTACTTGTGGACACCGGTTCGTCTCTGAATGTGATGGCCAAATCAACTCTTGATCAACTTTCCTACAAGGGTACACCCATAAGGAGAAGCGGAGTAATAGTAAAAGCTTTTGATGGTTCGAGGAAGTCGGTGATCGGAGAAGTAGACCTGCCTATAACGATTGGACCACACCAATTTCAGATTACCTTTCAAGTGATGGATATCCGAGCGGCATACAGTTGTTTGTTAGGCCGGCCATGGATCCATGAAGCCGGAGCGGTGACGTCTACACTGCATCAAAAGTTGAAGTTCGTAAAGAACGGGAAGCTAATAACTGTAAGCGGTGAAGAAGCCATGTTGATAAGCCACTTGTCAGCTTTTTCCTTTATTGGTGCTGATGAAACAGAAGGAACCTCTTTCCAGGGCCTGACCGTGGAAGGAAAGGGGCCAGAGAAGAGTGAAGTGTCTTTTGCCACCTGGAAGAGCGCACAGAAAGTGGTGCAGGAAGGGACAGGTGTAGGATGGGGAAAAGTTGTGCAGTTGCCGAAAAACAAGAATCGCGAAGGACTGGGTTTTGCTTCCTCTGCAAGCGGCTCTAAGTACGGTGTTAGCTTGGACTCTGTTAGTGGTACCTTTCATAGGGCCAGGTCCATCAATACCCCACCCGAAGCCAATGCTGTCTTAGATGGTTCTGAAGAAATGATACCTGCTTTTGTGACACCTGGAGGGTTTGTTCGTAATTGGGATGCTGTCGACGTGCCTTTAGTCATTCATGTGTCAAAGTAATGTGTTTCTTGTTTTTGTTTTTTCAATAAAATCCTTTCGGCTTGCCCGAGCGAAAGTGTAATCATGTAGGGCTATTTTGCTTCAAGTACTTTCACCATTAATGAAAAATGTTGTTTATTCCAATTCTTTTTATTGCTTTTTCTGGAAAATGGTATCACAAAAAACCCAAAAATATTTTTTGTCTTTTTTAATCAATTTGAAAAGGTCTGCATTTTTCACTCATTCTCTAAAATCAATCATGAATCACATATGCAGACTAAACATCAATGAGCCCGTTGAACACGATAACCCTACACTCTCTCCCAACTTTGAGTCCCCTGTCTACGAAGCCGAAGAGGAGGAGGATGAGGAAATTCCACACGAGATTGCCCGGTTACTCGAACATGAGAAGAAAGCCATTCAGCCTCATGAAGAAGCGGTGGAGGTGATCAACTTGGGTTCTGAGGAAGTTAAGAAGGAAATCAAGATCGGGGCTTTGCTTGAAGAGACTGTCAAACAGAGGGTGATTGAACTGCTCAGGGAATATACCGATGTGTTCGCATGGTCATACCAAGATATGCCAGGTTTAGACCCCCGTATTGTGGAGCACCGTTTGCCCTTGAAACCTGAATGCCCACCAATCAAGCAGAAGTTGAGAAGAACTCGTCCCGATATGGCTCTCAAGATCAAAGAAGAAGTGCAAAAGCAAATTGACGCAGGCTTCCTCGTTACATCTGAGTATCCTCAATGGTTGGCCAACATAGTTCCGGTCCCGAAGAAAGATGGTAAGGTCAGAATGTGCGTCGACTACCGAGATCTGAATAGGGCCAGTCCAAAAGATGATTTCCCTTTACCTCACATCGATGTATTGGTTGATAGCACTGCTAAGTCCAAAGTTTTCTCCTTCATGGATGGTTTCTCCGGTTACAATCAAATCAAAATGGCACCCGAAGACAGAGAAAAGACGTCTTTTATCACGCCTTGGGGCACTTTCTGCTACAAAGTAATGCCTTTTGGTTTGATAAATGCAGGCGCCACCTACCAAAGAGGCATGACCACTCTCTTTCATGACATGATGCACAAGGAGATAGAAGTGTACGTGGATGATATGATTGTTAAGTCAGGCACTGAAGAAGAACATGTTGAGTACCTGCTGAAGATGTTTCAACGGTTGAGAAAGTATCAACTTCGTCTGAATCCCAACAAATGTACATTTGGTGTTAGATCTGGAAAACTCTTGGGGTTCATTGTTAGTCAGAAAGGTATTGAAGTAGACCCGGATAAAGTCAGAGCCATCAGAGAAATGCCTGCTCCAGAAACAGAAAAACAAGTAAGAGGGTTCCTGGGGCGTCTGAACTACATCTCCAGATTCATCTCTCACATGACTGCCACCTGTGGGCCAATATTCAAACTACTCCGCAAAGATCAGGAGATTGTTTGGACAGAAGACTGCCAGAGAGCCTTTGACAGCATCAAAGAGTATCTGCTAGAGCCTCCAATTCTTGTCCCTCCAGTCGATGGAAGACCACTGATCATGTACTTAACTGTGTTAGAAGATTCCATGGGTTGCGTGCTCGGACAACAGGACAAAACCGGAAGGAAGGAGCATGCTATTTATTACCTGAGCAAGAAGTTTACAGATTGTGAGTCTCGATACTCCCTACTTGAGAAAACTTGTTGTGCACTAGCCTGGGCAGCCAAACGCCTTCGCCATTACATGATTAACCACACCACTTGGTTGATATCCAAAATGGATCCAATCAAGTATATCTTTGAGAAGCCGGCCTTAACAGGGAGAATTGCTCGTTGGCAGATGTTGTTGTCCGAGTATGATATTGAATACCGCACCCAGAAAGCAATCAAAGGCAGTGTCCTGGCCGATCATTTGGCGCATCAACCGGTTGAAGATTACCAGCCTATCAAGTTTGACTTTCCCGATGAAGAGATTATGTATTTGAAGATGAAAGATTGTGATGAACCATTGCTTGGAGAGGGTCCAGATCCCGAGTCCAGGTGGGGTTTGATATTCGACGGGGCCGTGAATGTCTACGGTAATGGAATTGGGGCAGTCATTATCACTCCTGAAGGCAACCATCTCCCTTTCGCTGCAAGGTTACAGTTTGATTGCACGAACAATATGGCAGAGTATGAAGCATGCATCCTGGGTATTGAAGAAGCTATTGACTTGAGGATCAAGAACCTCGACATATATGGAGATTCAGCACTAGTGATCAACCAGATCAAAGGAGAATGGGAAACTCGCCACCCCGGTTTGATTCCTTACAAAGATTATGCAAGACGTTTGTTGACCTTCTTCAACAAGGTTGAGCTGCACCACATTCCTCGTGATGAGAACCAGATGGCAGATGCCTTAGCAACCTTGTCTTCCATGTATGAAGTAAGCCATCAGAATGACCTGCCAACGATCAGAATCCAACGTCTTGAAAGGCCTGCACATGTGTTTTCAGTTGAAGGGGTCATTGACGATAAGCCATGGTTCCATGATATTAAGTGTTTCCTCCAGAGTCAAGAATACCCACCTGGAGCCTCCAATAAAGACAAGAAGACTTTGAGAAGATTGTCTGGTAATTTCTTTTTGAATGGAGATATTTTGTACAAGAGGAACTTTGACATGGTATTACTCAGATGTGTAGACGAACGTGAAGCAGAGAAGTTGATGAGCGAAATACATGAAGGCTCTTTCGGAACTCACTCCAATGGACATGCAATGGCTAAAAAGTTGTTGAGAGCGGGTTACTACTGGATGACGATGGAATCTGATTGTTATAAACATGCCAGGAGGTGTCACAAGTGTCAGATTTATGCCGACAAGATTCATATTCCCCCAACTACCCTCAGTGTCCTCTCCTCTCCGTGGCCTTTCTCTATGTGGGGCATTGATATGATTGGAAGGATCGAACCGAAGGCTTCAAACGGACATCGTTTCATTCTAGTGGCCATTGATTACTTTACCAAGTGGGTTGAAGCAGCATCTTATGCCAACGTGACCAAGCAAGTCGTGGTCCGTTTCATCAAGAACCATATCATCTGCCGTTACGGTGTGCCTAATAAAATCATCACCGATAATGGAACCAATTTGAACAACAAGATGATGAAAGAGTTGTGCGGAGAGTTCAAGATCGAGCATCATAATTCTTCTCCTTACAGACCTCAGATGAATGGTGCTGTCGAAGCCGCAAATAAAAACATCAAGAAGATTGTCCAGAAAATGGTAATCACTTACAAAGACTGGCATGAGATGTTACCATTCGCTCTGCATGGGTACCGTACCTCAGTACGCACTTCAACAGGGGCAACCCCTTTCTCTTTAGTCTACGGCATGGAAGCAGTGCTCCCTGTAGAGGTCGAAATCCCGTCGATGAGAGTTCTGATGGAGGCCAAATTGTCTGAGGCTGAATGGTGTCAGAGTAGGTATGATCAGCTGAACTTGATTGAAGAAAAACGCTTGGCTGCTTTGTGTCATGGTCAACTATATCAAAAGAGGATGAAACAAGCATTTGACAAGAAGGTTCGTCCCCGTGAATTTCAAGAAGGAGACCTTGTGCTCAAAAAGATTTTATCTTTCCAACCGGACGCCAGGGGCAAATGGACGCCTAACTATGAAGGCCCATATGTCGTCAAGAGAGCTTTCTCTGGTGGTGCAATGACTCTTACGACTATGGATGGTGATGAGCTTCCCCGTCCTGTGAACGCAGATGCAGTCAAGAAATACTTTGTCTAAAAATAAAAGAACAGCTCGGTAAGTCGAAAACCCGTAAGGGCGGCTTAGGCAAAAATGAGCGTCTCGGTGGACTGAAAACCCGAAAGGGCGGTCCAGGCAAAAATTAGAGACATGAAACAGAAAATAATCATCCTGATAGATCGAAAACCCGAAAGGGCGGTCTATGCAAAAGTTAAGGATCAAAAGGCAAGGTAACTGCATCAGGTTGGCCATGACTCACTTGGGGCACAGTAGCTGTCAAAGAGACTCTAAATCTGAAGCATCCAAACAGTGGAACTCAAAGTTGTTAGGGAGAATAGCGGTTATTGTGTTCAATGTACCTCCCCCTTATATTTACCATTTTCCAAACTTTGTGAGATCCGTGGAGCCACGCCATTGGCGGGCCACCACTCTGTTAAATAAATTTGAGCCTGTGCCTTTGTTTGGAATTCCCATTTATTCTGTTTATAAAACTTCTTCTATTTTTGATGGTAGTACTTGAAGCAAAATATTCTTTTAAAATCATAAATCTTTTAATATCTTTTGGAAAGCATAAACAACAAACACATTTTCTCTGAACTCATGAATAAGTGAAGTGTGTGTCAACATCTGTCCTGAGGACGAATAAACTTTGCAGGTTAAACATAGTCAATTGCTTGAAAAAAAAAAAGAAGAAAAAGGAAAAGCTCGGTAAGTCGAAAACCCGAAAGGGCGGCTTAGGCAAAAATGAGCGTCCCGGTGGATCGAAAACCTGAAAGGGCGGTCCAGGCAAAAATTAGGGGCATACAAAAAAGAATATATTCCCGGTGGACTGAAAGCCCGGAAGGGCGGTCCACGCAAAAGTCAGGGACTCAAAAAAAAAAAAAAACAAAAACAAAAAGCATGACCACGGAAACACCGGTTCTTCTGCCAGGTCTATGGATTAACACGTCTCCCCCAGGAAGTGTTTGCTCCCCACCGGGCTTTACCCCGTCAATGTTTGAATATGTCCCCAATGGCATCATCCCCCAATGAAGATTGCTGAGTGTTTGTACTGCGTCGTCGGTCCACTTTCCATCTTATCCGTCCAATCTTGTCTCATCAAGTCGGTCTTCCATACAATCATACAAGTCAGTCTTCCATACAAATCTTACCAGTCAATCCCCCAAACAGTCATACAAGTCGTATTGTCATACATACATTCATACATTCATGCATATACACATTCTTGCATACACAATATGCACATAACATCATTCATACATGATTGCATTGACCACCCTGAGTCTTGCTTTTCATATCCATCAATCTGAATAATTGGTAACTCTTTTTCCCCATGTGTCATCCCCAGTGTGTCTGGTCCAAAGATGTCACCCTCTTTTCGCCAAGTGGCAGTTCTCTAACGAACAGCTTGTGCATTTTCCTATCCAATCTTTTATCGTCAGTTGACTCGTTCGGCAACAACCCGAACAGCTGACATTTATCGAATCTTTTGTCGTCAGTTGACTCGTTCGGCAACAACCCGAACAGCTGACATTTATCCAATCTTTTGTCGTCAGTTGACTCGTTCGGCAATAACCCGAACAGTTGACATTTATCCAATCTTTTGTCGTCAGTTGACTCGTTCGGCAACAACCCGAACAGCTGACATTTATCCAATCTTTTGTCGTCAGTTGACTCGTTCGGCAATAACCCGAACAGCTGACATTTATCCAATCTTTTGTCGTCAGTTGACTCGTTCGGCGATAACCCGAACAGCTGACATTTATCCAATCTCTTGTCGTCAGTTGACTCGTTCGGCAATAACCCGAACATCTGACATTTATCCAATCTTTTGTCGTCAGTTGACTCGTTCGGCAATAACCCGAACAGCTGACATTTATCCTTCATCTTGCTTTTACATTTCATCCAGCATTTAAATTTCATCCTGCTTTTATATTTCATCCTGCATTTATCCTTCATCCTGCTTTTATATTTCATCCTGCACTTATCCTTCATCTTGCTTTTATATTTCATCCAGCATTTATCCTTCATCCTGCTTTTATATTTCATCCTGCTTTTATATTTCATCCTGCATTTATATTTCATCCTGCTTTTACATTTCATCCTGCATTTATCTTTCATCCAACTTTTAAATTTCATCCAGCATTCATCTTTCATCCAGCTTTTATCTTTCATCCAACATTTATATTTCATCCAGCATTTATCCGGCTTTTGTATTTCATCCAGCTTTCACCTTTCATCCAACGTTTACATTCACCTTTGTTTCTTGTCGTCAGTGGCATGTCACTTTTATTCCTGTCTTTACCTCAAGTGGCAAGCTCTAAAACGGGCAGCTTGTGGTCGGTGTCTTTTCTCATATCACATTTCCTCTCTCTTCAGCTGTCAATACGATAGTTGATCCCTTTCCCCAGTGAAACTGTGTTATTCCCCAGTGGAGTCGGATCCCTTTCTTTAACGAACTCGGGTATCCTTTCATTTTTGTTTTATCCTCAGTCAGGTCATCTTCACCGTCTTGCATTCACATTTTGCATCACGAGCATTTCACATTTTCTTAGGTCCAAAATTGGCGTACTCTGTATTTAAGTCCCTTCGACCCGTCGAATCCAAGTTTCTCTCTTTAAATCTCCGGACGAAGAGACTTAAATAGGGGCATCTGTCATACCCCAATTTTTGACCTAAGATTCTTTTTTTACTCGTCTCTGGGTTCGAAATTTTTTCGTCGTTTCAGACGGAATTTCGGCAGAGAGGTATTTTAAAATACCTCATTTTTTGGTTCCGAAGGCGACTTTTTTTTATTATTGTTTGTCATTTTTAATTATCACTTCTTTTTATTTTTAGTTTCTTTTTTTTTCTTCTCTCCTTTTTTATTATCTTTTTATTTTTATTTTTATTTTAATTTTCGTTTTTTTTATTGTTCTTTTTTTTTAGAGGTCTGACTTTTTGTTTTTAATGGGTTTAATGGCAATTTTAATGGTTGCCATTTTGATTGTTTGCTGACTAATTGTGATAATTGTCCATCAATGGCTTTAATTAGCATTTAACATCACTGCACTATAAAATCAAAGCCAGGAAATCATCAGTGAAAACACACAGAAAAAGCAGTCACAAACCACACAGAAACAAGAGCAAAAATTTCCAACAGAATTCAGAATTCAAAAATCATCAGTCACACACCAGTCACGTAAACAAACACCCAAAACCCCAACACCACTCACGTCCCAAACACTACCCAACACCGTACGGCCCATCACCACTCACGCACCCAACATTCCTCACACAGTACCTTCACACACTCCATCACCGCAACAGCCAAACCCACACTCTCCCACAACCGTACGGATGGCCACCCCATCACAACAACACAGCACAACCTAACTCTCCTCACAGCAACCCAAACAACACAAAAACCATCAAGACAAAACCAGCCCAGCCCACTCACTCACGCACACCCTCCCCCATAACCGTACGGCTCTCTCCCCCTCACACAACCCAGCAACAACTCATACCCTCTCCACACCCCACCAAACACCACGAACCAACAACCCAAAAACCCAAAACACCAACACTCTCACGGCCGTACGGCTCTCCCCCCACGAACAGCAAACCCACAACCACCCAACAACCCATTCGCGCGGCCAATCATCATCTTCACACACAGTAAACCGAAGCCAGGCCAAGAAGGAAATAGGTAGCTTGTTTTCTTTTTCTAAAAAGTTTGGATCTAGGTTTGTTTTTTTTTATTCTGAAAGTTTTTCTTTGATGTGGTTTGAGAGAGAAAGAGAGTGAGGAAAGAAGAAGGAGAGAGAAAAGCTTGAGAAAAAATGGAAAAAACCGTGTGTTGCCTTATATATAGCATGTGAACCGGTTCGGTTCACTCGAACCGAACCGGTCCGGTTTTTCTTTCTCCTCCTTCAGTCCAGGCCCATTCGGCCCTCTTTCTCCTTTTCTTTTCAGATTTTCTTTTCTGTTCCTTACCCCCCCCCCCCCCCCCCCCCTTTTGCTTACTGCATCCCCCCTTTCCCTTTTATTTTTTTTTTATTTATTTTCTTTATTATTTCTTGCATTTATTTTCGTTATTTCTTTATGTATTTCATGCATATTATTCCATTGCGTTTACCTCATAGTACCTCATGCATTTTTTATTTTTCTTTTATTTTCATGCATTCTTATTTTTATTTGTTTCATGCATTTTTCATTTTAGTTTTATTCTAGCATATTTATTTTCATACATTTGCAATTTGGGTTTTTTCTTCTTGTCTATCATTTTGTCATTTTTATTTTCATTTGATTAGAATGTAATTAGGATCAATGTAACAAAATAAATGAGAATATGCACTGACACTTGCACTTTACTTTTTCTGCTTTACGCCTTTTATTTATTTTTACTTATTCCGCTATTCCGAAAAATACAAAAATATTAGGTTAGTTTAAAAGGGTTTCGTGGTGATCCAACGTCACCACGGAATTTCCTCGCGTTTAGCCTTTATTGCTTTTAGTCTTAGTTAATTAAAAACAAAAAAACATTCTAATAATGGAAAACTCACAAAAAATCTTTTCTTAATAAACCTTGATTTTCAATCAAGTGTCCGTATTTTTTTCTTTTATTTTCTTTAAATAACCATTAATCAACTTTAATTACACTTTAATCATTTTCAAAAATAAAAAACACAAACCAATTCTATTTTGCTACTTAGCTTTTATTTTTAAAACTTTTTTAAAACCAATAAAAAACACCTAAACAAATCAAACGTCATTTTTACCCCGAACTACGAGGTTTTGATCCCTCACGGGTACGTAGGTAGAGGACCCTGTCCTTCCAAATCATAAAAAATACCAAAAAACATTTTTATTTTCCTTTCGCATTATTCTAATTCATCCTTTCTCTACTTTCTAAACAAAAAAAATAAGCAAGTTATAGCCAAAATAAATAAATAAAATCAAGAGGTTCTCGTAGAGTACTACGAACGTTTAGGGTGCTAACACCTTCCCTAAACGTAACTAACCCCCGAACCCTAATCTTTTAAAATGTGGTAATTTAGAACTTTTTTCCACCTTTCTTTTAAAAAATTAAAAGTTCAGTCGTGAATTAAAATTGGTGAGTCAACGCTAATCAATAGCTTGATCTCCGAAAATCACCGCGACATATCTCACGAAAATATCTTCCTTCTGGAAACACACGCAGCTTGGAGAACAAGTAACATGAAAGAATTCTTCAATTAAATCTTCAAAAGATCAGGTGAAACAACTCCAAGGCGCGAAAACAAGACTGCTTCTGAAAGTACTTCTGAAGTAAGTGCTTCTGAAGGTTCAGCATCTGAAGTTCTGCCTTTGAAGATTCAGCTTCTGAAGGTTCAGCTTCTGAAGGTTCAGCTTCTGAGGTTCTGCGCCTGAAGACTCAGCTTCTGAGGTTCTGCTTCTGAAGACATACATCTTGCTTGTATATTTGATTTTAGCAAAAATGAAGCCAACAACCAAATATCCAACAATCTCCCCCTTTGGCAAATTTTTGGCTAAAATCAATCTGAGATCAGAGAGATACACAAGGCAAATTCTTCACTCATCATAAGTACGCAACCCACCATGAAGAACTTAAACGTAGCAACCAAATAGCAACAGAGTCAGCAGCAGCACATAATAAACAAAATCCTAACAAGAGATATACTACGTTTTCACACATACACTCCCCTTGAAACATGTCATTCAGGAACAAACGAAGCACTCCCCCTGAAACATACACTTCAGCTCCTGAAAAACTTGATTCTGAACTATTGTAGTGCTTCTGAACTACTGTAGTGCTCTGTATTGCTTCTGAAATACTTATCTTCCCCTTTTTAGCCAAACAATTTCAAAGCAAACCACTCAGACACACAAAGGAATAGTAACCACATCTGAACATAATACTTCTGAGCATTAACATATTTGAACCTCAAAATTTCAACCACATCAGGTTGAGGATTCTCAGGTAACTCAACCATATCAGACTCAGTTTGGGGAATCTCAGAACTGGTTTCAACACATTCACAAAAGTAATAAAAGCTTCAGTAACATCAGGATTTATATCCACATAATCAAAAGGGCTTGTGGTAACAGCAACTGGTACAGGTGAAACAACAGGAGAACTCACATTTACAGCAGTCTTCAGAATGAGAATGATTTCCCTTATTTCTCGTGCAACTCTAGTTATAGTAAATAGAAAGAATTTGTTTGCACGTTTCAACACCTGTAATTGCTATAACTCCTCATGCAGACAGATTCCCAGTTTACCCCTTGAAAAATCATCAACACAAACAGAAACATTCTTCTTTCCACCTAGGCTTTCAACTTGCATAGACCCCATGAGATCCATGTGAAGTAATTCAATAATCTTAGAGATGTTAAGATGTTGCAGCTTCTTGTGAGACATCTTGATTTGTTTTCCACTTTGACACTCACCACAAATGTTGTCTTCATTAATCTTCAATTTGGGTAGTCCTCTGATGGCTTCTACAGACATGACTTTCTTCATACCCCTCAGGTTTAAGTGCCCAAGTTTCTGGTGCCAGAGTCTGACTTCTTCTTCTGTACTTATGAGACATGTGGATAGGCTTGCTTCTTCTTGAGGCATCCATAAGTAACAATTGTCCTTAGATCTCTTACCTTTCATTAGCACCTAACTTTTCCCATCAGTTACCAGACATGCAGTCTTATTGAAGTTCACTTCCATCCCTTGATCACACAGCTGGCTTATGCTAATCAAATTGGCAGTTAGCCCTTTCACTAATAGCACATTGTCAAGCTTTGGTAGTCCATTACTGATCAAGTCTCCAATTCCAAGAATTTCTCCTCTAGCTCCATCACCAAAAGTCACATAGCTACTGGAGTATGTTTTAAATTAACTAAGTACTTCTTGACACCGGTCATATGTCTGGAGCATCCACTATCAAAATACCAATCTTCCCTAGATGATGCTCTTAGAGAGGTGTATGAGCTATGATGCCAAGACTTTCACACTTTGGTTTCCAATCCCTTGTGATTTTGTTTACAATAGGTTCCACTTTTCTTTGCTGAAAGTGCTTGGGGTATGCATACAGCTTGAAACAGAATGGCTTTATGTGCCCCTTTCTACCACAGTAATGACATATCCAAGGACGAGCTGCCCTCCTGCTCTTAGATCCCTGAGGTTCGTTCTGATGTTCCAACTTAGGTTTGTCCATCATTGGATCATATGTTCCAACAGCTGCAATGAACCTTTTAGCTGGATTTTGCTGTTTGTTGTTCAAGGTCCAACAATCAAACCCTATTCCTTTTGGTTTCCCTTGGTTCTGACTCTCCAATATCTCTTCTAGCATATCAGTACCAATGTTCATCATTCTGACTTGCTTCTTCATATGTTCAAGTTGAGAGTTCAGTTGGGTTACCTCATCATTGAGATCAGAAATTTGTCCTAAGTGTTCAATTCTTTCAACCTGAAGTTGAGTGATAGTTCTCTTCTGTTTTTCCAGCTGCTTGCACACTTCCTCACTCCTAGTATACAGATCTTTGTAAGAGTTAGCCAGTTCTTCATAAGACAATTCTTCATCACTGGATTCAGTATCAGATGGTGCTTCAGAACCTGATGGTGCTTCAGAACCTGATGGTGCTTCTGAAGCCTCAGAACCTGATGGTGCTTCAGAACCTGATGGTGCTTCTGAAGCCTTAACTTTATCATCAGACATGCATCTACCAGTTAAGGCAACAACATGCTTGGCTGATTCACTTTCCACTTCTACTTCTGAGTCATCTTCATCAGACCAAGAAACTGCCAAACTTTTCTTCTGTCTCTTGAGGTACGTTGCACATTCTGTCCTAATGTGGCCATATCCTTCGCACTCATGACACTGAACACCTTTGGATTGATTGCTTTTCTCATCAGTTCTTGTCTTCTTCAAGTCATTTGGTTTGGATCTCCTGTCAGCCCGCTTTAGGATCCTATTAAACTGTTTACCAAGCAACACAAGAGCCTCTGATATGCTTTCATCATCCTCAACATCAACATTTGCTACAAAAGCAACACCTTTCCCCTTTTTATCAGTTCGGTTATTAAAGGCTATCTCAAAATTCTGCAAGGATCCTATCAATTCCTCAACCTTCATACTTGAGATGTCCTGTGCTTCTTCAATTGTAGTCACCTTCATATCAAATCTCTTAGGTAGAGACCTGAGTATTTTTCTCACAAGTTTCTCATCAGACATTTTTTCTCCAAGAGAATCAAATTAGTTAGCCATGTCCAGAACGTTCATATAGAAGTCTTGTATGTTCTCATCCTCCAACATTTTGAGATTTTCAAACTTGGTGGTGAGAAGTTGAAGTCTGGACATTTTTACCTTGGATGTGCCTTCATGTGTAGTTTTGAGAATCTCCCAAGCATCCTTAGCTACAGTGTACTGCTTGATCAGTCTGAACATATTCTTGTCCACTCCATTGAATAAAGCATTCAAGGCCTTGGAGTTTCCAAGAGCTAATTCATCTTCTTCCTTGGACCACTCTTCTTCTGGTTTTAGATCAGCTGTCTTCTTTCCATCTTTGTCAAGCACAACAGGATGTTCCCAACCCTTCAGAACTGCTTTCCAGGTCTTACTATCTATAGATTTAAGGAAAGCACTCATGCGAGATTTCCAATAGTCATAGTTGGAACCATCCAACCGAGGTGGTTTGTTCACAAATCCTCCTTCCTTGTCCATTATGCCAGAAAATAACTTCCCTGGAGCTCACCCTAAAACAGGCAGGGTGCCTGCTCTGATGCCAATTGAAATTCTGGCGCAGTAAAATCCTGATGTTGAACGTAATGCGAAGTATACAGTTTCAACGTTAAGCTACTGATCAATACAAATAACAAGGAAACAAATAACAGACAGAAAGTAAAAAGCACAAGATGTTTGTTAACCCAGTTCAGTGACAAACACACCTACATCTGGAGGCTACCAAGCCAGGAAGGAAATCCACTGTAATAGTATCAATTCAAAGTCCTATGTGAACAACCTCCGGTTCACCGCCTTCTCACTTAATCACTACCCGTGGTATTTCTACCTAGGAACTCCTAGATATGAGACCCCTCTCACTTCCCCTCAAACAATCACTGCCCCAGTGATCTTAGACTCAAATAACAATCAAAGACGGAGACACACTCCAAACACACAAAAGTCACTCTTGCTTAAAAGCTTCAAGTGATCTACAATTACAACTCAATAAACACAGTCCTAAGCTTGCATCAAGGTGACACAAGAAAGGCTCACAATTAACAGACTAGAAACCTAAGAATACTCTTTCAATGATGGCTTTGGTTTCAGTTAATTTCTTCCATAGTAGCGTCTTCTATTTATAGCCTTCAGAAGCAACATATATTTGAATCAAATATTCTTCTCAGAAATATATTGACACAAATATTCTTTAGAAATATATTTTCCAAATATCTCTTTGAAAATATATTCACAAATAAAAATATCCAATCTGAAAAATATATCTCACGAAAATATCTTCCTTCTGGAAACACACGCAGCTTGGAGAACAAGTAACATGAAAGAATTCTTCAATTAAATCTTCAAAAGATCAAGTGAGATTATAAACAGCTCCAAGGCGGGAAAACAAGACTGCTTCTGAAAGTACTTCTGAAGTAAGTGCTTCTGAAGGTTCAGCGTCTGAAGTTCTGCTTCTGAAGATTCAGCTTCTGAAGGTTCAGCTTCTGAAGTTCTGCTTCTGAAGGTTCAGCTTCTGAGGTTCTGCGTCTGAAGACTCGGCTTCTGAGGTTTTGCGTCTGAAGACTCAGCTTCTAAGGTTCTGCTTCTGAAGACGTACATCTTGCTTGTATATTTGATTTTAGCAAAAATGAAGCCAACAACCAAATATCCAACAAAAAATTTTCTTATTGAAACTCTATTTAAAATATAGCAAGACGTATTTATGGCTTCTGCCCAAAAATATTTCTCAACATTTGATTCGTTTAGAATAGTTCTTGCCATTTCTTGCAAAGTTCTATTTTTTCTTTCTACAACTCCATTTTGTTGAGGTGTTCTAGGACAAGAAAAATTATGAGATATTCCACTATCATTAAAGAATTGTTCAAAGGATGAGTTTTCAAATTCTCCCTGATGATCACTTCTTACTTAAATGATATTGGTTTCTTTCTCATTTTGAACCTTCTTGCAAAAAGTTTGAAAAGCTTCAAAAGAATAATTTTTGTGTTTTAAAAATAAAACCCAAGTGAATCTGGAAAAATCATCAACGATTACAAAGCCATATCTTTTTCCACCAAGACTTTCTATTGAGATAGGTCCAAATAAATCTATGTGTAGTAGTTCAAGGGGTCTTTTTGTTGAAATAAAATCTTTTGGATGAAAGCTACTTTTAGCTTGTATTCCCTTGATACAGGCTTCACATATTTTATCATTTTCAAAATTAATCTTAGGAAGTCCTCTTACTAGATCAAGTTTTGATATTTTTGAAATTGTTTCCAAACTTATGTGTCCAGCCCTCTTATGCCAAATCCATTTATCTTTTTCAAGAGATATAAAACAGGATTCAGCAGGGAGTTCATCTAAGTATAAAACATAAACATTTTTATTTCTTGATCCTGTAAACAAAATTTTTCCTGAAGATTCTTGTCTAACTTCACATGTGTGAGGTTTGAATGTTATTTCAAAACCGCTATCACATAGTTGACTGATGCTGATTAAATTATTTTTTAAACCTTCTACATGCTGAACATTTTCAATTTTAGCAGAATCAATCTTACCAATAACACCTATACCTTTGATTTGAGCTTTTTCATTATTACCAAAAGTCACTAGTCCTCCTTCCCTTTTGATGAAAGAGAGAAAGCTTTGTTTATCTCTAGTCATATGTCTTGAGCATCCACTGTCCAAGTACCAAGGCTTTTTCTTGACTGTCATTAGGCATTCCTGCAGTAGAAGTTAGTAATGATTTGGGTACCCATATCTTTTTGGGTCCTTGATGGTTAGTGTTATTTTTAGAAGATCATTCTTTGTGAAATTTGACAAAATTTGATTTATGAGTAAATCTTGATTTTCGCAAGGCTTGTTCTTTCTTCTTTCTAAAGCAAAATGCTTCAAGATGCCCATATTTTTCACAATATGTACATTTGTATCTTTTATTCTTTTTTGTAATTTTTTCAGGAATGAAAAAAATTTCATAAAGTTTTTGTTTTTGATTAGTTTTAAAACCTATGCAAGCTCTATCAAAAACACTTACTTGTGATCCCATAATCTTTTGAAAAGTTTCAGTTGATTTAACAAAGTTCGAAATATCATTTTTTAATTGTAGAACATTTTTCTTTAGAGCAGTGTTTTCTTCATGAGATTCATTTTTAATTTCAGAAATTTCCTTTGATTGAATTTTCTTTAGAAGATCTTCATTTAATTTTTTAAAATCTTATTTTTCCCTTTTTAGTTCAAGATTTTCATTTCTCAATTTTTCACAAGTTTGTTCTAGAATTTGAGAGTTATAAAAAAGATTATCAAACAAGTATTCAGTTTTCTCACAAGATGAACATGGTTCAAAATTTACCTCTTCATTATCTGATTTTGCCATTAGGCATAGGCTTGCTTGTTCATCTTCATTTGTTGGTTCTTCTTGATCATCCCAAGTAAGTAGCGATTTTTGTTTGAACTGGGAGTTGTTTGATTTTCTTTTATTTAGTGAACATTCTGATTTGTAATGTCCAAGTTTGTAGCATCCATAACAGATAATTTGACTTTTGTCAATTTCTATTTTTGAGTTTTCTCTTCTTGTTGGGATGTTTCTTTTGTGTTGATTTCTTCTTTGTATCATTCTTTGTAGTTTGCGAGTGAGAAGAATGATTTGATCTTGACTTTCTTCATCATCAATCTCTTGTTGTTGATCATCAGAATTTATTTCTTCTTCCTGATTTTGTGATTGTTGATTGGTTTTTAAGGCAATCATTTTGCCTTTGTTTGAGGATTTGTCCTCTTGTAATAGGACTTCATGAGCTTTTAAAGATCCAATTAGGTCTTCTAATCTGAGCTTTGTCAGATCTTTTGCTTCTGTTATTGCAGTTACAATGTGTCTCCACGATTTTGGAAGACATCTTAGAATTTTCCTTACTCTTTCATGAGTAGTAAAATTCTTTTCAAGAGATCGTAATTCATTCATAATGATAGTAAACCTTCCATACATTTCATCTATGGTTTCGGTTTCTTTCATTTCAAATAATTCGAATTTTCTTACACCTATATCGATTCTTGTTTCTTTCACATGGCTGGTTCCTTCATGATGAGTTTTAAAGGTATCCCAAATTTCTTTGGCAGTTTTGCATTCCTGTGTTCTATCATATTCTTCCCTGCTCAAAGCCATGGTTAGAAATAATTTAGCTTTAGAATTTGATAAAATACATTTACCTTCCTCTTTTGACCAATCTTCTTGTTTTTTGATGTTTAGATCATCATCATATGGAATATAGTTTCCATTTTCAACTATTGACCACATATGATTATCTTGTGATTGTAAAAACAGTTCCATTTTGCTTTTCCAAAAGTAGTAATCGTCCCCTTCAAAGAGAGGTTGTCGTGTGACCGAACCTCCTTCAGACATGAATTTTACTTTAGACATTTTTCTTCTTTTCTGAATCTTTTTCTCTTACACTGTTAAGTGCTGAGCTCTCAGAGCCAGGCTCTGATACCAATTGAAGTAAAATATTTTCACAAGAAAGGGGGGTTTGAATTGTGAACTGTTAAAAATTACCTTTTTAAATTTTCAAGCTAGTAATTAAATATGGTTAGTGAATGAAAGATAATAATAATAATAATCACGTGTGATGAGTGTGTGAAATTTGTAAAGCAAATAAAAGAGATGAAAGAAAAATAACACACAAAGAATTATCCTGGTTCACCCAAACTGGGCTACTTCCAGTCCCTACACTGTGAGATTATCCACTAGGTAGTTGAGTTATAACTTAACCACAACTCCTCTTTTGTCTTGATCTTCTCGATCTTTCTTTACACTTAGCTTTTCTCACTCTTAAGTTTACACACTTGTTTTCAACAAGCTTTTTCTTTACAATCCAATAAGAAACAAAATCTTACTTGGAAAAAATAAAGTATTTGTATCTTACTAAAAATTACTCAAAACAAAAGAGCAATTTTAGTATTATAAATGAAGAACAAAAAGAGAGCTTTAAATGTGTGAGTATATTTGCTTGTTGCTTCTCAAAATTCGGTGTCAATTGCTTTGCCATAAGCTAGCTATTTATAGGCAGTTGTGAATCTTGAAGAGAAGCTTATAAGCTCCCTTTCTCACGTGTAGCTACTGTACTTAATTCCTTCAATTTTCCTTTTCCATTGCTCCTACGTGTGGACATATAATTTACTGGTGGAGGTGGCTTTGCTTTTGTCTTATTATGTGAAGGTTTATTCTAGCAATGTTTACAGCCGTGTATTGCCATGCAACCCTTTTTTTCATCTTGTCCTTTAACAACTGTTTCAGCCAAAAGTAATAGCTTGTGTGTACTTGCATTGATTGGACAAAGGATGGTATTATGGACAAACCAAAAACCATGTTCCTTACGTGTAATCTTTGTTACCAAGGAACACTTTGTGATGACATTCTTGATTTATCTTTTCCTTTTAATTCCTTAATGGTTTGAAATTCCTTATGCAACTGGTGATGATTTTATCCCATAAAAGTTCCACGGGCCCATGTGCAAAATAAACTCTTGGTTTGCTTTGCCTTTTAGTACCATTTTAAGGAATATTGATGACATTGATTTTGATCCTTCTTTTGGTGAGACAAAAGAGAATAACATTTATGCCTTTGGTGCTTGTTCTTTAATTCAGCCCATTCTTGGTATTCATCAAAAGATCATATATGTTCTTCAGACGCTGTTCTTCAGACTCTGTTCTTCAGATCCTGAATGTCTTCAGACTTGCAACATGTCGCGTCGAATTTCGGAGATCAAGCTATTGACTAGCGTTGACTCACTAATTTTGAATCACGACTGAACTTTTAATTTTTTGGGGAAAAGGGGAAAAAGTTCTAAATTACCACGTTTTTAAAGATTTTGGGTTCGGGAGTCGATTATGCGAGGGGAAGGTATTAGCACCCCTCACATCCGTTGTACTCAACGGGAACCTCTTATTTAGTTAAGGCTAGAGTGTTTTTAAAGTTTTGCTTGCATGCTTAAATATATAAAGGAAATAAAGAAAAAGGGGAAAAATGATATTTTTTATTATTGTGCTTGACAAGATGTAAATCATGCTCCTACGTATCTCCTGGTGCGATGGAGAATTCAAAGCTACGTAGTTCTTTGTAGCAAAAGTTTGTGTGTTGATTGCTTTTAATTATGAAAAATGATTTGATCGCGCTCGGGCGAAAAAGTTTGCTTTTAAAATGGAAAAAGGACATGGTCTACTACCGTTGTATGGGTAGCTTAATGAAGACCGATAAAAAGTTTTACCTACTACCGTTATGAGGGTAGCTTAAAAAAGGGTAAAAAGGACGGACTCGCACTCGGGCGATGGTATCCGTTTGAAAACGCGCATGGGCGTAAAAAGTTTGAATTGACCACGGGGGCCAAGAAAAAGGTTTAAATGGTCACGAGGGACCAAGAAAGGTTCAAATTGACCAAAGAGGGCCAAGAATAGATTTTGGTGTGTTGGATGCGTTGAAAATAGAATGACGATTTCCCGAACAACGAGACATACGTCAAGCATTCGCGCGACCGGGGAATGGAGAGACATACGTCAAACCACTCCTTTTTCATTCAAGTTTATTGTTGAAACTTTAAGAAATCCCAAAAGAGCAAAACACTTAGTTAAAAAAACATACGGACAAGTGTAAAACTCAAATTAGTTGTTGCAACTTATGTACAAGTGTTGTTCAAGTTATTGAAAGAATGAACAAGTTTGTTTCAAGTTTATGATGCAAAGATGAACAAGCATTGTTCAAGTGTATTGGACCTTAAGAACAAGTTTGTTGAAAATCATGAACAAATTTGTTGTTCAAGTTTGTTGAAAATAATGAACATAGCTCGTTGTTCAAGTTATTGGAACTCAAGAACAAGTGTTGTTCAAATTTGTAAAATGAACAAGTTTATGAAAAAATGCACAAGTTTATTGGAAAATGCACAAGTTTGGTTCAAGTTTGAAAAAGTGAACAAGTTTCTTGTTATTCAAGTTAATTATTTAAACTTGTGGATTTCCAAATGTATGCAAAAAAACCTTGTTATGTTTCTGGACCAAAATGAGTTTTAATCCTCTCAGATTCTGAATCTTCAAGTCAGAACCTCAAAAGTTAGTTTTCAGAAATTTGAACTCAGAAACTGAGTTCTGTCACAGAGCGACCTGAGTTTGGCTCCGCGAACCTGAGTTCTGTCATGGTCGCAGAGCGACCAGAACTTGGCTCTGCGAAGATGACATAAACTTGAACTCAGAAGCTGCTTCTGAACTTCTGTTCAGAATCTGCTTCTGAACAAGCTTCAGAACCTTAAGAGGATTGAAAAACTTGGGAAATTAGCAAGAAAAGTAGTAAAACACTTTAGTTTGGTGTTTTGCAAACTTGAGATTTCTTTGGAGTTTCAAAAGATATTTTAGTGAAAAATGAGTTTAAACAAACATTAATAATGCAGAAACTGAAATTGAATCAACAGGAATCAGTTCAAATGCAAGCAGCAATGCAAAATGAAAGATAAAGAATTCAGAATGCTTACAAAACTCCTAGCTAATGCTTGTGTTGCAAGAAAATGGAAAGGGCTTGGATGATGATGGTTTTGCAAAGTTAGAAATGTTGATGAATAAGAACAATGATATTGTGTTATTGATCCTCTCTCTTTTCACTGCCTATTCACTCTCAATTCACTGTGAAATTAAATGTCCAAGAACTGGTTTTTGCTCTCAAAAAATCTGTGTTTAATCCTTATGCATTGCATGGCTTTTATAGGCAAATTAGAATCAAATGCAATGATGAAAACCCCCTAAAACCAAGCTGTTTTGTGGGCTATAATCAGGCTATTTGCTTTGCATTTAATGCAAAAGGGAAGAGGTGACATTGCCTTGTGATTATGGTCAAAACTTTGGCCAAAATCAGCACCCAAAGCAGCTGATTTCTGACAGAAAATGCTGAAAAAATGGAAAACAGGACTGTTTGCAACTTGAGCTGCCCTTTGGGATTGATCCTTGCAATTTTGAGAAGACAAACATGGAGAGTAGTGTCCTGTTTGTGCAGAGATTGGGAGAAAACAAAAGGAACAGGTGTGCTGCTCTTAGAAGGAAAGAAAGAATGCTGAAACAGGGCAGCAAAAATCAGAACTTGGGCAAGCATTTGCAGCCATGTTTGACTGGTTCTTGGGTGGAGAAGGAAGGAAGAAAAAGAGCAAGCTGCTTGCTGGAAAGTGCAGGGTCAATAGCAGGCCAAATGGTGGGGATGAGAGCTGCCCAAGGGCAGCCAACTTGCTTGGCACATGCCCTCTTTGGCACAAATTTCTTCTTTCCTTGATTTGCATTGACACATGCTTCCTTTCTTTCTTTGTTGAATCCAACAGTAAAATTGATAATAATAGTAATAATAATAATAATAGATGATAATAATAATAATCATAATAAAAATAAAAGAAAGATAAATCAGAAAATCAAAAACTGCAAAAAAAAAATCGCAGAGTTCGCAGAGCGATTGCAACATCGCTCTGCGATATTCATCGCAAAGTTCGCAGAGCGATAAGAACTTCGCTCTGCGAAATCCCTTTTTTTCTCTTTTTTTATTTTCTTTAAAATAAACAATAAAACAAATAAATAAAAGTAATGATAATAATAAAACAAAACAAAAAAAAAAAAATAATGATAATAATAATAAAGATGATAATAATAATAATAATAACGAAAAAGATAATAGTAGTAATAATAGTAGAAATAAAAGTAAAAATAAGAGTAAAGAATAAAAATAAAATAATGAAAAAAATAGTAATAATATTAAAAGGAAAATAACAATAAAATAACAAAAAATAAAAATAAAAGAAAAAAGAAAAATGAGTAAAAAAATGGGGTATGACACAACACAAGCTTCAAAAAAAAAATTTTCGCTCTTAACTTGATCAGACATTCTCATGAACGTTCTCATAAATGTTCTCATGAAATAATCTCACAAAATAAGTTAGTAGATAACAAGATAATCAAAAGTAAATATGTTTGTTATCTTTAAAACATCAATAAAAGATTTTGCTTTCAACAACCTTAAAATTCAATATGTCAATCAATAAATTTGCCTTCCTTTGATCGTTAATACTTGACAGTGTTTGTAAGCTTGGCTTTAAAATTTATTGTCTTTTGCATGATGTTCCATGGGAGCAAACTATATATATGATTGTTGCGCGTCATTGATATTTAACCTGTGACTAATTAAAACACTCAAACACACAGGTTAAATACAAAGATAATCAGAACCTAATAAAAATGTAATTTAAATATGTTTATCATCTTTAAAACTTAAAATAGGGATTTTGAATTTTTCTCAACATAAAGTACACATTATCTTCACATCATTATATACACATCATTAAATATCACAACTTTACACAATTATATGTTCAATTATTCACCCTAACGACTTCCTTAAACTCATTATTAATTTCAAGGATGTTTCATGGTCCACTGAAAAAGTTATGCTGAAGTTTCATGAAAAACGCAACATGACCTACGTGTAGTATTTTAATCTAACTCAAGTTCTAGAAATCCAAATGGAGTCAAACCAAAGGCAAATGAAAGCTAACATCCATATCTACAATTCCATGTTTACACCTAGACCTAGTTCGGAACGGAAAATAGTGGAAAAACTAAATGAAATGGGATAAAAATGCATTAATGGGGTTTCTGTCTTGACAAAATCGTGGCACGATTTTGGCCGAGCCAAAACACCAATTCTGGACCCAAAATCGTGGCACTATTTTGGCTACCAGACAATCACGAAAATCAGCTTATTTTCAAACAAAAACAAGATTTTCACCATTTTAAACTCTCTAAGGCTTCTAAACCCACTCCAAACACACCCAAATCATCATACTAATGTCATCTAATCAATTATACATTAATTTCATCATAAGCAACTTAAATCCACTCATTTTAATATGATTAACATAATTTCTCATAATCACTTAATTTCACCACAACCCAAAATTAATCATGTTAATTCTAACCCATCAAAGCCACAACAACACAATCATCTATTCCTCAAATTCTTCACAACAACAACAATCATCAATTCAAACTATGAAATCATCAAGTATCAATTTAACAACAACTTCATGAATTTCACCAAATTAACCATGTACTCAAGAACACAACAACAAAACAATTACTTCATGAGTTCAATCATCATAACTTCATGGATATTCAATTAAACATGTACCCATAGACATAACAACATTCTAAATCACAATTCCAACATCAATTCATCATTAATTCATCTTAAAAGCACGAAAACAACAATAATAACACAAAACCAAAATTCTACCCATTTATCCAATAATTTCCAATGCTCAATAAAACTCCCCCCCCTCCCCTTAGTCTTCACAATTAAGCCTCCCCTAGCTTGGATTCTCCTCTCCTCTTTGTCTCTTCAAGTTCCTTTTCGCTTTCTCTAGCTCTTCTTCTTCTCTCCTTATGCCCCTACTTTTGTCTCTTTCTCAATTGTGACAAAATGAATTCTAACCCTAGTTTCACCAACACTACTAACTATTTATTTTCTCTTGTTTTGGGCTTTGGTTCACTTACACTAAATGAGCTTAGTCTTTATTCATTCTTCACAAATAAAACACTACTCATTTACTTCACTTAAACCCTCTTATTTACTCTTACACCTCTATTTCCTCAATTTCCCCAAAAACTCTTATTTCTATTAGCTTCTAAAAAAATACTCTTCACTTCTAAATTACCAAAATACCCTTATCCTCTAAAAAACCAATAACTCACCAATTCACCCACATAATAAAAGCAATAATTAAATAGAATAATATTAAATATCTAATAACGAAAATTGGGTTGTTACAAGAAACACTACATTAATGTTGTTATTTTGAAAATAGTCACGAGATTTCAAAATTTTACCATATCGATTTTCTCATATATGTATATAAAAATTTGTTTATGCAGATATAAGTACATAAAATCTGCAACGAGTGCGGCCGTCTTTTGCATATAAAATAAAAAGTTATTTAAAAGAAACACTACATTAATTTTGATTTTGAAAATAGTCACGAGTTTTCAAAATTTTATCGTATCGACTTTCTCATATATGTATATAAAAATTTGTTTACGCAGATATAAATACATAAAAACTACAACGGGTGCGGTGCAAACATTGAATAGTCTTTTGCATATAAAATAAAAAGTTATTTAATAGAAACACTACATTAATTTTGATTTTGAAAATAGTTATGAATTTTCAAAATTTTATCATATCAACCTTCTCATATATCTACATAAAAATTTGTTTTCGCATATATAAGCAAATAAAATCCATAGCTGGTGTGACTCAACTATTTAACAAATTTTGTATATATAAGAGAAAAATATTTAATAAAAACTTTACATTAATACTCATAATTTTTATTTAATAT
The DNA here is from genome assembly GCA_018208015.1 of Medicago ruthenica. Taxonomy (NCBI): domain Eukaryota; kingdom Viridiplantae; phylum Streptophyta; class Magnoliopsida; order Fabales; family Fabaceae; genus Medicago; species Medicago ruthenica. The sequence goes on from CM031374.1 coordinate 35,604,305, forward strand.
CTATAAACATTTTACAATATTAATAATTTAATTATTTTTTATATAATTATCACAATATTACCTGACATCGCACGAGTCTTTTACTAGTTAACACAGAAGTTGTAACAACAAAAACGAAGAAGAATTATGGAGCTATTTTTTTTATGGATCCTGATAATAAACGTTTAAGAGCATTGTTAGAAAACCATACAAAAATTGTCTTGAAAATACAAGTTAAAGTACTTGTAAAAGTAATAAATATACAATTTTTTATGAAAAAGTTACATCTTTTAATTGCGTATACAATGTTATAAGGATATTTGTTAGCATTTTCATTTTGCTATACGTTATAAGAACATTAACGTAAAGAGTTGTGGGTACCCCAAGATCACTTGAATGTGATGATAAGAGGTCTCTTTCAACTTAATCAGAGGTTTTGGTTTCGATTACAACCCTACAAATTCGACAATTTAAATCTCTTAAAAGAGAACTTTGTCATCAATTACGGTCTTACTTGTCTCAAGGGATCGGTCTTTGCGCGCTGGATAACCACTTCATACCTAAATAAAAAGAACTATGGGACTTCTTTTTGCTATTGGGAAGATGATTTTTCTTTCAATGTCTAAAACTAAGAGCTCGTCTGTTGCGCAAAATAGGATAGCGATATGATAAGACAAAGAACTCGACAAGAATAAGATATGATTGTGATATGATAGAGACATTATCATATCATGGAGGGACGGAGCGAGAAAAATTATTGGGGGTGGCGAAAAGCTAAAGAAACTAAACTGCAATGGAGAAGGTGATAACGCAACTGCGACAAACGAACACAACTTCGCAATTTCAGGCCCGCGGCAACATGCTGCTTTAGTATTTTTTTTTTTTGAAGTAATGCTGCTTTAGTAATTTGTTTTCTCAATAGTCTTGAATGCGTTGTAATTCTAAATTTGAGAATATTATTTTTTTTCATTGATTAATTTTGTTCAACCTTATCATTATCTCTTCTATATTTTTTAGAAAGTCAATCTTTTTGTAAAAGTAAAACCTTTTTTTTTTGACAAGTGTAAAAGTAAAACCTTTGCAGGTTTTGATGAAAAGGCGGGAGTTAAATTATTTATATATTAAATGTTAATTAACTATTACTAATATTATGTGGGATTGATTTCGTTATTGTAAAAAATAAATAAAATAGGATTGAGTTCCGTAAATAAAAACGCAAAATTGGGGTGGCAGATGGCTTTTTTTTATATAGATTTCATTACAATTTACTAAGTGCAAGGTGGCCGGCAGCCCCAATTGTAATATACCTGGCTCCGTCCCTGATATCATGTGTTTTTTTTTTCAAATATGATAAGAAAGATTTATTTACTACTTTATTTAGTTTTAAATATGTAATATTTATAATTTTAATTATGACATGATAAGATATATATCATATTTAAATGATAAGATTTCCCTTCTGAAAAAATTACATATATCTTTTTAAAATTAATTTTTAGTATTTTAAAAATTTATAAATTTACAAAAAATACTAAAAATATTAAATAATTAATTTACTATAATGTATAAAAAATCCATTGACACCTAAAATTTCAATTTTATTTTAAAAAATTGTGAGTAAATAAATAATATTATTATATGTTAGATAAGCTAAATAAAGATATTATATATATATATATATATAATATTATAAATGACAAAATGACCCTTACGAAAAAACCATATTTAATATGTTAAGAAAAATTAAATTAATATTTTATTTTTTAATAATAATTTTATTTTAAAAATTCTAGTTTCTATAAATGACAAAATGAAATTATTAATATTTTTTCTATTTAATTAAAAATAAGTTAGTGTTTTCAATTACAATTTCATTTTTTTTTCTTGAAGATATATTTTACCTTTATTTGAATATTTTTATGTTTAATTACTTTTCTATCCTCTTACTCTATCACTTTTATGAAAACAGTCCTACTTACTGGTATTTTTTTATATATAAGAGTAATAAAATAAGAGATTTATTTTTAGTGCTACTATTGGAGTCCGAACAAGTTAATAGCCAAACTCGAGATTACTCCAGACTTGAAAATATCTCGGATTTGAATATGGGTTTTATGGCGTGACAATTTAAGATGCCAATATGGTTGAGATATGCCGATTGTTCGAGTAATATCCTCATAGTTTGTTATTGTAATCTATTTTTAAAATTTAAATTGTAAACCTAATCCAATATGTTTCTTGTAACAAACTGTAGATTTTCTGTCAACATTTGTATCTATATACTAATATACTCTGAACTTTCATTAATCAATTGAATCATTCATTCAAATATATTTCTTTATATGGTATTATTATCATTCTAATTCGCTTAACCGCAAATTGATCCCATGACTTCCTCAAACTCTGAAACCATCTCCACTATGATTAGTAGTGACCCAAAGGATTTTGGTTGAATTCAATGCTGCTACCCACCTTCCTATAAAATAGACCCCATCAAACTACCCTGCATGGTGCAATCAGTTTAACTCTCTTCTCATCGCAAGAGATTTGCAAGGATATATCAATGGTGACAAACCCTTTCCAACATCAACTATTTCAGATGGCGTCTCCTCCGTTGTCAATCCTTCATATTCCTTTTGGATCCGCCAAGATACACTGCTATATATTTCACTTCTTAGATCATGTGATGATGAAGCCCGTGATGTCATGGCTGCAGCACACACCTCTCGCAATGACTCCTCCAAAGCTCATCCTCAGTCACTACCTATCTTCAATCTATTTGCTTAATTGCAGACGATCTTGCTGTGATTGGTCCTCCCATTGATGATCTTGATCTAGTCATTTATACTTTAAATGGTCTAGCTCCAAATTTCGAAGAGTTCACAACTTCGACTAGAAGTCGTGACACTCCATCAAAATTCATGAGACAAATTGGTGGATTATGAAATCTTTCTACAGCGTGAAGATCATCTTCAATCGTCTGCTCCTGTGAAAGCCAACTATGCTAATTGTCAAAAGTAATAGTTCAAAGTCTTCAGAATCATCTAATAATCACAGGAATCATTTTGTTGTTACTTGCCAATACCGTACGAGGAATCTTCACACCGTGTCATTATCATCTTGCGTTCCAATTTCTTAAAAGAAAACAATATCTAGAAACAAGGCAATAAGAAAAACACCTTTCAACTTGGCAATAGTAATAAAATGGAAGGCAGTGGCACTCTGAAAGTTGTACATTTGAACATAAATATTATACCGCATAATACATAGCTCACAACAACAAATATGCATATAATTACAACAGATGCATGTATCTACCTGACAAATCATATAACCATGAAAGCCCAAGCCAATCTCAACAATCAAACCACATCAGCGTCTTCGTAGAAGAGAGAAACATGTACATTGTGGTTGCGACCCCTCAACACTTTGCGTCACGCATTGCATGTACAAACAGACAAATGTAACATGAGGACCTCAATGGAGAATGGAGTAGTTTCTTAATACTTAAAAGTTACACAACTGTGGGTGGTGGAACAGATTTAGTGAGATTCGCATCCCCTCCTCCATTGAGCTTAGGCTTATCCCTTATAGGCTTTTGCGTGCTACGTGTCCCTTTCACGTTAGATCTGGTACGATATTTGGTCGTTTGAACCCCGGAACTAACCCCTGCTAAAATACAAGACAAATTAAATTTAGAAATGGCATGTTACATTGATCAAACACAACATTCAACAGGATTTGCCAAAGCATGCTTCTTCCCGCTAACTTACAATGAAACTGTATGATCATTTGCGAATTTAGTATGATCAGAAGATAATTGCATAAACTGTCTAATCAAAATTGGAGAGTAATTCTTTGCGGGTTTAGAAAATATTTGTGATCATGTTTTATGGTAAGCAAACATTGACGACGTTAGCACTCACAGAGATGATAATCTAATTACATTAGGACAATGCAGAGAAATGGAACAAACTCACCATTGTTGGGAAGAGATAATCGCTTTTTCGCCTGCTTATCTACTTGTGAGTTTCTCTCCTTTGGATTACTTTGAGATCTTTGAACTCCAGCTTTTGAGTTGGTTTCTTCAACAGGATTTTGAACGTTTGCATTAGATTTTGGTTTAACAGATTGTGTATTCGATGTCTCTAGCAAACCGGCTGACTTGCTAGTGGAAGAAGAATCGCAACCATCCGAAAGAGAAGGGCCGGTTTTGTGACTGACAACGCTTGGATGAATGTTTGACAGATTTGATTTCGTGTTAGTAGATTTGAACTGAGGTCTGATTCCATTTCTACCATCCATAACATCATTTTCGTCTACCTTCACTCCATCCTTCGTATTAATGTCAAGAAAGCGATTCTCCCAAGGACGTACAGCCATCCATCTTTCCAACCAATTCCAACCCCAACTGCTTTTATCAGGTTCAAATCCTGAAGAAACGGCCTGCTGCCTTGATCCTGCCTGCCACTGCAAAGTGAAAAAGGGAACAAAAATATTTCACAACTTAAATATGAACCAAAGGAAACAACGTGACCAAAGACAATAAGGAATAACAGCTGACAGGGAGGACAATAATAAAATTCAGTTAGACAAAATAGTATCTCGAACATTCAGTTTTCTTTGTAATCACCCTTCATACTTATAATTGCGTAAAATAAAATTTTGGAAAAACTTTTTTCTTATCATGTACATTACAACAATACATTGAGAAATCAAGGTCAATCGCCAATTTAGTCTATGGAATTACAGGCGTTTGGCAATTTGGTTGCTTAAGTTAACAAAAGTTCAAAATGATTCCTCAGGGTCGGTCAAATTAGTTGATAAAATTGACGCAAAGGGACTTATATGACCAAGGATTTTCAATTTCATGAATAACTTCAGAAATTCATCAAATTGAGGGACCAAACCCGACTGCTAAAATATTAGGGACTAAATTGGTGCCATATCTCTACACCATATGCTTCACAAATATCGTGTTTTTCTTTATAAATATGATAGGATCTTATCGCATCATTCTTGATTAAAATTTAAAACAGACATAAAAAATTACTGCAAGTGAAGGATGCATCTGCAGTTCATTTTCAAATTTATTTACAAGAATTTGCACGCGGGACCAATACAGTTGCCCCACGGTTTTTCTTACGTAGTAGTAAATGATTAGGATTGTGAAATGAGAGCTCAATAGCATCCCGTTTCTATATTTATGACTCAATAAACAGAAGCTTCCTTTTTTTGAGAGAGAGAGAGAGAGAAGCTTCCTATGATAGATGATCATATAACATTTCAGTCACACTTGATTAATTTTTAGAAACATTTTATACCTTCCTTAATTTAGAAAAGAAAAATAAGCCCCCTACCTTTCCCTAAAAAATCATGCATCCAAACATACCCTAAATTAATCAACCGCCTCCTCTTTGATATTTTGCAATTTCATATTCAACTTCAAATACTTACATCTCAAAGTGGAGAATAGCAATCAAGGGCCTGATGAGAAGGATTGATGATACCAGATATACTAGAATAGAAATTACTCATAGAAGTTACAGAAAGATTAATCAAAGTACAATGGCTGCCCTTGTAGTTGTAATTTCAATAAGATGCAATCGTAAATTTACCTGATGAGCTAGAGCATATGCCATGGCTCTCTCACGTTTTGCTGCAGCCTCCTGTCTCTTTAATATTTTGGCCTGAATTTCTTCAACAGACCCCACGCTGTCACACCAACCTTCCTGTACCAAACAAGTATAAGAAATACATAACCTAAGTTGCAGCTCACTATTATGTAAAGTTGCACAATTTTGTAACATGACACAAGTGATCAAAAGGCAACTGTGTCGAATCTATAAAGCTCAATTTTTCAATACTCAACTCCCCGGAATTGAAAATTAGATAAGAAAAAGGAAAATAATGATGAAAAGGAGACAAAAGTATTCCATATTAATAAAACAAAATAGCTTTGGGAATAGTACTGCTTACTTCGATTTCTCGGACACGAGCTTCGTTTACAAGCTGTTGCTGAAGTTTCTGTTGTTCTGTTTGACTTTCCAATGACAAGCGAACACGCCTTGCCCGAACACGAGCCTGAACCCTCACCAAAGCTTGCATACAACGGAGAGTTATTGCAGCTTGTTTTCTTACTGCATGGCCTCTTACAAGGGCCTGAAGCCTCACTAATCCTTTCAAAGCTCGTAGTGCTCTTCTGGCCTAATACATAAAATAGACCCCGTTTGATTAGATTTGTTGCCTTGTTGGCAATAAAGTTTTTAAGCTGATTAGAATAAGTTTAAGATAGGGTGAAAGCAAAAAAAAAAATCACACAGATATGAAGTGCATTTCAAGATAAACAAATCAGTAATCTAAACCCCAGTAGATTTAAGCATTTCAGTCGCCACTGTGATGCCTGATTTTTAAGGGTAAAACATACTTTTCCCGTTGATGAGAGTGTTAAGGAGTTCACATTGGATGAGATAATGCCTGCAAATGGGTTTATAAGTGGTGGGCAGCTCTCACCATACAAGTCGGTTTTGTAAGGGTTAAGTCAGTTCCAAACCAAATTTAAGCTGGTATCAGAGCCTACCAATGATTTGTTGGGCCACCTACTATCAGGTCAACGCTATCGGACCATTCGGGTCATGATCCAGATGTTTAGTCCTAAACGTGTGTGTTAAGAGTACCACATTGGATGGGATAAGGCCTAAAAATATGTTTATAAATAGTGGACAGTCATCACCTTACAAGCCGGTTTCATAAGGGTAGTTGACCCCTACCCAAATTCTAAGCAAAATTAATACAAAGATAAGCATAGCATACAAAACAAAGAACAAGATATCCTATTGAAGTATAAAGAGATAAAGAGGAAGAAAAAACAGTAAATATTATCCAATCAATACAGCAAGAAAACAAAATGACGTGATAAATTACCAGAAATCCACGAAACGCTGTTTGAATGCATATAGCTGCCCATTCTTCGCTCGTGATTTGATGATTATGTGCAGGATCCAGTATTTGTTGTGAAGTAGAAGGAGAATAATGGGCTTCAAGGTTTGATTGGGGATTCGCATGATCTGCATCTCCAATAGGTGCAGCACCATCCTTGTCAAACTCATTTTGAAGTTTTTTGTTGTCAATTTCAATGGAATTCTTTCTCCGATGGCGAAACTTGCTAGCCTGCTGATTATTGAAAATATCAAATATTATTTTATTTTTGAAGAACATGTTTTTAATAATAAGTACCATGAAATTATAGAATCGCCAGAAAGAAATTTGTCAATCAATTCATTATACAGTACTATGCAAAAAGCATAGAATAACTTAGACATTAATAGTTTAACAATATGAAAGTGGAAGTATGATTCAGAAATGATAACTTGTAAAGCATTCCCAAAACTCTCTTCATTCACAATCACAGAGAAAAAAAGGCGAAAGTTCTGCTATTAACTATAAGAATATACGGAAAATATCTTATAATATTTGGGTAGAATTTTATCGTGGTGTATGATGAATTTTCTTATTTAATCAATATCAGTATCAGTCCTTAGTGTTTGGTCTTGTGTATATCAAACACAATTTCTTCCGATAGCTGAACATAGAGTTGATTACAGCCAGATAGCCAGTGTTTACCGCTCTGAAGGTTGATAACAGCCTTGTAGTGAGAACTTAACAAGGATGGACCAAAATTTAAAGTCTTTAACTGATATAGTATACAATCTTTTCATTCTCTCGCATTTAGCCTTAATATGCAGATTTGAATGATAAAATGAACTCACTTACATTAATCAAACACACTTCCTTCGGATTTCAGGAATATAAACTAAGAACTATGCAGGCAAGGTGAACTGTAGAAAACAAAATTATATGCTTTCCGTATGGGTTAATTTTTTTGGCAGCATGGGAGGAGGAAAGAACATAAGAACCAAGTGATTATACAAATAAAGCCAAAAGTAGAAATGCAATAACTACAACAAGTCATGAATAGTACAAAGGAATAGAAAAGATTAGATAGACAGATAGAGAGCCAGAGAGGGCTATACTCACATTTCCATCCTTCTCTAAGGATTCACGCTTTTCTGACTTCTTTAGACCAACCAATGCTCTAATCCACTTGCCTGGGACGCCCATTGCGTTTTTCACTTTATCTCAATCTAGCACAAACCTGGCAAATTTCTCCCAAGTCAATGTCAAAGTAGTCGATCATAATACACAATCTTAATTAGCCAAAGAATGAACTGAATTGACCTATATGGTATGGGAACAAAGAAGCAAATAGCAAAAGGATCAATACAGGAACATGCTTAACTGAAAGAAAGTAAAAGAAAATTATTTAAAAATTACAAGTGATTCAGTTTAGTCATAGTACTAAGAGGTGTTATAGTGATCTTCAAAGTCAATATTTCTTTTGATTGGTCTATTTTCTTGGTTTCCTAAATGCTAGCAGTTAACTAATGAGTTTCTAGAGCATGGATCTTTAAACAAATGTAAGAAGTGGGGAACCACAAAGTTAATTCCCAACGCCTCAACCCTAAAATCACCAAAGTCTTATACAGTGTATAATGAGTTATTAAACACATACAGTGAACTCTTGAGTTAGAAGTAAATCCATCCCCCACTAGTCCCCGCAAAGGTGTATGTTGGAGGTCAGGGTTGGAGGTCTTCTGCTAACAAATTCCTCCCGCCCAACAAACTAACCACTAACATTCGCCAATCAATAGAAAAATGTAAACAAAGACCAGACACCTATGAAGCACGGACACTCCTTGGATTAGGTGTGTCCCGGTGTCGGACACGCGTCAATGTCCGACACGACACCTATGATTACACTAAATTATGTCATTTTCTCAAATTATTATCAGTGTCCGTGTCGTGTCCAGTGTATGTGCTTCATAGCCAGACACTAACAAATTCAACAAGATGTGCACAGCATAGAAACTGCCTCCACAAAACATGGAAAAGAATGTCTTTTCAACTAAATTACAGTTAATTGCATACCATACAGGAACAATTGGTCATAACAACATGAATTAAATAAACCTTCCTAAAAAGCAATAGATCTTACAACAATTGAGATAATGACAAGTAAATGAATAACTGTTTGAATACTTTCGTTCTAAATCAACACATAGTTAATACATTCAGTTGCCGAAGAGCATTATAACCTCTTAATCCTAAAGTTAAAAAAAAAAGGTTTGAAAAAGAGTTGAATTTTTGAATGCTGGAAAACAAAAAGTTTGAAACTTTTAGGAAGAAAAAGGAACCCAATTGGGCAGGAAAACAATACAGATCCAGAGATGAGAAAGGTGAAGTGAATTCACCTGAAACACTGAAATTGATGCAACAGAGAGAGAGAGAGAGAGAGAGAGAGAGAGAGAGAGAGAGACCCTTTTACTTTAAGCAGGAGTTGAGTAATGAGTCAGTGAGTCAAATACCGAGTTGAGTTCCCATCAACCATCATTCAAATTCTGCAGCTTAGCTTAGAGTTGACATTGTGTTTGTTTCCAACCTCTATCTCTCTCAAACACAACAACACTATTTTTATGGGATTTTGTGCTCTTTCTAATTTTGTGCTTTAGTTTTAATAATAGATTTTTCTGACCCATGCAACATTGCATATGATAAGAAGTTCAAAAAGGTAAGTTTACGTTGGAACTTGTGCATCTAATATTAAATATATATCTTTTTAATAAATAATTGTTGTTTTCAATAAAAAAAATTCATTTTTAGTTGCTTTATCCTATGTAATGTTGCATAGGTTAGAAAAACCCTTAATAATATTAGATTAGATTAGAAGTAATGAGAGAAGCTTTTAATCAAACTTTCTTTACCTTGTGGTTAAACTTTAAAATATTAAAAAGATCTTATGAAAACTGAAAAGTTAGCCAAAAAAGAAGAAGGAAAAAACTAGTATTTATTCGTCTTTTATTATAAGATCATCCAATAATATTTACAAATATTAAGAAAAGTAATTATAGTGATAAGTTTATAAAAATATATGTTAATTTTAGGCATTCATCAATTCAACTATAGATATCTTAAGATAGAAAAAAAAAACAAAACGGTTTCCTGGTGATTAATTAATAGAGGCTTTTGGTAATGAAATCATTAATATACATGAAATTTTGAAAATATTCATAAACAAATACTATGGTCACATGTTAAAGAATTTAATGTAAAAATATTATTTTAAAGATCGTGCATTATATTTTTCTTAAAAGATAAAAGTTTATTTTTCTTCAATATAAAATTTTTATATTTTTATTTTCTTAAGAAACAAATCAGCAAAACCCTTTTTTTTAAAGGTTTTGCTAACAAGTGTTATAAGAACACTGTTTAAGGTTTCTCAATTAAGAAATTATTTTTTGAAAAAGTTTAACACTTCAATTTTCGATGCATTGAATGCACAAAGCATCGCATAATTTGAGACGGAGAGAGTAATTATGAATTTTTCATTTGTGATTACCAGACAAAAAAAAAAATCTCTTAGGCACACTCACAAAATATCACCTCCAATTCTATTTTTTTATCCTTTTAATTACTCAAAAAAGTTATTATATTTTACTCGTGAGTGTGTCGAAGACTTGTGATCCTATAAAATTTGCTCTATAATTACAATTAGGAACAAAGTAAAAACTAATTGAATAAAATAAAATAATTAATTTAAGATGGTTTTGTTAGTAATTAATTGATTGATTAATAGATAGAAGATGAAGGAAAAAACAAAGGGGAGAACAAGTGGCGTCTAACGTGCGCCGGGGTTAATAATGAGAAGAGGAAACAAACGAATTTGTCTATTTTGTTTTTTGATGGAACAAAGGAATTGTCGTTGTCGTCCCACGTACTCGGGAGGGACATGGGAGATGGTTTAGATTAGAGTCAATCACGGGACCTCTTTTTTTATGTCTAACCAAAACCAACCACATTCTTCATTTTATATTCCATTATTACTTAATAATTCATTCCTTTTTAGTTTTTAGGCTTAAATACGTTTTTAGTCCCTACAAAATTGCAAGCTTTCAAGTTTAGTCCTACAAAAATTTTATCCACTTTTAGTCCCTATTTGCATTTTATAGGGACTATTTTGGAGGACCAAAAGTGTCCGTTTTTTGTAAAAACTTTTCAAAATAGGGACTATTCTTACAAACTACTAAATTATGGAGGACTAAAATTATCATTAAAATTTTATAGGGACTAAACTTAAAAACTTGTGATTTTGTAGGGAGTAAAAACATATTTAACCCTTTTTTTTTATAGCATAGTACCATATGCTATTAGGCTTTTTTATCTGTAAATGTGTAAGTTTCAAGCATTATTACAACTAATAGCATATTAGCATATGCCTTTTGTGAAATGTTAGTGTGTTTTGTGAGTTTGATTCATTAGTAGTGATTTTTTTTAAAGAGGATTGTTAGTTTTTTTTAGGGGTTGAGATGATTATTAGTGAAATTATATTATATAACCACAAAAGTTTTAATTGGTCCAAAACTTATTAACCAATCCAAAAAACCTGATGCAAAACAACAACGCCTACCTGATGCCTTGTTATACCCAGGCTAGTTTCCTACTATTGGTGGAACAAAAATTTAGTCGAGGTTCAGACGATGTTCTTAATTGTGATTTCTTTTCTCCCATCGATTAATATTGGGTTCCATAACTACTTCATAGTGTGATTTTTTAGGGAACTTCGTAAAGCATTGGGTGCATTTGTTTTTTTGTTTTTGAGGTACTAGACTAAGAAATGCATAAAAATTATAGATAAAGACAAATTGATAAAAAGATAAAAAAAAATAGCAAAATAATTTGTTTTTGATTTAACGTGTCTAATTACAGCTTACGAATTGAGTATTATATGAATCGATTCAAAATGAGGAGAAGGATAATCAAATTGATTCAATATTCATGGATTTCATCCAAATCTATTTGATCTTCATCTGAATTGATTCAATCTTCATACATTGCCTAAATTCATATCTAATCATATGAATCAATTCAGCATATATTTGAATCGATTCAGACAATGTATTTTCGTACAATTTCAGCTATTTTTTGCACCATGCACCCACACCTATAAATACAATCTTCCCTTATTTTACCCATTCACTAAATTCATTCATGAATATTATCTCTACTCTCCTTATCTCAAAAATAATAAGAAAACATTTTCTTCATAGTTCTTTGTGAGAATTTGTATATAAGATTAGAGGGAAAATTATAGGTTATGTAATAGTTTGGATCTTTCAAGAAATTTGAGCTACTCACAGTTCCAAAGGACATAAGATAACTTTCTTTTCCCCTCTACAAGCTAGGGTTTTTTATAGTTGATCAACAACTAAAGGAACTCGAAGGAATCTATGCGAAAGAATGAATCTTGAAGAAGATTGTCGATTGATCTCATAAGATAGAATATTTGAAAGGTTGAGGTATCAAATTTATGGATCTCAGATTTGGATCAAGTTAGAGGTGGTCTTGCTACAAGTAGTTTAGGGCCTTGGTCATCTTTGAGTTAAAGAGTGACAATATTCGTTAATTTCTTGCAAACAATCAATCATAGTGGAAGACCATAGATTTTTCTATGAAGAGTGGATGTACCCCCAGAGCAAGGACGATTGAGGGAACCACTATAAATTTGGTGTACCTTCTTTGTTTATCTTTACTTTTTGCATTATATGATTTGGTTTTTGAAAAATTGTGATATGTTTAATTGCAATATGTGTTGAGTGATTGAATGCATTAAAAACTTGTTTTTCTTTGAAGGATTTAGTGTTTTCAATTGTTATTGAATAGCTTGGCATAATTTGAATTAACTTGTTATCATTGATTAGATCTATGTGATTGTCATTGGTAGTGATTTCTCTGTTTAAGGTGTAGGTTTAATTTATGGTTGAATAGAGTTTGTAATCAAGGGTATAATATTTGATTGTGTTACATTAAATCAAAATTGATTTGCTTGTTCAATATTGGTTTTTTAATTATGTGCAATGTTTGAATTAGTATTCCTTCTTGCCTATGTCACAATTCTAATAGTCAAACAATTTTGCAAATGATTTTTTTTGAAAAACCATGTTTCCGCGCGCAAAGTTTTTGAGGGAATCTATTCATCCCCTCTAGATTTGTAAGTTATCGTCATATAAAACAACAAGTGCTATCAATATCCCGATCTCTTTGATCGCAGTTTAAGCATTGAAAGAGTTAACACAACAAGTAAAGGTCCAAAGGGTGCGTATAATAGAGCTCCATATGACTATTGGAAAGAGTTCATGAGCGTGCACATTCAATAGGTTGACATGGAAGTTTGAGACACCTTAGCCAATCGGAGGTTTCAAGTGCAATTAAACATTGATGACGTTGTCCTAGACAAACCACAAGATGATTGGACAACTGAGGATACTAAGAAAGTCCAATACAATTTAAAGGCGATGAACATACTCATTTATGACTTAGGTGTCAATGAGTATCACTCGATTTCACATTGTAAGATGACTTAAACAATATGGGATGCTTTGGAAAGTCTCCATGAGGATTGCGAAGACGTCAAGCAATCAAAAATTTAACACACTTACTCAATAATATAAACTCTTTCACACGGAATAAGGTGAAAACATCTCTTCCATGCAACTGAGATTCACACATGTTGTAAATAACTTAAAAAACCTTGGTAAGACAATCTCAAATCAAGGTTGTGTTAATAAGATCTTAAAATGTATGACTAGGGAAATGCGTGTTGTTCCATGAAAAATCAGCATTTTTGCCGATTTTTCCCTGCAGGTTGGAGGAAAAGGCCCATAATTTTAATCCAAACTTAGTTGGAAATATGCCAATAAATGGAGCCCCTACCACACATAAATATTCATTCAGAACTAGGCAGTCTAAGAGGAAGTCAAGCAGCTGAAGAATCAGATAGAAGTCTAACGCCTCCTCCACTTTTTGTTCTATAGTATGTTTTAATTCTTTCTAATTATGTCTTTTGTTACCATGAGTAACTAAACACCTTTTGATTAGGGTTCTAAGATAATCCTCTATTTATTTGTTGGATTTTATTAATTCAAGTCGTTTATTCATTTAGGATATGAGTTTATATTAAATTTTTATATGTTTCGTGCATTAATGCTTTCTTACACTAGGGAGTGTGAAATACCTGGTTTTTTGGATTGAACTTAGATTAGGGTTTAAGATTGGAGTCTTGCTTTAATCAGAATCGTTACATATGACATTTATTCTAATATCTTTAATTCATTAGGGACTGTTAGAGTATGTGGTTAAGTTCTAAGATTCGTGTGCGGTGTGGTTTCTTTACATGACAATTTAAAAATTCAAACATTTTCCTTGTTTCAATTACATGTGAGTATGAGTGAGTACACACTTTAATAACAATACCAATGTGTACGGAATCCTAGAGGAGTGACATGACCTTTAGAGTGGTGAGGAACAACATAACATCTGGATGGATTATGTCCAACGAAGTTAACCACATTTAAATAATCCTTAGTTTATAATTAATAGACACATTTGAATCAAGTCCAACAAAGAGGTAGATGAGATTCAAATAATCCTAATAGCCAATAATAATCTGAATCAAATCATTTTATTATTTATGCAATCAAATCATCTCGCTTTGTGCAATCAAATAAAACTTGCAAACTCCCCCCAATTTATTGTTTTAATTATTAAGTCTAGATAATTGTCTTGTAAAAAATGTGATGATTTGACACATTTGAGCACATGTGGCATTTGCGGACTGTATAGAAGTGAGACACATGACATTTAAATTGATTTAAATATTTATAAAATAAAAATCTGAAATTAGTTTTTGTCTATTTTAATTTTAATTTCCAAATTTTAAATATAATAAAGGTAATTTTAGGATTTGTGTCTCCTTCTTCATCTTCTCGTAGAGTTATCTTCTTCCTTTCATCGTAAACTTTATCATCTTAATCAAACACATCCAGAAAAATCCAAAAATTCATCTCTTCAACTCAATGTTCATCTATCTCTAAGCTAAAAATAAAAAAATTCAACAACTCAACAACAACACATAATCTCATCACTACGCCACCACCATCACCAACAACTCTAATTTCTTAAACCTAGAAAATATGTTAATGGCTCTCTTGCTTTGTACCATTGCATTTAGATAAACAAAAAATTAACCCTTTGTTAATATCGGTTCCTAGGTAAGAATGAGGAGAAAACAAGACAAGAACACACATGGGTAAGCACCAAAACAATACAAGTTGAAAAACAATTTCAAACCACCACACACTAACATAAACAATACAAGATGATAAACAATTTCAAACCACCACACAATAACAAAGGTAAGTAAGAGGCCTTAAAGACAATCCAATTGATACCTCTAGAAAGTCCACACTCCATCCATAAAACAAGAAAACACACCCAAGTTAACTCAAACAACAAATCAGCAGACCTAGACAACAAAGGCAATATTTTTTTTTTTTTGAATGGCATAACAAAGGCAATGAATTTTTTTAGCCATTCTCTCACTAACCTCCCCTTCTTTGCCTTCTCCCTTGCAACAACTCAAATGTGTAGCCTTAGCCCTTCAAATGCAAACCTATTTTCCTACAAGATGTAACTGTAGTTTGTGGTGGTGCAATAGGAGGAGTTAGCCCGAAGCATGTCGGTTCGAGTTCACTGTCAAACTGGATTAGGCGGTTCAAAGGACTTGGTTTGGGCTGGTTGGTTTCGGGTGGTGTGGATAGGCCCAACGAAATCAAATTCCGACCGACCCATATACATATGTGTAACCAGACTCACTTAAAATACTCCTTAGAAAATTGCTTTTCCCACTTCAAAGAAGGTTAAAACACACCAGTAATTTACGTTTTTACCCCGGCGGCAGTTTGTTGCCGATGGGAAGGATCTGACGGCAGTTTGTTGCCGATGGTTCCCATCGGCAGTTAGTTGCCACCGTCCCCATCGGCAGCTAACTGCTGCTGCGATCTGTACATAACCAAAACGGCAAAAAAGAACCTGCATCAGAAGCAGAATTCTTCAAATTTCCAAATCAAATCTTCCAACACTCAACTCTCTCAAATCTTCCAAAAATCTCAAAATTTTCAACCTCAAATCAACGAACACTCTAATAACAAGTAAGTTTCCATAATCAAGTTCATTGTCATTTTATACTTATATGTTACATTTATTACCTTAATTTAATTTTTTTTTTAGTTTTAGACTTTGTTTAATTTTTGATTTTTTTGGCAAGAAATGATAGATTGTTTCCATGAAAATAACTTATGTTGCTTAAATGTTTAAATCTTTGCATGTTTATGTTGTAATATTTAGTTTTAGGGTTTATGTATAATTTGCACTACAAGTGTTTGATGAAATGTTTGAATGAGTTTTTAATTGGATTGTTTTTAATTTCTTATGGTGTAGATCTGAAAAAATGGCTCAAGTATACTTTCATGTATCCTTCAACGGTGGTTGCCAACATTTTTTCAAGGTTCACGACGATGTGACGTTAAAAGAATTGAAGGATCTACTTCATGAAATCAACCAACGAATCAACCACGGAGACACGAGGAGGGTGGAATACGTTTGGTATCACCGTCCATCATTCGACTCAGACGGGAATTTGTCGTTCACTCGGTCGGAGTTAACGAACGACGACAACGTGAGGAGCATGTTCTCGATATTTGCTGAGCCGAACATGATCCCCCTCAAGATGGATGTTACGTTGCTGAGGTCGCCTGAAGATATTCTCAAGAGTTTGATTCGGCCGGATGAAGATGTTTAGGTAGTATTATTATGTTGTGTCGTTATTTTGTTGGTTTTTTTTAATTCTTGAAAGTTTGCGGAAAATCTTTGCATTGAAGTGTCTTATACTTAGTGTAAAGGTTTGCAAGGTTTGCAAGTCATTTTAGAAACTCAAAAGAATGAAGAGCACACAACATGTATTCTGCCGAATCAGCTATATAGGTTCTCACATCGAATTCCTTCGTATAAGATGAGTGTGGCAAAAGGGAATGCAGTTCTAAGATGTTGTTTTGTACTTGATCATGCTCCTCTGTCAATTGAAACTTTGTCAGTTGGCAAGGCAGTAGGATTAAGTTCAAAATAATATATTGGAATGCATTCCTTTTTGTCATGACTCATCTTATATGAAGGAATTCGATGTGAAAACATATATAGCTGATTTGGTAGAATACATGTGTTGTGTTCTCTTCATTCTTTTGAGTCCAACACTAAGTATAAGACACGAGAGCATATATATGTTTTCCGCAAACTTTCAAGAATTAAATTAAAATCCAACATCATTCATGATGATACAACATATTTAGGGATAATGTAATGTAATGTAACACTTATTGTGTGAATTTTTAGTTCGGATCATGAATGAATTGTTGTTTCGAAGTAATCAAAATAAAACAAAATAAACCCGAAATCATGTTAAAATTGTACCAAAAAAACTACGATAATGTGTCATAAATTTACAAAAAAATCTAACAAATGTAAAAAAAACTAACAAAAGTCCTAAAAAAATGTCTTAATCCTAATCCTGGTCATCATGTTGCTGCTGCTGCCGCCGCCTCCTCGACCTCCTGGACAGTATCGGTTTAATCATGTCCCTGATATGGTGCATCGCCTGATATAGCTGCTCACTGCTCATCGCCTCCTGACCCAAGTAGTCATCAGCCTGGCTAGCAAGTCCACCAACCATGTCAATGGTATCAGGCGAGCCTCTCTCCTGGTGTCGCTGCTGATGGCGTGCAATGATCTGCTCCTTATTTGCTGGCCTCGGAGGAGATCCATCAATAGGTGGCAGAATCTTTGGGTGAGACACATGTCCGTACCACCTCATGTATCCGTTCTCGTATTGCTATGGTTGATCAACCTCCCTACCCCACGCAGCCTGAGGAATGATGTGCACATGGAAGTCTAGGAAAGCCTGTGCAACGGCCTGAAAAGGGAGAGGAAGCACAGACGTCGGAGCTCGGGGGATGTCCTGCACATACCTGTATTGCCTTTTAACCCGCTCAGGCAAGTGACGGTAGATGATGTCACGACCACACATGATCCAGCCTGAATACCAGCATATCTCCACAAACTCCATCTCCCTATGATCCTCGTATGGTATCCAGGTAACATCATCCATCTCCAAACGATCCATCTCCAAACGATCCAGCGCCAGACGGTATGGCCGCGCAAGGATAGTTTTGCTTGTATTTATCATTATGGTCATGTGGGTAGACTTCTGGAAAATGTGCCAAGAACCATCCCTGCACAAACCAAACACATTTGTAAGTTATTAGCAAACATAGTAAATTAAAAGGCATAGTAAATTAAAAAGCATAGTAAATTATTAAAAGACATAGTAAATTAAAATTATTACCATCAAAGTGTCGTGCTTCCCCCGATCCTCTTTCCTGCAAGCGAAGAGGCCTCGGATAGAGTGTGGTAAAGGTATGCCAATGCCATTCCTACCCACGAGTAGTCCCTCATCCCAACAAAGGTCTCCATCGTATGCAGGTATACTAGGTCGATGTGTTTGTTGCTCAAGTCACTGAACAACGTACATCCAAGCAGGTATAGGAGGAAACACCTCACACATGCATCCCTATGGCTGGCTAGCTCCTGGAGCTACTCCTGTGTCTCAGCAAGCGCTAATGTTGTGGCCACACTCAGGTGATCCTCATAAAGCTCCTTCAGCGCCTTATAGCTAATGTAGCCACCATACTCAGTCTTGCAGTTTTTCACTGCATACTCATGGGTGACACCTAAGTTCCTCACCATCAATTCCACCCCATCAACCTGGGACACCTTCTTCCTATGGCTCAACATCCTTCCTTCAACAGGAACATGCAGCAGACACGCCACATCATCTAAAGTGATGGTCATTTCCCCAGTAGGCATGTGAAAGCTGCTGGTCTCAGAATGCCACCTCTCGCTTAGCGCCTGGAGCAGAGCATGATTAACAGTAGAATACCCTGTGTACAACAAATCATGCAACCCACACGCCCTTATAGGATCCTAAAACCAGATTTGATTCCTATGTGGACGCCGGAGATCTGCCACCTTCGCCCCGTGATTTATGCATCTCATCCTACAGGTGTTACGAATCTAAAATAATAAAAAAAAAACACCACATAAATCGTTATCAAACAAAAAAAAAGCATATATTTCATATATAAAAAATTACGCGCGAACAATAATCGAAGACAAAAAAATAATCAGACAACGACATGTGTTCATGTCATTTTTTTTAAACGTTATCATACATAAAAAAACATATACTTCATATATAAAAAATTACGCGCAAACAATAATCGAAGACAAAAAAATAATCAGACAACGGCATGTGTTCATGTCATTTTTTAAACGTTATCATACAAAAAAAAAGCATATACTTCATATATAAAAAATTACGCGCGAACAATAATCGAAGACAAAAAAATAATCAGACAACGGCATGTGTTCATGTCATTTTTTTAAACTTTATCATACAAAAAAAGCATATACTTCATATATAAAAAATTACGCGCGAACAATAATCGAAGACAAAAAAATAATCAGACAACGACATGTGTTCATGTAATTTTTTTTAAACGTTATCATACAAAAAAAACATATACTTCATATATAAAAAATTACGCGCGAACAATAATCGAAAACAAAAAAATAACCAGACAACGGCATGTGTTCATGTCATTTATTTTAAAAGTTATCATACAAAAAAAAATATTTCATATATAAAGGTAAAAAAGAAAAAAGAAAACTTACATTATTTGCATTATACCACAACAGTAATGCAACGTGTGAAGCGTATGATGACAACAATGAGTCATCATAAGGCCCTCCAGGAAATGGAGCCACATCAGGTAACTTCTCGGGGGCTGTCGCAGCCGCAATCTCATCCTCATCTAGCGCAGCCTCATCGTCATCCCCACCCTCATCTGCAACATGCTGGACGTCATAGCCACCATCTGTGGCATCATGTAAATGCTCCTGATAATGCAGGTACTGTGTGGGGTCCTCCACCTGCGACTGTGTCGGCTGCTGAGAAGAACTACCCTCACCCGCAGAATGATCAGGCCTCCGGCCTCTTCCCCTCTTAGGCACATGAGGATTTGCAGTCTGCCTCTCCCTACGGTAGCTGCCGGTCATCGTCTGTCTACCATCTCTCAATCTATCTGCATTCTGATCAGACATATCTACACAAAAACAAAACAACATTGTCATCAACATATGCATAATGTTGTTTAATAGAACAAAACAACATTGTCATCAATTATTTTGACAAAACAAAAAAACTTTAAAATGGTGACATAAACACATAAACATAACCCTTAATTATTAATTAAACAAGAATAGTAGATAGATAAACCCTAATTCTTCGTAATCTAAAAATCTTCATCCAATGTAACACAATTTAACAACATAAACTAACTAAAAATCTAAACAATTCTCATTTAGGCATTTTATCAAACACTTTGAGTGCAAAGTATGTAACAACTCATCATTGTGTTAATTCAACTTCTACACATTCACATTGCACTTAAACATAATCTAAATTATATTTACAACAATAACATTCATCTATAACATTATAAACTAACAAAAAATTCAATTTTTACATAAACCCTAACCACATAAATCTACCAAAATTAACAAAAATAATCCTACACAAACTAACATTAACATTATAAATGATTAATACTACTTACTTGTTGTTTTGTGGAGATGATTTGCTTCAATTTCGTGAGAAGGGAATTGGAGAGGATTGGACCAAAATTTGGAAATTTTGAAACTTTCTGCTTCTGATGCAAGTTCTGTTTTGTTGTTTTGGTTATATACAGATCACATCGGCAGTTAGCTGCCGATGGGGACGACGACAACTAACTGTCGATGGTTTCCTTCCATCGGCAGTTAGTTGCCGCCGGATACTTCCCATCGGCAACAACCTGCCGCCGGAGTAAAAACGTAAATTACAGGTGTGTTTTAACTTTCTTTGAAGTGGGAAAAACAACTTCCTACTCCTTATCTCACTCTCATCCATAGGTTCAACATCCAGCCCAAACTGGAAGCCCAATTTTAGCCAAGCTTATACATATATAAGCTTAAGTGGGTTTTCTCCATTGTGTTTGTGCAGCACTGCTGAGTGTCTAAGAAGGTGAGAAGTTCTCAGTTCTCCACTTGTTTCCGCTGATGTTCCTCTACGATTTTCCAAATCTCATTCGTCTTTCGCGTTTCTAATCATGTTTGTCCTCACTAATCATGTTTCTTAGCTCACTAATGTTTTGCGTTTTTTTCTCGTTGTTTTACTAATATTTGTTTCTCTATGTTTTAGACATATAATCAATGCTTTTTTGCTACAGATCAGAGGTAAAGGTTTACTTATTAATATGTTTGTAGTGTTCATTGGCTCTAACCTTTTAAAGATAATGTTTTAACTATTTTTTTTTCCTTTTCTTTGTATTTATTTTTGTGTATGTTTGTTGGTTGTTACTTGGAAAGATGAAAGATGGATGCTCAAGCAGGAAATAAAGCAATAAATATGGAAAACGGTCCGTAATTTTGATTCTCTACACATATGTGTCTGTTTTTAGTTTGATTCTTTGCATATATGTGTATGTTTTGAGTTAACATGAGTAATGTCTGTATTTTGAATATGTATATACCTCTAATTGTGTTTTCTTATGAAATTAGTTATGGAGGGCATAATTGGAGCTGGAGCTATGAAGGGCATAACTGGAGCAGGAGCTATGAAGGGTGTAATTGCAGTCTGTAACTTTTAATGCCTTGTAAAAATGATTTTGAATAAATTTGGTTTATAAGTAATTATGTTTATCTGAAATTTGCTTCGTAATCTTGTTTCTTATGATGAACATGTACACTTGTTTCTCATGTATGGTTTATAATGTTGTGATTCTACTAATTTTTAGCTAAATGTCATTTCAATGTATGTATTAGCATGTATACTTCTTTGTATTTTTTGTCATGCTATTGTTGTTTATTCACTTATAAGTAAATGTGTTGAATATGTATGCTTCGTATGTCTGCTGAATGTGATTATGGTGCAGCTGCAATTGTTGAAACTGAAGCAGTTGCTGCCCTCTTGCCAAGTGATGCTTGTAGGAAGGCAATTGCTAGATTTGTTATCCTTTCTAAGCTGCCATTTAAAGTAGTTGAGTTAATAGCTTCAAGCGCTTATGTAAGCATTTGCAACCCCATTTGAATATCCCTTCTAGAAGGACAGTGGTTAGGGATTGTTTTAAGATGTATCAAGATGAAAAAATGAAGTTCAAAGCTTATTTTAAATTTGACTGTAGTAGGCTAGAACTTACTACCAACCGCTGGACTTCTATTCAAAATTTTAGCTACATTTCTCTAACTGCCCACTTCATTGATAATGAATTAAAATACCAAAAAAAGGATCATTAGCTTTAGTTTAGTTCCAAACCACACGAGTGACGCAATAGGTCGGAAATTTGAAGAGTCACCGTTGACAATGCATCATCCAATGATGTGGCTGCAATTATTAAAGATATTTTGGCCATACCAACTTCTACAATAGCTTTAGAGAGCATTTTCATTAAGAGAGTTAGGATGTTGGATACTTATAGAAGTTCCTTGAGTCAGAGAATTGCAGAAGCTTTGATATGCTCTCAAAACTGGTTGAAGCTAACAAAAGAGTTTCAGGTTAATGAGGGTATTATTTTAGGTATAACAGCCCGATTTTTAGGACTTATTTATTTAATTGTTTTTTGTGTTTAATTGTTTATTTTGGTGATTTATTAAATTTTGGGAGTTGAAGGGTATTTTAGCTAGTGGATACTTGAAATATGTTAGAAGTTTAGAATTTGAATATTTGAAAATAGTGATGTATAAGTAATAGAGGGGTTTAAGTGAAGTAAAAGTGTAGAGAAAAATATTGTGGGATAATCGTAACAAACCTTATTTTATTCATTATTCACAAAACTTTTGAGAGGCAAGAGAGAGATAGAGAGAAGAGGCTTGAAGAAGAGGAAAGCTAGATAACCAAATGGGAAGGAGATGATTACACTATGAATAGCAAAAATAGCGAGGAAACTAAGGTAAGGGGGGAGTTTTATTCATCATAAGGGTTGTGTACTCATGTGGGTAGTGAAGGGTTGTTAATTTTCGTTGTTTTCTTATTCCTTTAATGAATCTATGATTAAATTCATGTCCTTTTGTGTTGCAGTAATTATTTGTTTGATTTTTGTTTCTGAATTGTGATGTTTTTATGTTAAATTCGCCATTGAAATATGATGATGTCGTGTTTTGAAATATATAGGCAAAAGTGAGTAAAAGCTATGGAATTAAGTAGTAACTATTCATATTGATTTCAATTGCTGTTTCATATTATTATTAATCGAACTCCAATTCTTATTATCCCTTAAATTCCAATATATATAGTTCAAATTATTTCTTTTCATCCAAGCCGTACACTCATACTATCGTGTGGATATTCTATTTAATTTCCATGGATAAGTATTCCTCACTGTGTTATGCCTCTTGCTGCTGCCACTTTATTTCATCGCCTTTGGTGCCTAACCGTACTATTCTGGGAATTAATAGTAGTTACGCAGAGATAGAACTGAAGGAACTTAGGTAGAAATAAATATGTAATAATTCAGTGATAATTAGAATATGAGTTAATAATGTAGGAGTGGAATTTTTAATTTAAATTATTTATAAGGTAATTCTTAAGATTGTAGGTGTCGTGTAAAAGGTTATGATAAATTGAATTGATGTGTTATTTGATGATGTATATTGATGTGTATTTAACGATGTGTATTGATGAATTATTTGATGATGTGAAATTGATGTGTTATTTAACGATGTGTAAATGATAAAATATTTGACGATGCATTATTTAATGATAATTATTTAACGATGTGTAATGGAAGTGCTATTTAATGATGTTGTATTTGACGATGGTGCTCTTTAAAGATGTGTAATTGTCGAGTCATATAAAGATGTGCATTGTTGAGTCATTATTTGATGCTCATGCATTTATGATAGAGTCTATTTAACGATGTTGTATTTGACGATGGTGTGAACAAAATCAGTAACATACCTCTGATGTCCAAAATATTTGACGATGGTGTGGACAAAATCAGTAACATACCTCTGATGTCCAAAATATTTGACGATGGTGATAGGTTTGGTACCACATGCATATACGGTCGAGTCTAGGAGCATTGCATACATTATTGTGTTCCGTTGATGAGTTGCTAATTCCTTAGTTGATGATTGAACTTGTTTAAGTGATACTTGTTCATTATGATTTATTAAATGATGTGAATGGTGATTATCTAACAATGTGAAGTTGATTATCTAACGATGTGAAAATATGATTATCTAACGATGTGAATAATTTATATATGAATATATGATTGATGTTGCTTATGTATTTTTTTGCCTTGTTTCTATTCATTATGATTATGCGATTCTTGTTTTGAATATATTCTCACCCTCTAGTGGCGGGTTGGGCGCCTACGCCTTTGTGGTGTAGATTTGCAGGAAGAAGAATATTAGTAGCAGTGAGTCTCTAAGGATAGCGTTGGAGCCTCCTATTTACTTTTACCGCTTTTGGGAGTTTTATCGAGTCATCGCTCTGATTAGTAACACTAGGGAATGGGGATTTATTTGATTTCAGACTTTGTTTCAGAATTCTTTTTTGATTTCGATTTAATGAAGTGACAATTACTTTGAATGCTTTGAAATTTATTCCGCTGCGACGTTTTTAATATTAAATGAAGTATTTTTGGATTGATTAAGAAGTGTGACACCCTTGCGTGTTTAACTATTTATTTAATTTTATTAGAAAATAAAATGTGGGTTTTAGGGTGTTACATGAGGTGCCTTTCTCTATCATTTTTTATTTATTATTGTTGTTGATTGGTATTTTATATTTATTTTTTTAGTTTTGATTTGATAACAGAGGTAAATCAAGGATCGACCATTTGGTGTTGGGAAGCAGATGTAGGTGTTGCGCCAACAACTCAATCACGACCATCTGGTTGTGATTGTGTAAAATTATAATTATATTTTGTAAGTAGATTGCAACTTAATCTTATGTCTTTTAAATTTTCGTATGATTGATTATTATTTTTTTAATTTTGTTTTAATCAACATATGCAATTTGAAACCTTTTTGAAGTCACATATAACCCGTACTACACAATATGTGTCTCTCTTTATTTTAGATTCATTTTGAAATGAATTTTGATTGCTTCCTTGACTCCATGGTGAATCTTGACTATTTGTAATGTCCTTTTTGCTGGTTGCTTGGTTGTACAGTGTATATTGCTTTCTCTTATCTAGCATGTTGCATAAGTACTTGTTTGATCATGTAGTTTAGAATCGGTGATGAGTTTTTTTTTTCTGTTAGGTGCTT
The DNA here is from genome assembly GCA_018208015.1 of Medicago ruthenica. NCBI lineage: Eukaryota > Viridiplantae > Streptophyta > Magnoliopsida > Fabales > Fabaceae > Medicago > Medicago ruthenica. The sequence goes on from CM031374.1 coordinate 35,629,664, forward strand.
GCAATGGGAAATATTGAGGAATAGAAATTTAGCAAAAGCTGAAAAGACCTTCTTTATATGAAAAAATGGTGAGCTTTATTGCTAGTTTCTAGGTGCTATTCTAATTTGCATACAAAAAGCTTTATTTATTGTTGTTTTATTTTTCCAGACGCAGCTCACGTTTCACCATGTTAAAGCATCCGCAAGCTGCAGATTTTATTTTAATATTTGAATGTTTAAGTTTAATATTTGGGTGACTGTAATTTAATACTTAATACTTGTGACTTAAAACTTATTGGTTGTGTTATTGTAGTTTGTGATGTGTTTTGAACTGATGCAAGCATATTACAATAGTATTAATGACCTTGGACCCAAATGGTGTTCTAAAATTATTACGGAATGACCTTAGATTAGTGACATTAGTTTTATATTGAAATTTACTTTTATTTTAGCATATGATATTGATTAGTCCTCAAACGAATATGAATTGGCTTAAAATTAATCTCAGCTTAGGCCAAATTTTCGAATTATTATGAACCTAAACCAGAATTTATTTGTCCAGTGAAATGTAAAAAAAACTAATGGGATTTCAAATTGGCCCTTTTTTCCGAATTAACCGATTGAACCCACTCGATTATCCGCCTATACTGATTAAACTGAAACCTACTAAACAGTTACGTACTTTGGGCGGAATTGGTCCTAGGTATTGTAACCGTGGGTTAGTGCGGTTTCAGGTTTTGGGAGCGATTTCCGACCGAAATCGACCGATGTCCACCCCTACTCTGCACCACCTTTGTTCCGATCTCCAATGAGTTGTGTTGTGTGTTTGTCATTGGCTTTGAGGTCGTTAGCTTTTGGGGTAGATCTGACCATCAATCCCTTTTGTAGAGGATGAAGAGACGAAGAGAGGGTGATGCAACATAGAAGAGAGGGGGAGAAGATATGAGTGAAAATTCATTTTTCTTTGATGATATTCATTTGAGGAAGAAGAAGATGAAGAAATGATAAAATCCTAATTTCAATTTCCCTCTTGCTATTTTTATAAATTTAAAATTAAAGAAATTAATATAAATATATGAATTGATTTATAAAATATTTGAAAAATAATTAAATATCACATGTATAAGCTGGTACAGTCAGCTAGTAGCACATAGGCAAAATAGTGTCAAATCATGGAAATGGGGTGTAGGGTATTTTTAAAACAATTTTTTTTTTGCAAGAGTATATTTCATTTTTTTTTGCAATGACCAAAACTTAAACACCCCATATTTCGAGGGACCTTTTGCATATTTTATCCTAAATTTAAAGAGAGACTAAAAACAAAATTTTAAGGGGGATAATTTTAAAATCAATGTAAATTTATGTTTTTCTATTTTTATTATTGCTAGATGTTAATTTACCAAACAAGTACACCCTCCGTCCTAAAATATAAGCAAAAATTGGTCAACAAAATTTGTACCAAATACATCAACTTATGTTGACTCATTTTTGCTTATATTTTGGGACGGAGTAGTATAACTTTAGTCAAAATACATACGCGTTTGATGTTTAGTCATAACATTTATGTTTTAACTTTATATTTTTTAACAATGTTTAGTCAAAATAGATATGTAACCATTTAATTTTTAGTCAAAATACATATGTAACCATTTAATGTTTAGTCAAAATACATATGTAACCATTTAATGTTTAGTCAAAATACATATGTAACCATTTAATGTTTAGTCAAAATACATATGTTTTAACTATATATTTACTTATCTATTTATTTATTAAACAAACAAAATTTTCATCAAAATGTTTAGTCAAAATCAACTTTAGAAATCTCACACACCAAACCTCAAAATGTTAGCCAAATGCTATGTCATCCTCTTCCTTGCTCTGATAACTTCTCTTTGTAATGCTTCAAATGATGTCATGATTCAAGAAAACCAAACCATTCATATCAATGAGTTGGCCAATAGCATTAAAATCTTTATCGAATTGCCTCTAAATTCAAAATCATTACACTTTGATTGTCGTCCCGGGGGTTTGGGGAATTTTGTAATACAACAAAAAAAAAGTCTTGACTTGGTTGTTCATGATTATGAATTTGTGGCATGCAGAGTAACTTGGGGTCATTTACAAGCCATTTTCAAACCAGACTTTGACCAAAATGGCAAAGTTCAACCCGGATTTTGGATAATAAATAGTGATGGTTTTTTTCATACATTTGACCATATCCACTATATACGAAAATCTTCTTGGTTTCCAACAAAAAATTAAGGAAAGAAAGGCTACTTGGGGATTAATCCCAGTAATTTGATGCTAATAATTATTTATATAATAATTGATTTATAATATTTCTTATTCCAATAGTCGTATTAGCGAGTGGATCCCCTTATCCTACTTTTTTCTTTGTTCATTGCTCTGTTTCCTCTGTTATTTTTTTATTTTCTTAGGGGAGGTGAGAGTGAGGCAGTTGTTGGGTTTGATTATAGCAGAGATCAGATGATCTGTAATATATTTAACTAATTGATGGAGTTGGGAGCAGGCGATGTAGAATTTTCGAGTGACATAGATGGCTTGACGAGATGGAAGTTTTTCGGTAATAGATTGGAGTAAATGATGGTCGGATTTAGGTAAGTGTACCAAATCATTTACCAAGTAATAAAGTGAAAAGTAGAGTATCGTATCCACATGGATTTTCGTTTCAACCAAATAATTTGCGTTACTTGTTTGGGAACAACAAAAATAAAAGAGATAAGGGTTTAGAGTTTTGCAAAGTTAATTTGTTTGCAACAGAGCAAAGTTTACCTGTTTTGATTGCAGAATGTTAGCGACGGTTAGGATTCTTCGAATCCCCTCTATTTAATTGTTGGAATTACGTAACAGTCAAGTCTTATTCATGTTATTAATCATTATCTATCTAAGTGATGAGTTCGTGGGGTTTTACTATCTATCAGCTGTCAAGTTGCACCTGCTGATCACACGGGGTAGGTACGTGTGGGACCTAACTCTCTCAGAGATATGGGCTCATTCCCCTCCAGTTGTCGAGTTGCACCTGTTGATCACATGGATATGTACGTGTGGAGTCTTACTCTCTTAGAGGTAATTGACATAAACTTAAATTAGCTTTCCTAAATTCTGATCAGTGTAGTCCCAATATTCTTAAAGGTCCGTTCATCTATGAATCTTATAAGCACATAACACACTCTCCCTCTTGTTAGTTCTACAAATGGACAGCCCTATCAGTGTCTACATTACCAAGGTGAAAGAAGAGTGGAGTTAATGGGCTGGTTTAAGTCGTGAAGTCACCTGTTTCCTTAATTACTAACTAATTACTTCCTGATTCTGCCATATATGCATCAATAATAGGTATGTCACCTCCCTAAGTACCCTTCTCTCAAGGTTCTGCTCTCTTTCGGCTTGTTTTCCTAGTTACTAATTAATTACTTCCTGATTAGACAGATTCACATCAATATTAGGTAATGTCACCTCCCTAGATGACTAAGTCAAGGTTATGCTTCAGAGAAGACAAATCTTACGCACGACAGGAAAACTAAATAGCATAAAGAGAAATAACTAAATAAAGACTTTAAATTAAATAAATTATCCAACAACCAGAATAGAGGTTCATCTTAGAAGTCTGGCCTAAAAAGATTTAGTTACATATGGTAACTAAAGACAAATTACAAAAGAAATAAATCATACCCTAGAAATACTTGGAGTGAGGAGAGAAACTCCTCCCTTGAAGCTCATAGTGTCTGCCTTCCTCTTGAACTGCTTCGTTCTGAATGAGAAATAATGAATGAGGAAGAACAGTATTTATAGGGAGAGTTTCCACCTAAACTTGGGCTAAAATACCGGGCTTTTCCACCAAAACACCCTAAATTTGCTATGTTTCAGGAAGAATATAATTACAGCTCAAATATAGAAAACATTACAAATGTCCCAAAATCATAAGCAATTGCTCTAATCCTCCTATATTCTGGATGTAAAACCTACTGAATATGACTGAAAAACATGCTAAGAATAACGTAAGATGACTTGTCATCAGTAAACATGTGAGGATTGTTGTGGTTTCTATTGCTAGATAAAGATATTTTATTGAGGGATAATCTGGGCTGAATCCTAAGTAGGGGCTGATTAGAATCAGGCCCTGATAGAAGGAGGATGGTGGAGCGGTTAGTGAGGAGGAAAAGGTGAGTATGGATATGAGAGAGAAGCTTGTGGATGATTTAATCTACCTCACTATCATGCAAAATGGTTTCTTCATTTTTACTTTTGTAGAATGATGGTAAATTTGGAAGATATGATGGTAGAGAGGAAGAGTTTGGTTGATGTGGTGGTGAGAAGATGATTGGGTTGCATCTAGTTGGTGAGGAAGAGTTTGAGTAGTGTGGTGGTGAGAAGAATATGATTTATCATTTTACAAGGGAGGAGAATGTGTAATTTGTGTCGTTTATGACGAACTTTTACCATATTTTATTAGATGATGAGAGATTAGTGGTAAATTTTTACCTTTTCTAATAAATGACGCTGAAATGTTTTTGCTAGAACTCTGACCTAGCCGATGATGAGGTGTTCACTAGGCCTTATATGTAATGTATAAGGTAGGTATGGAGAGAGTTTTTTTGGGTTTGTTAGTGACCGATAAGCCCACAAGTGCATAGTTTTATCACATTATAAAAATATATCAATCCATAGGAAGTTTTGAGTATCAAAAGTATTTGCTTAAGATGTTTAGCTATAATAGATTGAATGTTTAAAGATTTTGATGATTTTGGTTTGGAAAATATAAAATTTTATAAAAGTGCCTTTGAATTATTGAATTTCACCACAATAATGAATAAACCAAATCCTAATCCCTTCTAATGCTATGGAGTTTCAAAGTATAAAGGTGAGGTAATTCTTCTAAGATAACTAATGTTCTCTTTCATGGATGCGAATGTGGATTGATGACAAATTTGGAAAGTGCACCAAATCACTCAATTAACATAGTAGTAAGATTATTGTCTCCATTGAGATAAGTAAATAGGTTAGTTGATTCAGAGTTTTAGCGGCGATTAGGATTCTTCGAATCCCATATACCTCTTTGTTGGATTAATGCATAGTTTCTACCAATTATGACCAAAGGACTATACAAACGATGGTTAACCTCGTGGGACGAAGATTCTCGTCCCTCTAGATGTTAGATTGCTCCATACCAAATATAACCTAAATTGACTCCAAGTTGTCATGTTGCTCCTCGTAGCTATTTAAGGGCCTCATCATAGCACAGATGCAGGGGGCTCTAGAATGTCAGATTGCTCCCAAAGCCGGGACTGACACTCGCATATTGTCTTAGAACCTAACTATCATACTCTAAGAATCTGTGATAGATTAAAGAATCTTAAGCAAAATTCATATGTAACAATTTGGTTTAAAGCGAGATCCAATCTATAAACCCTAACCTAGGATCATTTCAAAGTATAGGGGGGTCACTTCCTATTTCCTAAAAGTAATAAGCGTGAAACATATGAAAATTAATTATAACTCAGATCATAACTAATAAATAAACTGCATTAATTAAATTCCAACAAAGAAATACAGGTTCATCTTAGAACCAACATCTTAAGGTGTTTAGTTACTCGTGGTAACCAAATACATAATCAAATAAAAACAAAACATACTCGTAGAATAAATTGGAGTAGGTTGAGACACCTCTTTATTGCTCTAGTAGCTTGCATTCGCCTTGAACCTCCAAGTTTTGAATGAATATTTTTGGGTGCACAAAGGCCTTTAAATATGCATTTTCCCCTAGGTTTGCATTGGGTTACTGGGCTTTTTCCTCCAAGACGTGAGAGAAAAACAACAAAAAGCTATTTTTTTCGCACACAACAATTGTGGGGACCATGAGCCTGTTGGCCGATATGACGGTAACAACGATAAGCTAGAGGGGGTGGTGAATAGATTCCCCTTAGTTTTGAAAGTTTTTCGTAAGCATGGTTTGATGAAAACTAGTTTGAAAGACTTGTGACTAAAATGGAATATGCAAAAACTTCAATGATAATCGAATAAGCAATGAACAATGATAATTCAATAAGGAACGAGAAATTTGCACTTGAATTAGTACTTAACAATCAATTAGTAATACAAAACATAATCCACAAAACCTATAACTATTTCAAATCAAACCTAATCTTAAACACGAAATCACTAATACAAGCAACTGCACAACTTTGATATATGTGATGAATTGATTAACGAAGCATAGGTTTTAGAGTTTATTCAATCACAAAGCATATAGCAATTAACCTAATTCATCATTATCATGTATCAAATTGAATTTGCAGAAATTGAAGAGTAAAGGAAAGAAGAACACCAAGATTTATAATGGTTCCCCTTTTTCGTCCTTGCTAAGGGTGCATCCACTCTTCGTAGAAGGAAACACATCTTCTACGGACTTCCACTATGATGTTGAAAATGTTTACAAGAGTCGATTACAAAGGTTCCTTCAATTTATGAAGCACCACGATCCTAAATCTTCTACACCATGCAATCACTCCAATTGCCTCCAATCTTCAAGCTCCTTGAAATTGGATGAGTCCCAAGGTCTTCAAATCAAGCTAGCATACAATCATTTGATCTTATTACCCAATAAATCTTCTTTTGCTATGACTCTGCTTTGATCCCCTTCAACCTTTATTGTTTGAGAAACAACCCCCACAGTTACCATTGGAGGTGAAAAGTATCTCCTTTTGCTTTAGATCCTTGATGTTCCACCAAGATCCTTGAATGAAACCAAACTTACAATTTCCCTATAGCACCTTAACAATCTAGATCTCAAATCCTACAAGTGTTCTTAGAAAAAGTGTTTAATATGAAGAGTTCGTAGAAAAAGAGAGAGAGAGAGAGAAAAGACTTTAGAGTAATTTTGCAATTTGATTCAATAGTTTGTGAAAATATTGGAGGCAAATATATATAGGTGAGCAAGTTGGGCTAAAATTATAACAAAAAATTAGTGAATGATTTGAATAAGAGATTGTGTGATTCAAATCAAATAGTGCAAATTCGAAATCCGAGATTCGATGAAGATTGATTCAATAGCCAAGTAGGTTGATTCGAATCAAGGGTTTCCAGATGAAGATTGATACAAATCAGAATTGTTTTGATTCGAATCATGCTTCGAGAAGGGAGAAATGATTGGAATCATTTTTTTTAAACAAGTTTGATTCTAATCAAGAACTTGAAACTTCAAAATGGCTAAACCCAAAGAGCATAATGATTTGACTCAAAAATATGTAGGACATTTTTTTATTCGAATCAAGACTTGACAAAACAACTTTTTATGTGAAAATTTTCAAGACTTAACCCCCATATATTTTACTCAACACAGGGAGTGACATAACGAATATAAGATATTTAGACTATATGATGCTTTACAAACTAAGCTACGACAAACAAAAGCACATACAACAAACTAAGCATTGTCAAAACCAAACCTAGAGGATTAAGGTAGCAACTACAGAGCCATGCGAATGAGGCACTTTGGATATCAACAAAGTTGTCCTCTACAGGTGCCATGTGCTTGGGTGCATCGCATGCGGCTGGGGTGTGTGGGACAACAATCAAGGTGGATTTTACAGTTTTTCTTCATTCTTCCTTTAAAGTACCATGAGTTACTGTTGAAAAGAAAAGCCAGCTTGATACCGACAACAAAAGCTTGTCACATAATTCACATCTCATAAATAAATCGTCTCGGTCTTCATTCAAACCACAAGCTTCTATGCAATTATGGTCATTTATAGAAACAATGTGGTGCCTTACCAAATTTTCCTTAGTAGGGACGCAATTAAGAAGAAGACACTAAGCAAAAAATAGTAATTTTTAAAGGAACTGCTTTTAGCCACATAACACAACTGTTGTCCGGATAATAAGCATTGTTCACCGTATAACAATGAGAAGCATGCAACTTCCAAATCCATCGGTCCTCCTTATCAACCTGCAATACAACTGAAGTTAACAGCTCAACACACTCCCCCACCATCTCTTCCTCCTAAGCAAACAACCTCATATGCCACTTACACACCTCACCATTCGCCCCCACCCTACAACATTTATATCTCCTATAACTGCCCATTTATTTTTAGATAAATCATAAAGTCTACTGAACCTAACATTAAACGGTATACTGTCCAACCAAGAATCCCTCCAAAATATAGCAGAGGACCCATCACTTACCTCTTGCCTAATATTATCAAGCAGACATCCCTCTTCTCTCATACCAACACCCTCTCCAATCCTATTAAAATTTTGTCACCACACAGAATCTCCCCATCGCTCATACTGCAAGCGCCCCCTCATCACCATAACAAGCGCGTAAAACCCGATGCCATAAAATCTCTCTTTCCACCAACGCCATCTACCAAGCAAAGCTAAATTAAACTCCTCTAACCTCCTCACCCGCAGATAACCATTTTCTTTTTTCTGACAAATAGTATCCCATTTAATCCAAGAAATTTTCCTGAAATCCGCACCCCTCCCCAAAGAATGCAGAAAAAAAGATTCAAGAGAAAATATGATATCTGAGGGAGCCTTGAAGATGGAAAGAAAATAGATCAGGATATAGGACATGACAGACTTCATGAGTACCAGCTGACCCCCCCCCCCCCCCCCCCCCCCACACATAGAAAGGTTACGACTCTTCCACCCTAACAACCCACTTCTAATATGATTAGTCAAAGGATGGCTAACGATGATTTTATGAGAATCACCACCAATGGGTAACACTAAATACAAAAAAGAAAGGCATCCATGTTTGCAATTCATAATCACTGCCTCCTCATGTGACCAAGATTCATAGACGTTAACCCCTCACCAAGGCACCAACATAGTTTTATGGAAGTTTACTTTCAAGCATGATAATGCTTTAAAGAGAATTAACCCCTCTTTCAAAGCTCTGATGTTTGCCCAATTCTTAACCCCAAACAACTAAGTGTCATCTGCGAATTGTAAATGAGAAATAATTTCAGTAACCTCCAACCCAACACTGCATTCAGTAAACAATCATGCCTCCACCGTAGCATTCATCATCACATTCAAACCTTCTGCCACAATAAAAAAACGAAAAGGTGAAAGAGGATCACCTTAACAGAGCCCTCTTTCCATCTTAAACTCTTTTGTCGGGCTACCATTCACAAGAACTAAAATTGTAGCCATAGTGACACATTCCATAATCCATTTGCGCCATAACATCAGAAAGTTCATTTCAACCATAACTTCAGACAAGTGCTGCCAATTGACCAAATCATAAGCTTTTTCAAAATCAACATTGCATAATAATAATAATAATAATAATAATAATAATAATAATAATAATAATAATAATAATAATAATAATAATAATAACAACAACAACAACAACAACAACAACAACAACAACAACTCTTTCTTACACTAGGAGGCATCATCAACCATCTCATTCTCAATAAGAATCCCATTCAAAATTTGCCTACCCTTGATAAATGTTGATTGAGAATCAGATATAAATTTCTCAACAATTTTTCTTCAATTTGTTAGCAAGCACCTTTGCAAGAATTTTATACAATCAACCAACCAAAGAAGAAGGCTTTTAGGATCAAAGCAATACAATTACTATTAATTTCTTTTGTTAATTTGCCATTACGATGAAATTCAACAAAAAAGAGCAGCAACTCCTCTTTTAAAATATCTAAAAAATCTTTAATAAAACCAAGATTAACTTCATCCAACCCTGGACTCTTAAAACTGTCACAATCCCACTCCGCTTGCTTAATCTCCTACAATGAAAAAGGTTTAATTAAATCCACTCCTTCCACCCCATAGATCGAGTGAGAAGAAAGGTTATCAACCCCTGGACGATTGTGATGCCCTGATCGAAAATGGTTCTAAAAATGATTAAAAACAACATTTCGAACATCAGTTACCCCTTCTACCTGAACACCATTCACATAATACCATGAAAGAATTTAGAATTTGTATCTCAATCCCAAAACCAATTAAGGCTCGATTTTTACAATTGAACACTTGAGTATAACTTTGATAAAAGACATTAAATTAACTGATAAAGAATGCAACTCTTCCAAATATTCCTCCTCTAAAGCCTGGTCTTTCCCATTCACATCCAAAGAAGATATATGATTTTTTGCCTATGTAATTCGCCCTTCCAAATTTTGAGTGTGTGTCTTATGCCAAAACTTCAAACTACCTCTGATCAATTTTAATTTTTACTTCAATACTTATCTGATGAAGGCATGATTGTCCATGACACAAACACTTCAATTCAAGGGCTAGGAGGACCAATGACAAGGGCAAGGACTAAGCAAGTTAAGGAAGCACTAAATCAATTGGTGGTCAAAGCTTTGGAGTTCAAACCTACACTAGGGAACTTGGAGGGTAAAATGGTTTTGTGCATCAAACCATTGGAGGAGGGGTGGGGCGCATCTCTTGCTGCCCATTTTATTTAGTTATTTTTGTTATGTTGTAATAAAAAGTGAAAGGGTACATTATTTGACCCAAAGACACTTAGTTAAGTTTTCCCTAATTTTATGGCCATCTTAAAGCTTCCAAGCTTGGAATGGTAAAGTTGTGTGTTTAATTATTGCAAATAAAGGTGCTGAAGCAAGGAGGAAACAAATGAGTCAATGGAGCAATTAAAGTGAGAGAAGGTGCAACACAAGAAAAAGGAAAGAATATTCAGCATTCAAGAGCTCATAATGAGGCAATCAAGGAAGGGTTTTTCAGAATTCTGACCTTCTCTTTTCCTTTGTGCCACCCCCATCAAGCTCCTCATCAATGGAGTTTTCAGTTTGTAACTTCTAGCATTCATGTGGCCGAATTTCATTAAGTAGGATTTAGTTTTGTAACATCTAGCATTCAAGGGCCGAAATTCCATTACTATGATTGAATTAGGTCTTTAAGCTTTTGTAATCAGAAAACCATTGCAGCCTATATATATATGGCGCAAATGATGAATGAGAACTAGTTGAATTTTGTTAAAAAAAGTGAGTAATTTGCTCTTTAGGTTCTGGATTGAACCTTGTATGATCATATCAAGAATCCTTTCTTGTGGGGATCATCACTTCACAGACTTATCACTTTCTAGGATTAGAAAGTGTGGCGTCCCTAATCCCTTCATTCCACTTCTTGTTGAAACCGCATTTCAGCCTACTCTCCAATTCACAATAAAAACTCTTTTCAACTCACAACCTGGCCGAAATTAATTCCCATCCTTTCCATTTCGTTTTTCCTTTGCACATCTTTCATTAACCATATTTTCATTTCATTCCTTGTGTTTTGCATCCATATTTAGCATTCAGCAAGCAAGTTTTTGTCAATTCATCAATAAAAGTCAATATGAACAATTTTCACAAAATAGTGTTCATCTAGTGGTAATCAGAGCAAGGTTCCTTTTAAAAGGGCTAAAAGTCCAAAGGTATCAAATTCTTCTTGTTCATCATTCTGATTTTCATCTTCAAAAAAAAAAATCGAAAAAAAAAAATATATATATATATATATATATATATATATATATATATATATATATATATATATATATATAAAAAATCAGAATTGTTGCATAAAAAAAAAGAGTCAGAATTGTTGCTTGTGTTCATCAATTTCGTTTTTTATGTTTTAATTGCCACACTTTTCTTGTTTTTCTATTACCTTGTCATTTCAGAATTTGAATTTATTCCTTGTTCACACCATTTCCAAACCTTTGTTTTTTTTTTTCATTCCTTGCATTGTGTTAAGTTTGTGTTTTGATTTTCACCATTTTGAAAGTTTTCTTACCTTGATTTACTTGGTTTCTCTAAAGAACTCAAAAGAGCAATTGAGTGGAAAAAGGCAAGAGTGATACATCATAAAAAAAAAAAAAAAAGCCAATTTGAGTGAGTGTAAACACTTGTGAGGATTAGTTTTAGGGAATCATGGCTGAGGAAGGTCCGAATAAGTTACTAATAGATGCACTCACAACAAGGTTTCAAGCCATGTTGCGAGAGCAAGCTGAACAATTTCAAGAACAAATCAATGAGTTAAAAACTAATTTAACTAGTGATGGAAGTGGTGAGGAGGAGGATGGAGGTAGGCGTAGAAGGAGGGATGAGAGGCCAAGGGAGGATAGGTTGAGGGGTATTAAGATCAAAGTACCATCATTTTTGGGTGCAAATGATCCGGAGGCCTATCTAGAATGGGAGACCAAGATGGAACAAATTTTTAATTGTCATGATTATTCTGATGTTGAAAAAGTGCAGGTGGCGTCCATTGAATTTAAGGAGTATGCTCTAATATGGTGGGACCAAATGGTCAAAGAGAAGATGAGGTATAATGAACCACCAATTGCAACTTGGGAGGAGATGAAGAGAATCATGAGGAGAAGATTTGTGCCATCCTATTACCATAGGGATTTGCACAACAAATTACAAAGACTCACTCAAGGTGCCAAAAGCGTTGAAGAATATTCCAAGGAGATGGAGGTGGCGAAGATTAGAGCCAATGTGGTGGAAGATCACGAAGCAACCATGGCTAGGTTCATTCATGGACTTAACCGTGACATTAGTGACATTGTGGAGCTGCATCATTACATGTCTTTGGAGGAATTAGTTCATCAAGCCATCAAGGTGGAACAACAACTCAAAAGGAAGGGTCAATTGAGAAGAAGCTCTACTTCTCCTTTCAATTCTTCAAGTTGGAAGGACAAGCAAAAGAAGGAGGGTACATCTTCACCTAAGGAGGCTGTGAGTGATCCTAAAGGTAAAAACATTACTTCATCTCAAAATGTTTCTACTAACAAAATTGTCAAGTGTTTCAAGTGCCAAGGTCTAGGACACATAGCTTCTCAATGCCCAACAAAAAGAGTTATGTTAATTGAAGAGAATGAGGACCTTGAGGAGGAGGAGGAGTATGTCATGAATGATGAAGGAGGAGAAGAAGAGGAGGATGGTGAAAATGGTGACTTTCTCATGATTAGGAGGATGTTGGGAAACCAAGCCAAGGAGGAAGAGTCAAATCAAAGGGAAAACCTTTTCCATACAAGATGCTTAGTGCAAGGAAAGGTATGTTCTCTAATTATTGATGGAGGTAGTTGTACTAATGTTGCTAGTGCACACATGGTGGGTAAATTAGAATTAGAAACAAGACCTCATCCTAGGCCTTACAAACTTCAATGGCTTAGTGAAAGTGTAGAAATGCTTGTTGACAAACAAGTAGAGGTTTGTTTTAAAATTGGGAAGTATGAAGATGTTGTTGTGTGTGATGTAGTACCAATGGAGGCTTGTCATTTGTTGTTGGGAAGGCCATGGCAATTTGATAGAGGAGTTCAACATGATGGCCGAAGTAATAAGTACTCCTTTATGCACTTTGGGAAAAGAATTATTCTTGCACCATTGAGTCCTAATGATGTAAGACAAGATCAAAAGAAAATAAAAGAAAAATATGCGCGAGAAAAAGAAAAATATGCGCAAGAAAAAGAAAAAGAAAAAGAAAAAGAAAAAGAAAAAGAAAAAGAAAGAGAAAAGAAAGAAACTTTCATGGCAAAAAAAGGAGAAATAAAGAATGCCATTGTTACCAAACAGCCCCTATATTTGCTATTTTGCAAAGAGGTGGCTTTGTTTACTAACACTCCTAACACTCAAAAATTTCCAAGTTGTGTTGCAATTCTTTTGCAGGAGTTTGAGGCTTTGTTCCCTAAGGAGATTCCAAATGGGCTACCACCTTTAAGAGGTATTGAACATCACATTGACCTCATTCCAGGAGCATCTTTACCAAATCGTCCAGCCTACCGAAGCAATCCACAACAAACTCAAGAAATTCAAAATCAAGTTGCTGAATTGGTAAGTAAAGGATGGGTAAGAGAAAGTTTAAGTCCTTGTGCTGTCCCTGTTATTTTAGTTCCAAAAAAAGATGGTAGTTGGAGAATGTGCACTGATTGTAGGGCTGTTAACAATATCACCATTAAGTATAGGCATCCAATTCCTAGGCTAGATGACTTGCTTGATGAATTGTTTGGTGCATGTTTATTTTCTAAAATTGATTTGAAAAGTGGCTATCACCAAATAAGAATTAGGGAGGGGGATGAATGGAAAACTGCTTTTAAAACAAAATATGGTTTGTATGAGTGGATGGTTATGCCGTTTGGGTTAACTAATGCACCAAGTACATTTATGAGACTCATGAACCATGTCTTGAGGGAATTTTTGGGAAAATTTGTTGTTGTGTATTTTGATGATATCTTGATATATAGCAAAAATTTAGAAGAACATTGTGGTCATTTAAGGGCTGTTTTAGAAGTTTTAAGGAAAGAACATTTGTTTGCAAATTTGGAAAAATGTGTCTTTTGCACGGATCATGTAATTTTCTTAGGTTTTGTTGTGAGCTCCAAGGGAATCCATGTGGATGAAGAAAAGGTTAGAGCAATCAAGGATTGGCCACCTCCCAAAAATGTAAGTGAGGTAAGAAGTTTTCATGGTTTAGCAAGTTTCTATAGGAGGTTTGTGAAAGATTTTAGCACCATTGCTGCACCTCTTAATGAGATTGTTAAGAAAAATGTTGTTTTTAAATGGGGTGAAAAACAAGAGCAAGCTTTTGCTGCACTTAAAGAAAAACTCACCAAAGCACCAATTTTAGCATTACCAAATTTTTCCAAATCTTTTGAAATTGAATGTGATGCTTCTAATGTTGGAATTGGGGCTGTTTTGATGCAAGAAGGACATCCAATTGCTTATTTTAGTGAGAAGTTAAAGGGTGCTTCCCTTAATTACTCCACTTATGATAAGGAATTGTATGCTTTGTTTAGAGCATTGCAAACTTGGCAACATTACCTACTGCCCAAAGAATTTGTCATTCATAGTGACCATGAATCTTTGAAACATTTAAAAGGGCAAGGTAAGTTGAACAAGAGACATGCCAAATGGGTTGAGTTTCTTGACCAATTCCCATATGTGATTAAACATAAAAGAGGTAAAGCTAATGTGGTTGCAGATGCACTTTCAAGAAGGTATGTCTTACTCTCCACACTTGAAACTAAAGTTTTTGGGCTTGAGCACATTAAAAGTTTGTATGAAAGTGATATTGATTTTTCTTCAAAGTTTTTTGCTTGTGAACATGCTGCCATTAATGGATATTTTAGGCACAATGGTTATTTGTTTAAAGAAAAAAGATTGTGTGTGCCTAAATGTTCCATAAGAATTTTGCTTTTAAAAGAGGCGCATGAGGGGGGATTAATGGGACACTTTGGGGTTGTTAAAACTTTAGAGTTGCTGCAAGAGCATTTTTATTGGCCCCATATGAAAGTTGATGTCCAAAAGTTGTGTGAAAGATGCATAGTGTGTAAAAAGGCCAAATCAAAAGTTTTGCCTCATGGTCTTTATACACCGTTACCAACTCCTGAATTTCCTTGGGTTGACATTTCCATGGACTTTGTTTTGGGTTTACCTAGAACAAAGAATGGGAAAGATTCTATTTTTGTTGTTGTTGATAGGTTTTCCAAGATGGCACATTTCATTGCATGCAAAAAGGTAGATGATGCAAGCCATGTGGCTGATTTGTTTTTCAAGGAGATTGTGCGCATTCATGGAATTCCAAGGAGCATAGTTTCAGATCGTGACTCAAAATTCTTAAGTCACTTTTGGAGGACCTTGTGGGGTAAGATAGGAACAAAGTTACTTTTTTCGACAACTTGTCACCCCCAAACAGATGGCCAAACTGAGGTGGTAAATAGAACTCTCTCTACTCTTCTTAGAAGTGTTCTTACAAAAAATTTGAGAATGTGGGAAGAATGTTTACCCCATGTGGAATTTGCTTACAATCGTGTGGTGCATAGTACTACAAAAATGTCACCTTTTGAAGTTGTTTATGGTTTTAACCCACTAACTCCACTTGATTTGTTACCTTTGCCTAACAATTCTCTTTTGAAGCATAAAAATGGAAAGGACAAAGCTGAATTTGTGAAGAAAATGCATGAACAAGTGAAGTTGCAAATTGAAAAGAAAAATGAAGTGTATGCTAAACATGCAAACAAAGGGAGGAAAAGGGTGATTTTTGAACCAGGTGATTGGGTTTGGGTGCATATGAGGAAAGAAAGGTTTCCTAGTCAATGGAAGTCAAAACTTCTACCAAGGGGTGATGGACCATTTCAAGTGCTAGAAAGAATCAATGACAATGCTTACAAGCTTGAGTTACCCGGTGAGTATGATATAAGTGCTACTTTTAATGTTGCTGACTTAGCTCCTTTTGATGTAGGTAATGGTGATCTTAATTCGTGGACGAATTCTTTTCAAGAGGGAGGGGATGATGAAGGCATGATTGTCCATGACACAAACACTTCAATTCAAGGGCTAGGAGGACCAATGACAAGGGCAAGGACTAAGCAAGTTAAGGAAGCACTAAATCAATTGGTGGTCAAAGCTTTGGAGTTCAAACCTACACTAGGGAACTTGGAGGGTAAAATGGTTTTGTGCATCAAACCATTGGAGGAGGGGTGGGGCGCATCTCTTGCTGCCCATTTTATTTAGTTATTTTTGTTATGTTGTAATAAAAAGTGAAAGGGTACATTATTTGACCCAAAGACACTTAGTTAAGTTTTCCCTAATTTTATGGCCATCTTAAAGCTTCCAAGCTTGGAATGGTAAAGTTGTGTGTTTAATTATTGCAAATAAAGGTGCTGAAGCAAGGAGGAAACAAATGAGTCAATGGAGCAATTAAAGTGAGAGAAGGTGCAACACAAGAAAAAGGAAAGAATATTCAGCATTCAAGAGCTCATAATGAGGCAATCAAGGAAGGGTTTTTCAGAATTCTGACCTTCTCTTTTCCTTTGTGCCGCCCCCATCAAGCTCCTCATCAATGGAGTTTTCAGTTTGTAACTTCTAGCATTCATGTGGCCGAATTTCATTAAGTAGGATTTAGTTTTGTAACATCTAGCATTCAAGGGCCGAAATTCCATTACTATGATTGAATTAGGTCTTTAAGCTTTTGTAATCAGAAAACCATTGCAGCCTATATATATATGGCGCAAATGATGAATGAGAACTAGTTGAATTTTGTTAAAAAAAGTGAGTAATTTGCTCTTTAGGTTCTGGATTGAACCTTGTATGATCATATCAAGAATCCTTTCTTGTGGGGATCATCACTTCACAGACTTATCACTTTCTAGGATTAGAAAGTGTGGCGTCCCTAATCCCTTCATTCCACTTCTTGTTGAAACCGCATTTCAGCCTACTCTCCAATTCACAATAAAAACTCTTTTCAACTCACAACCTGGCCGAAATTAATTCCCATCCTTTCCATTTCGTTTTTCCTTTGCACATCTTTCATTAACCATATTTTCATTTCATTCCTTGTGTTTTGCATCCATATTTAGCATTCAGCAAGCAAGTTTTTGTCAATTCATCAATAAAAGTCAATATGAACAATTTTCACAAAATAGTGTTCATCATTATCCTTCCCACCCTTCAACAAAAAGGAAAGCCACCTCTCATTAACTGATGTGATCATGAGTTCATTAAGCATGTGGAAGGAAACATATAAAAAATGCACTAAAAATGGATAGTTTATTTGAAAGCTGGCATCTTATTTTTTATTTGAATAAATTGGACATTAATCTGATGGACAAAATTGGCAAGTGCACCAAATCGTAACAAGTAATAAAGTAGTAAGTTTATCATTCTCCACAAGGATTGTCGCTCAACTTAGTAATTAATAAAAATTATTTCAAAAGACGAAAGTTAAATATAATTGAATAGAATTATAGGGTTGAATTACCCTGCTCAATGCAAGATTAGGTTTGTGATTTAGATTATTAATGGCGATTAGGGAATCCTTGAATCCCCCTTCATCTTTGTTGGAATTATCTTTTAAGAAACAAATAGCTTATGTGGTGCCTACTTTGATGTAATGAATCCAACGGTAAAACTGATACGAATTTTCTTTAAATAACTATTGTCGGACTAACCCAGGTTTAGATTATGTACGACGTTGTCTAAAGAAAAGAGTAATGACGGAAGGAATTCGAACCTGAAACTTCCTAACCTCTATAAGAAGTGGTAATTAGAAAAGCCAATGGAACTGATATAATTTTGGGTTGTCAGGGCCTACTTTTGTCCTACGGTTCAATATTCAAGGTTATACTCGTAGTTAACCAGTTGAAAAAGCATTAAAGAACAAACATAATCAAGTTTAAATCGAGCACAATAAAAACATAAACTAAATGAAAAACTTTATTAATAAGATCCAACAAATAAGAAGGGGTTCATCTTGGAACCCTAGTCAAGAGGTTTAGTTGCTCATGGCAACAAACATCATAACAAAACAATAGAAAAACATACCCTATAGAGAACAAGAGAAGGAAGAATCCTGCCTTGAAGCTCTGATGCTTGACCCTTGCTTTGACCATAAATGTTTCTGAATGAATAATAATGTGTGCAGGGGTCTCTATTTATAGCATATGGTTAATTAGGGTTTAAGCGAAGAAATTTGGGCTTTTTGCACCGATCCAGCTTAGAAAATAAGCAAAATCCACTTTCAGCACGCTGCTGGGCGCCTAGGCACCTACATGCACACGCAGGGGCACCTGAGGCAACAAGGAATGTTGTCCCAGGTGCAGGGGTGTAACACCTTTGCTTGCTGGGCATGTAACACTCGAGGGTGATGAGGGCGGGGAGTGGTCCGGCTCCTCGCAGCTTCTAGGCAAAACCGAATCACATCGGAATGAGAGGGATCCTGAAGTCCTGCAGGTATGGGACTGCATGGTTGAAGGAAGGCTTATAAGGATTATTTGGTACTACCTATATCAACAAGATGCATCTTCTTTTTGGTAGCCCAAACCATAAGAACTCCACAGTTAAGCGTGCTTGACTTGGAGCAATTTTGGGATGGGTGACCTTCTGGGAAGTTTCCCGGAAAGCGTGCGAGTGAGGACAAAACACTTTGAAAATACTCGTGTTGGTTTGTGGGGTCAGTCGGCAATTCTGAAAGCAGTATGGGATGTTACAAGTGGTATCATCGTGTTGGTTTGTGGGGTCAGTCGACAATTCTGAAAAGTTGTAACACCCAACTTTATACTTTAAGTAATTCAATAAAGTATAAGTAGGGGGAGGGAGGGGGAGTGAGAATTTAAATAAAATGAAGGTGAGAATCGAAAACAAAGTAATAAGTAGTAGGAGGTGTGGAAAATAGGTTTTAAATAAGTGGGGGAGGGAGAAGTAAAAGAATATCGAATAGAGGAGGAAAAGTTGTCACGGATAGTTGGCCCAAATATAAATAGAGTTTTAGGAGTTAGAAATCAGTTCTTGCTGAACATGGAAACACAGAGAAGAGAAGCAGAGAAAGAAGGGAAAACCCAGCTGCAACAAAGTCAAGCCAAACTAGAGATTCCGAAGGATTCGAGGTAAGGGGGAGAATCCTTTCACTTTAGGGTATTTTAAACTATTGTGGGGTTGTTTTATTCTTAAGATGTGATTGTTGTTATGATGAAGAATTCCAATGAAGAATTATGATGAATGAATCTAAAGTTGTTGTTGAAAGATGAAAACTAAGAGAACCTAGTTTAGAGATTAGATTTAAGAATTGGATCACGAAAGAGTGTATAATTAGATAGGTTAAGAGGGAATTAACGTCCAAAAAGTAGGGTAACCCTAGAGTGATGATTTGGGATGATTTGAGTGTGTTGAGATAGAATTAAGTGATTTAAAAGTGATTATTGGGCGAAAACGCACTTCTGAAACTGATTTTGCTGGCTGTCTGTCAGCCAAAATCGGGCCCCGATTTGGGGAAATTGGGCCACGATGTTGGCCTAGAAAATGATGTTTGGACTCAACAAAAATCGGGCCAGGATTTTAGAAAATCGGGCCACGATTTTTGTCATACCAACTTGGAAAATCCATTTTTTCACCATTTTCTGTTCTGAACTGGACTTTGGTGTAAACATGAAAGTTGTATATATGGATGTTATCTTTCATTTGGCTTTAGAGGGACCTCATTTTGACATCCAAAACTTGAGATATGAGCAAAATACTACACATGGGTCAACACGGTTGTGCACTCCTTCCAGGCTTAGGAAAAACCAACATTTACACCCCTTTATGTTCCGAATTGAGTTTAGGTGTCTTCATGAAAGTTGTAGATAGAGATGTCAGCTTTCATTTGCATTTGAATACTCAATTTAGACATATACAACTTGATTTATGATTAAAATACTAGACCTGTGTCATGCTGCATACTTCATGAAACTTCAGCACAACCCTTTCAGAGAACCCTAAACATCTTTGAGAGCAATAGTAAGTCTAAGAAAGTTGTTAGCATGAAAATTAAGTGTATACTAAGGTCCCAAACCTATAAACATTAATGAAGGGAGTCTAGTTAGGTGTCTTAAGAGTAGTTCCTCAACCTCTTAATGAAATTAATACACGGAAGAACCTTAGGGTGTTATAGACGAATCTAAGGAGAAATGAGGGGAGAGGGGTAGAATAGTGGATGGCGAGAATGAAAGCGCTTAGATAATGAAGTTGTTAATGACGTTGACTACTATATATATAAATATGAAGATGTTGGTGGAGTATACTCGTAATGATGATGCAAATGACGATGTCTATATTTATTGATGATGAGGATGATGATGTTGAATATAATAATGATGTGAGTGACGATGTATATTCATGAGGACGATGTTTTCTTATGATGATGATATGAATGACGACGATATGTTTTGTCCTGGTGTCGTGCATAATAGGAAGAGTTTGCATATGGCTGTAAGTTGTTGGTGTGTTAATATTTAATACTTGATGAGTCTGTCCTCATGCATACATATAGAGTCGTGTCTAGGAAATTATGAAGATGCAATGACGATGAAAGTCTAGTAATATACCTCTGGCGAAATATGACGATGAAAGTCCAGTAACATATCTCTGGCAAATTATGGCGACGATAGGTGTGGTACCACATTCATATTGGTCTTAGGAAAGAGTCCATATATATATAAATTGATGATGTTTATTCTTGGTGTTTAAGAAAGAGTAATAAGTGTGAGCCGATGAGATGTAGAATCTATTGAAGAATGAATTATTGATAATGTTCTATGATGATGGATGCTATAACTAATGTTCCTATTATTATACATGATTTCCTAATGTTATGTATGGTTGTATTTTCTCACCCCTTTCTTGTTGTTGTGTTGTTATGGTGGTTGTACTCTTAGGGTACAGACACTCAGGTTGAGGAAGATTAGTTGTGGGAAGATTCAACAGGTGGCGACGGAAGCACATTATGTCTTCTCTCTTTTATTAGTAGTCGAATAAGTATGTAGTCGATGCGAGCTCTGATTCTGTAACACCGGGGTTGGGGTTGACGATGAAATTATTTGTTTTTAAGTTGAACCTTGAAACTGTTATTATCTCAAATGTATGATTGTTGGAAAACCAGAATAATTTTATTAATGAGATCATTGAATCATTTCCTTCTTTTTTTTTTATTTTTGTGGCGTTTATTATTAAAAGTAAAAAAAGAGAATAAATTATTTGTGTTATTAGGTGATAAAAAGTGGAGTTTGTAACATCCTTCGTATTAATTATAATCTTATTATTTAATATTTACCGTCGGGAAATAGGGTGTTACCCCGGGGCGCATGGTCCAGGCACGTGGGCGCCTGAGACAGCCCCTCAGGTGCGATTTCTTGCGTTTTTGTCCCGTTTTCGGTTGTTCTTCCGTCTGAAAACTCCTAGGAACTTGAAATGATTTTTCTTCACTTTGTATTTTCTTCAACAACCTTCTACGAACCATCGGTCTTCAATTTCATATCCTTGATCCTTCACGTGATGTCTTGATTTGTCGATTTACATGATTCCTCACTACAAAACACTCAAAACACCTATGGAGTTGCATGCTCTTGGATAAAAGTGAATTACAACGACTCGAGTGAAAACAATACAATATGTTCCTCAAACCATTAACAACTCCTCTATCTCTTATCTTATTTGTCTTCAAATGCAAATAAAAGTACTAAAAAACATAGCAAAAATGTCATATGATGCTCTATCATCACAACCCCAAACTTAAACTGTTGCTTGTCCTTAAGCAACATAATAGCAAGAAGTTAGAGTTTACATGAATTTAAAGAATAAAACATACCTTCCCAGAGGCTTTTCTTAGATTGTCATTCCTTCCACTATCAAACTTAACTAGCTTACCACCTTCATTCAAACAGATCAAACTTAGAGAAGACATTCTTACTTTCAACCACATACAATTCCAAGATACACATATGTATCTCCTAAAGCCAGTGGGGCTGGTAAAGGCATTTGCCACACTCCAGTCGTCATGTGATTGTACCTTGCTATGATATTGAAGCAATTTTAAACAGACATTCAAGGTATATACAATCACACACACACATATAGAGGACTTTTCAAGATTATAACATGACTGAGGTTAACGTGGGATACATTTGGGAAAGTAGGCTAACAAGCACTTTGGAGTTAGTTCCTAACGATTCCCTATTTGAAATACTTTGACAAACTTTTGAAGGTGAGAAAAACACAAGAGGGGGGGTTGAATTGTGTTGGCTTTTTCTTTCTCAAAAACTTAGGTTAGTTCAGAATCAGATATTGATCAGATTCTGAAACTATTTTCAGAGTTGTTTTGCAGCGGATATAAAGTAAATGAGAGAGAGAGAGAGAGAGAGAGATTCAAGCAATTTATCCTGGTTCCTTCCAAGCAATATAAAGTCCCCTTGTTACTAACAAGAGATTCAATATAAAGTAAATGAGAGAGAGAGAGAGAGAGAGAGAGAGAGAGATTCAAGCAATATAAAGTCCCCTTGTTACTAACAAGAGATTTTTCACTATAATCACAAAGATTACAATTGCTCAAGCACACAGCTAGAGACTTCCTTGCTCAAACACACAGTATGAGACTTCCTTGCTCAAACACACAATATGAGACTTCCTTGCTCAAACATACAGTATGAGACTTCCTTGCTCAAACACAAAGTAAGAGACTTTCTTACTCAAACACAAAGTAAGAGACTTCTAGTTGCTCAAGCACACAAGCAAGAGACTTTTAATCAAACACAATTACAAAGAAATTTGTTTGAGTTGAACACTTGGTATACAATCAGTGATGTTCACAAAATACAACACAGATTAAGACTTTATACTTAAGAAATTCTAAGATTAAAAAGTTTGTAAGAATTTCTAAGTTATTTGATGAGTTTCGAAAAACAGAGTATTACGTTTTTCAGAACTGCAGGTCTGTAGAGTCTTTTACTTCTTCTTCAAATCTTCAATACTTTATAGAGGAATAAAGAGTTGTTCAGAAGATGCCATGTCAACAATTAGAGCCGTTGCAATTGAAGCTACATCCAGCATTAATTCCTTCCTGACATTGTGTGCGAAACAGAGGAACAGAGGAATGGAATTTGAATTGTTTCCTTAAAACAGGGAGAGTGTTTCATCCAAGGAGACAACTATTGCAAAGAGCGGTTCTGACTGTACAGTACGTTACTGTTGTCAGTGACAGTTGTTAACTTCTGCGTTTCCTTAAAACTCAGACGCAGTTCTTCAGAAGCTGGTCATCAGACGATGTCTTCAGACGCACTGTTCATAGGACGCTGTCTTCAGAAGCTGGTCTTCAGACGCACCTTCAGATGTTGGTCTTTCAGACGCACCTTCAGACGCTGGTCTTTTAGACGCACCTTCAGATGCTGGTCTTTCAGACTTGCAACACAAGCTTCAATATTTTCCTTTTGTTCTTAACTTGATCTTTCAGAACCACCATTAGATACAACAATTAAATATGTGGTCCTGCACACTTAGAGCAAGCATTAGCATATCCAATTTTCTTTTTAACACTTCGTTATCATCAAAACTCAAAAGAGACTTGTTCATACATTTTGTTCCAACAATCTCCCCCTTTTTGATGATGACAAACATAAGTATTAATAGAAAATTGTTGTTAATTTAATTAACAAGTTGACTTCAGGGTCTGAGGTTTGTAAGGTCCCCCTGAGTCTAATAATCCACAAGGTGAGGTTTGTAAGCTCCCCCTGAGTCTTATCCAGGTTAATTAAATTCGATTTAAATCAATAAAGAGCAAAAACTCAGAATTATCTCACAATATAACCAGAGGCTAAGAGATTAGAAGATGTTCTCCTAAGTTAATTAATTAACTTATTTCTGTAAGCTCAGAACCTGAAATACTTGTTACTTTTACTCCCCCTTTTGTCATCAACTAAAAGAAATATTCAGGAATTTAAGACACAAGAGAGTTTAAAACGCGAGATAAAAATGTTCAGAGCATTTTGTTTAGTACCACTGAACTGTTTCAGACACAATTGTTCAGAACATATGGTTCTGTACTGCTGAACTCTTTCAGACACAATTGTTCAGAACATATGGTTCAGTACTACTGAACTTTTTCAGACAGAAATGAGAGTTTTTTAAATGGGTATGGAAAACTGAACATATAAGATGAGAAAGTGAAAGTGTGACTCTGTATTGAGTGTTTTTAAAACATTTCAGAAACTGAAAACAGAAAAACATTAAACATAACTACACATTAATGACTTTAGGAGGGGCAAAGTACAACTTTCAAAACTAACTCATCACTGCCCAGCAGTTATAACTTATCAGTTTCTGACCATGTGTTAGACAACTATTCAGATTCATTCTCATTAGTGGGCCACGTGTAAAGTGTCCACTTAAAATGAGTTTTATCAGAAGTCAAAAATTCAGATTCTGAAACTCAAACTCTGATGTTTTCAGAGGCTGAACTTTCTTCAGACTCTCAAAGTAAGGGTCTGTTAAGTCTTAGCTTCTGATAAACTTCAGATTCTCAGTTTATATTCAGAGTCAAGCAATTTTTTCAGAGATAAAATGCATGTTCAGATTCTTTTTAATAAAATTAAATCTATCTTCTGTGAGGGGTTTTGTAAATATATCAGCCCATTGATGATCAGTATCAATGAATTGAATATCCAAAACACCCTTCTGAACATAATCTCTAATAAAATGATGTTTAATTTCAATATGTTTGGCTCTTGAATGTAAAATTGGATTTTTTGACAAACTGATAGTAGCAGTATTATCACAAAGATGGGTATGCTGTTTTCATGAATCTGATAGTCTTTCACATTGGTGTAGAAGCTGTTAAGTATAACAGAGAAATAGTCATACCTCTGTAGAGCTTTTGATCTACCTCTCCTTGTTCATTCAGGTTGTTTTTGAACACCCATTTTTTCCAACAATGTTCTTGATTGGCTTCAGGAGAAGTGTCAGCTTCTGAGAGTTTTTCAGCTTGGAGGATTTTCAGCTTCTGGACTTTCTTCAGACTCAGAAATCTATTCAGGTTCTGAAGTGTCCTCTGAGAGCTGAAGATCTGCAAAACTCTCAATAGCTCAGTACCAATGATCTTGTCTTTTTGGTTTCCTCCAGATCCCACAGTTCCTCCCTCTTTCATGGTCAGGGTTTGGAACATAGACTTTTCTCCTGTCATGTGATGCAAGCAACCATTGCCCAGGTACCATGACTTCCCCTTTTCTTTGCCTTTTAAGCATATCTGCAACAGAAATAATTTCAGACTTAGGTACCCATATCTTTATGGGTCCTCTTGGGTTAGTTCTGAAAGGTTTAGTCTTTTGTTGCCCCTTATGTCTGGAGTTATAGGACTCAGACTTGTTCAGTGGTCTTGACTCAGATTTCTTCAGAACCTTAGACTTTGAAGACTTTGGTTCTGTTTTCTTCAGAACTTTGGACTAAAGAGTCTTTGATTCTGATTTGTTCAGAATCTTGGATTCAGAAGTAGTAGGTTCTGATTTGTTAAGAATTTCAGTTTTGCCTGCTCCTGACACAAGGCAAACTTTCAGACCTTTCTTAATACAATAAGAATCAGATGACAGATTGGCTTTCTTTTGTATCCTTTGTTTGACATTCTGAGATTTAAAAGGTTTTGTATAAACTGGATTAGTATCTTTTGAAGATTTCATAAACACAGCCTTTTGAAAATTTGAGTCTGAATTTTTCAGAGTTTGAGACTTGCTTGTCTTTGGTTCTGAACTCTTCAGACTTTGAACCTTTTTAGATTTAAAGTTTGCTTTCCTCATAGTCTTAGACTTAGAACCTTTTGGTTTAGACTTTGGCAAAGTTTTAGATTTTGCCTTCATCTTTCCCTTAGGTTCAGAAGTTTTGGATTCTGAGTTGTTCAGAACTTCAGAATCAGCAGTCTCTGTTTCTGGTAAATTCTGTTTCTCAGAAATCTCAGATGCAGGAACAAAATACACCTTGGTGCCTTTTATAATATCTCCAGAACATGATGGTATATTTGTTTCTTTTGAATGATTGAATGGATCATTTTTGAAACCAATACCTTCTCCTCTGTTTCTGCTAATATTATAAATCATAGAAGCAACTTTACTTCTGTTGATTCCAATTAAAATAAAATCCTGAAGAGCAATTTCTTGTTCACTTGGAACTTCATCAGGTTTCTTATGAACTATTTCTCTGAGTTCTTTAACTTCTTCCTCAATCTCATTGATGTGATTCTGAAGTTGAAGATTCTCATCAGCCAGCAAGTTATATTTCATTTTCAAAGATTTTAATTGACTTAACTTGCTTCTGAGGTGGATCATAAGATCTTTAACTGTTTCAACAAGTTTAGAACGTGTAAGTTCAGAATATACCTCATCTTCTTCAGAGTATGATCCTGACTCTTCATCAGAAGATGTTGTAGCAATCAGAGCTGCATTTGCTTCTTCTTCATCTTCATTCTCAGACTCAGATTCATTGTCAAGCTCTTCCCATGTAGCCATAAGACTTTTCTTGAATCTGTCTTTGAAGTTGCTTGATTTTGAGTTGGTATTTCTGGATTTCTCCTTTGATTTGTCCTTTTGAAGATCTGGACAATCAACTATCAAATGACCAGTTTTCTTGCAGTTGTAGCAACCTTTCTGTTCTTCCTTCTTGGAACCAGATCCTTTAAAGTTGTTGCTTCTGTTAGAGAACTTCTTTTGTCTTTTCATCAAGTACTGAATTCTTTTAGAAAACCTTGCTAGCTCCTCAGATTCCGAATCTTCTTCAGAACTTCCCTCAGGAGATTCTTCATCAGATTCTGAAGCTTTTAGGGCTTTTGAAGACTTTCCTTTGGATTTAAGTGCTATAGACTCAGATTTTCTAACAGGTTCATCTTCATTGAGTCCTCGTTCATGCACTTTGAGAGAGCTTATTAGATCTTCAATACTTAGAGTATTTAGATCTTTAGCTTCCTCAATAGCAGTCACTTTAGGTCTCCATTTAAATGGTAGACTTCTGAGGATCTTGTTCACATGATCAGCAGTAGTATAGCTTTTCTTCAGAATCTGAAGTCCAGAAACCAGAGTCTGAAATCTTGAGAACATAGTCTCAATATTTTCATCCTCCTTCATTCTGAACAGCTCATACTGCTGAACCAGAAGATTTGCTTTTGCTTCTCTAACCTTCTTGTTTCCTTCATAGTTAGAGCAGAGAGAGGTGACGATGGCTTTTGCTGTTGATTTATCACTTAGCTTAAGATACTCATTGTGGGGTTGAGAGTCCACAATGATACCTCTTACATTGTGATACTTTCTGTAGATCTTTCTTTCAGCATCAGTAAGGCCTCTTCTATTAATAACTACTCTTTCTTCATCAACTGGTATAGTTATACCATCTTCAATGATGTCCCATAGACTATCATCTATTCCAATGATATGACTATACATCTTGCTTTTCCACCATGAAAATTTCTCAGGATCACCAGTAAACATAGGAGGTTTATGGTGTGAGTGAGATTTCCTTTCATCTGTACCATATTCACCACCACCACTTCTGGATGTGGATTCACCAGAAGACATGTTTTTCTCAGGATCTTTACTGACTCACTGTTAGGTGATTGAATATCAGAACCGGAGCTCTGATACCAACTGAAGGTGAGAAAAACACAAGAAGGGGGGTTGAATTATGTTGGCTTTTTCTTTCTCAAAAACTTTGGTTAGTTCAGAATCAGATATTGATCAGATTCTGAAACTGTTTTCAGAGTTGTTTTGCAGCGGATATAAAGTAAATGAGAGAGAGAGAGAGAGACACACACACAAGCAATTTATCCTGGTTCCTTCCACAACCTGGAAGTAGTCCAGTCCCCTTATTACTAACAAGAGATTTTTCACTATAATCACAAAGATTACAATTGCTCAAGCACACAGCTAGAGACTTCCTTGCTCAAACACACAGTATGAGACTTCCTTGCTCAAACACACAGTATGAGACTTCCTTGCTCAAACACAGAATATGAGACTTCCTTGCTCAAACACAAAGTAAGAGACTTCTAGTTGCTCAAGTATACAAGCAAGAGACTATTAATCAAACACAATTACAGAGAAATTTGTTTGAGTTGAACACTTGATATACAATCAGTGGTGTTCACAAAATACAACACAGATTAAGACTCTATACATAAGAAATTCTAAGATAAAAAGGTTTGTAAGAATTTCTAAGTTATTTGATGAGTTTCGAAAAACAGAGTATTACGTTTTTCAGAATTGCAGGTCTGTAGAGTCTTTTACTTCTTCTTCAAATCTTCAATCCTTTATAGAGGAATAAAGAGCTGCTGAGAAGATGCCATGTCAGCAATTAGAGCCGTTGCAATTAAAGCTACATCCAGCATTAATTCCTTCCTGACATTGTGTGCGAAACAGAGGAACATTGGAATGGAATTTGAATTGTTTCCTTAAAACAGGGAGAGTGTTTCGTCCAAGGAGACAACTGTTGCAAAGAGCGGTTCTGACTGTACAGTACGTTACTGTTAACAGTGACAGTTGTTGACTTTTGCGTTTCCTTAAAACTCAGACGCAGTTCTTCAGAAGCTGGTCTTCAGACACTGTTCATCAGATGCAGTTCTTCAGAAGCTGGTCTTCAGACGCACTGTTCATCAGACGCACTTCTTCAGAAGCAGACTTCAGGCGCACTGTTCATCAGACGCTGTCTTCAGAAGCTGGTCATCAGACGCTGTCTTCAGACGCACTGTTCATCAGACGCACCTTCAGACGCTGGTCTTTCAGACGCACCTTCAGACGCTGGTCTTTCAGACTTGCAACACAAGCTTCAATATTTTCCTTTTGCTCTTAACTTGATCTTTCAGAACCACCAATAGACACAACAATTAAATATGTGGTCCTGCACACTTAGAGCAAGCATTAGTATATCCAATTTTCTTTTTAACACTTTGTTATCATCAAAACTCAAAAGAGACTTGTTCATACATTTTGTTCCAACAACTTTGTCATCCAAACCTGTAACTTCATTCACAAACTGTGTCACAAACATTGTTATGAGATACTACATTTCATTTATGTAGCTAGTTCAAAGAATTTGGGCACTAGTAGAACTACTTATTCTTTTTTTTTGAAGTGACTAAACTTTTGTTTAAGTCTCTTGATTTTTTTTTTGTGTAGACCATCATTTTGATGTTTTATCTACATTTTTCTTTTTCAATTTTTTTTTTGATGACCAAGTCCTACTAGTACCCCCACCCCAAACTTAAGATTTTGCTAATTCCAAAGAGCAACCCCAAACTTAATTTCAAACCATGACAAGTATTTCACTAACCTATCTAACTCCAAAAGGGAAATCAAACAGATATAATCAATAGAGTTCAAAACTTGTGACATGATGCAAAGTCACATAAAAGTAACCAAGAAAAAATTAATGCATGGAGGCTCAAAGTGGTTTCACAAAGGATAAATAATAATAATAATAATAATTAGGGTGGCTTGAAAAAGGCTCTAGTTACCAAAAACAAATGTCTTGTGTGTATCACAATACAACCGACAGTCCGTAGAGAACGACCGAAATTTCGAGCAAAAATAGCAATCCAACATGGAACACTCATAATGAAAGAAAAGAGTAGAAACAGATTAGAATATATATGGCTCAAAATCTCACCGGTTGTGCTATACAAAATTGTAGTGGTGACTTATCCTGAGTATCTTCTGCAACAAGCTCCAATAGTTATCGTGCTCTTGAACTTTGGAAGTAAGCTAGCCCTCTGCTGACAATGTTTGAAACAATTTTCTAAGACTGAAACAAAATTTTTTATTTTTCAAAGGGAAAGTTATGCAATTCATGTAAAAACAATGTGCCTAGTTGCGAGTTAGCAACAATAAAAGAAAGAAATTATGAGATAGAGTGGCTATGTAAAATAAATGACTGAAATATAAAATTACTTGAAAATTAAAAAGATGGGGTGCTTCCCATTCAGCGCTTGTTTAGCGTCTCGAGCTTGACGCATGATGACAGTCTGTCATACCATATTTTTAGAGTCTTTTTATTTGACTTTTTAGTCTATTTTTATTAGTTTAGAGTCATTTTAAATAAATTGTCCTTTTTGATTTATTGAGTCAAATAATGAATAATAACCTATTATTACTCAAAACAATACATGATTTGGTGGCATGTGTTAATAGAAGATAATTAAGAAAAGAAATGGGCCTTTCACCCATTGTGTTGGTTGACCCAAAATGAAGAAGGGACGTGAGGTCCACTTGGTGAATTGAAAGAAGGCTAAACGGTTTTGGAGAAAGCCAGGGGAGATGACGTTTTTGGAGGATATTGGGATACACGAGCAGCGTGCATCACGGAAAGGCATGATCATGGAACCTAGAAAACAACATCAGCACTTATTGAGAAGAAATGGATGACAAAATTCTATCGGTTTATTTTTTTTTACTATGTTGTTTATTCTTTTGATCATATATAGCTAATTTCTTTTGATTAGGTCTTAGATGATTATAATTTGAATTGTTTGAACCATGTGATTGTATAAACTCTTTTCAATACAATTATAATCCTGATTTTATTTAGATTTGCTTGAGTGTAATGTTTTTTGTATGTTTATGAATGACTACTAGCCCTAACTTTTTAAATATATGAATTGATCTTAGAATTTAAATGCTTACTAGTCATAACTTTTAAATCTGACCTAGGAAATCTGATTAACTTAACGTATTAAGCTAGAGATAGATAATTGTTGAGTTTTGACATTTAAATTAACGTTCGTATCGAACCTTCAACGGTTACGGACTCACCTAAGAGATTAGGGTGTTGTAGCTTTAGAAGAAGGTTCTGAGTCAAGAGATTGATCAGAACTATTTTGTTAATTTGTCGTGAAATTATGAGAATAATTGTAGAGACTAGGTGCAATCACCAAACAACGAGAATTAATTGATTCGAAAGACATGATCACTTTATCTCTGTTATTTTCCAAAACAGTTTATTTTTATTTTTATTTTCTCTTAAACTCAAATATATGCTCTGCATACCCCCCATTTGTAAATCCTTATTATAGTTAAATTGTCGAGTCGAGGTTGAAACAGTCCATGTGGAGACAAACTTATAAATTTTATTACTTCAATGCATTTTTAGTACACTCGCTAAAAGTCTATCAAGTTTTTGGCACCGTTGTCAGGGACTGTTGAATCATTTCAACTTGAAAATTTCGTTATTATTTAGGATTTCTGTCATTTACATTTTTGTTTGTATATTAAAAAAATTTGAAAAAAAAATAAATTATGATTTATGTTCTTCATATATATTTATTTGTGCTTTGCTACTGAAAGGTTTCTCTAAGTTATGTAGCAATGTGGGATAGTCGACCACTGATTGATTCTGAAGAGATCAATATCCTTCGTTATGAAAAATGGATGATCTCTCTACATATAAAGGATTTGGAAGCAAGATTGAGTATGAGATGTGATTTTAGTGGAGGTTATCATAATAGTTACTATTGTGAGGAGCAATTTGTAGAAAAAGAAGTAGAGCAGGAAGTGGTCAACATAGATTATAACTCTCAACTTCAAACTATTTTAAATGAATTATTGAGGTCAAATCGAGCGTCATTTGATAAACTTGAAGTTCATTATGGTGATCTTGTTGAGAAAGAAAATGAATTTGAGAAGAAGTTGGTTGCGATGGAGACTGAGTGTCATGCTATTGTGGTGGAAGAAAATCCACAAGTGAGGAGTGTTGGTCTCTGCCTGAAGTCTCAACCAATGGGGTTGAAAGAGACCATTCAATATCAAAGGGATACATATTCTTCTATATGGTCGGAGAGTTCAAACATCAAAGGTCTAGCAATTGGAGCATGGGAACATCTGCTGTTTTGTATGAAATTCATGGAATTCCTACCAAACAAGAGGAAGAAAAAGGATGATATATTTTTTCTGTCATATTTGCCACCCTAACAGTGGTTGAGGTGTCAAGCTTAATGACGTAAAAGAAAGCGCTTGATGGGAGGCAACCCATCTTTTTTATAATGTTTTTTTTTTATTTCGCAGGTGTTTCTATTCAGTAAAAAAACAAAAAAAAAGAGAGAAAAAAATGAAAAGATGGACAAAAAAAAATAAAGTCCACATCAGTTCTTTTTTCAATACATCGTCTTTGTCAGATGTCGGTCGTGTCAGTTTCATTCCCTTTTTCAAAAACTTTTATTGCTTGCTTGTTTATTATTAATGAATTTTCTTGTTTCTTGGAATTTTCCAGTTTGATAACAATTTGTTTCACCAATGGTAACATCAAAGTTTTGTTAGCCTGGATTTTCGAACATGCATTTGGACAGACAATATGGTTATGAAGACCATGAAATTTTCTAAGTACAAGTGGAAATACATGTATTTCGACAGGAGTTATGCGAAGATTTTCAACAAATGTTTGTTCACTTCGACTGATGTTAGCCTGTATTTTCAAGTAAGTGTTTCGACAAGAGAAATGGTCATGAAGCCATAAAATTCTATAAGTACAGGATGCAACATAAGCTTTTTGAAAGATAAGATGGTATCTAGAGCTGCAAGATTCTCTAAGTCTAAGGACAAGGAATGTAGTTTCTAGCCGTTAGGTTTGCAGTTATTTTTCTATGTATATATAGTAGTTTTTCATAGAAAAACGGGTCACAAATCATTACCAAAAATTCTATACACTCGGAGTACCAGCGTCCAGAGAAAAGAGTAAACATAATGTATGTAACATGATCTTGTGAGCCATCTTTTACATTCAATGCAATGCAATTTACATTTCTTTAAGTTTTGTTTTCTTTAAAACTTTAAGCCTTTCTTTCTATTTATTTTAACAATTTTTAAATAATCAATCGTTGGTTTCTGTCAAAATTAGACAATTATCTTCATGTAAAAACAGTTTTCTTCATCTTTTTGTAAGCAAAATCATTAAAGATGATGAACATTCATGCTTTTCTAGAAATAACAATGTCCAACCATGTTCTAGGATTTCTAGTTTGATCATGATTGTAATAAACAAAACTACACTCGTCGTTTACCAAAAACACAGGTAAACAAATTGGCACGCCTGGTGGGACCTTGTTTGTGCATTTTTTTGGAAGAAATTTCCGTAAATTTATATTTTTTCCTAGTTGTTCTTGTGGAAAAACGTTTTTGGAAAATTTCAAATCATTCAGATAAGTTTTTCTGGAAAATCTTATTTGTGCATGCATTTAAGAAGTGGTAAAGCCCTTAAAGAAATGGTTCGTCCCAGTACTTCTACTTCATCTTCCCAGATGAATGCACAATCTTCCTAGACATCTATTCCTACAATGGATGTCAATGTGTCAAATGTTATGGGAGCAAATGCTCTTATACCAGTTTTGACGGTTATAGGGGAAACTGCTCCTATATTTGTGTCAACCACTACTGCATTGACACAATCTGATTATGTGGCTTCAGTGCCACCACCAATAACTTTCCCTTTGACCCCTAGAGATCCAAATTATCAAGTGAGAACTTCATTGGATAATAGATTTCTTTCTATGCAACAATTCATGATGTCTATGGTCACATGGGATTTTAGTTATGGCATGCCAACAATAATGATGGCTGGCCTGCACACAAGTGCATCCACATATGTAGACAATGCAACTGTGTTGACGCCTTATAATTCACATTTGCCTTCTAGTTCTAGCATTATGGTTGAAATGCTCTCCCATCTTTGAGAAACAATTCCTTACTTTCTTTAAGACAACATATTGATGAGAGTAATCATGAGATGATAAATATTTTAACACAATAAATTAGAACAGTGTTCAATCCTATGATTCAGAACACAAACCAAAGTTACCAGATGTTGGCCACACAAATGGGGAGAATAGCAGATTTCTTCGCCCCTGTCCAAACAAGGGATCAACAAATTCCCCAAATCCAAAATCCCAGGCCTTTACAAATTGGTGAAAGGCCAAACAATGAAAGAAATCAAGGGCAACAACCTGTTCCCCAAGTTTGACCAGTCGAACCAGTGGCCCAAATAGAGGATGTTGAAAATCCTCCAGTAATTTTGGTAAATAGAAATCAGGATGTTGATGCCGTAGTCAGAAATGTCCAACAAAATAATTTGGCAGGACATATTAACATAGCAAATTTGGTTGAAACCATTCTGCTTCAAAATAGCCTTAATGTAGGCCTGTATATGCCTAATTTTGTTTCAACCCTGTTAGAGTATGTTCTTCAGACTGAACTTCCTAGGGGATGGAAAATCCCTAATTTTACAAAATTTGTTGGTGACACCAGTGAATCCACGGTTGAACATATTGCTTGTTATCTGACTGAGGCAGGGGATATTGCAAATAATGAAAATTTAAGTATGACATACTTCCCCAATTCTTTGACAAAGAATGCCTTCACATGGTTTACTACTCTTTCCCCACGTTCAATACATAATTGGAATCAATTAGAAAGAGTATTCCATGAACAATTTTACATGGGTCAATCTAAAATAAGTTTTAAAGAATTGGCTAGTGTTAGGCGTAAACTGCCAGAATCTATTGATGATTATCTTAATAGATTTAGATTATTGAAGGCTAGGTGTTTCACCCAAGTGCCTGAACATGAATTAGTCGAAATGGCTGATGGGGGTCTTGACTATTCCATTAGGAAAAAGTTGGATACTCAATATTTAAGAGATATGGCCCAGTTGGTTGATAGAGTTCGACAGGTCGAAATACTGAAAGCTGAGAAAGCCAGAACTCATAAGTATCATAAAAAAGAAAAGGTTGTGTATGTCGAAATGAACGACAGTGACCAAGAGTTCGACATAGCTTATGAGGATGTCGAAGATAATGAGATTAATGTTGCAAAATTGAAACCTGGGTCTTCTTACACTTGTAAATTGTTGAGGCCATCTGATGGAAAAAATCCTGTAGAACAAAAAAATGACAAATATATTCCCAAAACTTATACATTTGATATAACAAAATGTGACAAAATATTTGACCTCTTAGTTATTGATGGACAAGTTATAGTACCTAAGGGTTTAAAAACTCCTCCATTGGTGCAACGTAAAAAGAGAGGTTTCTGTAAGTTTTACAATTATTTGGGACATAAAACCTCACATTGCGTTCTTTTAAGGGATCTTGTTCAGAAAGCTTTGAACGAAGGAAGGTTGAAATTCGTAGAAAAAGCTAAGACTCAGATGCAAGTAGATGCTGATCCCATGAAAGTTGTTGATGCAATGTACACAGAACCAACATGTTATATGGTGGTAGATGCCATAATCAAAGCTGTGGAGAACCTGTCTGTCGAAGGCAATGTTGATATTTCTGAATGTCAGATGGTGGAGGCTATTGAGGGCCCCAAAAGCCATGTTGAGATAGTTTCTGAGTCTCAATATGTTGAGAAAATGAAAGTTGCTTTCCCTATGGCTAAAGAAGAACTGATAGATTTCCTCAACCGCTGCAGACTAAAAAACTCAGAGGTCGCACTCTACCCCAAATGCAGCGCATTCTTTGATAAGGAGGCCACCAAAGGCCATGGAAGCTTCAAGCCCCAATCTAAGAAATGGGGAACGTGGTTTGTTGACCACATGCCTAAATTTTCTTTTGATAGGAGCTTTATCTCATTCACTAATTCATCTTCGACCACCACTCACTTTTTCAGAGATGATCGACCAAAAACTTTTGTGCCTAAAGCAAAAGCTCCTGCTGGAAAATCGATTCACCCAACCCAACAAATTTCTCCAGTTGGGAAAACCAAAATGGAGAAAGGAAACACCAGTGCTGCTAGCACTAAGATTTCTGATGGGTCTAAGAAGTACGCTTACAGTAATAATTACAAAGGAGAAAATCCAATGACAAGGACCCAGTGGAGGAGGTACCAACGCTACAAGAAGGCTGCTGAAAAGGCCTTTGCTGATTTCGAAACTGATGAAGGTGATATCAAGGGTAAGAAAGTAGTCGAAGTGGCTAAAAAGCCCGTCAAAGAGAAGTTGTTCCCTGCATTACCTCCAGTAAAGGAAATGACTGCTGATGTTGATGAGGACTATGGATTCTGAGCCCGACTTCGATGTTATCTGTAATTTCGTTTCAATACTCCCTGTAGAGTATGATGTTATTTCTAAAGTCGAAGAATCTGATGAAGATTTCGACCCAGAGCCTATGGGCAACCGCCCAATGTGATATTACATTACAAATTATGGTTGTGTGGACGAACAGAAAGCCATGTTTGAAAAACTAGATCAAGCAAGAGTGGATGAAGTGGGCATCAACAAAGTTCTTGTTAATGGTGGAGCGACAGTAAACCTGATGCCGCAATCCTTACTAAGGAGGATTGGAAAGTTTGATACAGACTTAAAGCCCCACGATATTGTTCTCTCTAACTATGAGGGAAAAACTGGATATTCGCTTGGTGCCCTCTAAGTTAACTTAATGGTGGGAACCATAACAAGGCCTACAATTTTCATGGTGGTGCCTTCCAAGGCAAACTTTAATTTACTCTTAGGCAGAGAATGGATACATGGAATTGGGGCTGTGCCCTCTTCTATGCACCAAAGAATCTCCATCTGGAGAGATGCTCGTTTGGTAGAGAACATCGAGGCAGATCAAAGTTACTTCACTGTTGAGGTGAACCATGTCACCAGAAAAACCTTTGATAAGAATTTGACAAATATAGTGTCATGCCGTGCAGCTGAATCTGGTTTTATCGACGAGGAAAATGTTTGCTCTGTCAGGCTGCACCCGACCCATGGATTCATGTGGGAAAGGGAGTACACAGAGAATGAATCTTTGGAGGAAGTTTTTGGTCGCCCAACTGGGTGGAATATTGACGATAATTATTATGTCTGAACAAGAAGTTTGGGCAAAGATTACGGCCTATATGGCCGAAAATAAAATAAAAAAGGCTTTAGAGGCTGAAATGTAACAAAAAAAGGTTGTGGGAACCACAGATAAAATGTTTGTCGAAAACATTGATGAAAAAATAGTTGAGAGCCAGAGGCTTGACTACATATATGATGAAGAGCCTTTGGGTTTTGAAAAAGACCCTTCTCTTTCGACCAGGAAAATCCAAGCTCAAGATCCTCTAGAGGAAGTTGACTTGGGAGATGAATCAATCAAAAGACCAACTTATATCGGTTCTAAAATTGATCCAGATTTGAAGGTTCAGACAGTTGAACTCTTGAAGGAGTTCAAAGACTGCTTTGCTTAGGATTACAATGAAATGCCTGGATTAAGCAGGGAAATGGTGGGATTCAAGTTACCAATTCGACTAGATAAGAAGCCAGTAAAGCAACTTACAAGAAGGTTTGTACCTCAAATTATGTCGAAAATCAAAGAGGAAATTGAAAGACTCCTCAAAAGCAAGTTCACTAGAACTGCAATGTATGTCGAATGGTTAGCAAATATTGTTCCTGTTATTAAGAAAAATGGGACTCTTAGAGTCTGTATAAATTTTAGAGATTTAAATAATGCTACACCAAAGCATGAATATCATATGCCAGTGGCAGAAATGCTAGTTGATTCAGCAGCAGGATTTGAGTATTTAAGTATGCTTGATGGTTATTCTGGCTATAATCAAATCTTTATTGCTGAAGAAGATGTGTTGAAAATAGCATTTCGTTGCCCAGGGGCCTTAGGCACTTACGAATGGGTAGTGATGCCTTTTGGCCTAAAAAATACTGGTGCTACATACCAACGAGCAATGAATTCAATGTTTCATGATTTTATTGAGAATTTTATGCAAGTTTACATTGATGACATTTAAATCATCTTCGACAATCATTTGAAAGAATGAGAAAATATGGATTGAAAATGAACCACTAAAATGTGCCTTCTGTGTATGTGCATGTGACTTCTTGGGATTTGTCATACACAAAAAATGCATTGAAATCAACCAGAATAAAACCAAGGCTATATTGGAAACTAAGCCTCCTTCGACCAAGAAAGAGCTTCAGTCTATATTGGGGAAAATCAACTTTCAAAGAAGATTTATCTCAAACTTAAGTGGCAAAACACAAGCTTTTTCGCCATTACTTCGACTGAAGAAAGATGATAGTTTTCACTGGGGGCAGGAGCATCAAGAGGCTTTCGACACAATCAAAGATTATCTGGCAAAGACTCCAATTTTATTGCCTCCAATTAGAAGTAAGAACATGAAATTGTATATTTTAGCATCTGATTCAACCATAGGCAGTATGTTAGCCCAAAAGGATGACAATGGTGTCGAAAGAGCCATATATTATTTTAGTCGAGTTTTAAATGATGCTGAAACTAGATATAGTCATTATCAAGAAAATATATGGAATTTTGAAAAATGGCAGTCTTTTCCTTCATTTTTTCAGTCGAAAATGGAATTTGGGGGGGCGGGGGGGGCAATCTGTTAGCCTCGATTTTTTAACATGCATTTCGACAGGCAATATGGTTATGAAGACCACGAAATTTTCTAAGTACAAGTGGAAATACATGTATTTCGACACGAGTTATGATAAGGTTTTCGACAAATGTTTGTTCACTTCGACTGGTGTTAGCCTGTATTTTCAAGTATGTGTTTCGACAAGGGAAATGGTTATGAAGCCATAAAATTCTATAAGTACAGGATGCATCATAACCTTTTCGACAGATAAGATGGTATCTAGAGCTGCAAGATTCTCTAAGTCTAAGGACAAGGAATGATTTCGACGACAACAAAGCTTCGACAAATGCAAATTTCGACTAGAAAAGGGTTCAAGATGCAAGTTCTCCAAGTTCAAGATTGCAAGTTTTTCCTAAGTCTAAGAAAAAGCATATGGAGTTCAACTAAAGGGAATTTCGACAGAGAGGAAAGGATTTCAACGAGAAAGCTTCTTGAAGACTTTGATTTCTCTTTGAAGGGGCAAGTTTGAAGGTTCAAACACGTGGAAATCATACTGAAGTTGTCGAAATAATATAGTTTCTAGCCGTTAGGTTTGCAGTTATTTTTCTATGTATATATAGTAGTTTTTCATAGGAAAAACTGGTCAAAAATCATTACCAAAAATTCTATACACTTGAAGTACCAGCGTCCAGAGAAAAGAGTAAACATAATGTATGTAACATGATCTTGTGAACCATCTTTTACATTCAATGCAATGCAATTTACATTTCTTTAAGTTTTGTTTTCTTTAAAACTTTAAGTCTTTCTTTCTGTTTATTTTAAAAACTTTTAAACAATCAATTGTTGGTTTAAGTTATCTTCATGTAAAAACAGTTTTCTTCATCTTTTTGTAAGAAAACTCATTAAAGATGATGAACATTCATGCTTTTTTGGAAATAACAATGCGCAACCATGTTCTAAGATTTCTAGTTTGATCCTGCTTGTAATAAACAAAACTAGATTCGTCGTTTACCAAAAACAAAGGTAAACAAGTTCATGTGGAGGTAGAAAGCTTGACTTAAAGTTCAGCGGGAAGTGTACGATAATTGGAATGAATAGGTAGCCACAACTTGTAAGGTTAAGCCAAATTTTATTTTTCAATTTTCACATATATGAGTGTTCCATGCAACTATCATTTATAGAACTTGCAACTTTTCTTTATTTGTTGATTGGTCATGTTTTGAACACACTAAGGCAAAGTGCTTGTACCTAGAACCTTTTTGAGCCTACCTGAATTTTATTTTTATAATTATCTGGACCGTAGATCTTACCATCTAGGAATTAAGACCCCAAAGCCAGAGGTGTGAACCCTTAAAATAGGGCTGGACGTCCTCCAAGAGGGTAGAGAGCCCACTTGACAATCACAAATAACCCTTTGGGGGCGCCCTCAGCAGCTGACGAGGGCGCCCAAGTCATGGTTTTGGCCCTTTACGATTTAGGCCCAAAACCATGACCGGGTAGGCCCAGGAAAGGCTACAAATAGTAACCTTGGGACCATTCCCGAGGCATGACCAAAACACAGCACAGAAACCCTAGTTTCTAGAAATATTGTACTCACGTCCAGTACAGTTGGCGCCCACCGTGGGGCTACGGTAAAACTGACCTAGCCACCGTCTCCCAGAGAAAAACGATCGATCCACGGCCCCTGAGAGCCATCAGAGCGCCGTGTATCCACCATATCTCCCAGAAGCAACCTCAAAGCCTTCGAATCCGCTGTGATTCAACCCTAGACCTACCCCTAACTCCATCAAACGACCAACCCTCATCTGTTTGGAAAACCCTGATCTAAACCTGGGATTCGAGGTTCAGGGTGCGAATCTCTGACCGCCAGTCATAAACTCAACATACAAACTTAAACTACCGTCGTCGCCGGCGCGATGGCAGACCCAGCGGCCTTAGAGGCTCTACAACAACAGATCCAGCAGCTTCGCGACCACAATGAAGCCTTGCAAGCAACCATGGAAACCATCCAACAGCAGCAACACGCCGAAGGAAATGGGTCTCAGCAAGATGAATCGGCCGACCCCGACCCTCAACCACTTTCCGCCGAAGTTTGGAACGCACCAGTGCCAGAGAATTTCAAGCCGCCATCTCTTTCCTCCTTCGATGGAAAAAGCGACCCAGTGGAGCATGTGACCGCCTTCAACACTCAAATGGCCGTCATCGGTGCTGCCGATTCTCTCAAGTGCAAGTTGTTAGCAGGGACCCTTAAAGACGCCGCCCTGAGGTGGTATATGAACCTGCCTCGATTTTCCGTCATCAGCTACCAGGATATGACGCGCAAGTTAACGCACCAGTTCTCAGCAAGCCGCCACCGCAAAGTCTCGTCTACCAGCCTTTTCAACGTCCGTAAAGGACCCAACGAGACTCTCCGCGAGTACCTTGCACGCTACAATGACGCCACCATCAAGGTCATTAACCCTAACCAAGAGTTGTTTGTGGGAGCCTTCCAGAACGGTCTCCGCGCCGGCCAATTCAATGAGTCGTTGGCACAAAAACCAGCAGACTCCATGGAAGAAATCATGTCTAGAGCAGAGTGTTATATAAAGGGGGAAGAAAGTAACGCCGAGAAGAAGGCAAGAGATTCCAGGGAGCGTGCTCCCTACGGATATGATCATCGACGCAATTATTACCCGTCCAGTAGCAGAGACCGAGCGCCATACAAACGCCAGGGTCATGATAGGCGCCCACCCCCTCCAGAATCCTTCACGGCCCTCAACACCCGCCGTGAACAAATCTGGAGAGAAGTTTGCCACTCCAGAATCATCCCTGAGCCTCAGCCGCCGAGAGGAACAATCATGGGGAACGATAAGGATGCCTGGTGCAAATATCACCGCATCAAGGGACACACTACAGACGATTGTATACATCTGAAAAGGGAAATAGAGAAGCTGATTCAGAACGGCAGATTGAGGGGATATGTGAAGGAAGGTAGAGGAGAGGACAGGCGCCCCCACGAAGACCCCCAGAGAGAAAAAGAAGTGGCGAAAGAAGGAGAGCGCCACACCTTGAACACCATATCTGGCGGTTTTGCAGGAGGCGGGGAGTCCAGCACCTCCCGGAAGAAGTATGTCAGACAAATAATGTTGCTTGATGACCACACCAGGAAGGAATCAGAGCGCCAGGTCGATATCACTTTCTCAAGTGAAGACCGTAGGGGGGTAATTCCTCACGATGACGATCCCATGGTCATCACCGTCCAAATCTTCAACTGGGACGTCAAGAGGGTGTTGATTGATCCAGGCAGTTCTGCAGACATCCTCTATTATTCTGCTTTTGAGAAGATGGGTCTAGACGAAGAGCAGTTGCAGCCTTTTAAAGGAATACTGGCCAGCTTTACAGGGGAACAGGTGCACGTTCGGGGATACGTCACGCTGAAAACAACATTCGGTACAGGTAGTAATGCTAAGACCATCAGAATTAGATACTTGGTAGTCAACTCGCCCTGTTCCTACAATGTCATCGTAGGCCGCCCAGCCTTTAACGCCCTCGACGCCTACCTTTCCACCAAATTCCTCGTCATGAAATACCCGCTGGATGATGGGCGGGTTGGTACCATTAGAGCAGACCAGCGAGCAGCCCG
This sequence comes from Medicago ruthenica, assembly GCA_018208015.1. Lineage (NCBI taxonomy): Eukaryota > Viridiplantae > Streptophyta > Magnoliopsida > Fabales > Fabaceae > Medicago > Medicago ruthenica. The sequence continues at coordinate 35,671,879 of CM031374.1, forward strand.
AGAGTGTTACCACAATAGCTTGAAGATTCAGAAGGAGAAGAAAGGAAGCAGTAACCTAAAAGTGCACCGAGTGAACCTCATTGTATCCAGCCTAGAAGAAGAAATTCATGTCCAGGAAATCAAGAAGGTCGAGGAAGAAAATAATAATGTTGAAGAAGAAGATACGGAGCCCGAGGAGATCGAGAGGGTCGAGGAAGAAAGTACTCCCTTCTCGGTACCCCACTTGAAGCCAGTCAATTCGAGAGCCAATGCTGATGAAGAAAATGCAGAACACGGAGAGGCCAGGAAGGTTGAGGAAACGAGTACTCCTTTCCTGACGCTTCGCCCAAAGCCGGCCAATCCAATTTTCAGGACCAGGAAGGAAGAAGTAGAATGTGATGAAATCAAGAAGGAGCTGATATTATGGACAGAACCAGCTAACCGCAGGATGATGAAAAAGATTGAGGGCAGCGCAGGACGGAACTCGCCATGACAACTCAAGGGCGAGCTGGAGGGAAGACAAAGCCTCTTTAGTTCTTACCGTTTTTTATCTTATAAATTCGCTTTCTTTTTGTACAGTTAAGTAGTAAGACAGTAAGGGGCACTCTTTTCCCCCCGCAGTAATGGGGGTTTTTAATGAGGCCCCGGTTTTTTATTAATGTCATATATATATATTGCTTGTCCGTCTTACTCTCATTGCATTTAGCAGATCGCCATTGCCGAATCTCAAATGAGCTCGCCGTATGATATGTTAACCACAAAGAAAGAGCCACCTAATCCCTTAACCCTAAAAGACAGGGCTCTAAGACGTCGTGAGCTTACAAAGAAAAGAGCCACCTAATCCCTTAACCCTAAAAGACAGGGCTCTAAGACGTCGTGTGCTTAAAATGAAAATGCCACCTAATTCCTTAACCCTAAAGACAGGGCTCTAAGACGTCGTGAGCTTAAAATAAGATCGCCGCCTAATTCCTTAACCCCCAAGAGGGCTCTAAGACGTCGCGAGCCGAAAAACAAGATCGCCGCCTAATTCCTTAACCCCCAAGAGGGCTCTAAGACGTCGCGAGCTGAAAAACAAGATCGCCGCCTAATTCCTTAACCCCCAAGAGGGCTCTAAGACGTCGCGAGACGAAAATAAGATCGCCGCCAAAATTCCTTAACCCCAAAGAGGGCTCTAAGACGTCGCAAGCACAAAACAAGATCGTTGGGAAAACCTTATAAAGGAACCCTGTGGCATCAAGCGCTGAAAAGAAACACGCCTAAAACGGTCGACGCCGTGGCGAAACAAATAGAATCACCGCCCAGGAGAGACCTTCCAAAATGCTTAAGTTTGCAGGGAAATAAAAAGTTTAAAAACGAAGATGATACATCACGAACACAAATTCCAAGCAGAGTAATGAATTTAAAAATAAGTCAAGGAGTTAAAATTACAACAACAAAATTAGGGTTCGTCAACTAGGACGCCATCTACAATAATTTTAAAAGGATCAAAAGCAGAGGTATCGGCGCCAGGATGGAGGAGGGCAAATTGTGCCTTGGCTCTTTCAAAGCCAGCATCAAAGTTCAGAGCCAGCTCGCCCTTCGCTTCAGAAACTTCGGCCTTGAGTTGAGCCTCCCTTTCTGTTCCAGCCGCGACATCGTTTTGTAGCTTGGCGATGACACCGTCCTTTCCAGCAAGATCTGCCGCATAACCAATCTTCAGATCGGAGATGCGTTTCTCAAACTCAAGCGTCACCGCCTCCCTAGCCTCCCGCAACTCTTTCTCCCTAGCATTCCCGGCCTCCTCCACCTCTTTCTCCAACGCCCTCACCGTAGCTTGAAGGGCCTCCTCATTCTGCACCACTTCCTCATACTTACGGTCAACCGAGTCTATAAGCAACATAGTCCTCAGACAATGGATCCCCATATCCTTCATCATAAAAGGCACAGCGCCCTGACTTCCCAACTCTGCATCCTCAGGATTGAACACCAGCCTCTCCTTCACGTAGGCACCATAGTCAAAACCTTTGTCCCAGAAGGACGGCACCGAGCTGCTGGTTTTGACGGCGCCAATCAGGGAAGGAGAGGGCGTCTTCTTCCCTTTTTTCTCTGCAACCGCCTTCCCTTTATTATCCTTCCCGGGCGACCTCCTATCGCGCGGAGCCGCCGGAAGGCTCTCAGCTGGAACTTCGGGTGGGTGATCGGCTTTCCTCTTTGGCTTACGAGTAATAAGTCCCGTGGGATCAGTGGTCGCCGTTCCCTCAGCAGCCTTCTTCGCCTTCATCTCTTCGAGATACCTTTTCCTCTCTGCCGCAGTCATGGGCGCCATATCCCCTACAAAAAATAAAGCGAAAGGTCAAGAACAAGACATTATAAATACAAAACATAGGCTTGAGCAAATGAATGTGACTCACGTAAATACTCGTCTAGGCTATCTACGTCACCTTCCCTGTTCAATAATTCCCGGATGTTCATAGGCAACATCTTGTCCAAAAAACAGACGACGCCCTGGTCGTACGCGTCCAACTTCTCATAGTCAAAACCCATGATGGACGCCGGAGCACTCGTCCAACATGTGGGAAACTTCAGCTTACCGTCCACCCATACTGCGGCCGCCTCACAACCTTTTTGCCCCTTAACCCGAAGGAATGTTTGTCTCCAATTTTTGTAATGAGAGGCGTAGGGCGGAAATAGCCTCTTACCAGGGTGCGCACTGACAGACACCCAAGACTGCTTATCCACCCCCTTCGTGCCATAGAAAGTAAAAAAGGACCCAACCGAGGGCTGGAAGCCCAATCCCTCACAAAGTATCTCAAAGGCGCGGATAAAAGCCCAGCTATTCGGCTGCAGCTGAGAAGGCGCGACATTGAGACAGTTGAGCATGTCAACTTCAAAGGGCGTGAAGGGATACTTCACGCCCAGATCTTCAAAAACAGCGGTGTACATATGGAACATCTCACTCTTCAGACTTTTCGGCCTCTGTGCGCACACTTTCTCGCCCGGACGGCAAGGTTCCAAAACCACGTCCTCCTCAAATCCCGTAGAAGACACGTGCAGCTTACTCCGGAAAAACGCCACCCGTTGCGAGTCCAAGTACACAGACTCAGAACGAAGCACCTCGTCGGCAAAACTCTCTTGTTCTGAATCACTAGAAGACGCCATGTAACAAATTCCCTTCCTACAGAACGGACCTGGGCGAACAGAATGAACAATAACGTCAGATGAATCTCCACTAATACTCCCCGCTTCACCCCTGTCCAAACCACTCGAAGACTCCGTCTCAAGGGAGTGGCCATAGTAGGCCTTATCGAACACCACCCAATCCATAGTTCCATCAGAGCGTCTCGCATGCCTAACGCTCTCCCCCCACAACCTACACCTCTCCTCCGAATTAGCTGGGGATAACTCCCTACCCGCCGCATCGCACTCTCTAATTCTCACCATACTACGGATGTTAAAGCAAAAAGAACGAGATCAAGTAAGGTACCTGGATCTAGACAAATGGAGGGCATGAGAAGCGAACGGGTACTCCGGACGATCTGTAAAACAGTAAGCTGCAATTTTCTCCACGAACACCGCAACCGCTTGAACGAGAAAAAGAGAACGAGTAGGAAGGAAAGGACGGAGACAAAGGAAGAAAAAGGGATAAGGAGAGTCTGAAAGTACAAGGGAAAGTAGATCTGTTTCAGTTAAAAGCGAAAAAGCCTAGGGAAACGCGCAGATGACGTCACTTAAGTTGGCACGATTTCCGAGAACCGCTACGATTCGGACACGTCAGCAAGAGCGAACGGTCGCCTCACACCAGCCGTCGGATCCCAGTAAGAGGCGTCCTTAGTACGTGGTTTAAAGGACGCGGCGAGATGTACGCTGTTTAATCACTTCGCCTTATACCAAGACTTGTGCTTGTTGGGCTAGCATAAATATTCCTGTTGGGCTGGCGCCCACACTCTCGTAGGGCCAGTGCCGCCCACTAAGGTACTCAAAACAAAACATGGAGCTAATACCCACGTTGGGCTAGTATCCGTGTTGGGCTAGTACCCACGCAGGGTTTAAACACCCACGTTGGGCTAGTATTCATAAAATTTTTTCATGGCTTCGTGACTAGTAAGCCCCACTTGCCGGGCAAAGGATCATAGACAGACCCCCTGTAAACAATTTAATCACTTCGCCTTGTACCAAGACTCGTGCTTGTTGGGCTGTGGACCGTAGATCTTACCATCTAGGAATTAAGACCCCAAAGCCAGAGGTGTGAACCCTTAAAATAGGGCTGGACGTCCTCCAAGAGGGTAGGGAGCCCACTTGACAATCACAAATAACCCTTTGGGGGCGCCCTCAGCAGCTGACGAGGGCGCCCAAGTCATGGTTTTGGCCCTTTACGATTTAGGCCCAAAACCATGACCGGGTAGGCCCAGGAAAGGCTACAAATAGTAACCTTGGGACCATTCCCGAGGCATGACCAAAACACAGCACAGAAACCCTAGTTTCTAGAAATATTGTACTCACGTCCAGTACATTATCCTTTGCAAAGCAAAATTGAGCCTTTAGGATTAGACCCATTTGTCCGGTGACAAACTACATTACAAACCTAGAGACCTCAGCTGAATATCCACCCAATTTTGTGTTGTAGTTAAGCTATGTAGGTTGTATGCTAAGTTTAAACTTTGGGGTTGTTGTTGGAGCTAGCAACACTCAAGTTTGGGGCAGGGGTACTAGAGAACTCAAGAGATTTTTAAAAAAATTCTCTTAAAAAAATGATAAATAAACACACCAAGTGTATAGAATAAAAAATAAAAAAAAATAATAAGTTGAGGCAATCATGTAAAAAGGTCTCATTTTACAAAAAAAAATGTTCTCTAGTACTCTTGTATTGATTATGAGAGTAATTGTGTTAACAATGATTTCAATTTCCAACAATGTAGGTTATGCTTAACTCCATTTGTTTTGATTAAACCTACTTTCCCAAAAATTATCTCACCTTCACCTAAGCCTCATTATAACCTAAAAGGACCTAAAAGTGTGTACTTGATATTGACTTTGATTGACAGTTTAGAAAATTTTCAAGCATATGATAATATGGCAGACCTGCATGTCGACTGTGGGAAACATTTTTCAAACATTTGCGAGAAGTTGTGGATAAGGTTGTTGGTCAAGCAAACTGGCTCATCATAATGTCGGTCAGGAGATGAACTTTGAGGTTATTATTGGTAGGGTAAGTCTGTTATTTTACTGTCATGTTTCATTTAACAAATTTGTTCCTTGATGACAAGTAACAGTGTAAGTTTAGGGTTGTAATGACAGTCTGACATACCATATTTTTAGAGTCTTTTTATTTGACTTTTTAGTCTATTTTTATTAGTTTAGAGTAATTTTAAATAAATTATTCTTTTTGATTTATTGAGTCAAATAATGAATAATTACCTATTATTACTCAAAACAATACATGATTTGGTGGCATGTGTTAATAGAAGAAAATTAAGAAAAGAAATGGGCCTTTCACCCATTGTGTTTGTTAACCCAAAATGAAGATGGGACGTGAGGTCCCCTTGGTGAATTGAAAGAAGGCTAAACGGTTTTGGAGAAAGCCAGGGGAGTGCGTTTTGGAGGATATTGGGATACAGGAGTATCACACATCACGATGCACCCTACACAAATTTGTGTATGGTGCACAAATTGGAATAAAATAGGCACCAGCCAGTTGTTAACCTGCTGAAGAAAAAAATCATATTTTATTCAATTAAATAAATGACTTGTTTTAACACTTCCTTTTTTTTATTACACCCCCAACCATTCAATCTAATTTTTTGTTATTCCCTTTCGTTCACTTCTCATTCTCCATATTTCATCTCATATTTCTCATCCTCTCTAAATCAAATGCACATCATTTCTTCTTCCCTTCTCTTCACTTCAAATCAACTCCATATTTCTCTTTATCTAAATAAATTAATTATCTTGAAACTTCATCAATTTTTGTCCATTCACAGTTTAATCTTTCATCATATTTTGTTGTCCAAATCTAGATTCATAAAAATTGATTGTTTTATTTGTGCATTCAGCTGAGAGTTATGCATTTAGACTTATGATTTTAATTTTCTATATCATTTTTTTGAATTCAATATCATGTAGTTGTTGTTGGTGGTGATAATAATAGTGTTAAGTTAATGTATTTTGTGGTTGATATTATTAGAAAATATTGTTGTATGAACAATGTTGAAGTTAGAAGTTAACAGTGTTGAAAACAAGTTGAAAAAAATTGACAGAAAAAATCGCATGGTCTGAAGAAAAGAACGTGCACTTTTCAGTTTTTTTCAATTAAAACGCACGAACACATAGCACGGTTGTGTATTAAAAAACACGGACCGTGCATTAAAAAGCACAGACCGTGCTTTATTTTTTTTGTTTTATTGTCTAGGTTTTAAAGGAAAGGAATGACATGAAAAAGCACGGCCCGTGCATTTTTTCACTACCTAGCTTATAAAAAAGCACGGCCCGTGCCTTTTTACTAGATAACTTATGTGTTGTCAACATCTGAAAGGTTATGTCAGATAGTACATGATGTGTGTCTAATTTCTATTGTTCTAATGAACAGTTAGTACAGGATGTGTGTCTAATTCCTATTGGTGTTCAATGAACTGTAAATGCAGAGACGAAAAATGGCAAAACAAAAGCACGGTCCGTGCTTTTTTAACCCCTGAAGCATGAAACTTACGCACGATCCGTGCTTTCAGTAGACACGGTCGTGCGTTTTGGCGTGTTCACTCAGCAAAAAAGTAAAAAACAAAGACTTTTAAAGAGGATGTGTGTCTAATTTTTATTGGTCCAATAAAAAATTGATATGAAAAATTTCAAAAAACTTACTTTTATAAACTGTAAAAAATGCTCATTAAATTTCAAAATGGTTTGAATTGCTTATAAAATATTAGTAACAACTATAATAATAATCGTTCTTCTTCCTTCTCAATTTCCTCCTTCTTCCTGCTGAGTTTTCTTTGAGTTTTACTATATCTAGTGCAAGCCAAAGCTCCAGAAGCCATAACAACAACAAGGTTCAACAAAGGTCAAACTCCACAACTGTTGGGTCTGTGTTGAGAAGATCTAATAAAGAATGTGGTTGTAAGGATATTGAAGTTTTGAAAACTGTGACTGGTATAATGAATCCAAATTATGGGAAACAATTATGGGGCTGTAGAAATTATCAAAACAAATTGGATCCTGACTGTAACCATTTTAGGTGGTTGGATGATGATATTGTTGATGAAAGAGATATGTTGATTGAAAAGCTTAAGAAAAACAACTTGAAGATGAAATTGGCACTGACTGGTACAAGAAAGCAATTGAAGATGTCAATGGTGTTTGGGCTTATATGCTTTAGGGTCAATATTGTGTTGGTTACAATGTTTATGTGCAATAAGTCTGCACTTTTGGGTTAATTGTATTTGAAATTGATTTAGGATTTTGTGTTGATGTATGACAGAATATTGTCACAGTGAATGAGACTGGTATGAATGTAATTATTTTCAAATATGAATGAATGAATTTCTTGTGTTGATGTATGAATGAATATTGTCAATTATGAGCAATTTTTTGCTCTGTCAATTATGAGCAATTTCTTGTTCTTAGCCTGAAGGAGAAGAACAACCAAGGAAGAATTGAATGGAGAATGGAGGAGGATAAGGTTATAAATAACAAAAATATATTGATTAAAAATGTTAAAATTGAAAGAAAATATATAAAGTTATAAGCTATAAGCTTAAAAGCTACATGAATTAGCATTCATGAGAGAGATATCAACAAAAAAAATTCTAACCCTTTAGTAAAAAAAAACCTAAACACTAACCCTAATCCATAACCCTAACTAAATTGACTATACTTAAAAAATTATACCACTTATATGATTTTTTTAACGGTTAATCGAAATATTCAAAGAGTAATCGAGCTCTCAACAATTACCCTTACATTAAGGATCTTAGTGTTAAATTACTTCTATGGGTGTTACCCTAACGGAAAGAATCTTAGACTAAAAGTACTTCGATGAATGTTGATTGATTGACCATATTGTTCACTAACAAAATGTTTAAACATCATCATCTTCATAGCTTCAGTAAATAGACAAGAAATAAAACCAACTTAATTCTTCTAGTAATACAACAATTACTTAATACAACAAGAAAGTAAAAATACAAACACTAAAATTCATAAAACATAACATAAAATAACGCAACCTAATACAATATAAGATTAATTAATCTACTAATTGACCCTCTCACTTATAACCAACAAGTACAAAGGATCCCCTCCATTTGTTCTGGATCGAATCATTTCATCCACATCAATGTCGCTTTCAAGAGTCTTACAATCACAGCTTGCCTTATAGTCGTCACTGTCATCCGCCACCGAGTTGTATAGCGTTACATGACAAATTTGTTTCACCCTTCGAGTAGGATCGTTATCTACGATAAAAAACGGTTGAAAACCCCTATTAATTGTGACAGTGTATCATTTGATGAAATCCACCAGGACTCAAACGGCTCGGTTATATGATGAATTTAACATTGCAAGTTATTCCTATGGGCATATGCATGGTGAAAATGAAAAAAGAATAAGGATAAACAAGATAAAATATTAGAACCAAAGGTGAAATGGTGTGAGTGATTTAGGAATGATGGTATGTATTTATAGTGCATGACAAATTATTATTTTTATTACAACTTTAAAAAAAACAAAAAACTAATAATTCAGATTTTTACCTTCAAAGAAATAAAAAATCAGATTTTTAATACCTATACTTTTTGACATATCTACGTAAAAAACTTATTTAATCGTAAACAACTTATTTAATCATTAATTTTTTTAACCAAAAAAAACGTAATTACAACAAAGGGAAAGAAATAATCTTTTTTATGACAAACAAATTATTTTAAGTTAATTTCGTCATAGATTATAAATTATAATGTTAATTATAATTTTACTAATGTACTTTCAAGTATATAAATTTGTTTTATTATTAAGATATCTACCGAAAAAATAAAATACATGTTTATTCTGCTTTTGTTGATAAATACAAAAAATCCAAATAGTAAAAGACAAAACAACTTTAGCTTTATCTGCATTTGCTGCCATGCCAGGGACACGTTTCGAATTTTAATTGCTCATTCTTCCAATCAAAACCTTCAGATCGTGTTTTTAGCAACTAGTCGTGCCTTTTTAACACTGGATCGTGCGTTTAAGCGTTCACTGACCGTGCATTTTCTTGACAACGAACAAAGCACGGTTCGTGCTTTTTTCCACCAGACCGTGCATTTATCAACATAAACTGCTTTTAACATCTTAAATTTCTCATACCGTGCAGATTAAAAAAAGGCTTAATTGCAGTTTTAGCCCCCTAACTATCACGAACTTGCGATTTTAGCCCCCTATAAAAAACAATAACAAACCAACCCCCTATGTTTAGCCCCTTTTGCAGTTTTGGCCCATTGACCAATTCAACGCAGACGTGGCACCCACATCACTTAAGTGAGGTGCCACGTGTTATATTCTTTTTCTAATTTTTTTTTTCAAGCCAGCTGGATTTAATGAAAGAAAAACAATTAAAAAAAAGAAAATAAGGAAGGCGATGATTTTATTGGAATAAAGAGGAATGAAATTGATACTGATGATGATGATTCTGGGGAGGAAGATGATGGGAGACACGAAAGGATGTTACAATGTATCACCGGTATGCCGATTAAGCCTTTTGACGGTAAGAATAAATAAATGTGTTCAGCTTTTGCATATCAATCAACTGTTCGCATAGTGAATCCACTTGCTTGCTGTTGTTGCAGAGTTTGATTATTTTGTTATCCCGGAAGGCGTCAAGGAAGGACTGATGTTATTCCGGAGCTATATCCAGAGTCTGAACATAATCCTAGTCATGATGTTGTGGAAGGTGATGGACGAATTAGTATCGAGGACCTCCTTAATCCTCTTCGTGGCGCTCCTGATCATTCAAGAATCCAGTTAAGAATTCAACAAATTAAGAATCGTTCTAGAACCGTTCATGCACCGCTTCCGAAGGCAGATCAAGCAAAGGTAGAAAGGAAGGTGGCTTATGAAATATCAAAGAAACAAGTCACAAAGTGGCAACCCCTTATTCAGAGAAATAGGGAGGCTCCTACTAAGTACTTCGATGAAAACAAAGATATAGGGTTTTCAACTATAGGAGCAATAGCTTCTGAATTTGAACCCAGAACTGAATTTGAGAGGAAAATGGGTAACCCACGAGCAAGAAGGAGGAAAAAGGATAATTGAATTGGTTTTGAAGATGAAGATGAAAACTCAACTTTTGTTCCACGTGGGTGTTAAACGAAATCGAAGGAGGAAGAAGGAGGATTGAATTTTGGTGGAAGAAGGAGGAAGAAGGAGGATTGAATAATCTGTGAAGATTTGGGAATTTGGGGGGTTGTAAACCATAAGCTTCATAATCTGTGAAGATCTGTCCACTATATTTTCTTTTTATTTAATTGTTTTTCTTTCATTAAATCCAGCTGGCTTAAAAATTTTAAAAAAAAATATAACACGTGGCACTTCACCTAAGTGATGTGGGTGCCACGTCTGCGTTGAATTGGTCAAAATTGGCCTGGGGGCCAAAATTGCAAAAGGGACTAAACATAGGAGGCTGGTTTGTTATTGTTTTTTATAGGGGGCTAAAATCGCAAGTTCGTGATAGTTAGGGGGCTAAAACTGCAATTAAGCAAAAAAAAACGTTCTGAAATAACGCACAGTCCGTGCTTTTTAACCACCAGACCGTGCGTTTATCAACATAAACTGATTTTAACATCTTAAATTTCCAGACCGTGCTGATTAAAAAAATAACATTTTGAAAAAACACACGGTCCGTGCTTTTTAAGCACCAAACCGTGCTTAATTACAGGCTTTACAATATTCATAAAATAATCCTTTGGTGGGGTCAGAAATTTTTTTCCCTTAAACAACCAACAAGTCATCAACAATTTCCCCTTCTTCAATCCTAGCCATTCACATTTATTAATAATATATCAATGGTTATTAATGATTGACAAACATCTTCCATTACCATACACAAATTTGTGTTGGGTGTATAGTAAATGGCACCCACGAAAAGGCATGATCATGGAACCTAGAAAACAACATCAGAACCTATTGAGAAGAAATTGAGGAGCAACGTCGGTAACGACAAATTCTATCGGTGTTTTTTTACTATGTTGTTTATTCTTTTGATCATGTATAACTAATTTTCTTTGATTATGTCTTAGATGATTTTAATTTGAGCTGTTTGAACCATGTGATTGTATTAACTCTTTTCAATGCAATATAATCCTGATTTTATTTAGATTTGCTTAAGTGTAATGCTTTTTGTATGTTTATGAATGACTACTAGCCCTAGCTTTTTAAATATATGAATTGATCTTAGAATTTAAATGCTTACTAGCCATAACTTTTAAATCTGACCTAGGAAATCTGATTAACTTAACGGATTAAGCTAGAAATAGATAATTGTTGAGTTATGACATTTAAATTAACGTTCGTATCGAACCTTCAACGGTTGCAGACTCATCTAAGAGATTAGGGTGTTGTAGCTTTAGAAGAGGGTTCTGAGTCAAGAGATTGATCAGAACTATTTTGTTAATTTGTCGTGAAATTAGGAGAATAATTATAGAGACTAGGCGCAATCACCAAACAACAAGAATTAATTGATTCGAAAGACATGATCACTTTATCTCTGTTATTTTCCAAAACAATTTATTTTTATTTTTATTCTCTCTTAAACTCAAATATATGCTCTGCATACCCCCCATTTGTTAAATCCTTATTATAATTAAATTGCCGAGTTCGGGTCTCTAACCATACCAATAGATTATGTTTCTCCGCCATCTGCAAGGCCGACATTCATGAAACAAGGACGTAGTGTTAGCCCCCCAATCCGGTTAAAAGTGGCCAACGACATCAAATTGTCATTTGCCTCTATATCACATAAGGCTTCTAATACAAAAACAGTTCCTATAGTAATAGGAACGTTAAAGCATCCATGATCTCCGTCTTCTTTTGGTACCTGAAAATCTTGAACAACACAACAATTTTTTGTTAGAGAAATAAATCCCTCCTTAGAAGGTTCCTCCTCCAGCTTCAGGATTTCTTGCAAAAATTTCATACAGCAAGGACTCTTTTCGACTATTTCTTTTATGGGCATATTGACTTTAAAATTTTCTAGAGCTTTGATAAATTCTTGAAAATTTTCATTTTTTTGGATGCTCATAAACTCCTATCTCCCCACCTAAGGCATGTGTTGTGTCTTTCTCAACTTTTGTCTCTGACACCCTATCACTCCCTTCGTTTCCTACCTTTCTTCTAATCTTCTTAGTAGGTTTCTTCCCTATCATGGACATCACATCCATGGTTGGTATAGTTTTTCACTTCAGAAGTTACCTTTTTCACTACTTCCTTATTTCTAGATTCTATCCGACTTAGATTTTCTTTCTCACTACACTTCTCCTTGGAGACCTCTTTTCTACTATCTCTCCTACCCAAGTTAATTTGTTCCTTTCCTTTCCAAGTTTTATCAAACCTTCTAGTACACCATTCTGGTTCCCTAGGAACTTGAAATGAATTTTCTTCACTTTGTATTGTCTTCAACAACCTTCTAAGAACCATTGGTCTTCAAGTTCATATCCTTGATCCTTCACGTGATGTCTTGATTTGTCGATTTACATGATTCCTCACTACAAAACACTCAAAACACCTATGAAGTTGCATGATCTAGGATAAAAGTGAATTACAACGACTCGAGTGAAAACAATACAATATGTTCCTCAAACCATTAACAACTCCTCTATCTCTCATCATATTTGTCTTCAAATGCAAAGAAAAGTACTAAAAAACATAGTCAAAATGTCATATGATGCTCTGTCATCATAATCCAAAAAAAAACTTGAATTTTGATAAAAATTACACTATGTGTATTTGGACTGAGAGTTTTCTCCTCTTTGAGTTCTTGGATTAGAACTTGCTATTGAATCTTATCAATGGTTTCCTTACCATTGTGGCGATTCTTCATGGCTTAGCATTCCTTCTTGGATTAGAAGTGAGTGTGACACATTCTTTTACCATTCCTTTCCCAAAATCCTTCCTTTTATTCCTATACGATTTATGTCCTTCATCATCAACAAACTCCTTATACCCTGGTAAATCTGACCAACATGTCAACATTTGTTGAGAGCAAGGCCCCCAATTCTCTTCATCGATGGTTAACATTAGAGGGCAATGATTTGAAATACCTCTAACGAGAGCCGTTTGAATGGAATTAGGCCAAATTGAACACCATTCTTCAGGTAATAAAAAAGGTCTAGGCGACTCATGGATAATCCGTCCCCACGGTACAAAGTAAATTTTCTACTACACATTGGTAAAGCAAATAAAAAATTACCATCAATGAAGTGATTAAAGTGAGCAAAATCCTCAAGATGATTACCTGACACCATACTCCTTCTCTCCTCATATGATCGAATAGCATTGAAATCACCATTCATGCACCAGAAAACATTCGTACTATTATTTATCAAACCACCCAACCTTGCCCGCAACAGTTGCATACCTCCACTATCACATAGAGCATACACATTTGCAACAAAAAACACCTTATTGCTCTTAATAAACCTGCCTTGAATAATCAACACATTATCAAAACTCCTTTTAACCCATACCTCCACCTCTGTAACATCCTATAAAGTTAAAATCCCCTCGAATGCTCCCACTGGTGGCCGATAAGAAAAGCCAACCGTAGCAGCACCCCAATGAGACCGACACACAAACTCATCGATAACCACTAATTTTGTCTCCTGAATACACAACACTGACAGACCACGCTCCCTCACCAACTTATAAGCCTCCTTACGCTTCACCCACCCACCTAACCCTCTAATATTATAAGAAATTTTCTTCATTGCAAACACCGACCACTACCTACCACAACCTAAACTCCAGACCCAGCTCCAAATACACCACACGTCCATCCCTTCCCTCCCACCAATACGCCTTCACCCTTACTCTTTCTACAATCGGCTCTTGATAATACACTAAACATATTAGCATTATCCCCTTGAAACTTTACCCCTATAACCTTCCCTACATCATATACATCATCTACTACCTGTTTAGAACTACCATGTAACACCATCCCATTTGTATAATCGTCATTACTAACTGAGGTCAGCATTCCTGCTGATAAAGAAGCCCCCTTCAAAATTCCCAAATGAGGACGTCGATTACTTTCTGAGTGCCTTTTTCTTTTTGTTCTCTTGAGAGACCGTAGCATCTCATGTCTATCTTTAGTCGACAGTCTCCCAACCCACTTCAAATCTAATAAAGAAAACGCATTCTCTTTTCTCTTTGGTTTTGGCTCCCTTAAACCCATTCCCATCAAGCCTGATTCCTTAATTTCTTTGTTAATTTTTGAAGAGCCCTTAGAATCCGCCGCATGAATACTCTTGTCATGAATCCACTCAATGCTCCACGACTATTTCCCCAATAAATCCTGTCGTAAAGGGGGGCATGAATTACCTTGATGAGACCACTCCGTTTTACCCTTGGATATTGATTCTTCGTTAGGGTGATTAGAAACCGAAGCAACACTAGTTTCCTTGTCTTCAAACCTCTTCTCCATCACATTGACCTCAGCTTGGACCATATTCTTTGACTCTTACAAGACATGTTGAGCCTTAAAATTACCAGCTCACATATCTTCAACTTGTGGATTAGTATTTTCCTAGCTATCTCCGACTCTTTACGCATGAGAGAACAACCAACACCTTCCTTATATACACCCCTTGCTGATTCTTGAGACCAATCCTCGTGTAAATGTTTAAGTAGAGTATCAACTAAGGGAACATCATCTTGCAAGCAAACCGGCTTCAAATACTAACTCAGCATAAGACAACTCCTTGCACTTCGTCCTCTCCTCCTTACCAAAGTTCTTATCTTCTTCCCTCCCCACCTTACTGTCACGATTTTTCCTCTCCCCCTCACTCCTAATGGCCACCTCTCTCACCCTCGATAACTCCTTCTTCCTTATACCATCTAACACGACCTCTCCCTTCCCCTTCTCCCTCAGTTGTTTTCCCTCCTCACTTCTATCAATTTTTCTCCCTCACAGATCCCCTTGTTGAAAGCGGCATTCGCTCCAAACCTATCAAACCGAGCCACGTTCGTAACAACCCTAAAATCCCTAAAATAAAAATTGTTAAGAGCTTTGTTTAAATTCGGAACATCCGACACATTAGAAAATCTTGCAAACCCGAACAACTGACCTTAAGAATTTCTTCTTTTTTTTTGGACAAAAACACATATGAGAAGATCCTGCACACCTCCAATCCCTTTGTTAACTCAACGTACTGCAAATTTTCTGGAATATTGGTAAAATAAAAATAAGCCACTAAAGTACGTGTTGGCTGATCGTAATTCTCCCCTAACCGAGAGTAGCTTCTCCGACTCCGATCACCACATAACAAAACGTTGGTGTTGCCGACGGCCACTGGGTGATCGTGGCTGCCCTCAACGCACCTGCAATCATCCTCTGCCCTCGCACGTTTCTTCTCCAACTAAACTTGCACATCACGCCTTTCGCCATACCAAAACCCAGAAACTGCATCAAAACCCTCTAAACCTTGAAACCAACGCCGTCTATTACTGAAGCTGAACCTAACCCTAATCTTCCATGCCGGTTGAAACCCTGTGACCTGCCATGTCCTTGATCAATCGGTCAGATCACTTTTCAACGTCTTGAGCTCATCGCAGTCCAATCCCCCCATATGTGCCACCCTGGCTGGAGACCCCCTCCCATTGTACCTCACATCCGACGAAAAAGAATACCAGCGCGGTTGCAACCTCTCTGTTCATTTTTTATTTGCAACCTTATATTTTTTGTCATCCCTAATAACTGGTACTGTTACTTTTGTTTTTTTTAAAAGGTCTATTTTTATTTGAGTGAATCGGATATAATTTTCGTGCACATGTAGAGACTAATCTTACAAACCAGATAAAACCATAATGGTTGGTAAAACTCTCCTCAAGAGATTTAACTTTGTTACATTCCTAGGCTTGAAATCCAATCCAATAACCCATGACCTCTGGTTAAACTAGAAGAGATACATTACCATCTCATTCAAGTGCTCTATGGTGACAAGTCTATTATTATTACTAGCGAAAAGACGGTCACTCACGTGCCCGTCTTTCCGCTTTTTTTAATTGTGCTAACGCGTGTATATTATCAACGATATTTTATCGAAATTTGCGTGTAAATTACAAACAATATTTTATATAATTTTTTTGATATAGATTAAAATTATAAGTATAGATATTTGTGACTTTCAAATGTAACAAACTCAACAAACCATATTTATCTTTTCATATTGACAACAAAATATAACAAATATAATAAAAATTCTTATCTTTTTTAATAACACCAACAATATAATATTATTATAGGAAAATATGTTTATGGGTATAATTGGAATAACAAAAAAGTCAGCCCAAAAAAACTGAAACATGCTATTTTCTTTATATATAGTATAAATTATTATTATTATTATTATTATTATTATTAACTATATATATACAAATTTTTTTTGTTATTTTTTTAAATATAATTATATATTTTAATTCTAATTATTTATTTGTTTCTCAGTTTTATCCTTCATTAAACTTTGGCTTAAATTATATTAAACTCAACATAACTTTTGTCAAATTTAATTGATAATTACCAATGAATGTTGGCTTAGTTAGTAAGGAGTTGACTCACACGCAAGGTCGTGGGTTCAATTACTGATGTCGATGTGAGGACATCTTTGACGGGTGATCTTTAAGTATCTCCGTAAATGTTATTTGAGCTTGAGGCATGCCTTGATATCGGTGAGCAACCATAGCTCACCTTTTTTTTTTTTTTGTCACCAAATTTTGTAATTCCTTTGTTAAATAATAAATTTTTTATTTTATTTTAATCAATTTTATATATAAGAAAATAAGTTTTTTTTCTTACATGTGTCCATTCTAAACACATATTCTCGATGATTATTTTAAGTTACACAACTAAGATTTATTTATTTTATATTTTAGATAAATGTTAATAGTTCATTTAATAAATTGTGGATTATGGTATGAGTAATTTTTTCCTTTTACTATTTTTGAGATACATGATTTTTTAATGAATATTATACATATAATCTGAACAATAATATTATATATGTAACCCGAACAATATCGAAAAAATACATTAGGGTGTTATTAAAAACTAGTTTTTTATTGAAAAAAAAAAAATAAAATCGGTTAAATAGTAACTGTGCGCTCTCGTTAAAAAACGCATGCTTCCGAGCGTATGCGAACGCTCGAAAAGCTGTTGTGAAGTCGCCACCAAAGTTTTTGTTTAAAGGGAACGTTGATAAAAACGATAATAAAACCCTTGTCGATGAGGAAAGGATTGGTCATCGCAACCATTATCGGGTTCGGGAGTCGATTACGCAAGGGGAAGGTATTAGCACCCCTCACATCCGTTGTACTCAACGGGAACCTCCTAGTTAGCTAAAGCTTAAAATGTTTTTAAATGTTTTGCGTGCATGCTTGAATATGTAAAAGGGAAAAAGAAAATATGATGAAAGGGGAAAAAGTTTGTTTTTTATTATTGTGCTTGACAAGATGACGATCTTGCTCCTACGTATCTCCCGGTAGACGGAGAATTCAAAGCGTACGTAGTTCTTTGGTAGAAAAACGTATATGTTGGTTATTTTTAAATGAACGATGTTTTAACCGAATTCTTACGATTAAACGTAGCTTGTATGCTCGCGCATGGGAGGCTTAAGCGTTTGTTTAGAATCGCGCTAGAATTGATAAAAACATGTCCGTTGGGGAAAAAAAGGGTTTGAATTGGTCGCGAGGGGACCAAAAAGATTAAAATGACTCAACCGAGTCGAAAAAGGTTTCGATTGATCCAACGGGATCAAGAAAGGGTGCAATGGACTCAACCGAGTCGAACATTGACCAAAGTGACTCAACCGAGTCGAAAAAGGGTTCGATTGATCCAACGGGATCAAGAAAGGGTACAATGGACTCGAACGAGTCGAACATTGACCAAAGTGACTCAAACGAGTCGAGGAATTGAATCTAGTGGCCACGGGGGACCAAAAGGTTCAAATTGACCACAAAGGGCCAAGAATTGGTTTGGTGTGGTCGGATGCGTTGAAAATAGAATGACGATTGTCCGAACGACGAGACATACGTCACGCATTCGTTCAATCGGGGCAATGGAGAGACATACGTCAAACCATCCCTTTTTCATTCAAGTTTGTTCGAATTTTAAGAAATCCCAAAGTTTATCAAAACACTTGGTTTAAAACTCAAATGAAAAGGTTTTAATGTTCAAATTAGTTGTTGCAACCATATGAACAAGTTTGCCTTGTTTATGCATGAAAATGAGCAAGTTTTGCACCAATTTGGAAAAAACGCACAAGTTCGGCTCAAGTTTGAAAAAGGTTTCGAAAAGTGAACAAGTTCGGCTTAAGTTCACGTTTGATTGAAAATCATGAGCAAGGTTCTTGTTCAAGTTTAGTTTTGAAAATGATGAACTTAGCTTATTGCTCAAGTTTGGATTTTGAAAGTTTATGAACGTAACTTGTTTCGCAAGTTATTCAAAAAAAAGTTGCTCAAACTTGTGAATCCTTCAATATTATGTAAAATCCTTGTTATGGTTTGAATAAAATGAGTTTCAATCCTCTTAGGTTCTGAGTTCTTGGGCTAGAACCTCAAAAATTGGTTGTTTAGGAGCCTAAACTCAGATTCTGAGTTCTGTCATGGTCGCACTGCGACCAGAGCTTCGCACTGCGAACAATGCGAAATTTTGAGTTCAGAAGCTGCTTCTGAACTGTTGTTCAGAAGCAGCTTCTGAACAATCTCAGAACCTTTAGGGGAGTGAAAAGCTTTGAAAATTTGGCAATAAAAGGAGCTGGACAAACCAGTTTAAATGTTTTGCAAACCTTGGGATTTCTTTGAAATTCAAAAGGGGTTTTTTAGAGCAAAATGGATTTAAACAAAATTTAAGATGCAAGCAACAAATCTAAATGAAAGATAAGGATTTAGAACACTTACAGAACTCACAGCAAAGCTTTTGTTGTAAGGAAATGAAAGGAACTTGAATGGTTGAAGTTTTTGCAAAAAGTTGGAATGTTGATGAATAAGAGCAATGAATTTGTGTAATGATCTGGTTTGAACTGGTTTTTGCTATGTGTTTTGTGCTGTTTCAAGTGTTTTCACTTGTGTGCAATTGCTGGTTTTTTCTGGTCTTTGTAAGTGTTTGAAACCTTATGCATAGCATTCTATTTATAGGCCAAAACCAAATCTAATGTCATCATGAGAAAATCCTAAAATCCAGCTGATTTGTGGGCTAAGACCAGGCCTAATTGCTTTGCATTTAATGCAAAAGTGAAGAGGTGACCTTGCCTTGCTGCAATGGTCAAGACTTAGCCAAATCCAGCCATTAATGAAATGGATTTTGGATAGAAATGATGATGAAAACAGGGCTGGTTTGCAATTGGTTGTCCCTTGGGATTGGTCCTTGCAATCTTGAGGGTTAAGCAATAAAAACGTGCACTGTGATGTGCAGAGGTTGGGGGAAACAAAAGGGAACATGTGGGCTGGTGTGAGGAGGAAGAAAAGTTGCTGAAAACAGGGCAGCACTCATGGCTTTTGGGCAAGCAAAACCAGCTGGGTTTGACTGGTTTTGGGGGGAGAAAGCAGGAAGAAAATCAACAAGTTGGTGGCTGGCAAGCTTAGGGTCAGTAGCAGGTCCACTGGGAGGGACAAGAGCTGCCCAAGGGCAAGCCAACTTGTTTGGCACATGCTAGGTTGGAAGAAAAAGCTTCTTTCCTTGGCTTTAATGGCAAATGCTCCAATTCTTGCTTTGCTGAGCTCAATTAGCCACAATTGATGATAAAAACAATAATAAAAATGATATGTAATAATAATAATTACAAAAATGAAATAAATCAAAGAGATTAAAAAATCTGCAAAAAATTCGCAGACTTCGCAGAGCGAAGGGGACTTTGCTCTGCGAAGTCCTCATTTCTGAAATGTTGACTTTTTTGTTGATTTTTTGTTGACTTTGACTTTTCTCTTTTTTTGGTTTTTTTGAAATTTGTTTTGAAAAGGCTTGGGACAAAATTAGGGTACAACAGCTGCCCCTACTTAATTGTGTCTTTGCATAGAATGTGAGTGCCAATGGCATCTCATAAATTCTTTGCGAAGAGCAATTAAGTAAAAGAAGGATCCGAATTTTGTCCTTCACGGTACGAAAAGATTGTAGTAAAAAATACGCAAATGCAATGCATAAAAGTAAATGCAGGGTCACCTGGTTTGGCTACTGATGCATAAACTTGGAATAAAGAAGATCGTCACCTAAACAGGTGATTAGATCTGACAAGGCAAAAGATCGTCACCTAAACAGGTGATTTCGATCTGAAAGGTAAAGATCATCACCTAATCAGGTGATTTCGATCTGACAAGATCGTCACCTAATCAGGTGGTTGGATCTGAAAGGTAAAAAGATTGTCACCAAATCAGGTGATTGCAATCTGACAAGATCGTCACCTAAACAGGTGGTTGGATCTGAAAGGGTAAAAGATTGTCACCTAATCAGGTGATTGCAATTTGACAAGATCGTCATCTAAACAGGTGATTGGATCTGAAAGGGTAAAAGATTGTCACCTAATCAGGTGATTGCAATCTGACAAGATCGTCACCTAAATAGGTGATTTCGATCTGACAAGGGAAAAGATCGTCACCTAATCAGGTGATTTCGATCTGACAAGGGAAAAGATCGTCACCTAATTAGGTGATTTAGATCTGACAAGTCGTCGCCTGAATAGGTGCTTAGACTGAAAAGATAAAAAAGATCGTCGCCTGAATAGGTGCTTAGATCTGACAAGTCATCGCCTGAATAGGTGCTTAGACTGAAAAGATAAAAAAGATCGTCGCCTGAATAGGTGCTTAGATCTGACAAGTCGTCGCCTGAATAGGTGCTTAGACTGAAAAGATAAAAAAAGATCGTCGCCTGAATAGGTGCTTAAATCTGACAAGTCGTCGCCTGAATAGGTGCTTAGACTGAAAAGATAAAAAAAAGATCGTCGCCTGAATAGGTGCTTAGATCTGACAAGTCGTCGCCTGAATAGGTGCTTAGACTGAAAAGATAAAAGATCGTCGCCTCGGTGGGTGCTTTGATCTGAAAAGATAAAAAGATCGTCGCCTGAATAGGTGCTTAGATCTGACAAGTCGTCGCCTGAATAGGTGCTTAGACTTCTCTGGGGAAATAGAACATACCGCTGTAGGGATAATGTAATCGTCTCCAGGCGGGGCTAGTACTTAGATTGTTGAAAAGGAAAACATGATTGTATGATGCATGATATGCTTCATGTTGTCTTATGCAATATGTTATGCAATATGGTATGATATGAGGTAGACTCAATCTGAATTTTTTGTTTGGGAAAACTCAGCTGGGTCTTCTTAATGGCCGTGAGCAGGCGCACTTGGGAATGTGATAAATTGGGAAGAAAACCGCTGGGATTATTCTAGAAGAACTTACTGGGGAAGCTCTGGAATGCGTTCACTGGGGAGCACTAGAGATGATTGATGGATGTTGGTGAATATGTGATACTCACTGGAGAATATTGGTTGAGAATGCATGACATGAATATGAGATGCATGTATATGAATGATTTGAATATGCATGTATGAATGAGTTTGATATGATGCATGTATTATGAATGGTATATGGGATGACAGACGTCACGTTGGATGCTGGGGATTATGATTGGATGCTGAGCCAAGTCGGGCTTGGTTGGGATCATGCCAATGATGATTGGGCTTTATTTGTGAGTAGGTGCCAATGATGATTGGGCTTTGGTTTGTTATGTTGGTGAGTGCCAATGAAGATTGGGCTTTGGTTGGTTTAGGTGCCAATGAAAATTGGGCTTTTGTTGGAAGTGAGGAATGCTAATGACGACTGGGCTTTTTGTAGGAAATTGTAGTTGTGATTGCCAATGAAAATTGGGCTTTTGGTTTGCCAATGAATATTGGGCTTTGGGTTTGCCAATGAATATTGGGCTTTATGGTGTGCCAATGAATATTGGGCTTTGGGTTTGCCAATGAATATTGGGCTTTGGGTTTGCCAATGAATATTGGGCTTTGGGTTGCCAATGATTATTGGGCTTTGGTTTTTTTGGATGCCGAGCGAGGTCGGGCTTTTTGTGATTGGTTGCCGAGCGAGGTCAGGCTTTTTGTGATTGGTTTCCGAGCGAGCTCAGGCTTTTTGTGACTGGATGTCGAGCGAGGTCGGGCTTTGTTTTTGGTTGCCGAGCGAGGTCGGGCTTTGTATGATTGGTTGCCGAGCGAGGTCGGGCTTTTTGTGATTGGTTGCCGAGCAAGGTCGGGCTTTGGTTTTCACAGGCAATTTGATATTCCCATTAATCCAAGATTGCATTAAACACAAAATTTATATCATACAACTCAAGTTAATAACATGTTTATCAATGAACCAACCTAACACACATTTTTGTTAAGTAAATGAACAACTTGAATATTAATTGTGGGGGGTAATGAACACTCATCCGGCAAGTTTGCTAACATTCCAATCAAGTTATGTGTCCATCTAATCATCATTTCTAAAAGCACAAAAGCATTGATCACAAGGTCTTTGAGGGTTGTAATTTGGCTTGGTTACAAAAGAAATGTCATATGTGGGGAAATTGAATTCAAATGGCCAAGCAAGAGGAACATTCTTTCTAATTACACCTCATTCTTATTCAAACACGACTCTTGGTGATTTACAAATATTTGCCTTTGATCTTGACAACCTTTTTTGATTTATTGATTTTTTTTCTCTTCTCTTTGAGATTTCTTGATTTGTTTTTCTTTCTTTTTTTCTTTCTTTTTCTTTCTTTCTCTTTTTCTTGTTGTCAAGACCAATTACAAAATTCACCATTGTTTGACATTCACATACTCCCTTTTCTCCCCAACTTATTTCAAGATGATACCCCAATTGAATGTTCCTTCTCCTTTTGGCAAGGGACAATAATTATGATGGTTTAAGGGTTCAAAAGAAAAATATCAGAATTCAAAAATGGTTTAACTATGAACTGAATTTTTTTACAAACTCCGGCAATTCCATTAAGCAATTGAGCTTATGAAAGTTGGCAGTTCATAGTTAACGATTCTGATTTATTAGGCTCAAAGGGGTTAGCAAATGCTCACTTCTCACAGGGTGGGCTATTTGTGGTCAAGTGTTTTTACTCATATTCAAAAAAAATGCCTCAATCATGTCAATGCTTTCATACAATTTAAAACAACATTTAGATTTAACATAAAAAGATCGAGTTAAACAAAAAATGCTGGTCTCCTGCATATGTACAATGATTTTGAGGATTCCTCACATTTTGGCTGGTTCTAAATGGTTCACAGAATAAACATATTAAAAACACAAATTGTATGATATAACTTTTGTACTAAGTACATGTGGGTGCCAATGAGAATTGGGCTTTGTGGTTGAATGCCGAGCAAGGTCGGGCTTTGTATGGAAATGGGGGGAGTGCCAATGATGATTGGGCTTTTGTTAATTGGGGAAAAAGGCCGCAGTAGCCTGGGGGAAGGTAACCTCGGGTTGAGGTACCGGAATCTTTTGATGAGTAGTGGGAATATGGATGAATTCCTCACCAAAGTCGAATGACATGCCCCATGTACAACCAGGGGGTCTAGTGTTATATGTGTGGGTTGTTTTGGGACGACGAGCCACTTTCCTTGAAGGGTTGACACGTAGTGTTGCGAACGAAATGCGAACACCGATGACTCAATTCGGATTGTAAGAAATCCTCATGATAAGAAGGGAAATGAGTTTTGGACTCGAAGACAAATGTATGCATGTCGTGCATGATGTTAATGCATGTATGCGATGTATATGACAAAATATGCCCCTCTTTTTTTTTGAAAATGCATATGCAAAAATCATTTTTATGAATGCAAATGTATGGTATGCATAGGTATGGTATATGAAGGTTCAAAACTTCCCCCCATCCTCACATGTAGGCTCTAGAGATGAGATTTTCTAAAAAGGTCCCTAGATTCACGGATCCCACATGGAATTAAGGTCGTCGTTTGCGAACTTCGCAAGACTTCAATTCATTCCAAGTGAAAATCTCCTCTAGGCGGGGTTTGGCATCCTACCTCACGGACATACGTCAACGCGGGCTTCCGCTCACAACCCCATCCTAACTTAATTTTTTCTCAAGCTCGGGTAGAGAGCCTCACACGTCCGGCATTAACCCGAACAATGTGGAGTAACATCGCTCAAGTAACATCCCCGCAATTGATATATATAATATGAATACAAAGCATTTATAAACAAAAAGCAAGAGAAGGATAAAGACAAATGAAATAAGAGCATGCAAGCAAAAGATAAAAACATTTAGCTTGAAAGCTAAATAGGATAGGCTTGACTCACTAGTGAGGAGAGGATTCCCCAGTGAAGTCGCCAGCTGTGCGCTCTCGTTAAAAAAACGCATGCTTCCGAGAGTATGCGAACGCTCGAAAAGCTATTGTGAAGTCGCCACCAAAGTTTTTGTTTAAAGGGAACGTTGATAAACCCTTAAGTTTTTATTTTAAAGGGAAACGATAATAAAACCCTTGACGATGAGGAAAGGATTGGTCATCGCAACCATTATCGGGTTCGGGAGTCGATTACGCAAGGGGAAGGTATTAGCACCCCTCACATCCGTTGTACTCAACGGGAACCTCCTAGTTAGCTAAAGCTTAAAATGTTTTTAAATGTTTTGCGTGCATGCTTGAATATGTAAAAGGGAAAAAGAAAATATGATGAAAGGGGAAAAAGTTTATTTTTTATTATTGTGCTTGACAAGATGACGATCTTGCTCCTACGTATCTCCCGGTAGACGGAGAATTCAAAGCGTACGTAGTTCTTTGGTAGAAAAACGTATATGTTGGTTATTTTTAAATGAACGATGTTTTAACCGAATTCTTACGATTAAACGTAGCTTGTATGCTCGCGCATGGGAGGCTTAAGCGTTTGTTTAGAATCGCGCTAGAATTGATAAAAACATGTCCGTTGGGGAAAAAAAGGGTTTGAATTGGTCGCGAGGGGACCAAAAAGATTAAAATGACTCAACCGAGTCGAAAAAGGTTTCGATTGATCCAACGGGATCAAGAAAGGGTGCAATGGACTCAACCGAGTCGAACATTGACCAAAGTGACTCAACCGAGTCGAAAAAGGGTTCGATTGATCCAACGGGATCAAGAAAGGGTACAATGGACTCGAACGAGTCGAACATTGACCAAAGTGACTCAAACGAGTCGAGGAATTGAATCTAGTGGCCACGGGGGACCAAAAGGTTCAAATTGACCACAAAGGGCCAAGAATTGGTTTGGTGTGGTCGGATGCGTTGAAAATAGAATGACGATTGTCCGAACGACGAGACATACGTCACGCATTCGTTCAATCGGGGCAATGGAGAGACATACGTCAAACCATCCCTTTTTCATTCAAGTTTGTTCGAATTTTAAGAAATCTCAAAGTTTATCAAAACACTTGGTTTAAAACTCAAATGAAAAGGTTTTAATGTTCAAATTAGTTGTTGCAACCATATGAACAAGTTTGCCTTGTTTATGCATGAAAATGAGCATGTTTTGCACCAATTTCGAAAAAATGCACAAGTTCGGCTCAAGTTTGAAAAAGGTTTCGAAAAGTGAACAAGTTCGGCTTAAGTTCACGTTTGATTGAAAATCATGAGCAAGGTTCTTGTTCAAGTTTAGTTTTGAAAATGATGAACTTAGCTTATTGCTCAAGTTTGGATTTTGAAAGTTTATGAACGTAACTTATTTCGCAAGTTATTCAAAAAAAAGTTGCTCAAACTTGTGAATCCTTCAATATTATGTAAAATCCTTGTTATGGTTTGAATAAAATGAGTTTCAATCCTCTTAGGTTCTGAGTTCTTGGGCTAGAACCTCAAAAATTGGTTGTTTAGGAGCCTAAACTCAGATTCTGAGTTCTGTCATGGTCGCACTGCGACCAGAGCTTCGCACTGCGAACAATGCGAAATTTTGAGTTCAGAAGCTGCTTCTGAACTGTTGTTCAGAAGCAACTTCTGAACAATCTCAGAACCTTTAGGGGAGTGAAAAGCTTTGAAAATTTGGCAATAAAAGGAGCTGGACAAACCAGTTTAAATGTTTTGCAAACCTTGGGATTTCTTTGAAATTCAAAAGGGGTTTTTTAGAGCAAAATGGATTTAAACAAAATTTAAGATGCAAGCAACAAATCTAAATGAAAGATAAGGATTTAGAACACTTACAGAACTCACAACAAAGCTTTTGTTGTAAGGAAATGAAAGGAACTTGAATGGTTGAAGTTTTTGCAAAAAGTTGGAATGTTGATGAATAAGAGCAATGAATTTGTGTAATGATCTGGTTTGAACTGGTTTTTGCTATGTGTTTTGTGCTGTTTCAAGTGTTTTCACTTGTGTGCAATTGCTGGTTTTTTCTGGTCTTTGTAAGTGTTTGAAACCTTATGCATAACATTCTATTTATAGGCCAAAACGAAATCTAATGTCATCATGAGAAAATCCTAAAATCCAGCTGATTTGTGGGCTAAGACCAGGTCTAATTGCTTTGCATTTAATGCAAAAGTGAAGAGGTGACCTTGCCTTGCTGCAATGGTCAAGACTTAGCCAAATCCAGCCATTAATGAAATGGATTTTGGATAGAAATGATGATGAAAACAGGGCTGGTTTGCAATTGGTTGTCCCTTGGGATTGGTCCTTGCAATCTTGAGGGTTAAGTAATAAAAACGTGCACTGTGATGTGCAGAGGTTGGGGGAAACAAAAGGGAACATGTGGGCTGGTGTGAGGAGGAAGAAAAGCTGCTGAAAACAGGGCAGCACTCATGACTTTTGGGCAAGCAAAACCAGCTGGGTTTGACTGGTTTTGGGGGGAGAAAGCAGGAAGAAAATCAACAAGTTGGTGGCTGGCAAGCTTAGGGTCAGTAGCAGGTCCACTGGGAGGGACAAGAGCTGCCCAAGGGCAAGCCAACTTGCTTGGCACATGCTAGGTTGGAAGAAAAAGCTTCTTTCCTCAGCTTTAATAGAAAATGCTCCAATTCTTGCTTTGCTGAGCTCAATTAGCCACAGTTGTTGATAAAAACAATAATAAAAATGATATGTAATAATAATAATTACAAAAATGAAATAAATCAAAGAGATTAAAAAATCTGCAACAAATTCGCAGACTTCGCAGAGCGAAGGGGACTTTGCTCTGCGAAGTCCTCATTTCTGAAATGTTGACTTTTTTGTTGACTTTGACTTTTCTCTTTTTTTGGTTTTTTTGAAATTTGTTTTGAAAAGGCTTGGGACAAAATTAGGGTACAACAGTAACAAATTTAGAGAATCAATTACTGATAATTTACCGAATTTTAAGGCAATTGATTGTTAGATAAATTGATCGTATTTTAAGGAAATGATCATTAGTTGTAGACTAACCGTATTTTAAGATACACACTTGTTAGTTGTAGATTAACTGTTAAACTCATACTATTTTTAGGCAAAAAAGAAATTATATTAAATAAAAAGAAAGAGAAACAAAGATTGAAGGGACATTAGACCTGGCCCAGGAATAACCCAAACGGGAATACATCGTGATAAATCGGTGCAAGTGGATCAACTCTAATTTATCATAACAAAAATTCACTAATCACAAACGCAACCCAGTGAACCCGCGTACGGGCGCGAAACCAGGTTACAAAAAAAGAGTGAAAGGTGAACATCTGCAGAGAACGGTTAGAGTTTAAGTATGGCGAATGGATCGACTGCCAACACGGTATCAAAATCCAAGTGCCAACAACCCCCTGATCAACAACAAGCATAAAAAGCTCTTTCGAGCAATACCGTAGTGAAGGTAGACATGACCCTTCGAAACTTGCAGATCTCAACAAACCTGAAATAACAGAGAATCGAAAAAAACAATATCACCAAACACAACAATTCCAAACAAACGCGTAAGAACTCAAATCGAGGGATGAGTCCAATACTCAGTAATCAGACCCTTTCGGGATAAACGAACCAGACCCTTTCGAGTTTTTGAATCACACACAACCCTTTCGGGTTAAAAGAATGCCAAAAAATAGGTCACAAATCTAAAGCCACCCAGTCTCTCAACAATAAAATAACAAAAACAGAAAAATAAAAACATGCGAACAAAAACAAACAGTGACACAACGGTAAGGAGCTCCGGACAACAAACACCCAACAGCTGACAACACAAAAAACGTGTTGAGATGAAGCGAAAGAAAACCAAAACAGCTCCGGATCTAAGCAAAAACTCAGACCAAACCGTCATGAAACCAAAAGATAACCCACCACGTCCCTTGCAAAGTCGCCAACAAGAACGACAGAGGAGGGTTAAACGCTGGGGAGCTGGTCGCGCGGCACAACGCTGTGTACGACTAACAAAGAAGGAGTAAACGACGAATCTGATGCAACCCCACCTTCAAAAACCAAAAACTCAGAACAACATCTCAAATTGGATCCAATTCCATCTTAAGAACGGCGGCGAAAAAACGTCTGTTCTGGAAAGAGATGCGGCGAGGTGGAATGGTGGTGCGGAGAAAGGATCTTGTCGCACCACCACTGGTGAAGACTACATGGTGAAAACAAAAGTTTGGATTTGAAGGAGGAGAGAAAAAGGGTACGACGATGGTGTTTTATGATAGAAGGAGGTGTTGTAACTGTCATACAATCAAGAAGATTATGAATTTAAGAGGTCTTAATTAATTTGCTTTATAGTATATTACTCCATCCGGTCTCATATATACTAGATCATCTACACGTGCTGTCGCACGAGTCATAAATAATGGAGAAGGTGGGATAATGCAATATGATAGATGTTCACACATATACAACAAAAAACCATTTGACATAAAATATCTTTAAAGAAATATGATAGATGTTCACACATTTTGGAATATCTTTTTATATACTACATTTGAAGTGGTGTCGATGCAATGCCCATTTTCATCGGTTAATAATATCTTCTGACCATCTCTTGATGTAACACGTGATATTGCAACGTATAGCTGACCATGAGAAAACACTGGTTGTGGAAGATAGATGCAAACTTGCTTAAGTGATTGCCCTTGACTTTTGTTTATAGTCATTGCAAAACACACAACTATAGGAAACTGCCTACGCTGAAACCTAAAAGGAATTCTTGTATCAGACGGTGTCAATGACAATCTTGGTATATATACCTTCTCCCCAATCTTGCTTCCTGATATAACCTTCCCTTCCAGAATACATCTGCCCATCTTTGTAATAATTAGCCGAGTTCCATTACATAGGCCCGCTGTTATGTCCAAATTTCTCAACAACATAACAAGAACTCCAACTTTCAATGTTATCTTGTGATTCTTTTTTTTAGGTTCATTGAATAATTAATGTATCTGTTTTACAATGTAGACCAGATACATTAATTATTCAATGAACCTAGAAAAAAAATCTTTTCTTATATATACGAGACCGGAGGAAGTATTACTTCCTCCATCTCATATTAGATTCCTTATTTGAGTTTTACACGGTTATTAAAAAAATAATTAATAGTGTTGATTTTAATGACAAAACATGTATCATTTAATAAAACACAATTATAATTAGCGTAGTAGTTATATATAATCGAAATGCAATAAATAAGAGAATATTAGTAGAAAAAATACTATATTAATAATATTATAAAAAGGATAAATAATGTGAGAGGGAATGAGTAATAGTTGTAGGATAGAATAAAAGATGAGAAATGTTAACGAGTGCTCTTGGGACACTCTTTAAGACCTTAGTAACTTTTTATTGAAACATACCTAATCAATGCATTAGAAATCGAAATATTTGACTTTTATATAAAATAATTTTTTCTTTTAAAATCTTTAAAGAGTGTCCAGAAAACTCGTCGAGAAGACCCATAAAATATTAGTAGATAGAAAGAAGTAAGTAGATTTCCACGACGTTTCGTACCACTTACTAGTTACTAGGAAGGATCCAGCAAGAACAATCCCACTTAAGCCAAACACCTTTCACAACTAAATTCACACGCGTAACAAAACTCACACCGTACTTCCACTCTTCTAGACCCTTCTTCCGTTGCACACAATCCCAACCATCCATTCCATCTCACTCTTAATCCAACAACTATAACAAACTTCGCGTGTTACAATTACTACTTCTCTTCTCTCATTCGGATCTACAACTGTTGTTGTTCTTTGAACTACTAGGGTTTGTTTCGATCTGTACAAGGATGTTTGGAAGAGCACCGAAGAAAAGTGATAGTACGAGGTACTATGAAATCTTAGGTGTATCTAAAACTGCTTCTCAGGATGATTTGAAGAAAGCTTATAAAAAAGCTGCTATTAAGAATCATCCTGACAAGGGTGGTGATCCCGAGAAGGTTAGTTTTTTTTTAATTTATTTTATTTTTCTTTATATTGATCTGATTAATTGTTATGTGTTTGGATGATTAATTGATTATTTGATTTTGAATTTTTATGTATATTAGAAAGTTTTGGTGATTGATTTAGGGTTAGGTTTTGTAGAAAATTTTCAGGTGTGTTTAGTTGGTGGCGTAATTGATTTTGATGGAATTGATTTTAGTTAAATGTGAGTTTAAGGAGAAATGATTTATGTTTGGATATGATTATGAACAATAAACTTTAGTGTAAAAAATCTTGTTTTTTTTTTTTTATGAAGAAGCTGCAAATCATAGCTTAAAGATAGAATCAATGCTAGAGGCAAAACAAATTCTAGTCGAGAACCACCAAACATTCGAAAATCAATTTTGTCTTAAGAATCCAAACATGCACTTATGCTTTTCTTTTGTCAATTTGTGTTGTTGGGAAATTTGATTGCATTGTATAGTAGTGAGATTGCGAAACCAATTGAGCTGAGGCTTTATGTGTTTCTATTGAATTTTGATTTATATTTTTGTGGATGTGTAGTTCAAAGAGCTAGCGCAAGCTTATGAGGTTCTGAGTGATCCTGAGAAGCGTGAGATATATGACACATATGGTGAGGATGCTCTTAAGGAAGGAATGGGTGGTGGAGGTGGTGGTGGCCATGACCCATTTGACATCTTCTCGTCTTTCTTTGGTAAGAATTCCTGTTTTGTGTTATTTGGATCAATCCTTCCTTGATCAATTGTTGTATGGTTCTTAAAGGAGTTTTGGCTTGTATGATCAGGTGGTGGAGGTGGTGGTAGTAGCCGAGGACGGAGGCAGAGACGTGGAGAAGATGTGGTTCATCCTCTCAAGGTCTCTTTGGAGGACCTTTACCTTGGGACATCTAAGAAGCTTTCTCTCTCGAGGAATGTCTTGTGCTCAAAGTGCAGTGGGTAGGTATCATAAGAGTTTTGGTTTTGAATATTTTGATCAGTTTTAATGTGCGAGACTTCTTTACTTTGCCAGTGAATTTTTTTATGAATAAAGTGATAAATAATCATTTTTCATCCCGGAATGTGTGAGGCATTGTTACTATAGTCCTAGAATGTGTCAAAATACAAACACATCCCAAGTGTCTTTTTTGTTTGTAATTTTATGGACTAAATTGACTAATGAAGATACATTCGGTGACTGGGTTTTTTAACAGTTTTGCTGAGCCGAAACTGCAGGGCAGTGATTAAAATGAGAGAGGCCTTGAGTGGAAATACCCAATTCCATAGATACATTATCATAGATAGATAGATTGATATTGAAGCTCTTCTCCCCCCAAAATCAAACAACAAAACAACAACAAGAAGGTCAGAATTTGAAGCTGCCGCCACACCCTTTTCACCAAAGGGTTTGCTTTGGTATCTCAGATTCTATCTTTGTCTTTCTTCTCTTTCTCTTTCTTTTTTCTTTCTGCCCCTTCAAATGGAATTGGGTTTTTTTCCCCTACAGTGACAGATCTTTCCAAATTTACACTTGATATGAGCCCTAACCCATCTAATTTTCAATTGTTATGATTATGTTCACCTTTATTTTCCATTTTTTTTCCAGAGTTGGAGTATTTTTTGCACTGATTTTGTTTTGGACGGGGAAACACTTGTATGTTGTTTTCTTGTTGAAGATTCAGTGCTTACAGAAAAAGTTTGATTATAGCTACTGCTTGTTTCTGATTAATATGTTTTCCTTCACAAAAAGGATCTCTGTTTTCAGAAATATAGTAGATTTGTGTAATTGGGCAGCGGCCAGACAACCGTAGAGATGGAATCCACAGATGCTGAGTTTTTTGTCTCACCATTCTACTAATTTCATCTCACATTTGCTTATGTTTTAATTTCTAGTTATGTTAACCAAAATTTAACCAATCTAGTTCAATTATAAGCAAAATTTTTTCTGGTTGCATAAATGTTTCTCAATTCAGAGACACAATTACTTACATTTGCTATTTGTAATTATTTACAGCAAAGGTTCTAAATCTGGGGCTTCCATGAAATGTGCTGGTTGTCAAGGAACTGGTATGAAGGTTTCTATTAGACACCTTGGTCCATCAATGATTCAGCAAATGCAGCATCCTTGCAATGAATGTAAGGGCACCGGTGAAACTATCAATGATAAAGACCGCTGTCCACAGTGCAAGGGAGAGAAGGTTGTACAAGAGAAGAAAGTACTTGAAGTTCATGTCGAGAAAGGAATGCAGAACAGTCAGAAGATTACATTCCCTGGTGAAGCTGATGAAGCAGTACGTTGAGAACCTTAGTAATATTGACATTGAATTTTAAAAATCATGTAGAATTTATAATGACTTTTGAGTTATTTGTGTTTTGCAGCCAGACACAGTTACTGGGGATATTGTATTTGTGCTTCAGCAGAAAGAACATCCCAAGTTCAAAAGAAAGAGTGAAGATCTTTTTGTGGAGCACACACTGTCTCTTACTGAGGCTTTGTGTGGTTTCCAATTTGTGCTTACTCACTTGGATGGTCGCCAACTTCTTATCAAATCAAACCCCGGAGAAGTTGTCAAGCCTGGTATGTAAATGATTCACATCTAGCATGTTACCTCAGTTTTGCTTTCTGATTAGAATGTCAGTTTTCAGTGCTCTTAAAAAGCGGATATAGTGTTGTGTTGTCGAATAGCAGCTATAGCAACGCTATTGCAATGTAGCATATTTTCTCCAATGCTCAACTGCTATTTTCTCCAATGCTCAATTGACAACACATGATTTGTTAAAAAATTTGTAATTTTTGGTGGTTATACATGCAGATTCATACAAGGCTATTAACGACGAGGGAATGCCGATGTACCAAAGGCCATTTATGAAGGGCAAGCTTTACATTCACTTCACTGTGGAATTCCCCGACACCCTAAGTCTTGATCAGGTGAAAGGTTTGGAGGCTGTTCTTCCAGCTAAACCTTCATCACAGTTGACAGACATGGAGATCGACGAGTGTGAGGAAACTACACTTCATGATGTCAATATGGAAGAGGAGAATAGGAGGAAACAGCAACAACAACAGGAAGCATATGATGAGGATGATGATATGCCTGGTGGGGCACAGAGGGTACAATGCGCCCAGCAGTAGAATCAGAAAAAATGATGGTGATGAAATGATGATGATAATGTTACTGTTTTTTAACCATAGTGTGGGCAGAACCTATGTAGTGTTTGGTTCAATGGTTTTGAGAGTGTGAACACTTTACTGCTTTCTATATTTATTGTCGATGGGATAACTTCCATTCTGACATCCAAAATACTTTATGTTTTGGTATTTTTGAAACATCTATATCTTGGCTTTTGAGATGTTATAGCTCATTTTCCCAGTGTGCCCCTTAATGACGATGAAAGAAATAATGAAAAATTTGGACAAAGGAAAAATAAAATAAAATACTGAATACACAATTTTTGCTAAGAAACTAGAAGGATTTCAACGATTGGCATTTTTATTTCCCTTAACCTTTTCTGTTCGAGGAAAAACGAAACGGGAATGTCTGTCTGATGAAAAAGAAAGATTTACTTTTGATGTGTTGACCTTGATTTTTAGTTTATGGGTCATCATAGTTTGAACTCATTGTGCTATTGGTCCATGATGAATCCCTATTTTCTACCATTAGATTAGATAAACTCAAAATTTTATCATGGTTCATCTACATAGAATTTAACACATCATAATATTGTAAAGACAATATTATGCAGGTGTTTGGGTTCAAATCTTAGACTTTTCATTTATCTATATTTAAAATGTATGAGCTTCGGCCATTAGATTATTTGATTCATTCTTGTTTGGCCGTCTCTGTTGTCTATTGTCCATCAAATATTATACAAAATAAATAGTTACCAGAAGGCTCACTAGAGGCTAAAGAGCAAAAGTGGTCCATGTCAAATTTCTTCAAGACCAACAAAGAGATTCATATCCAACTAAGCACAAGAAGGACAAGGAAGATCACAAGCACAACTAAGGAGTAAAAATGGTACTGTCAGAAGGTCTCCAACATGGTTGACAAAGAGTATCATCAATGCTGGAGGATATAGTTTAACCAAACCATATTGGAGCAACTACGAACTACACATGTAATTACAAAAAAAAAAAATGCATCAGGAGGAGTGGTGAAATATGATGAATTATGGCTAGAATACATTACTAATTTATAGAATAACTACTGGTTAGGAGAGATAGAGACGGTCACCAAACACAGACAGCAAGTGGAATCCATGTTTAGAACAGTTTAATTGTGCATAGAGTAAATCAATACTACATTTGTATCAGGAAATGCCATGAAAAATTTGGAACGCAATATCTTGAATACAGTACATCATACACATACAAATAGGCAAACTTACGTACAATTGAGTTAAGATCCTTTCTGTTTGCTTAAAATAAATGGACAATGTCATTTGGTGAGAGATAAATATAAAAAAGTATATAGTGGATCCCACCACTATTAATTATTTTCAAACTTTTTTTGTGTTTTTATCTCTCCAAATAAAAAAATGAAGACACTAATAAATAGAGGATCTTAACTCCATACAATTATATTTAAACCGTTGAGTTTCAATGTCGATAACATTGACGGGTTCACCATACTATTATTCTCGTCCTACAATAAGTTACTAATTACTAATGTGTTGTCTATTGTTCCATGTCACTAAACATCCCAGTTTCTCGCACTATATTTCCTAAAACTAACAAACTCAGAGTTATATAGTATGTAAGTATAATGTAACAATTACACGCATGCAACACTTACATGCCATTGGCGCTCACTACTTCCTTTCAACTTCGTGGATTGACAATTTATGTGCATACCCATAAATATTTGGGTTGGGAGTTTGTGTTCTCATATTTTTTCCATTTTTTTTTAAGAATTTAAACTAGATCATTGAAATTGGCACAAGGAAAAGTCGAATCTGAGACTTTGAGATGATCACACTTCAAGGTCCCAAACCAACACCATCAAACCAACCTACAAGTTATATTTTTCCGAGTTTAAAAATAAAAATCTTAGATGTAAAAGATTCTCAAGCAAAAGGTAATTTTCAGATTCTCAAATAGGACTCGTCTTTCCATGTTCTTTTATTTGTTTACTTTCACGCCCAAATGCAATTGCATTTTGGGTGTGCAACTTTTCTTTGTATACATATATTATTTGACTATTATTTTTTTCACCCTATGAGTCCCGCACACCGTATTCAGATTCTAAATTCTGAAATATTTTAACGTGTTTTGGAGGTTTTTATGGGGTGTTTATGCCGTTCGGATTCTATAATCCGAACTGCATAGGGCGCGCGAGAAATCAATAGGGTAAAAAAAGAAGGAGCCATGTTATTTTGTTGGATGTGGGTCCATTAAGCAACAAACAAGTCTTGGTCAGTCTACCTTAACTATTTGCACTGCCTACCATCCAAAAGCGGTACTATTATCTTTTCATTCACAATTGAGTCTTTGCTCCTTAATTGCAATAACTACTATCCTTCAATCATCATAGCTCTTAACTTTCTTTGACACTTTCATCCTTGCTTCTTTACTTTACCAATCAAATATGGCTGCAACTTTGGTGGCAGGTGCATTTCTCTCTGCTACTATTCAAACCATAGCAGATAAGCTAAGCTCATCGGAGTTTCGCGGTTTCATCAGAAGCACTAAGTTCAATTACTCACTACTGAAAGAGTTGAAAACGACACTGTTTTCTCTTCAAGCTGTGCTGGTTGATGCAGAACAGAAACAATTCAACGATCATCCTGTCAAACAATGGCTTGATGACTTGAAAGACGCTATCTTTGACACGGAAGATCTGCTCAACTTAATCAACTACGATGCCTTGCGGTGCAAGGTGGAGAACACACCAGTTGATCAGCTGCAGAATTTACCTTCATCTATAAAGATCAATTCCAAGATGGAGAAGATGTG
This sequence comes from Medicago ruthenica, assembly GCA_018208015.1. Taxonomy (NCBI): domain Eukaryota; kingdom Viridiplantae; phylum Streptophyta; class Magnoliopsida; order Fabales; family Fabaceae; genus Medicago; species Medicago ruthenica. The sequence continues at coordinate 35,708,303 of CM031374.1, forward strand.
TAAAAGGTTGCAAACTTTTGTCCAGCAGAAAGACATCCTTGGCTTGCAAAGAACGGTAAGTGGTAGAGTTTCTCGTAGAACCCCTTCAAGTTCAGTGGTAAATGAATCTGTCATGGTGGGTAGGAATGATGATAAAAATAGACTTGTCAGTATGCTGGTATCAGACATAGGCACAAGCATAAATAACAATTTAGGTGTTGTTGCAATTTTGGGGATGGGAGGTGTCGGTAAAACGACCCTTGCACAACTTGTTTACAGTGATGAAAAGGTTGAACAACATTTTGATCTCAAAGCCTGGGTTTGTGTATCAGAAGATTTTGATGTTGTGAGAGTAACCAAGTCTCTCCTTGAATCTGTTGTTAGAAATACAACACTTGCTGCTTCAAAGGTCTGGGAAAGCGATAATCTTGATATCCTCCGAGTTGAATTAATGAAACAATTGATGGATAGAAGATTTTTGTTTGTGTTGGACGACTTATGGAATGACAATTACATTGATTGGAGTGAGCTAGTAACTCCCTTGTTTAAGGGAAAAGCTGGAAGCAAGGTCATCATAACAACACGCCTACAAAAAGTTGCGGAGGTTGCACGCACATTTCCAATTCATAAATTAGAACCTATATCCGATGAAGATTGTTGGTCTTTGCTCTCAAAGCATGCATTTGGAGGTGAAGACCTTGGTCACGGTAAATACTCAAATTTAGAAGCAATTGGCAAGAAGATTTCTAGAAAGTGTGATGGCTTGCCAATAGCTGCCAAAGCACTCAGGTGGACTAATGCGCTGGAAGGTAGATGAAAAGGAGTGGACTGCAATTCTGAATAGCGATATATGGAAATTACAAAATGATAAAATTCTCCCGGCTTTGCATTTGAGTTATCAATATCTTCCGTCTCATTTGAAAATATGTTTTGCTTATTGTTCAATTTTCTCAAAGGATTACTCACTTGATAGGAAGAAATTGGTTTTGTTGTGGATGGCAGAAGGATTCCTTGACTATTCTCAAGGGGGAAAAGCAGCAGAGGAAGTGGGTGACGACTGTTTTCTTGAATTGTTATCCAGATCCTTAATTCAACAAACAAATGATGATTCTCATGTAAAAAAGTTTTTCATGCATGGCCTTGTCTACGACTTAGCTACAGTCGTATCTGGAAAAAGTTGTTGCAGGTATGAATGTGGTGACATCTATGAAAATATCCGTCATTTGTCATATAATCAAGAAGAGTATGATATCTTCTTGAAGTTTAAGAATTTAAACAATTTCAAACGCCTGCGAAGCTTCCTACCTATTTACTTCTCAACGGTAGGAAATTACTTATCCATCAAGGTGGTTGATGATTTTCTACCCAAGCTCAAAAGGTTGCGTGTGTTATCGTTATCAAATTATAAAAACATCACCAAGCTACCAGATTCAGTTGGCAATTTGGTGCAGTTACCTTATCTAGATCTCTCCTTCACTAAAATCAAAAGCTTGCCCAATACAACAAGTAACCTTTACAATTTGCAAACCTTGATTTTAGCATATTGTCGGGTTCTCACTGAATTGCCAGTACATCTTGGAAATTTAATCAATTTACGTCACCTTGATATAAGTGGGACGATAATAAAGGAGTTGCCTGTGGAAATTGCTAGACTAGAAAACCTTCAAACTTTGACTGTTTTTGTAGTGGGGAAACGACAAGTAGGATTAAGTATCAAAGAGCTTAGAAAATTCCCACATCTACAAGGAACACTTACCATCAAGAACCTGCATGATGTCATTGATGCCACAGAGGCAGGCGATGCCAACTTGAAAAGCAAAGAGAAAATGGAGAAGTTGGAGCTACAATGGGGCGAACAAACTGAAGACTCGCGAATAGAAAAAGATGTGCTTGATATGTTGCAACCATCAGTTAACCTGAAGAAACTAAGCATTGACTTTTATGGTGGGACAAGTTTTCCAAGTTGGCTGGGAGATTCTTCGTTTTCTAACATCGTGTTCTTGGGCATCAGTAATGGTGAAAATTGCATGACACTTCCACCGCTGGGGCAGCTACCTTCTCTGAAGGACCTACTAATTTGTGGTATGGAGATATTGGAGAGAATCGGTCCAGAGTTCTATTATGTCCAGGAAGGAGAAGGTTCCAATTCTTCCTTCCAACCATTTCCATCCCTTGAGTGTTTAATGTTTCGCAACATGCCAAATTGGAAGGAATGGCTTCCCTTTGTAGGCAACAATTTTGCTTTTCCTCGGCTTAAATTTCTGATTTTATCTAATTGTCCTAAACTTAGGGGGCAATTTCCTAGCCACCTTTCTTCAATAGAAGTAATTAAAATAGAAGGCTGTGCTCATCTATTGGAAACACCACCTACTTTCCAATGGATATCATCGATTAAAAAAATACATATTAAAGGATGTACTGAAAGAGCCCAATGGTCATTGGTTGGGAGTGATTCTCCTTGTCTGCTGCAATATGTAACGATTGAAAGGTGTGATAAGCTATTGTCTCTGCCTAATATGATTATGACAAGTACTTTTCTTCAACACTTGACACTCAATGATATTCCGTCTCTCACTGCATTTCCGACGAAGGTTCAACTCACTTCATTGCAGTCACTTCATATTAGTATGTGTGAGAATTTATCCTTCCTGCCTCCTGAAACGTGGAGCAATTACACATCGCTTGTGAGTCTTGAGTTATGGAGTAGCTGTGATGCACTTACCTCTTTCTCATTGGATGGTTTTCCTGTGCTAGCAAGACTTCACATTTATAGTTGTAAGAATCTAGATTCAATTTTTATTTCAGAAAGTCCTTCACATCAGCCTTCAGTCCTCCGGTCACTTAAAATCAAATCTCATTACTCAATTGGATCTCTTAAAGTCAAGCTTCGAATGGACACACTCACTGCTCTTGAAGAATTGTCTCTGGGATGTCGAGAGTTGTCACTTTGTGAAGGAGTTTTCCTACCTCCCAAGTTACAATCAATTGATATTCAGTCCCGAGGAACAACAGCGCCACCTGTAACAGAATGGGGTCTCCAAAGCCTAACTTCTCTTTCATCATTGAGTATTGGAAAGGATGATGATATAGTGAACACCTTGATGAAGGAGTCGTTGCTCCCAATATCCCTCGTGTCTCTGACTATCAGTCATCTCTATAAACTGAACTCCTTTGATGGAAATGGGCTTCGACACCTCTCCTCTCTCGAAAAACTTGACTTTCTTAACTGTCAACAACTTGAGTCATTGCCAGAAAACTGCCTCCCTTTCTCACTGAAATCACTTGAATTTTGTTATTGTAAAAGACTTGAGTCATTACCAGAAGACAGCCTCCCTTCCTCTCTTAAGCGACTGGTCATTTGGCGATGCCCTATATTAGAAGAAAGGTATAAAAGGCAGGAACATTGGTCCAAAATTGCTCACATCCCTATCATAGAAATTGAGGACCAAGTCACAATATGAGCCACGGTAGAGTAAGAGAAGGAAGAGTTGCTTTGCCATTCCTGTTGGTACGCTTTTCATTTACATCTCGAATCTACATTATTTATTATTGGTTCTAAATACTAGCATGTTGCTTGAGTAACATAATAAATACTAGCATGTTGCTTGAGTAACATAATATTCCTAAGATACTCTACTAATGTATGACATTTGATGATATCTGAAAAGTTATTTTTTTGTATGTTTTTTAACTAGTGTTTGGTACAACTATTATTCAAAGAGTCACTTGATGTAATTTGGGTTAGTTTGAGACTTTTCTATAGAACTTTCCATTCATGTGGAAAAACCTGCTTCATATTAATCTCTGTTAAAAAACTAAGGATAGCACGAAATCAAATCGTATGCACATTTGTTGAATTAAGTTAAACTGCTACATTTATAAGAGGAAATTTTAGCAAAATCAGTCTTTTACTGTTACACTTAGGATTATATAACCGGGAATTTCGAGTTAGTTACTTTGTTTGATAGAAATGGTTATCTTTATTGAGATATGATTATTCATCTGGAATAACTCTTCAAGTTTTGCTATGAAATGGGCTTGATTATGAATCAAACTAGTCACTTGTTGATATTGTGTAACTACTTTTCTAAATCACCATCTTTCATTTCACTTCCTGGATCATTTTGTGAAAAATGTTAGCCAATTTCCATTTGATAAATAGTACCACCAGACACTTTTTTTTTTGTTTTCTTTTCAGGAGAAGCATAAGTGGAAGAAAATCAGTTCATTGGATGAATTGAAGAAAAAAAATGGGGCATGTTATTGTCATGATTCTTCTTACCACAAGGTTGGATTACTTAGCTAATATTCAGAAAGAGTACAATCCAATAAGCTTTGTATTATTCTTAATTTGTAGCTGTAAATGAATGTTCAAATGATTCAGAAAGTAATAACTGTTTGAAATCTTCTGTTCCACTGCTTTGTTAGTGTGTGCAGTGTTGGTACAATTTTGTGCTTACTCACTTGGATGGTCGGCAACTCCTCATCAAATCAAACCCCGGGAAAATTGTAAGCAAAATTCATGCTCCTTTTGGAATGAATTATAAGCAAAATTCACCTTATACTTTCTAGAATGAAATATAAACAAAATATTAACTACACCTCTCGTTTTTAATATTAGTATCACTAAAACATCCCTCATTATTATTTAAATATGTTAGAAGATTATTGGAGATTACATGAAGAAAGATTGGATTTATTCTCTCCATCATACTCTTTGTGAGGGCAATGCTTTTGTAGATATTCTAGCAAAATTAGGAGCTAATTGTCTTGACTGTCGTGCCTCTCATCGGCTTTATTAGCTGATATTGTTGGAGTGTCCTTTATTAGGACTTTGTTGTTTTTTTGCTCTCCTTTGATTTCTCTTATGTAACCAAAAAAAAGTACCCTTCATTTAAACCATTGTAACTATAGTTATATCTTTTTTATAGTATTATTTAAATCTTTAATTTATAAAATTAGTTAAATCACTTTATAATAGGATCTATCCGCACTCTCCGTTTTCTTGCGACGTGGAGAGGATGACCTCGCTCTCGTTCCCGTTCCATCCAGATCATCATTCTGGTCAACATATCAAGACTTCCGGCTCGGTGCAGCCTGCCATCCTCTGGCTTCGTAACAATGACTTCACAATTCCACTACAATAGGAACACTATTAGTTTAATTTTTCCTTTTTATGGTATATATTCCAAAAAAATTATAACTAAATGTGATAAAATAAACATACAATTAAGTGCAATAGAAAAGACAGAAAGATGAACATGTGAGTTTCCGTCTTTACGCTAGTTATCTATAAAAATTTAACTTTATTTTATCTTTTGTTATATAAATAACTTAAGTGAGCTTATAATAAACAAACACTTATCATGATAAAACGCTTGTGGTATAAAGTGTTTATCCAAAACAGGCCTTAGATATATTGTCTCAAAAAAAAATTTGTGAAGAGAACAAAACTTCTCATTAACTTGATTCGGACAATAAATCAAAAGCCACAATCGAATAAATACAAGGTAGAGTATCTTCAATCTAAACATAATCACAACACGAAGAAAGATCAAATTTAGCTAAGTAATGAGTGAAGGTGAGAAAAACACACACAAGAAGGGGGGGGGGGGGTTGAATTGTGTGACTCAAAAACTTGTTCTTTTCTCTTCAAAAGCTTAACACTAGTTCAGAACCAGGTTCTGAACTGTTATCAGAAGTATATGCAGCGGGTTAACAAGTTAAAAAGAGAATGAAAGAGAGACACACAGAATTTTATACTGGTTCCTTCTCAATGTGAGAAGTAGTCCAGTCCCCTTGTTTTCCAACAAGAGAGTTCCACTATAATCAGAAGATTACACTTTGCTCAACCCCTAAGGAAGAGACTTCCAGTTGCTCAATCACAAAGAAAGAGGCTTCCAATTGCTCAACCACAAAGGAAGAGGCTTCTAGTGCTCAACCACAAAGGAAGAGGCTTCCAATGCTCAAGACACTAAGTCAAGAGACTTTCCAATGCTCAAGACACTTAAGTCAAGAGGCTTCTGACTCAGATCACAAAGGAATGAGATTACAAATGCTCAGTATACAGACTGAGACTTTAGGGACCAAACTGGTTTACAAATAAATGAGTTTGGGTTGAACACTTGATAAAATATCAGAGGTGTTCTCTAAATACAACACAGGTTAAGACTCTTAACCTTAAGAAATTCTAAGTTACAAAGATAAAAGAATTTCTAAGAGGTTGGGTAACTTGCGTATTTTTGACAGCAAAACAGAGCAAGAGTTCAGTTCTTTGTTTCAAGAGTCTTAGACAAATTTCTTCTTCAAATCTTCTTCCTTTTATAGATGAAATATAGCTGTTGAAGATTTGCTTGATTTGAGGAAAGAGCCGTTGCAAGTTGAGCTATGATTTCTGCAAATGTGTGCTGCACTTTTTCAAACAAAACAGAGCAGCATCCATTTTTGAAATGGCCTACCTTAAAAGCTGGGGAATGTTTGGGTCAGGGAGACAACTGTTCCATTGAGTTGTTCTGACACATCCAGGCATTAAATGCGCACAGTACTGGTCACTTTCCAAGCCACATCAGCTTCAGAAGCTTCTGTGTGAACAGTGCATCAGAAGCTGCCTTGTACGGATCAGGAGCTGTCTTCAGAAGTTGACTTTTGTTGACTTCTTCAGACGCTGACTTTTGTTGACTTCCTTCAGAAGCTGCTCTTCAGACTCAGACTTCAGAAGCTGGTCTTCAGATTCAGAAGCTGCACTTCAGGAGCACCACTTCAGGACCACTTCAGAAGCACCTAGTTCAGGAGCACTACTTTAGGAGCACTTCTTCAGGAGCACTTCTTCAGACCCAGTTTCCTTCTAGCTTTGCAACATTGCTTCTTTGCTTTCCTTTCTTGCTCTTAGCTTGTTCTTTCATAACCATTATTAGTTTCCAATCAATAAACACGTGGTTCTGAAATCACTTAAACAAAGCATTAGCAAATAACCAATTTTCCATTTAACACTTTGTTATCATCAAAACCATAAAGAGAAATATGTTTACACATAATGTTTCAACAATCTCCCTCTTAATTCATAAGAGAGTTGTTAAACACATTTTGTTCCAACAATGAGCGGCTTGATTAGCCACATGCCTAACATGAGAGAAACTAATCCTATTAAAATTAGGAATTAATTTGATTCAATCCTCTATGATTGTGTGCATATAGGGTAAGGCTGACTGATTATCCGAAATCACATTACTAGAATCTGACTCTGCGCACAAATGTAAAAACAACATGTCCTTTGCATTGCAACTCTACTCCTTTCATTAAAGCCATATCTTTTATATTTCTAAAGACTAAATTATATTCTGCATTATTTTTTTTTAAGTGACATGTCAATTACACTTACATTATTTAAGATCGGGTAGCAAAGCATATCCTTTACCAAAATAATATTCGAATCCAACTGCTTAGCCTATTCGAATCGGGGTTATTCGTTGGTTGCACCAACCCAAACCGAACCAAAAAGATGCCATGCACTTGTTTGATTTCTTTATATATTGCTTCTACTAGGGATGACAATGGGTATCCTATGGGTATGGTACTACAATGCCCTTCTCCATACCCGTATTTGTAAAAAATACTCGTATCCGAGCTCGTACCCTCGTGGGCAACAATTTTAGTGCCCTTCCCCATATCCTATGGGTACTTAAGTGTTCATACCCGCACCCAATACCCGCACTTTAACTATAAAAAGACAATAAAAACATCACAATTGAAATAAAACTATTATCCAAAATATAGTACGAATTAACTTATAAAATAGTACGAATTGTAGTATTTAGTCAAATAAAAAACATTTAAAATATCCTTAAAAAATTGTACACCGGCGGGAGGGAGTTGTTATTGTATTAAGTAGTTTTTAGGTTTAAGTTTATGCTTAAATAGCTAAATAAATAAATTAATTATACACCAAAAATAAATAAATTATTTATGATATCATATAAATATGTATATGTGAGGTTGTGGGGCTGGACATTATAATACCCTTACCCATGCCCATACCCATTTAAATTTGTGGGTATTACCCAGACCCGTGCCCAGACCCATGAAAGAGAGGGTTTACCCTACCCATTGTGAGTATTTTTTGCGGGTATTCATCGGGTTTGGGTCCAATTGTCATCCCTAGCTTCTACATGTTCTTTGAATTTTTGCAGATAGATTTTTTCAAATTTTATGTAAATGAAAAATATTATTAAGAGAGTTGAATCATAGCTTCGTATCTCTCCAATTCTTACATTTCTCTTCCAAATCACAAACACCTTATCATTCCTCTTGAAAAAAACATATAAGTGAAAATTGATCAAACAATCTATATTACCAATACCACGGCGTAGCTATGAATAGCCGTGGTCATCTCAACCATTATCCTAGTAAAACTCTTGCTTTGGATCCAATTTTTTTATTTTGTTAACTAGTATATATGTATATATTATTACTAGTAATGAGATAACAACAATTTTTTAACGTTTGTGGTTTCTATGAGAATATTGATTTTGTGATTCACACTCATATCCAAGTAGAAAAATTATACATTGATTGACATATGTAAAAAGAATTGATTTTTTTTTCAAATACATATATTGTTTATAGAATAATGTCAACAATTTCTATAAATGTTGCTTATGTGGAACATAGTTTTTCAAAATTAAAATTAATAAAATTTTATCTAATATAATGTCTCAACAAAGATTAAATTGTTTAGCTTTATCATCTATTAAAAAAGAAAATGTTAACCGATCAATTATCATAATTTAATAAACGTTTTTGTATCCCAAACAGGTCGAAAAATAAAATTTACATAAGATATTAAAAAAAGATATTAATTTTCTCTAAATTAAAAGGGTTAATTATGTTTGAGGTCCCTACAAATATGCGAACTTCCAACATTGGTCCCTATTTAAATTTTAATAAATTTTTCATCCCCAACATTTTTGTGGTTTACAGGTTTGGTACTTGCCGTCAAAACTGTGTTGATTGGGCTAACAGAATGCTGATGCGGACATGCCACATGGGCATTTCAAATGACATGGCTGCCACGCGGCAAATGACATCAATTTTTTAGTATTATATTATTGTTTATATCTTATTCATTTAATTGAAATAAAATTCTTATTGAATCAATTTACAAAGTTTTAATTATTAAATCAGTTTCAATTTCATCTCTCTCCCTTCAACAATATTGTTCGCCTTCATATTCTTGTTTGTACTTTTCTTCATCAGACACCACCACCACCATCTCCTACTCCTTCTTTGATCTCCTCTCTACCAACATCACCAAAGTTACTACCACCACACCAAAAACAAAACAGACCCAATAACAACAACACTCAATTATTAAATATAAAAACCTAGATCCACAAATTTTCCTAGAAATGTTGTCAAAGCCTATCACTCTCCTTTGCTCCTTTATATTCTTCTAGATCCAGCAAATATTCCACCCTAGAAATTTTGTTTTGTCACTCTACTTTCGAGTTTCTGGTCTCTCCCTGCATTTGCCAGAAAAAAACTAGATCTGTGTTAATGTTTCTCTTTGTCACTATTTCAGCCTCTTCAATCTTCTTAGCTCCCACTCTCTTCGTTTTCCGATCCGACCTTGCACATCGATCGATTCCCTTTCTCTCTCGTCCTTGGTCCTTTTTCTCCCGTCTCCATCACCGGCGGAGATTTCCGCGTCGACCATGGCCATGTCATTAACTTCGTTCAGACTCGTCTCTCTCTCCGCGACGATTGTTGTATCGGTGGCGGAATTGTTGTTCGGTCGGAGAAGAAAGTTTATGTATCTAGTGAAGGTGTATGTGATGATGATGCTAATGCTGGTGGTGATTTGAGGGTCGATGAATATAAAACGAGTTGATGAGTTTTCTCCTCACCATATAAGATCTGCAGAGTTTTTTTTTTTCTGGAAAATGAACAAAAGAATATGAAACGATTGATTGCTGTTGGATTTTTCAATTGTGAAGATTGTTGAGTTCCTGTGTGTTTAAGTTGACGAGTTGATGAATTTGTTGAAGTTGATAGCATCACTTTGTTTTTTTTAGATCTAGAAGAAGATTGGTAAGGGTGATGAGGGAAGGAATTTTAAAGATTATTTAATTACTTTAATTAATAAACAAAATAAAAAATATAATTTTTATTTAAATAAATTTTTAAGATTTTAATGACACATGGCAGTCCACATCATTGAATCAGACCACGTCACATCCTAGTGGCATGTCCGCATCAGCATTCTGTTAGCCCAGTCAACACAGTTTTGACGGCAAGGACCGAACCCGCAAACCACACAAACGTTGGGGATGAAAAATTTATTAAAATTTAAATAGGGATCAATGTTGGAAGTTCGCATATTTGTAGGGACCTCAAACATAATTAACCCTAATTAAAAAATATTAATTTTAAAAAAGTCTCATTTTTAGAGTTCGTTTTAGGCCTCAATATTGGTTGAGACGACCCTCTTTGGCTACCCCAAACAATATTATTTTATTTGGTTAAATATGTTTTTGGTCCCTATAAATATACCAACTTTTCGTTTTAGTCCCTTTAAAAATTTTCTTCGATTTTTAGTCCCTAAAAGTTTTCAATCTTCACTTTTGCCACTCTTTTTTAAGCAAACTCATGCATAGAATTCATATTTTTGAATAAAATTTTGCAGAAAAGTTTATAATAGTATAAGAATCTCTTAAAAAAGATTAGAATTTTTTAACAAAACATGAATTAAATATGAATTTTATATTTTTGAAGGTTAAAAATTCATATTTAATTCATGTTTTTTTGAAAAATTTTAAATACTTTTTGGAGAGATTTTTATAATATTCTACACAATTTTGTTACAAAAATACAAATGAGCTACACATGAATTGACTTAAATAGTTAAGACATGATTCAAAAATAAAATGGATAATATGTTGAAACACTAGGTATGTTTGTGTGTAAATTGAAAATTTTCTATAAGTCCCACATAGGAGAGTTTACACTCAACATTATGGTGGAGGTAGGACTCCCAAGGGCGTGTCCTGAGGGGTACACAATTTTGTAAACAGGAGATGACACAATCAACATGACCACCACACACTTGACGTTGTTGTCGTTCAGTCGGGCCTAGGTATGAGCTATGTGGTGTATTATTTTTTAATGACCAAAAACCTTAAATTAATTAATTATTTTGTTGGATTTTTGGTTTTGGTGCACATCATCATCAAGTAAGCATTTTCCACAAGTCAACATGTGTTTGGCACATGCCAACGTGTGTCGAACACACATGCGCACCCCCTCCCCATCACTAGTCAACTCTGAAGGTGAGAAAAACACACAAGAAGGGGGGGTTGAATTGTGTGGACACTTTTTCCTTTCTTTAAAACTTATGAACAAGTTCAGAATCAGATTCTGAACTGTTACTCAGAGTTAATTGCAGCGGTTATAAGAGTAAAGGAGAAAGAGAAAGAGAGACACAAGATGTTTTTATACTAGTTCCTTCCACAAGTTGGAAGTAGTCTAGTCTCCTTGTTACTAACAAGAGATTTGAACTATAATCAAACTGATTACAATTGCTCAGAACACAAAGTAATGAGACTTCAATGCTCAAACACCTAGTAAGAGACTTCTAATGCTCAAGACACTAAGTCAAGAGACTTCCCTGCTCAAGACACACAGTCAAGAGACTTCCAATGCTCAGAACACAAAGTAATGAGACTTCCCTGCTCAAAACACAAAGTCAAGAGACTTCTAATTGCTCAGAACACAAAGTAATGAGACTTCTGGTTGCTTAGCACGCAGGCTAAGACTTTGGGTTTCAAACTGATTTTACAACAGAAAATAAGTTTGTGTTGAACACTTGATCAAATATCAGAGGTGTTCACAAAATACAACTCAATTAAGACTCTAACACTTAAGGAATTCTAAGATAAACAATTGTAAGAATTCTTAAGTTATTTTGTGACAGAAAACGTAAAACAGAGTGCTTGCAGTTCAGGTTTTGCAGTTGTGTTTCTGTACAGAGTCTTGGCAATTTTCTCTTCAAAACTTCACCCTTTTATAGATAATAAAAGAGATGTTGAGATTGCCCAGATTTTCAGCAAAGAGCCGTTGCAAGAGAGGCTAGGTTCAGCTGAGTTTGTGTGCGTAAAAACAGAACACACAAAGTTTGAAACTTTCCCTTAAAAGCTGGAGAATGTTTCTGAGAATGAGGCAACAATTCCAATTAGCTGTTCTGACATTGCAGGCATTAAATGCTGATTGTGACAGATGCTTTTCCTTAAAGAACTCAGACTTCAGAAGCTTCTTCAGAAACAATACTTCAGAAGCTGGCTTCAGACTCAGGTCTTCAGACTCACCCTTCAGAAGCACTGTTCATCAGACGCACTTCTTCAGACGTTGACTTTTGTTGACCTTCAGACTCAGCCTTCAGACGTTGACTTCTGTTGACCTTCAGACTCAACCTTCAGACGTTGACTTCTGTTGACCTTCAGACTCAACCTTCAGAAGCACCTTTCAGACGCAGTCTTCAGACTCTGCCTTCAGAAGCACCCTTCAGACGCAGTCTTCAGACTCTACCTTCCGAAGCTGCTTCTGACCCAGTTTTGCTTCAGACTTGCAACAAGGCTTCTATGCTTTCCTTCTTGCTCTTAGCTTGTTCTTCCAAAACCAATATTAATTACTGAATCATTAAGAACATGGTTCTGCACACCTTAGAACAAAGCATTAGCAATACCAATTTTCTTTTTAATACTTTGTTATCATCAAAATCTCAAAGAGAGTTGTTCATACATTTTGTTTCAACAATCTCTCCCTATCCAAAAGAGAGTTGTTCATACATTTTGTTCCAACAAACTCTTGTTTGTGTTGCTCATTAAAGAGGCGAGATCGCACCATTGATTTTGTAATGGTCAAATGATTTGAGCCATCGATTTTGTAATCGATCTTAGATCTTTGTCTATATAAAGAGCTCTTCTCCCTTGTTTGTGTTTTTTTTTAAAATAAACAAACATTATTAGCTCAGTCTATTTAGAGTATGAAATGATAACACTAACAAGAATCAAATACATTATTTTTTCTTGATATACATGCTTCTTATAAAATGAATAAAAAATAATATTAAAAATAAAAAAATGGACACATTAACTAATGCTCCTAGAACATTTATTTAGGAAAAAAAAAGGTAAATTTTATATTGAAAAAAGATTTTTTACATTTTTAAGAGGTTGATTATCCCCTTAAAGAAAAGAAAGTTGATTACACATTTTCCAAAATATTTATAGTATCTTTGATTTTTCAACAAATGTCCCAAACAATTATTTAGCATTTTTCGAAGGAAAAAGAAAAAGAAATGTGACCAATGTCTATTAGCTTCAATATTAATGAAAAATGATATTTGTACAATCAATTCAAAATAACTTTTGAAACAATTCAATAGTTTTAGTATTGTTTTATTGTTCTCTTTCTATTATTTTTTTCAAGAAAGTGTAGTCTCAAAAAAAAAAAAATTTTTTAGAGGAAACATCATTTGTCGTTATTAATTGATGATGTCAACTTCATGTGATTAGAATTTACAGGTGTTTGGTTGATGAGGGCGCATGGTGTCCGTCCATCTGAAGAAAATTCAATTCATTCAATAACTGAATACTATAATAATAATAACGCACCTAACTAAGCAAATAATTTGTCACTGTTAGAAAGAAGGAGAGAAAAGAGAAGAAGAGAATCCAATTATCATACTCTATACACTATGGAGTTTCATTCTCTTCCCAATCTCTTCCTTCTTCTCTCCTTTTCAATCCTCTTCCTTTCATCTCTTCACGTTCAAGCTAAAGTTACTTTCAAATATTGCGGTAACCAACTCTCTCTTTTGACTTTTTAATCTAAAATATTTTAATTGCATGATTCTGTGGATTTGCCACTTACCCAATTGAGTATTATGAAAAAAGATTTGATTTTTATGCAAATTTCAATCATTTATTGTAGATGATGATAGTTTATGTATGGTTGATAAAGATTTGTTTTTATCTGTGTATGTAGATAAGAAGGCAGACTATCCTGTCAAGGTGACTGGAATTGAAATATTACCAAACCCTGTTGTCAGTGGTGCCCCAGCCACCTTTAAGATCTCAGCTACTTCCGGTAGTAATTAAATTTATATCTCTCTCTTTTTACTTTTTACTGTTTTCAAATTTGTATTATATATTTTGACACACAAATTTCAACATCAATTTGGATGGTTAATGTTGTTTAAGTATGTGGTTAATCATGTTTAGTTAATGATTAATAAATATAGAGGGGGACTTGACTCAACAACTTTTTTTACCCTGTTTGATTTGATTTAGAAACCGGTCATGAGACTGGACAAATCAGATATGACCGGACAAATCAGGTAGTAAGAGACCGGATAAAAACAGAACTTCTTGTCCCTTGCTAAACCATGGGACAACTTTTTGTCCAGCGTACAGACCATCAGAACTACCAAAATACATTTTTTATATTACAACATCAAATATATTATCGCTATCTATCTCCGGTACAGTTTTGTCTTGTCTTGTATTGTTATGTACTATTATGTCCATTACTGTTTTATGACTCAAACGCCCCCAAAGTGACGCAATTGATTGACCACCATCAACTGAACACAAGCGATTTTGGATGTCATTTTAACCACTATTTTTAGGTGTTCAAATATCCCATAATATTCATGAACCATGATTTTGTGTTTAAATATATACTTGAAAATTGCGGCTAATGACATTCAAAATCGTGGTTAATCGTGTTTGGTAGACGGTTAATGAGTTGCTATATTCATTAACCATTCACGTAATGTAATTGACCACATATTTAAAACTACATATTTAAACTACGTTAACCATCCAAATTGATGTCAAAATAACACAACTCTTCGATCATAGTTTTAAATCACAGTCACTATCTTTGCTGATGTGGGAAATTGCGGTCAAATGCGGCCTTATTGCAATCGTGTTGCAGTCTGTGAGACATCAAAAACCTTAGTTGTAGTCAGAAATCTATTTTCAAAACCCTGATTTTGATGTGTTGATTGCATGACACAATTGCATTACCTTCAATCTGAAGTTGATCTTAGATAATTTACTTTTCATGCTTACATTTGAATTGTTTTAAGTAAGTGTAAAATTAGTATTTCGCCTAAACTTTTGTTGTTTGCAAAAGCTGCGGAGGACTTGTACAACTTATCATTCATTTCCTCACCCACTCTATTTGTTCATTATGCTTATGGGAGCTACCTCATCAAACTAACATGCCACTTATCTATTCTACTGAATTGTAAATGGAATTTTTGTCTATACTTCGTACAGGTAAAGCTCTTTATGGCGGAGATGTGGTAATTGGAGTTTCCTACGTTGGGGTGCCTGTCCATTCTGAAACCATTGATCTGTGTAAGGAAGTATCTTGTCCAGTTGCTAATGGCAATTTTGTGATTTCTCACACCCAAACACTGCCTTCAATTACTCCACCGGTTAGTTCCACTTTATCAAATTAACACTCTTAGCAATGCCAAAGGTATTCTAGAAATATCATCATATCTTGACATAAAGCTTCCTTTGATATCTTTTTTGGGACCCCTTGAGTTGAGACGCTTAAACTCATTTTAGCATTAAGAACTTTATATAACTTTGATTTTGGTGCTAAATTTGAAGTTATTTTCCATCTGTGAATTGCCCCTGGCCTACTGCTTCATTTCCCTTTTGGGTTTATAACTTCAATTTTTATTTTACTTTGCAAGGTTAAGGTTACTTCAATCAAGAGTAATTAAACTAATATTTTTAAAATGTCAAACGTCACGTGGCGTGCCTTTCAATATGTTATAACATGCAACTCTTTCAATATGTTATAAAACATGTAACATGTGGTGTGTCTTTCAATATGTTATGACATGTAACTCTTTCACACAAATGAGTATTGCTATTTGAAAAGTAGGTTTATTGTAAAAGGAGATTGAAACTTACCTTGCTTTCACATAATTGATTTTCCTTCATACAAATATAATAAATTAAAGAATATGAAATGATCTGTCTTTATGACATCGTGTATCACCTACATGTAAAATCAAAAGTCATTTTAGCACTAGTGAACGTGCAAGTATGTCAGAAGGCTGTCTTTGTCCATTATGGTCATCAGCGTTATCAAACAGTGGCCATGACAGATTGCGGTAGCGGATGTTTATAACTGCCATGACCAATTTGTGAAGGATGGCGGTGCCATGGCGTTTTATGATGGAAATGACGCTGTCATGGTCTGCTACTCGCAATCGATAACACTGATGATGATAGAGATAAAGTCAATGAATCAATTTAATGGATTGGAACTTTGATTGATTTACTTATTTGTTCTGTTGTGTAAATCTAGAATCTCTGTTCACTAAAAAAACTTTTTGGGGGCTAAAAATTAAAAACTCAGAAATTTGATAGTGGTTAGCTTGTTTACCTGTCTTTGGTAGGTATGTTGAATGTTCACTTCAGTTCACACTTCTTCTCTATTCTATTATATTTACTCTTTCACTATGAAGCACAGACACAAACTTGTTGACACCGTTAATAGTTTGAGAAAATAGCATAACTGAATGTACTCACACGTGTCGGGGTTGTATCGGACACCCATACGTGTCGAACATTGGACACACCTTCAATCTAAAGTGTTGGTGCTATATAGCTATCTGATTCCTTTTGAACAATAATATCTTCTCCCCACTCCACCTTGCCACCTCTCTTACATCATTTGAAGCAATTTTTGTTTGTGATTCATGTCGTCAGTTTTTCCTTCATTTGGGATCATATGATACTACAAATTGCATGGTTGAAGTATCTCGTACGTACCTATTAGGAAGTGATTGGAATGTCATACATTAGTCTCATGGTATGTGGATAAAATGAAGAAATCTCAAATGAATGTTCTACAGTAGGTGGATCACAAGACCACCAATGTTCTACGCTAGAGAATATTGCACAGTTAAATTCCAACAAGATTTGTAAATAAGTATAGAAGAGATGGCAATGTTTAGGTAACTGGACATGCAAAAAATGATAAGGAACAAATATTTGGAGGAAAAAGTTAGAATGGAACCTATGGATAAAATTATGGAGACTTACATGTGATTTTCGACATATGAGCCAAATACCAATAGAAGCTTTCAAAGGAAAGTCAATCAAGTGGAGGATAATTCAAAAAATGGTAGGGGAAGACCTAATAAAACTTGAAGAAACCATTAAAAATGACCTTTGCTCTGAATGGTTTTGAAAGTTTGGCTTTATCTTAGTTATAGAGTCCATCTAGTGGAGCAAGACTTTTTAGTGATCGATTCAGTTTTACCATTAATGAGTTGGATCGAAATATGGTTTATGAAAGAACATTATGGCGTAATTTGATCCATGTAGCCGCCCCCATTTAGTGGAATAAGACTTGGTTGTTGTTGATTCAGTTTCACCATGTTTTTTGTTTGGAAGTTAAATTTTAAGGATTTCACTTCAATTTTTTATTCCTCAACACACCATAAATATTTGATGCTTTTACAAAAATGTTTACACTTGAATTGCTTTATGGTTTTTGGTATCTATGCTTCCATCTTAAGTTCTTTCTAAGATTCTAACCCCTTTCTCCAAATTTATGGAATTTTACGAAGCTAGTCATTTGTCATTGCCCATTGGCAATTGGTTTGACGAGAATGCTGATTGCTATGAAGCATGGACACTCCTCGGATTAGCCGCGTGTCCGACACCGACACGACACTGACACATATAATTACACTGAATTATGTGATTTTGTCAAATTATTAGCGGTGTCAAATTATCCATGCTTCATAGATTAAAGGGTATTTTATTTCTAAATCTTTGATAAGTAAGAACAATCCTCAAGTGTACGCTATACCTACACACCTTGAAATTGTTATTTTCCCAAATGCATCCATGTACACCCTTGTTTTTTTAGGAGTTAAGCTGTCGAATCTTAGGCTATGTTTGGATGATGGATTTTGGAGGGAAGGCGAGGACATATTTTTCTTTTCTAAGCCTAGTCAAGTCATTTAGAGGCTTGTTAGGCAGAAAGGAATACAATGGACTGATGGTACTACTTACTAGGGTTGAAGGCACATTTGTGCATTGGTGTGTAGACTGTAGAAGATAGAATATAGATGAGTGAGTGACTTTTGTGCAAAGAAGCTAGGAGGAAAGTCCTCGAACATACACTTGCAAAATGTTGTGGCTTCAACCTTCAACACAACAATACTATCTTGCTTAATGGACTGCAGGATGAAATTTGCAATATGACTTTAGTGTACATAATTGAGTTGTGGCTGAACCTAGATGCTTGGCGTGGAGTAAAGTAGCAATCAAATCAATACTGATTGCCACATTTTCTTTCAATCTGTATCTTGTTTAAATCATTTTTGACTTGGATCTTTTATTTAGGGAAACCTTTTCTATTTTGTTTTAACATTACATTAATGTTTGTTTTTGCAGGGACCTTATGCTCTGAAGATGACACTGAAGGATGACAAGGGTGGCCAGTTAACTTGCATTAAATTTAATTTTAAAATCGTTTTCGGATCTCTTGTGTCTGACATGTGAAGTGTTATACTCTGCATGATTGATCTGGAGGGTTGCTTCTTTGCTTTGTTGTCATGTGTTTTTTTTTACTGTTAAGTGTATTGTGTATCACCTTTGAAGAGTCATTGTGACTAGGGTCGATGTTGTCAAATGTTTAAGTTATATACACTATAGTGACATGAACTCGTAATGTTTCTATAAGGTGAATGGTGAATCTTCATTTGTGAACTTAGATTAAAAGTATTATTTCAATAACTCATATTCATGCAAATTGAATTGGAAAATGAGAGGCGAAAAACTATTTGCAATATAAACTTTTTTTGAAGGAAATTTGCGATATAAACTTAAAATTTCTCCCTCCACCCCACAACATAATTTTTTTAATAAAACATTGTCTCATTTTATATTAGTTTATAATATTAATGAAGTTTAATTATTTTTTTAGGCTTTTATTTTTCCTGCCCTACGTGTTTCTCATGCGCCTTTTTTTTTTCTTCCAAAATATCATTTGTTTGGATTATATAATCTAAACTCATAAATTTGAAACATCCTGAAACTCAGAAATGGTGTATAAATTGATACCAAATGTCTCACAGTACGATCTCTATAAAAACTGCAAAGCAATTTCGGGGATCGTATGAATGGTCAGCAGTGACCATGGTATGATAAACCACTTCCAACTAAAAATTAAGAAAGAAAATTAAGAATGAATGAAAAGTGTAGATTGAATGAAAATGTTGAAGGATGCAAGACTATTTATGGCCATAAAATGTTCATAGATTGTAACTACAGTCAAAGGAAACGTTTACAATGTCTAAACCGATAAAAAATGCATTAAACACACCACAAGCCGTCCAAATCTTAGATGTCATAGAGATGAAGACGATGAGTTTTAAGAGGCATTGTGAACGTCATAATAAAATTCGTTTTATGGATTTGGTGTGTTTTAGTTGTTGTGTCAGGAATTAATCTCAGCCCTTTATTTTAATCTAAGGGCCTATAATTATTCCTCTCACTCTCACATAAAGAACACCTTTCTCACGAGATATACTCTCTCTCTCTCTCTCTCTCTCTCTCTCTCTCTCTCACTATATATATATATAGTTAGTAATTAAACTGGCAAAAAAGCCTCTATGTTTCTCTCTTTTCTCCTTCCCAAACATTAGCTTTCATTACTTTTATTTTTCTTGATCTACCGAAGAGGGTGATTTAAGATCAATTTTGATCTGAAATCATCATTCCAAATTGTTTTTCTTTATCTTTTAGTTAAATAAGTGATTTTCACATATTTTCAGTCTTCTTTCATTTGTTTTTTATGATTTTGTCGTCTTAGCACGACTCTGTTTGTTTTGATTTATCATATTTGTACGGTGTGTTTTTTATTCCCGTTTAGTGTGGTGTTTATTTGTTTCAGGTTGAAAGATTAGTTTTGATCAAGTGCAGATCCAATCAATGATTTTGTCGTCGTCAAGGTTCCAGATCTGTAGACATGAGTATTCCGGAGATTTGAATATATTTATATTTGTAGATATGTCTACATTGTTTTATGCTATTAACATTATTTGGCACAAGACAATTCCTTTGAAAATCAGTCTTTTTTGTTTGGCGTCTCCTTCAAAACCGCATTCCTACTATTGATAATCTTTTGCAGCGGGGCTTACTTCAGAATCAACAACAACTATGTGTGAGTGGTTGTGGATCTAATGAGGATATTAATCATTTGTTCTTACATTGTACCTTCTTTGGATCTATTTGGACATTGGTTTCACATTGGCTAGGTTATGTTACGGTGACTCCATCTCTCATTTCAGACCATTTACTTCAATTGGGTCATTTAGGTGGATAATCAAAGCATCATCGGTCAGCTATGCATCTTTTATGGCTTTCTTGCATATGGATCATACGGAATGAAAGAAATGGTCGCATTTTCAAGCGCAAGGAGCACTCTTTATATAAACTACGTGCCAAAATTAATTTTCAGACATTTTGGTGGTTGAAAGCGAAATATGCTACTTTCTCTTTTGGTTACCATTCTTGGTGGCTTAAACCAATTACGTGTTTGGGAACTATAACTTAATTTATATTTTTCTTTCGTTGGTGGTTTCTTTTTTTTTTTTTTTCCTGATTTTGTAAACTTTTGATTTACCCTTTTCTTCCGAGCACACCTTATGCTGGGTAGTCTTGGCCCTTTGATAATTTAATCCCATTTAAACTTCTTCAAAAAAAACATAAAAAAATACTTAATATGATAAAAAAAAGTTGGCACACTATTACATCAAAGTTTCCTCGACTTTTTGAACCTCTTTGTCTTGAGCGTCGAAGTGTCTTCGGAGGTACACCCCCATGCTGATGGTGAATCTGTTCCAACCACCGCAACAA
Source organism: Medicago ruthenica (assembly GCA_018208015.1). NCBI lineage: Eukaryota > Viridiplantae > Streptophyta > Magnoliopsida > Fabales > Fabaceae > Medicago > Medicago ruthenica. Next base: position 35,729,245 of record CM031374.1, read on the forward strand.
TTGCTTCACACCATCTTCAACCAATTCAAATGTTCAACGCAATAACACGTATCTTTCAAAAAATTTAAATAGTTTGTGCAGTCATGCTTAATACATTATAAAATTCTCTTTAGTAAAAGTTTAGAATTTTTTAACATGATGTTTTTAGTAGGGACGATTTTTTTAAATTTTTAAGTTTTTTATACTTAAAAGTTTATGTCAATTTAGCTGATGTTTAAAAATTCTAAATTGCAATGAATCAATTTTTATAATAATCAAAACATGTATGCAAAAATAAATTCAATAATATGAATCGTGCACTTGAGTTGTGCTCATAAAAAATAGTTGAAGGACCGTTGTTTAAATAAATCTTTTAAAGAGATTCAAACTCAATTTGATATATTTACAGGATTAGAAACTTATTGAGCCCCTTGTCAAAAGGCCTTTTTTATGAATACAATCTATAAGCTCCCAACTTGGGGCCGTTTGTTTTGAAAAAAAATTCTCTCTTCTAACAAAAAAATCACTTTTCTTATTTTAACGGTGTTTGTTTTAGATTTAAAAAAAACCCATTTCGTTAAAAAAAATCATTTTTAACCTATAAATAATAACTATTTATGTAATTTTTCCAAAATATGTTTTTTCTAAAAACAAAAAAAAAAACATAAGAACTTTATCCACCAAAGAAGCCCTAAATGAAGTTGTTAATCGAAACAAACAAGGCCTTAATCCTAGTGTAGCTTTTGTGGGTTTAGTGTCTGTCTGATAGGTTATCTTGGAGAATAATGAGGAGGCAGGGGCAGGGGCAGTATGGTGATGCATCTGCGAAGATGCATCATAATCATATGGGTGGTCAAAGGATGGAAACAAAGTCTGGTAACTTTGAAGGACGGTTAGAGGCGTTCACTCCGGAAAGAGAAAATTCGTATCCGAATTCTAAGCCAGAGGGTCAGTGGAGATGGGAATCAGATGAATCAAAGATCTCTAATTCAATGACATCTCATATGTATAATGAAGGTGACTGTTATAATATTCATTCATTGTCACCTTATCATTGCTTATTCATTGTCACTCACTATATAGCTATAATAATTTGAACAGGTCAAGGTGGTGGTGATGCTTCAAGGTCCTATTTTCAAGGACAGAGGCCTGATCCTAAATTGGCTTTGCAGAGCCGGAGCAACAGTGATTCCAGATCTCAGGCCCATGAAGAAAATCATTTATCACAAACTTTTGAAGGTCTTGAGCAGAATTTTCATGATGACATTATTAAACTCACTAAAGAACAGCACGGTGTTGAAGATGCTGAACATGCCAGGCACAGAGAGGTTAGTTTTCATCCGTTTCTTTAACATACCCAAAATCTGCTACAATTTTGTCAAGCTTTGTTTGTTTTTTTTTTTTTTGGACAAGCTTTAACAGCAGAATACAATGTTAACAAAGTTGAGCAAGGTGGTAGGGAAACACATAACAAACTAATGTGTGACCACCGAATTTTGATCGGATGAGTTGTTCCGATGAATCCCGAATGTTTGTGTAGAAGGCTGAACTACCTATTTTCTGAGAGAGGGGAGGATCTGGTCACGTAGATCATGCAAGAGGAGATTTACTTTGATGTGCTAGGTACTCCAGGGGACAATAAACGAATGCTTGCTTGACTAAGCATGGAGGGATCCACAATTCATCAGTCGGTTCACGCTGTGAATGGAGACGCAAGATGAACTATCATGGGAGAAGTTGAAGAATCGCTCATCGCACTCTACATTGGACGTCATTTAGAAAACCCCTTTAATGAATTTGCCACACTAAGGCAAACAAGGAGCGTAGAAGAGTTTGTGGAGCCCTTTGTCTTTGAACTACTGTCATCTCAAGTAGTTCACGTTCCTAAGGAATAATATTTGGGGTATTTCATCCTTCACATGTGAACTCGGACATTCAACCCACAAATATGAATGCAAATGATGATATCAAAAAATGCAGAGGAAGAGTTGCGTGGAGGGGATTGTGACGAGGACTGGGGAACGAATGTGTGGGAGAAGAATGGAAGGATGGGCTGCTATGAGGGAATGTGCCCAAATTCGAGTCAACTAAACCTAATCGTCACTCCTACTCATCAGTAGGGTTGACGAGCATGAAAAACGATGGTGAGCGACAAAGTCGAAACTCAGAACAATGGAAGGGTTTAAAGTACCACTCCTTCCTTGGGCTAATCCAAGGGCCTCTGTTTTCAATGACGAGACAAATTTCATTCTCTTCACAAATGTCCAGAGAAGTAACTTCACCTATGAGATGACCATTTGATTTCCACCAAGGGAATACACACAAACTTGGAGGTTAGGTTGGAGGCACAAATTTGTGGGGGACCCTTTTGTGTTAGCTCAAAGATATCATGATGGGAATTTTGTGGCTGTGTACGTAGTACCTAGGGCAAAGTTGTGATGGATTAGAAGCACCTGTCAATGCAGTTTTAATCACCACGATGAGTTGGTAACACTACAGGGGAGCGGGAGAAGGCCAAGAGTAGGCAGAACCAATGACACATAAGTTTGGAAAGTTTGATGGTTATAACTCAAATAGATGTAAATGATGTTGAAGGGAGGGAAGAATTGATAATAGAACAGTAGGAAAGTTTGGAAAAAAGAATTGTGCAAGTTTCACCAAGTTTTTTTTAGGAGGATATAAGGTTGCCACATGAGCGTGAGCAAGTTCCCTACAAAAGACTGCTGTCTGAACAAGGCCTGATCAGTTTGTGAGGATAACTGAAGAAAGAAATCGAGAAGCAAGTAGGGAAATGCTGCAAGCTCTTATGATCAGCCTTAGTATGAGTGCATTTTCCAGCCCTGTTCTGTGGTTTAAGAAGAAAGACGCATCATGGAGGTTATGTGTGGATTACATAGCTCTAAACAGGGTAATCATTCTTGATAAGTACCCTGTCCCAGTAGTGGACGACTTGATTGATGAGTTGTTTGGGAGCCAGAAGTATTTCAAAAATTGATCTCAAATCCAGATATCAAGAAAGTTGGGTGCATGAACCGGATATCCTTTAACAAAGTTGACAAAAAAGAACGGCCGCTATGGAGGCCTTAAACACTTTATAGAGAGTGATTGAGGGATTTTCTAGCATTCTTTTATAGTGAGAAATTTGAGATCGCTGAGAGATTCACGGTGAAGAGATCATTATAGCTCAGGCTGATAGTTTTCCCCTATCAGCGTTCTAGACCTTTTTAATTGTTATCTTCTCTATAATCAATACAATTCAGAAATTCCCGTAAAAATAAATTAAGAGGATATATGCTGTTAAAATAAATTAGTATCAGATACAGGTCCTCCTGCTGAATCCTTAATTGGCATGAATTGGACTACATCCCAGGAGTGCAAGCTCATCAATGGATTTCGTAGGACATTGACCAAAAAACTTCTGAAGGAATGAATTATTTGTAGTGATTATGCATGCAAAGTTACAAACACTTCATATTTAGAATTTGCTTCTTTTTGCATCGGTTAAAGTATAAACAGACTTCCGATGTTGTCTGATTTTGATACTTTTAGTTAGGATCATTTGTCAGCTGAATGTCAGCACCGAGTCTAGTTCTGCAACTTGCACCTTTCCTGCCTTTTATTTATGAAATCCATGCATGTTTTATAATTGGATAAACTGATGTTGACCAATAACAGTTTATAATTGCTAAATTTATTCATGTTCGAACTAGATATCTTATGTACATATTCTCTAAAACTATATTTCTCCATATATCTTTAACGGGTCCATTGTATTTCTCCTCGTCAGAAAATAAATACAATCAATTCTCAGTATGAAGAAAAACTGGAAGCACTCCGAGTTCGGCATGGAAAGCGTAGAACTGAATTTCTTCAAAGGGAATCACGCGCAAGACAACAGCAGTATGAACAAATCATTCGGGATCCTTACTCCAGTAGTGGCATGGCATCCAGAGGCCCTCATGCTCATAGCAATGTAAATGCTTCAGCTTCAGGTGGAGAACCCCAACGAGGCTATTCTGCTGATCACTTTGATCCCTACAGAGAGCAATCTCGATTTCTTGGGAGTGCAAGAGATCAAGGATTCGAACCTAGAGGTCCGTATCCTGGGGGGCGTGTCTATGACACTGGTTCGCGTTACTACAACTAAGTTTTGACCAAAAGTTTACCTCTCATGTTCGGTTTGTACTATGTGCAATTTAAATTGCATACATGCATTTAGATGTAGTGTGACTAGCATGTTTGTTGTGTTTATGAAATCCAATACCATTCAAAACTAAGAAATAATTTTATTCCATTTGAGAACAACTAGCTAGGAAGGATTCATGACTCAATTAACTTGTTATATAAACTGGGGTAGGCTAATATGTATTCACATCTCTATCTCCCTGTCATCCATTACATCAAGGGGGATTTTTCCTCCTGTGTGTCTAGAATGACTTTGATTGGTTATGGTATTTTTGTTCTAAAAATGATTCTGAAAAACTATTTTTAAGAAAGAAAAGAGTGTATAACAATGTTTTCAAAACAGTTTAGAGAAAAAAAAAAACTTTTCGGTAGATGCGTTTGTGTCTTAAAAATAAGGCTTAAATGCACTTTTGATCCCCCTATTTTAACTTAATTGGAAATTTAATCCTCCTATTTTCAAAACCACTATTTTAGTCCCCCTATTTTACACTTTTTGGGTTTTTTTTAATCCCTACCAATTTTAGTGATTTGTCATTGTCATTAATGACGTGGCGGTGACGTGACAGTGTGTGTTAGCTAATTAAGTCTTCATGTCATCAACATAAATAATTAATTACATAGAAAATGTAAAAACTAATTGATTAATAATTAAAAAAACAAAAATTGAATTAAATTATAATAAGAAAATGTATCAGGTTTGATAACATGATTTCTAAAATCCTTAATTTCTTCAATCTCCATCTACTTTTTTTGTTCACACCTGCAAATCGCTAATTGGAACACAACTTAACTTAGCAAGAACATCCACAGTTTGCTTCTATACACAATTTGAACACAATCAAGCTACAATACTCTTTGATTTTCCTCTTAATACTTCAACCTCTTAACACTTACAATCCCTGTGTACTGGTATCTTGAACATGCTAATAGTAACCATAGTTGAAAATATAATGTACTCCTAATCTTCTCGTCATTTTAACCCTTCTGAAAGGTCCCTTCATATAAACCCAACAATTATACCATTCAGTTTAGAAATTATTGCATGGGGTGAGAAAGGAAAAGTAGATGGAGATTGAAGAAATTAGGTATTTTAGAAATTAGGGTTCATGTTATCAAACCTGATTCATTTTCTTATTATAATTTAATTCAATTTTTGTTTTTTTTAATTATTAATCAATTAGTTTTTACCTTTTGTATGTAATTAATTATTTATGTTAATGACATGGAAACTTAATTAGCCAACACACCGTCACGTCATTAATGACAATGATAAATCACTAAAATTGGTGGGGGATTAAAAAAACCCAAAAAATGTAAAATAAGAGGACTAAAATAGTGGTTTTGAAAATAGAGGGATTAAAATTCCGATTAAGTTAAAATAGGAGGATCAAAAGTGCATTTAAGCCTAAAAATAAAAATCCTTGCATTTTTTTAATAATTTTTTTTCTTTTAATTATGTGGAAGAATTTGGATATATTTTTGAGATTGACTACATTCTATTGCAAATAGAATAGAATTAATTAATATTTCACTTTTTAACTTCTACGATATAAATGTCTGTTAACTTATATTATTTATTCCTATTTTCTTAAATGTGTTTATTTTAACTTGCTAATAAAAAGATGTGAGACTCTTAAAATGGACCATTGTGAGACTCTTCCAAAGTAGTTCATGTGAGTATTCACAAAGAGCATAAAAAAAAGAGTAAATTATAATTCTTCTCTGAAGATAAGTTTGAATTACAGTTCTCTTTCATCTTTTATTAAAATATACAATTATTTTTCTTGAGAAATAAATTTCTAGTTAAAGTCATGCTCCCCTCCCTAATAAGTAAACATATAGTTAAAATCATGCTCCCCTCCCTAAATAAAAAAGAAGTATACATTAATAAGCAAGTTTTAAATAAATTTATTTTATATGACAAAAAAAATGGCGAATTAAAAAGTGAAATTGCATAAAAACAACAAACTCATATCCAAATATAATACTTTTCCTTCAATACAACACTAAATAATGGTAAAAATAAAATCAGTATGTTTTATAACACACAACCTAAGTTCTTGTAAAAAAAAAAAACTAAGACCTAAATTGAATAATACCGACCAAACTTTTATATTTTAAGGTTAAATCAATGTAAAATTGCAAACTCGTTAACTCTAATAATATTAGGATTACTAAAAAAAAAAAACTCTAGTAATATTGGGAGTTTGCCGATTTTATCAAAATTTACTTCAACTCGCGAGTGTATCAAAAACGATAGTACTCACAAGAGTTAACTTGTTTTTGTGATCTAGAATTATAAACTCCTAAGAGTTTATGAGTTCATTATAAAGTTTGACAACTTTGCACTAAACACTACGTAAATGTAACAAAAAAAACACCACGTAACCAATGTGACCTTCACAAGTTTTTGTCACATGAGCACTTAATGACATGTCATCATATCCGTTAAACATTTGATACCAACGGTTATGAAGGGACCAAAATTACATAATATGAAATTTTTTATGACCAAAGTTGTGGTTTTAATAAATGGTGAACCAAAAGTGTGAATGGATTTATTCTTCTACAACTTTAGCTTGTATAATGGCATTTCTATGAAAGTGCTCTTTGTAACACTGCAAAGCCCTTGCTTGGACCGTCCCTGCATTCATAAAGAGTCACGACCCCAACATAGAATAGACATCACCAAATAGTAGAAATTCATATTTTTTTTTTAAGAAGCCAAATAGTAGAATTCTTATGAGCAAGCATGTTATGTCGACCATATAGGTCAAACATTACAAGTCACGTCAATCAATTAGAGAAATACTCCCTCCGTCCCAAATTGTATGACGTTTTGGGCATTTCACATGTATTAAAAAATATAATTAATTTTGTGTGGGAAAGAGATATTAGGAGTTGTTTTACAAAATTGTCCTTAATAAATGATATGGGAAAGATAAATTAAAGAATTGAAAAAATATAGAGTAATAAATAGTTAAGGATATAATAGGAAAAATAACATTAATGTTTCATTGGTATTGTAAAGCGACATATAATTTGGGACAAATTTTTTTTCTAAAACGACATACAATTTGGGACGGAGGGAGTAGTAGTATTTCATAGTTTTATAGAGTCTTGCCAAGAAAAAACTCCATCTGCAGACACCGGTTAGTACTCTGCATTAGCATTTTTGTATTATTCCAAATGTACTAAAATTCTATCTTTTAAAAAAAAATCACTTTTCTTATTTTAACGGTGTTTGTTTTAGATTTAAAAAAAATCCATTTCATTAAAAAAAATCATTTTTAACCTATAAATAATAACTATTTATGTAATTTTCCCAAAATATGTTTTTTCTAAAAACAAAAAAAAACATAATGGACTGTAGATCTTTCCATTTAGGCCTATAGGCCCTACAAACAAGGGCTTGGACCCTTAGAGTCAGGCTGGGCGCCCTCCAGAAGGGCACAAAGCCCACATGACATTTACTAGATAACCTTAGGGAACTTTCCTAAAAAGAGATCCTCTGGGGGCGCCCTCAGTAGCCTATGAGGGCGCCCTAGTCATAGTTTTGGCCCTATACGATTTGGGCTCAAAACCATGATCGGATAGGCCCAAACCGAGGCTACAAATAGTAACCTTGGGATCATTCCCAAAGCATGACCTAAACAGATTCTGAAAACCCTAGTTTTCCTATATTGTACTCACAGCCAGTACAGTTGGCGCCCACCGTGGGGCTACGGTAAAACTGACCTAGCCACCATCTCTAAAACAAAAGCAGTCGATCCACGGCCTCCGGACACCCCCAGAACTTTGTGAATCCACCGTGTCTTTCAGAGCAACCCTAAATTCTCCAAACCGCCACGATTCATAACCCCCCTTCTCGAAGCCGTGAGCGGTGAACCCTAACTTTAATCAAATGTTCAACCCGTTCTTTGTTCGAAAAATCGATCCTCACCCCGAGATTCGCGAGCCCAATCGCTAATCTCCAACCGCAAATCTCAATCCTCACACACCGACTCAAACAACCGTGATCGCCGCCACCGATGGCGGACCCGGCGGCCTTGGAAGCTCTACAGCAACAGATCCAGCAGCTTCGGGACCACAACGAAGCCTTGCAAGCAACAATGGAGACAATCCAGCAGCAGCAACACGCTGAAGGAAACAGATCTCAACAAGACGAATCAATAGATCCGGATCCGCAACCACTTTCCGCCAAGGTTTGGAACGCGCCAGTTCCAGAAAACTTCAAGCCACCCTCTCTTTCGTCCTTTGACGGAAAGAGTGACCCGGTGGAACATGTGATAGCTTTCAACACTCATATGGCCATCATCGGCGCCGCTGACTCACTCAAGTGCAAGTTGTTGGCAGGAACACTCAAAGACGCTCCCCTCATATGGTATATGAACCTACCCCGTTTTTCCATCATCAGCTACCAAGACATGACACACAAATTGACTCACCAGTTCTCAGCAAGTCGCCATCTCAAAGTATCATCCACCAGCCTATTCAACGTCCGCCAAGGATCGAATGAGTCCCTCCGTGAATACCTCGCACGATACAACGACGCCACCATCAAAGTCATCAACCCAAACCAGGAGTTGTTTGTGGGAGCTTTCCAGAACGGCCTCCGCGCTGGCCAATTCAACGAATCGCTGGCACAAAAACCAGTTGATTCCATGGATGAGATTATGTCTAGAGCGGAATGCTACATAAAGGGCGAAGAAAGCAACGCTGAAAAGAAAGCCAGAGATTCTAAAGAACGTGGCCCTAGTAACTACGATCATCGCCGAAGCTACTATCTACCCGTCCACAGAGACAGAGCGCCGTACAAGCGTCATGACCAAGACAGGCGCACACCCCTACCAGAATCTTTCACAGCGCTCAACACTCGTCGTGAGCAGATCTGGAGGGATGTATACCACTCTAGACTCATCCCCGACCCCCCGCCGCAGAGAGGAAACATAATGGGAAATGACAAGGATGCCTGGTGTAAGTATCACCGGATAAAGGGACACACCACAGATGATTGCATCCATCTAAAGAGAGAGATTGAAAAGTTGATTCATAATGGCAGGCTAAGAGGATACGTCAAAGAAAGCAGGGAAGGAGACAGGCGCCCGCCCGAAGACCCCCCAAAGGAGAAAGATGCGGCAAAGGACGGCGAGCGCCACACCTTGAACACTATATCCGGCAGGTTCGCAGGAGGTGGTGAGTTCAGCGCTTCTCGAAAGAGATATGTGAGACAAGTAATGCTTATCGATGGCCACGCCCCGACAAGACCAGAGCGCAAAACAGATATCACCTTCTCAGGCGAAGACCGCGAAGGAGTGATTCCCCACGACGACGATCCCATGGTCATCACCGTACAAATCTTCAACTTGGACATCAAGAGAGTGTTGATTGATCCTGGCAGCTCTGTGGATATCCTTTATTACTCTGCCTTTGAAAGAATGGGACTCAACGAGGACCAGTTGCAGCCCTTCAAAGGAATCCTGGCCGGCTTCACAGGAGAGCAGGTGCACCTTCGTGGATACATCACTTTAAAAACAACCTTCGGTACGGGCAACAGCGCCAAAACAATCAGGATTAAATATTTAGTGGTCAACTCGCCCTGTTCTTACAACATTATTATAGGCCGCCCGACCTTCAACCTTCTTGACGCTTATCTTTCCACGAAGTTCCTCGTCATGAAATACCCACTGGACAATGGACAGGTCGGCACTATCAGAGCTGACTAGAAAATTGCCCGAGAATGTTACCACAACAGTTTGAAGCTACAGAGGGAAAGGAAAGGAGCCAGCAACCCAAAAGCACACCAGGTGAACATTGTCAGCATAAATCCAAGAGAAAGGTTTCAGCAAGAACGCACAGAGTCCACTGAAGGCCTGAAAGAAAGTTTGATGGATGAAGAGCTGAGCATAACAGAGCTCCTAAAGAAGAACCTAAATCTTATCGCTCGTCAGTCGACAGATATGCTTAGCGATTACCCCGCCGAAGTGTGTCGTCGCCTCGCTCTGGATCCAGAAGTTAAGCTGGTCAGCACGCCAGTCTGGCGTACCAGAAATTTCACAAAGAACACTAGCAGGACAGACCTACCAATGGGAACAAACATGATCCTGGGATTTCACAAACCTAACCACGCCCATGATCCAGCTATCAAACAGGGAGAATCTTGCCACATCAATTGAAAGGCGAGCTAGAGGAACTATGAAACCATTTTAATTGTTACTTTGTCTTTTATTTTATGCATTTCCGTATTGTCTAAATGGAAAGGAGCACGAAGCACTCTTTTCCCCCGCAGTAGTGGGGGTTTTTAATGAGGCCCCCTGCTTTCTCATTAATATATATATATATATATATATATATATATATATATATCACTTATTTTATGTCACTCACATCGCCTGTAACAGATCAACAACGCCAAGCATTTAAATGAGATCGCCATCTGATTCGTTAACCCCAACGAGGGTTGCCACCTAATTCCTTAACCCAACAAGGGCTCTAAGACGTCGTGAGCTTAAATAAGATCGCCATCCGATTTGTTAACCCCAATGAGGGTTGCCACCTAATTCCTTAACCCAACAAGGGCTCTAAGACGTCGTGAGCTTAAATAAGATCGCCATCCGATTCGTTAACCCCGACGAGGGTTGCCACCTAATTCCTTACCCCCAACAAGGGCTCTAAGACGTCGTGAGCTTAAATAAGATCGCCATCCGATTCGTTAACCCCGACGAGGGTTGCCACCTAATTCCTTAACCCAACAAGGGCTCTAAGATGTCGTGAGCTTAAATAAGATCGCCAATTGGTTCCTTAACCCCAAATAGGGCTCTAAGACGTCACGAACCAAAAATGAGATCGCCACCTGATTCCTTAACTACAACGGGGACTCTAAGGCATTGCAAAGAATAAAACGGTGCACAAAAGAAATAACAACATTGAAAATAATCCGACAAATTTTAACATAGTAGCGTCTTAACAAAGTTGTGAAATAAGCACAAATAATAATCGCCACCCAAAAGGCGCCCCCTAAGAAGAGAAAATTCGAAGCTAAGAGGTACAGATAAACGACCTAAAAAGAATAATGCATCACTTCAAATTCAGAGAGAGTACTGAGTTCAAATTACAGTTAAAAATACAACAAGCAGAATTACGGTTCGTCCACTAAAACGCCATCTACAATAACCTTAAAAGAGTCAAGGGTGGAGAGATCAATGCCAGGGTGCAAGAGGGCAACTTGAGCTTTAGCCCGTTCAAAACCAGCATCAAAAGTCAAGGCCAACTCACCCTTCGCCTCGGAAACTTCAGCCTTAAGCTGATCTTCCCTTTCCACTCCAGCCGCGACATCATTTTGAAGCTTCGCGATAACCCCGTCTTTCCCGGCAAGATCTGCTGCATAACCAATTTTCAGATCAGAGATGCGCTTACCACACTCAAGTCTCACCGCCTCTCTGGCTTCCTTCACCTCTTTCTCCCTGGCATCCTTGGCCTCCTCCAACTCTTTTTCCAGTGCCCTCATTGTGGCCTGGAGGGCCTCTTCATTCAGCACCTGTTCTTCATGTTTTCGGTTTATAGCGTCCAAGATCATTATGGACCGCAAGCAATGAACTCCCACGTCTCGCGTCATAAAGGGAACAGTGCCTTGATTCCCAGCCTCCACGTCCTCTGGATTAAAGACCAACCTCTCTTTGATATAGGCGCCATAGTTAAAATCCTTGTCCCATAAGGATTGCACTGATCCACTGGTCCTGGCGGCAATAGTCGAGGAAAGAGCGGGCATTTTCTTACTCTTCTTCTCAGCCATCGCCTTCCCTTTATCACCTTTCTCGAGCGACGCCTTGTCTTGAGCGGCCGCCGCGATGAAATCAGACTAAGTCTCAGGCGGCTGATCAGCCTTCCTCTTAGGCTTGCGTGTGATGATCCCAGTAGGGTCACTGGCTGCCAACCCCTCAGCAGCCTTCTTTGCCTTCATTTCCTCGAGATATTTCTTCCTCTCCGCCGCAGTCATGGGTGCCATAGACTCTACAAAAATGAAAACGAAAAGGTTACGAGGACAAGAAAATAGGAAAGCACAATGTACGCGCAAATAAACAAAATCAACTCACGTAAGTACGCATTTAAGCTATTCACATCTCCTTCCCTATTCAACAGCTCCCGAATGTTCATAGGAAGCATCTTGTCCAAAAAACAGACGACGCCTTGGTCATACGCGTCCAGCTTCTCATAATCAAATCCCATGATCGACGTCGGAGCGTTCGTCCAGCATACGGGAAACCTCAGCTTACCATCAACCCGCACAGCAGCTGCTTCACAATCCTTTCTCCCCTGGGTCCTGAGGAACGTCTGCCTCCAATTCTTATAATGAGAGGCGTAGGGTGGGAATAACCTTTTGCTAGGATGCGCGCTGATGGATACCCAAGACAGCTTGTCTACCCTTTTCGTGCCATAGAACGTGAAGTAGGATCCAACCAAGGGCTGGAAACCTAGCCCCTCGCATAAAATCTCAAAAGCGCGTATAAACGCCCAGCTGTGTGGCTGCAGCTGAGACGACACCACATTCAAACAATTGAGGATGTCAACCTCAAAGGGCGTGAAGGGATACTTCACACCCAGATCTTCAAAAACAGTCGTATACATGTGAAACATGTTATTCTTTACCTCCTTCGGCCTTTGTAAGCACACCTTCTCGCCTGGGCGACAATGTTCCAAGACAACGTCCTCTTCAAATCCCGTAGAGGACACGTGCAGCTTACTTCGAAAGAATGCCACTCATTGGGGATCCATATACACGGACTCTGAACGAAGCATTTCATCGGCGAAGCTCTCTTGCTCTGATCCACTAGAGGACGCCATGTAACAAATTCCTCTCCTACAAATGGGACCTGGGCGAACAGAAAGAATAATACAGTCAGATGAATTCCCACTACTACTCCCTCCTCACCCTCGTCCGAATAGCTTGAAAATTCCTCTAAGAGGGAGTGGCCGTAATAAGCTCTCTCAAACAACACCCAATCGGTGGTTCCATCTGACCACTTTGCATGTCTAACGCTTTCCCACCATAACCTAATCCTCTCCTCTGAACTTGTCGGGGATAGTTCCCTGCCCGCCCCATCACACTCTCTAATCACTACCATGCTACGGATCTAAATAATAATTAGGAGATCGAAGGGAATTACCTGTATTTAAATGATAGCGAGAGATCGAGGATGAAAAGAAACTCGAAACGATTCGGAAATTGAAGGTGCAGCGATCTCCAAAAGCCAAGAGACGATCCAGGAAGCCGTTACGTTTTTTAGGGAAGAGAAGAGTGAGGAAAGTGAAAAGATAAGAGATAAATAGGGAACATGGAAAGTAGATCCGAAAAACAGTTCAAAGTACAAAAGCCTGGGAAAATGCGCAGATGACGTCACTTAAATTGGCACGATTTCCAAGAACCATTGCGATGCGAACACGTCAGCAAAAGCGAACGGTCCTCCCGTTTCAACCGTCGGATCTTATTAGGGCGTGCTCTGAATCTAAAATTCAAAAACGTATCACGCCCATATTGGGAATCGTCATGGCGTGGTGATCTTAACCTCTCAATAAAGTCACTATCACTACATAGTTTAAATCACCTCGCCTCGTTCCTAAGCTCGTGCTTGTTGGGCTAATAGGAATACTCTCATCGGGCTAGCACCCACCAAGGCCCCAAAACAATAAAAAATGGAGCTAGCACCCATGTTGGGCTAGCACCCATGTTTGGTCCAGCACCCGTATCGAGTTAGTACTCATAAAAAGCTTTACACGCCCCATAACTAAAAATTTTTCACATAGTTTCACAACCAGTAAGTCTCACTTGCTAGGCAAGAGGTCATAGACAAACTTTCCGGAAACAGTTTAATCAATTCGCCTTGTTCCAAAGCTCGTGCTTGTTGGGCTGTGGACTGTAGATCTTACCATTTAGGCCTGTAGGCCCTACAAACAAGGGCTTAGACCCTTAGAGTCAGGATGGGCGCCCTCCAGAAGGGCACAAGGCCCACCTGACATTCACTAGATAACCTTAGGGAACTTTCCTAAAAAGAGATCCTCTAGGGGCGCCCTCAGCAGCCTATAAGGGCGCCCTAGTCATAGTTTTGGCCCTATACGATTTGGGCCCAAAAACATGATCGGATAGGCCCAAACCGAGGCTACAAATAGTAACCTTGGGATCATTCCTAAGGCATGACCTAAACAGATTCTGAAAACCCTAGTTTTCCTATATTGTACTCACAGCCAGTACACATAAGAACTTCAAATCTTAAAAAATTTGGGGGGGGGGACCACTGCCACCCCTGGCCCCATGGTACTTCCGCCCTTGCATACTCTCATTCTAAGAAATTTCCTCAATTTTTTGAACCTCTTTGTCTTGAGCGTCGAAGTGTCTTTGGAGGTACACCCCCACGCTGATGGCGAATCTGTTCCAACCACCGCAACAATTGCTTCACACCATCTTCAGCCAATTCAAATGTTCAACGCAAGAACACATATCTTTCAAAAAATTTAAATAGTTTGTGCAGTCATGTTTAATACATTATAAAATTCTCTTTAGTAAAAGTTTAGAATTTTTTAACAAGATGTTTTTAGTAGGGACGATTTTTTTAAATTTTTAAGTTTTTTATACTTAAAAGTTTATGTCAATTTAGCTGATGTTTAAAAATTCTAAATTGCAATGAAGAGATTTTTATAATAATCAAAAGGCTTATTTGGTCATTTGGTCCCCTAAATAATTTACAGTTTTCATTTTGGTCCCCTATCTCGAAAAATCAACATTTTGGTCCCCTTGGTTTTCCTCCGTTATTCAAAAAAGTCCTTTCTGTCAAATAAGTCACTTTGCCGTTAGTGAGTGCACACGTGGAGCATCCAACGTGGCACGTATATAAGGCTTATTCTTGGACTTAGAGAGAGAATACGAACTATTTTTGAAAGGAAGGGTTTTTAGAGAGAGAGAGAATCCCAAAGGTCTGAGAAGAAGAAGAAGAATCAACACCACCTACAAATCAACTCATACGAATTGGCTTTTAAAAACAGTAATGGCTGCAGAAGATGACGATTTTGAAGCTGAGATTGAGGAGATTGACGAGGTATGTGTTCAAACTTATTTAAATCGTAGTTAGGGTTTATTGCTATTTCCGGTTTAGGGCTTTGGTTTCTAGGTTTTGGTATTGGTTTCTGGTTTAGGGTTAGGGTTTCGAAAAAAATCCCTTTTTTAATAAGATTAACAACTGGTTTAGGTTATCTATGTCGTTTTAATCAACTTATGAATTGTTTTATGGATTCGATAAAAATTCCTTTTTTAATCAAATTAACAAGTGGTTTAGGGTTCTTTTTAATCTAGTTTTTTAAAGGGTTAAGCATAATGTTCTCGTTTTGTAACAGTTGGAGGGTAGATTTCTGCTTGTGCTCCACCATGGGGGGGCTTTTGGTCAATTTCGCCACGCTGATTATCATGGCACACACACTGTGTTAGAATGTGACCCTGACTATTGGAGTTATTTTTCTTTGCTATCAACTATAAAGAGACTAGATTACCCCTCCATTACTAGCCTTTGGTACCATGACCCTAATCTAGTGGTTGACTTGGTTAGGTTGAATAGTGACAATGGTTGTAGAAGGATGAAACATATAGCAGAAATGTATGATAGGGTTCATGCTTATGTAGTACACCCTGTAGAACAACCTAGAGTTGCGAATTTGAACCCTTTAGATGAAGCAAATGATTTCCCTGTACCAAATGCTGGAGTTGTGTTGGAGGAAATTAATGATGAAGTGGAAAATGTGTTTAATGGTGCAGTTTTGAACCTGCCTTTACTTGAATACCCAGTAGGAAATGTTGGTGAGGGGACCATAGTGGGGAATGAGGGGACCACTGATGTTGAGAATGAGGGGACCGCTGATGTTGAAAATGAGGGGCCCATTGGGGTTGAAAATTTGGGGAATGAGGGGCCCATTGAATTGGAAAATGTAGTAGGAGCTGAGGTGGATGGTGGGGTGACTGAGTTGAATGAAAAAAGAAGTGAAGGGCCCACTGAGGTGGATGGACCATCTGTGGTTGTAAATGCTAATGGGCCTAGTGGTGAGGAGGGAACAAAAGCTGGTGCAGAGGAAGAATTGAGGGATGAGTCAATCTGGGTAGGTGAGGATAGTGAAGACAGTGCCCTGAATATAAACTTTGATGACTCAGAGGAAGAGGTGGGTGATGAAGACAACTTTGGTGCAACAGTAGGTGAAGAAACAGAAAAAGAAGGTGAGGTTTTTTTCTGAAGAAGCAGATCTGTGTAATGTGGTTGTAGCTGAAGGAGCAGATCTGTGTAATGTGGTTGTAGCTGAAGGAGCAGATTTGTGTAATGTGGTTGTAGCTGAAAGAGATGGTGTTGTTTTAACTCAAGTTGAAGCAAATCAGGGAACTAATGGGAAGGAGGCTAGTGGTAGTAGGACAAAGAAGAAGAGGGGAAGACCATCAAAGAAAAATGTTGAAGCACCTGTGAACGAACCTGTGTTTGAGGATGAGGTTTTGGCTGAGCAAATTAACACAAATGCAAACTGTGGGGAAGTAATTGGTCAGTCTAGCATAGTGAGGGATAAGGGACTTAGTGATGATGAGGAGTACAATAGTGATGTGTTAGAGAGTGATGGTGAAACTGAAGATGAAGATGAAGATGAAGATGAAGATGAAGAGGAAGATGATGGCAGTAGAATTAAGTTTTCCACATTTAAGCAACCTGACAACATGTGTGACTATAATTGGGAGGTAGGGACATACTTTGTGTCTAAGAAGGAATTTCAAGAAGGGATAAGGACATATGCAATCCATTCTGGAAGGGCTTTAAAGTTTAAGAAGAATGATCAGAGGAGGGTGAGGGTTATCTGTAAACCTAGTTGTAATTGGGAGGCATATTGTGCAAAGATACCAAATGAAGAAACATGGCAACTGAGGAGGATAAAGGGAAAACACAGTTGCAGTAGGGAGTATAAGGTAAAGGTGATGAACTCAGATTGGTTGGGTAAAAAACTGCATATAAGGGTGAGAGAGAATCCTACTTTGAAGTTGTCTACAATAATGGATAGAGCTCAAGAAAATGGAATATTGGGGTGAACTGGACTAAGGCATATAGAGCTAGAGGTAAAGCACTTGATATGGTGGATGGGTCTTTTAGGGAGCAGTACACTAGGATATATGATTATGCCCATGAGTTGTTGAGATCTAATAGAGGATCTAATGTTATTGTTAGCACTCAACCATTCCAAGGCACTGAAGAAGACCTTGAGAGACCTGATGTTGTATTTTGTCCCCATTTTCAAAGGATGTATGTTTGTTTAAAAGGTTGTAAGGAAAGCTTTTTTAAGTGTAGGCCTATAATTGGACTAGATGGGTGTTTTTAAAGGGTTACTATGGGGGGCAACTGTTGGCTGCAATTGGAAGGGACCCAAATGACCAGATGCTTCCAATAGCATTTGCTGTGGTTGAAGGGGACACAAAGGAATCTTGGAAATGGTTCTTGGGGCTGCTCATTTCTGACTTAGGTGGACCTAGGATGTGCAAGACTTACACTTTTATAAGTGACCAACAAAAGGTAATTATTTTTTATTTTAATAAATTTTAATGTTAATTTGAAAAATGTTTATGTTCATTTTGTTAAGCTAAGCTATTTTCTTTGTAATGTGTGGTAGGGTCTTTTGCCAGCTATTGATGAACTACTGCCAGGAGTGGATCAAAGGTTTTGTGTGAGACACCTTTACAACAATTTTAGGATGAGATATCCAGGTAAGAAGTTGAAGGAGCTAATGTGGAAAGCAGCTAAGGCAAGTTATGAAAATGCCTTCAATGATGCAATGCAAGAGATTAAAGAGATAAGAGAGGGAGCATATGATTATCTGATGAACATTCCTGCTAGGCATTGGAGTAAGTCCAAGTTCACATGTGGATCAAAATGTGACACTTTGGTTAATAACATGTTAGAGGCATTCAATTCCACAATTGTTATTGCAAGGACAAAACCAATAGTGACTATGATTGAAGACATTAGAGTGTACTTAATGGAGAGGTGGGAAGCAAATAGGAAGAAAATAGCAAGGTATCAGGATGATGTGTTACCAAACATCAAGAAAAGACTAGCCAGAGAATCTGCATACACTAACAATTGGCTGATAAGGTATGCTATTATTTCTCTGCAAGATTTATTTATTAATGTGAATGCTGATAACAATTGACAATTGACTGATAAGGTATGCAACTGTTATTTATGTAGGCGTGGGAGTGAGTATGATGATGAAGTTAGGCATATGTCATTAACTGGTCACAAATTCCATGTTAATTTGCAAAGGGGGAATATGACTGTAGGAAATGGCTGCTGACTGGTTTGCCATGCTGTCATTGTTGGAACAAAATGTATGAACAACTCTTTTTTGAGTTTTGATGATAACAAAGTGTTAAAAAGAAAATTGGATATGCTAATACTTGATTCTAGTATGCAGAACCATATACTTAAAGATTGGTATCTAACAATGGTTATGAAGAACAAGTTAAGAGCAAGAAGGAAAATATAGAAGCTTGTGTTGCAAGGCTGAAGAAAATCAGCGTTTGAAGAAGAGCTTCTGAAGGCAGCGTCTGAAGAAGAGCTTCTGAAGGGAGAGTCTGAAGGCAGCGTCTGAAGGCTTGCTTCTGAAGAAGTGCGTCTGATGAACAGTGCGTCTGAAGACCAGCTTCTGAAGACTGCGTCTGATGAACAGTGTGTTTGAAACCAGCTTCTGAAGAACTGCGTCCGAAGACAACTTCTGATGAACAGTGTCTGAAGCCAGTTCTGAAGAGAAGCTTCTGAAGTCTGAAACGCAGAAGTCAACAATTGCAACTGTCTACAGTAAAGTACTATACGGTCAGAACAGCTCTTTGCAACAGTTGTCTCCTTGGCCAAAACATTCTCCAGGTTTTAAGGAAACATTCAAATTCCATTCCTCTGTTTTCTGTGTTACGCACATAATCTCAGGAAGGAATTAATTGTTGGACATAGCTTCTATTGCAACGGCTCTTTGATGATATTTGGCTCTTCTCAACAGCTCTTTAATTCTCTATAAAGGATTGAAGGATTGAAGAAGAAGAACAAGACTCAATAGACTGAAAACGCAATGCTCTGTTTTCTGATACGCAAAACTGCCAAAACTGAAAGTCATCAAAATAACTTAGAAATTCTTACAAACTTCTTATCTTAGAATTTCTTAAGTATAGAGTCTTAAATCTGTGTTGTATTTTGTGAACACCACTGATTGTATATCAAGTGTTCAACTCAAACTTATTCTCTTGTATAATTTGTTTGCTTCAAAGTCTTAGACTGTGTGTCTAAGCAAGAAAGTCTCTTACTTTGTGTTTGAGCATAGGCAGTCTCTTACTTAGTGTTTGAGCAATTGGAAGTCTCTTACTTTGTGTTTGAGCATAGAAAGTCTCTTGCTTTGTGCTTGAGCAATTGTAATCTTTGTGATTATAGTGAAAATCTCTTGTAAGTGACAAGGTGACTGGACTACTTACGGATTGTGGAAGGAACCAGGATAAACTGCTTGTGTCTCTCTCTCTCATTTACTTTATACCCGCTGCAAACAACTATGAAAATATTTCAGAATCTGATCAACATCTGATTCTGAACTAACCTAAGTTTTTGAGAAAGAAAATAAAAAGCCAACACAATTCATCCCCCCTTCTTGTGTTTTTCTCACCTTCAGTCATGCCATTTCATGCATGAGGAACCAAGACATGAACATAGCTGACTATGTTCCAGATTATTACAAGAAGGACCAATATGCAGCATGCTACAGCAGTGTCATCTATCCAGCTAATGGGCAATGTTTATGGCAAAGGACTGATTATGGTGATCTTCAGCCACCACCCATAAGAAGGCAACCTGGCAGGCCAAAGAAGAAAAGAAACAAGGATGCTAATGAGTTACTTGATCACAGTCAACTAAAAAGGGCAAGATGGGGTATGAAATGCAGCAGATGCAAGAAGAGTGGACATAACAAGTCCACCTGCAAGCTTCCACCACCTCCAGCTGAAGGCTCATCAAGCCAAAATGTCCCTGCTCAAGCTGAGGGCACAACTGTGCAGCCTCCACCACCACCTCCAGCTGAAGGCTCATCAAGCCAAAATGTCCCTGCTCAAGCTGAGGGCACAACTGGTGCAGCCTCCACATCTGTGCAGCCATCTGCTGCAACTCAGCAGTCAAAAACCAGGAAAAGGAAGGACAAGGAGAAAGTTTCTTCAACACAACCAACAACAAATGGTAAAAAGAAGAAAATGTCTGCTAGAGCAAAGGGTTCAGTTTCAACCCAACATTAGCTAGGTGTCTAACTTGACTGTTTTTTTGGTATTATGCCTAAGTGCATATATTTTGATGTAATGACAAAGTGCTAGATACACTTTAGCTTTTAATGTTATTTTGATGTAATGACCAAGTACTAGATACACTTTAGCTTTTATGTCTATTTTGATGTAATGACCAAGTGTCAGATACAATGTTACTTTTATGCCTATTATGATCGAATGAATCAGTATGTTATTACCTTATCATTATGCCAAAACTTAGTTCCAAGTCCTACATAACAAGGCAATTTGGTATACATTACAGGCAATTTCGGTATCCATTTTGGTATACATTACAAGCACTTCTTTTTAAGCCAAACCATCGTTTTGTTATACGTACATTACAGGCAACATCATTTTGGTATTGATTAAGGTCATTTTTTAATGTAAATTTACACAACATTTCAACTTTCATTCAACTCAAAATACACAACTTTTTCATAATGCCAAATCAACTTCTTTCAATCATTTCATAATTTCAAAATTACACAACATTCAAATTACACAACAAAGTACTGCATTCTAACTTTCAATCACAAAGTACTACATTCAAACATTCTTCCTATTTCAAGTACACATGACTCCATCTGCCACTAATCTTGCAAAGTTGTATTGTTCCTAACACTAGGCGAACACCAAAACATGATAATCCAAAAATCATTGAAATCTTCAACAAAGATCTTGTCTTCTCCAATTCAGTCTTCAACTTTGTATTCTTTTTCTGCAGCTTTACAATCTTCAATTCCCTGTCATCATTGACCTCTTCGTCCACTAACTTGAGGAAACTACAACCTTTATCATATTTATTTTTGTAGTTTCTGCACCCCCAGAACTTTTTCCCACAGTTTGGATTGTAGCTATCAGTTACAATTCGTACTACAGTTTCTTCTCCACACCTGCATTCTGTTTTTGCTCTATTTCTCAAATTCGAACCAACAGACCCAGCTGATTGACCCATTTGATTTGACATTTCTCAGATTCGAAAAATTTGAAGGATTAGAAGGAGAAGAGTGCGTTACGATTTCAGGAAGGAGATAAGAGAGATTCGAGGAAGGGATTGAAACTGGTTGGGATTTTGGTTGAAAAATCCCTATTTTTGGAAGATTTCGAAGAGAAAGAGAGAGAGGGAGAGAGGTAGAAGAGAGAGGATTGGTGGAAGGAGAAAGAAGAAAGAAGATGAAAGAACCCTAATTTTGGGGGATCTGAAAAAGCCAAGCCTTATATACGTGCCACGTTGGATGCTCCACGTGTGCACTCACTAACGGCAAAGTGACTTATTTGACAGAAAGGACTTTTTTGAATAACGGAGGAAAACCAAGGGGACTAAAATGTTGATTTTTCGAGATAGGGGACTAAAATAAAAACTGTAAATTATTTAGGGGACCAAATGACCAAATAAGCCTAATCAAAACATGTATGCAAAAATAAATTCAATAATATGAATCGTGCACTTGACTTGTGCTCATAAAAAATAGTTGAAGGACCGTTGTTTAAATAAATCTTTTAAAGAGATTCAAACTCAATTTGATATATTTACAGGATTAGAAACTTATTGAGCCCCTTGTCAAAAGGCCTTTTTTATGAATACAATCTATAAGCTCCCAACCTGGGGCCGTTTGTTTTGCTTTTTTTTTTTTGAAAAAAAATTCTCTTTTAACAAAAAAATCACTTTTCTTATTTTAACAGTGTTTGTTTTAGATTTTAAAAAACCTATTTCGTTCAAAAAAAAATATCATTTTTAACCTATAAATAATAACTATTTATGTAATTTTTCCAAAATATGTTTTTTCAAAAAACAAATAAAAACATAAGAACTTCAAATCTTAAAAAATTGGGGGGGGGGGGGGGACCACTGCCACCCCTAGCCCCCATGGTACTTCTGCCCCTGCATATTCTCATTCTAAGAAATTTCCTCGACTTTTTGAACCTCTTTGTCTTGAGCGTCGAAGTGTCTTTGGAGGTACACCCCCACGCTGATGGCGAATCTGTTCCAACCACCGCAACAATTGCTTCACACCATCTTCAGCCAATTCAAATGTTCAACGCAAGAACACGTATCTTTCAAAAAATTTAAATAGTTTGTGCAGTCATGTTTAATACATTGTAAAATTCTCTTTAGTAAAAGTTTAGAATTTTTTAACAAGATGTTTTTAGTAGGGACAATTTTTTAAAATTTTTAAGTTTTTTATACTTAAAAGTTTATGTCAATTTAGCTGATGTTTAAAAATTCTAAATTGCAATGAAGAGATTTTTATAATAATCAAAACATGTATGCAAAAATAAATTCAATAATATGAATCGTGCACTTGAGTTGTGCTCATAAAAAATAGTTGAAGGACCGTTGTTTAAATAAATCTTTTAAAGAAATTCAAACTCAATTTGATATATTTACAGGATTAGAAACTTATTGAGCCCCTTGTCAAAATGCCTTTTTTATGAATACAATCTATAAGCTCCCAACTTGGGGCCGTTTGTTTTGATTTTTTTTGGAAAAAACTATATCTTTTAACAAAAAAATCATTTTTCTTATTTTAACAGTGTTTGTTTTAGATTTAAAAAAAAAAACCATTTCGTTAAAAAAAATATCATTTTTAACCTATAAATAATAACTATTTATGTAATTTTTCCAAAATATGTTTTTTCTAAAAACAAAAAAAAACACAAGAACTTCAAATCTTAAAAAAAAAAATTCATCCGTTCTATAATAAGTGACTTATTTATAAAAAAAAATTTCCTTAAATAAATGATCCATTTCACTTTTTAATACAATATTAATTATTATTTTTTCAATTATATGTTTTAATAAGGAGTAATAATCATTTTGGTCCTTGAATGTCTAATGAGTGTAGATGTAATTGTCTCTCAATTTATCATAATTATTAAATAGTCTTTGATTGTGCATTATGTTAGTCAAAATAGTCTCTTACGCTAAAATGTTTCGTTAATATTATCATATTAGTCTCTATATATACTTACTTATTGTCATACAAGTCCCTCTAATAATTGTCATATCAATCATCCCAATTTTGAAATAACTTGAGCTTTTCTTAAAACCTGTAACAAATCATCTCAAAAATTTTGAAACAAAATTTTGAAATAGCTTAAAAATCTCAAATTTTTTAAGCTATTTTTTATGGAAATAGCTTATCATAAGCACTTATATATGATAAGCCCTTATGCAATAAGCTGCAAATTACAATTAGCTAGGAAGGAGTCATGACTCAATTAACTTGTTATATAAACTGGGGTAGGCTAATATGTATTCACATCTCTATCTCCCTGTCATCCATTACATCAAGGGGGAATTTTTCCTCCTGTGTGTCTAGAATGACTTTGATTGGTTATTGTATTTTTGTTTTAAAAATGATTCTGAAAAACTATTTTTAAGAAAGAAAAGAGTGTATAGCAATGTTTTTAAAACAGTTTAGAGAAGAAAAAAAACTTTTCGGTAGATGCGTTTGTGTCTTAAAAATAAAAAATCCTTGCATTTTTTTAATAATTTTTTTTTCAATTATGTGGAAGAATTTGTTTGATATATTTTTGAGATTGACTACATTCTATTGCAAATAGAATAGAATTAATTAATATTTCACTTTTTAACTTCTACGATATAAATGTCTGTTAACTTATATTATTTATTCTTTTTTTCTTAAATGTGTTTACTTTAACTCGCTAATAAAAAGATGTGAGACTCTTAAAACATACCATTGTGAGACACTTCCAAAGTAGTTCATGAGAGTATTCACAAAGAGCATAAAAAACGAGTAAATTATAACTCTTCTCTGAAGATAAGTTTGAATTACACTTCTCTCTCATCTTTTGTTAAAATATACAATTCTCTTTCTTGAGAAATAAATTTGTAGTTAAAGTCATGCTCCCCTCCCTAATAAGTAAACATACATGCTCCCCTCCCTAAATAAAAAAGAAGTATACATTAATAAGCAAGTTTTAAATAAATTTATTTGATATGACAAAAAAAAATGGCGAATTAAAAAGTGAAATTGCATAAAAACAACAAACTCATATCCCAATATAATACTTTTCCTTCAATACAACACTTGATAATGGTAAAAATAAAATCAGTATGTTTTATAACACATGACCTAAATTCTTGTCAAAAAAAAAAACTAACACCTAAATTGAATAATACCGACCAAACTTTTATATTTTAAGGTTAAATCAATGTTAAATTGCAAACTCGTTAACTCTAGTAATATTAGGATTACTAAAAAAAACCCTCGTTAACTCAAATGTATCAAAAGCGATAGTACTCACAAGAGTTAACTCGTTTTCGTGATCTAGAATTATAAACTCGTAAGAGTTTATGAGTTAATTATAAAGTTTGACAACTTTGCACTAAACACTACGTAACTGTAACAAAAAAAACATCACGTAACCAATGCGACCTTCACAAGTTTTTGTCACATGAGCACTTAATGACATGTCATCATATCCGTTAAACATTTGATACCAACAGTTATGAAGGGACCAAAATTACATAATATGAAATTTTTTATGACTAAAGTTGTGGTTTTAATAAGTGTGTTGGTAACACGTTTGAGCATTGAAAACACACGTTTGACACTCTCAGACGTGATTTTTTGCTTTTTAAGATGTTTGGGTTGTTTGAGTGAAAATCAATTTTCCTCTCAAAACATGATTCCAGCTGAAGCTACAATATGGAGCTTTTGCGGTGGGATTGAATCGATTTTGAATTTTAAAGATGTGTGACATGTTTATCTTCCTATATTACCCTTGCCTTCTTTGTAACTTGCTTTCTGATTTTTTAAGATCCGCTTTACTGTTGTTGTGCCAAGACTGACGATAGGTTGAAGAAGATGGTACTTGGGCTCCTATTTAGGTTTAACTCACTGGCCCATTAAATTTCTATCATAGGCTTTCTATTATTATTTTTTATTTTAATTTTTTGGTGAAGATTTGCTTTTCTTCTTTTGCTGAGAGGATTTTTTTTATTGTTAAAAAAAGTTAACATAATTTAATGAAAAAAGAAATTAACTAATGTAAAGAAGGTTTATAAACATATAAATTTTTTACTTATTACTTAATAATTTTTTTTTGGTTTAAACGTTTTACTTAATAAAATTATTATGAAGGAAAATAATCACATTTAAATATAATAGTAATGTAATTTAAGTTGGGACCTATTTTGGTAATTATGGACTTAAAAGCAATTTTGATTCATCCTATCCAAACAACATTAATTCATAAGAATCACTTTTAAATGAGTGTATCCAAACATAAATCAATTCACATCTAACTCACTTTAATTAAAATCAATTCTCTCAAACTCAATTCTATCAAAATCAATTTTGTCCACTGCCAAACCAAACACACACTAAATGGTGAACCAAAAGTGTGAATGGATTTATTCTTCTACAACTTTAGCTTGTATAATGGCATTTCTATGAAAGTGCTCTTTGTAACACTGCAAATCCCTTGCTTGGACCGTCCCTGCATTCATAAAGAGTCACGACCCCAACATAGAATAGACATCACCAAATAGTAGAAATTCATATTTTTTTTTTTAAGAAGCCAAATAGTAGAATTCTTATGAGCAAGCATGTTATGTCGACCATATAGGTCAAACATTACAAGTCACGTCAATCAATTAGAGAAATAGTAGTATTTCATAGTTTTATAGAGTCTTGCCAAGAAAAAACTCCATCTGCAGACACCAGTTAGCTCTAAAGCCCCGATACTCTAAAAATGGTGAAGAATCGTATCCGACACGTATCCGATACCGATACGTCTCGATACGTCCTGATACGCGTATCGGAGAAGTATCGGCCAATTAATATTTATTTTTTTGAAAAAAATGACCGATACGTGTCGGATACGGCCAACTTATACTCCGATACAGCTAACTTATACTCCGACACCGATACTTCTCTTACCTATTTCATTTTTAAAAAATAAAAGAATAAGAAACAAAAATACATTAAACCGACAACACTATCAAAAACATTTGTCTCTTCTAACCCCTAAAAAATATGGTTTCTCGTCAACCACTGAACGATAGTTATTCTCTTCTCTCTAATGTTATGTTTCTTCTGTTCTTCTCCCTTTAATATCTTCTTCTCTTTTTTTGTTCTTCTCTCTAATTGGGAGAAAATGTTGTTTTTAAATTATTTGTTTTCAATCTCAAATAGTGTTAACTATTAAGTAGTCAACATCAGACAATGATGTTCTTTTTTGATACTACTAATGATGTTCTCCATAAATTGAATAATACTAATGATGTTTAGCTATATTTAAATTTGTGCAGAAAAAATATGTAATTGTCACTTGTTTTGATTATTTTTATTGATGTGGATGTTTGTTTATTATCATTTTTAGTTATGTTTATACATTGTGCACTTATACTATTAGTTTTAAATTTAATTTTTTAATAACGTATCGAGGACGTATCGTATCGGGAGTTTTGAAAAATTTCTCGTATCGGTATCGTATCGTATCCGTATCGTGTCAGGTATCGGGGCTTCATAGCCAGTTAGTACTCTTCATTAGCATTTTTGTATTATTCCAAATGTACTAAAAATAAAATAAATTGATAAAATATTTGTTAATTAAATAAATGAATTCTTTTTTTGGACGTACGATTTTTGAGTAACAAGTTATATATCTATCTATTATTATCTCCTAATGGGGATCGAACCATGTACAACATGCTTCCATGTCACAACTCTTACCACCAAGGTACTGATGTTTTTTATAACATGCAATTGCTTCAATGTTATGTATTCAACACAAATTTCGAGTCCTCTTTCTTTCAATCTCACAATCCAATTTCCGGCCCTCCTTCTTTCAATCTCACAATCCCTAAATCATTTCTCACTCACTTTCATCTCTCTCACCATCATGCAATTGAACCTAATAACCATAACTCCACCTTTTTTGACGGACCTAATTAATTTTTATGAAAAAAAAGGTTTGCAAGGAATTGAATCAGGTAGCACATGAAAATGTCATTTTTTTTAAAAAGTCACTAACGCCGTTGCAATTCCTTTTTTGATAGCAGTTCCTTTTCATTATTAGCGGTTCCATTTCATTATTATTATTATTATTATTATTTTTCTTTCGATTACCACATGGCAGTTCCTTTTCATTATGTATTTTTCTTTCGATTCCCACATATCAATTTCTTTTCCTTTTTATTTTTATAGATTTAACAGCTTTTGCGGTTATGACCAATTTCTTGATGCAAGCTTTTGTATATATTTTTTCTTTTGATTTGTCATTTTTATTGCAGTCCATCTTTTGTTTTTGTTGTTTTTCGAGGTAGTTTGATAACATAATACTGACTGTAACTATAAAAGTGATAATATAGTCAATTTGATAGTTATATATGTAGTTCTACAAAACCCGTGCATCGCACGGGTTAGAGTCTAGTTATTATAAAATGGAGAATAGTGTGCAAACCCTATTTCCCAACCCTAATACTCAATTTGTCTATTTTACCCTTATTTTTTACCACCTAATTCCAATTTTGCCCTCTCACTCACAATAAAATCATATTAAGCTCATCATGTCTATAAGTAAGGTAAAGAATGAAAACAAACGTTTCAATAATGGAGAGACAATAACATTGAATTAATTAAATGGATATATTCAATTACCTTGAGTAGAACATGTCTTTCAGTATTCCTTACGCAAGTTTTTCAACTTTATCCGTTTTTAGATATTTTCAACTTCAACAATTGTTTCCCTTCTATTTTTCTATTGTAGGTATAGGGTGTAGTGACTTCGTATCGACAATACACATAGGTACCTATTTTGAAGGTGTTGCAGTTGATGTTATTTTGTGTTTTACATTTTCGTTATACTCCCTCCGTTCCTTTTTAAGTGTCTCTTTTAAAGAAATTTTTTGTTGCTATTTAAGTGTCACTTTCAAAATTCAATGCAACATTAAATGTTGTTTTACCAGTGTTACCCTTAGTTATTTATTGCAGAGACAGAAATATATGAAATGAGATATTAAATGAATAAGGCTATTATAGTAAAAGTAAAAATTATTGTATCAAAAGTAGTAACATTTATTGATTGTCTTGGTTTGTGTAAAATATCAAAAAGTGACAATTAAAAAGGAACGGAGGTAGTATCTTTTACGGCCCCGTCTCCCGTGCGCGACCTTCATTGGTCATGTACGGTGAAAGACCAACTTTTTTTTTATTTCGTGCACGGTCGTGTATTAAAAAGCACGGACCGTGTTTTTTTTTTCTTTCTAGATTTTAATAAAAAACCGTGCATTAAAAGCACGGACTGTGCAAAAAAACACAGACTATGCAAAAAAGCACGGACCGTGCTTTTTTTGTTGTTTTGTTGTTTTGTAAACGCACGGTCCGTGCTTTTCCTCTAACTTGGACCAAATTTTTTCAATAAAACTTTCTTGAATGCAACTAATTATTTTTCAATAAAACTAAGAATGCTCAACCTCTTGAATGCAACCTCTTGAAGCATATAATATATTTTGTGCATTATGCCATACTTTGTCAATTACTCTTATATTTTTCAATAAAACTAATTATTGTTATATATTTAGAAAACTAAAGTTTGTGTTTTTTTTAACAAAGTTTGTTTTCTTTTTTAAAAAAAAATTGTTTCTTGTTATCTTCAAATTTAAACAAAATTTTGTTACCTATAATAATGGTCCCATGAAGAGTTAAAATTCTATAAATAAGATGAGTAGTAATTGTTAAAAATTTCAAGGCCAAAGTAAAATAACACATTTGAGAGGAAAAAAAATAAAAGACTCCATGAATATTCAAAAGGAAGAAAGAGTAGACAACTTATTGGAAATTGACTTAAAATAATTAAAGAGATGTGCACAATATTTAGAAAATTGACAATTTTTTTGTTATGAGAGAGAAAGTGCTAAAAAATATAAATTTGTTGGAGAAAGAGATAGTAACTAACAATTGTTTATTGCGAGAGAAAAATAAAATATTAAATTTATTGGAAAAGGAAAGTGTGTGCAAAAAAATAAGAAATTAGTGGTGGATTAAAATGAGGGTATAATAGGAAGAAAATGTGCAAAAATACACTTCGCTAATTTGATGCTAATATTCTAAAACGACACTTAAAAAGGAACGGATGGAGTATATTATGTGTTAAATTTGGTCCAAGATAGAGGAAAAGCACAAACCGTGCGTTTACAAAACAACAAAACAACAAAAAAAGCACGGTCCGTGCTTTTTTGCACAGTCCGTACTTTTAATGCACGGTTTTTTATTAAAATCTAAAAAGAAAAAAAAAGCACGGTCCGTGCTTTTTAATACATGACCGTGCACGAAATAAAAAAAAAAAGTTGGTCTTGCACCGTACATGACCAATGAAGGTCACGCACGGGAGACGGGGCCATCTTTTACCTATTGTTTTGCTTTGCAAATGTTCCATTCATATACTCTTTTTTTTTTTTTTATCTTTTGTTGGATGAAATTTCCTGTATTAATCCTTTTGCGATAACATTTGATTTTTGCTGTTGCGGTAAATGTGTGTTCTTCTTAGAACTTTATTTCTTCACAAATATTTTTTTTTGTAATTCTCAAAATAAAAATATTTGGTTTTGATTACAAGATCATCAGGTATGAGAGGGAATAGAAAAAATTATTGTAGCACTAAGCTTCTTTCTTTGGTTTTCATGGGTTAACCAAAAAGGTGAACGTGGTTGAACCAACGTTGTATAGAAAGTTCCATAAATATTATGAAAATTTAACGTAATTTTTTTAGGATAAAAATAAAAGAGGTGAACATGGTTGAACACTCAACTTATGGCTTCAAGGAATACACAATGAATATAATATACTGTTCATCTATTTGATGAAAATAATTATTCTATGACAGTCTCCATGCCTAACGTAAGTTATTCATATTTTGTATCACAGTTGTAATTTTCTGAACACCATGCATTTAAGTAAAGAGTTTAATCATATTGTATATGTGATTGCAGCCGCTAAAGTAGAGATATGAGACATCAAATTAGAGGTGGAAACAAGAAGGTTTAAGTTAATGTAGGTTTATTAGTTATTGAAGGAAATAAATTGTGATTAGATGAAAACAATTACAATCTAGGCTCTCTTTCTGTTTTATCGATGTCGAGGTCGAATAGCTAGGTAGCTGTATCTACACCACACATAAAACGATTCGCAAGGATTTTTATGAAGAGCTTGAGAAAGAATATTAGACTAAGCAACACAAATATATATCTATCTATATGTATGTATATTCGATTTTTGGTTATATAAAAAAAAGGCCAAATATATCTTTTGGTCTTTTAAGTTTGACAAAAATATCGGATTAGTTCTTTAAGTTCTTAAGTTTTAAATAGGTCATTTAAGTTGTTAATTTATTACACCGTTACCTTATAAATGACCTATTTGAAACTTATAAATTTAAAAAACTTCAAATAGGTACATTAAATTAACAATTTAAAGGACTTATTTGAAACTTAAAAAATTTAAAGGACTAATCTGGTATTCTTGTCAAACTTAAAGGACCAAAAATGGTATTTGGCCAAAAAAAATAAAACAACTAAAAACAAAAAACAAACTAAATCTAATCTAATCTATAGATACTTCTAGAAAATAGAAACTAAACTTTAAAATCGAATCTTTTTGTGATTTTTGAAAATAAGATAAGAATAGGAAAACTAACCTGATTTAAAGAAAAAAAAGGGCTAAAATGCACTTTTGGCCCAAACTTTTTAAAACTTGCGATTTTGGCCCCCTAGTTTGGAAATCACACTTTTAGCCCCCAAGTTTTACCCCTTTTGCAAAAGCTAGACCCCCTCTTAATTTTGACCGGTCAATGCTGATGTGGATGACATGTCACATGCTGATTGTATAAATATTGATGATTGGATATTTTTTTTATTTAACTATCAATAACAATTCATTTATCATTTTTTTAAATTAAAACTCAACAATCTTCATCTCAACAATATTCATCTTCTAGTCCCATGTTCATACTCAATCTTCAATATTCATCACATACACAGTGTCGCTTCATCACCCAAACCAAATCCCCAATCCTCAAAACAACAAAATCATCAATCTGAACAATGAATTCCAGAAAATCATGAATCTTCATGACCCAAACCAAATCCAGAAAATAATCAATCAATCTGAAGGGAAAACAAGTTGCGAGTGATGAAGTGAGCGTTTTGAAGGTGGTGAAGAAGGAGGCAGTAGTCTCGCCTGGGAAAGAAAGGTGAATCGAAGGATGCGACCAAGAAGACAAACCAATGTTGTTGTCTTGTCGCATCAGAGATCGAGGATTCAAGTTAAGTTGAAAGAGGTTGAAGAGATTCAGCTTCGTTGGAAAGAGGAGGTAGCAGTGGAGAAAGAGAAATCCGGCTAGGTTGAGGTTTCACCGGCGAAGTTGAACAAAAAAATAAATGAAGAAGAAGAAGAAGAAGAAGAAGTTGTTGAGGGGAAACTGACGAACAAGAAAAAATCAGCGTTGGATGAGAAAAGTGAGATGAATCAGGTTTGGCGAGAGAAAAGAAGAAGAAGTAATGCGATTGTTATATTTTTTTGTTTTTTAAATTTGTTTTATTTTATGTTATGTAATTTTTAAAAATAATAAAAATTGTTTTTTAAATGTGTCATATCAACATTGATATGTCAAAATTAAGAGGGGGCCTAGCTTTTGCAAAATCTTCTTAATCTTCTTAAATGTGTCATATCAACTTATGTGTCATATCACCTTCTGACATACCTCTAAATACCGTCTTAATTTTGCAAAGGGTTTAAAATAAACAAAATTAAGAGTTTAAAATAAAATAATTCATTAATCCCTAGTGTCACAGATCAGAACATCGACTCGATAAAGACTCGCAAAAGCAATAAATAAACGAGTAGGCTCCAAAGTCATCCTTAGAGATTCACTGCTACTAAGCTTCTTCTTCCTGCAAATCTACACCACAAGGGTGTATGCATCTAATCCGCAATTGGGGTGAAAATATATCCAACATAAGAAATGCATAAATACATGTATAGATTCAGATAAAAGATCACATCACTTACACATAAACAAGCATATATATCACATCCAGTCAACATTTATATTTTACCGTACATATTCATTTAATGGGATCAATAGACATCAAATCAACATCTTATAATAACATGTAAACATCAACAATATTTATGAATATCTAGTAAGCATTTAACAAGATACAAACCATTCACTCATAACCATATAAAAAGACAACATCAAATATAACATCTTTAAATGGTCTCACATCTTTAAATAAACACATCTTTCAATTACACATCTTCAAATAGACTTGTTGTTATATATGCAATGTCCCTAGCTTGATTTTATATGCACCTTGAACTAAACCTATCACCATCGTCAAATATTTTGGACATCAGAGGTATGTTACTGATTTTGTCCACACCATCGTTAAATAGACTCGACTATGAATGCATGAACGCTAAGCAATCACCTCAACAATACACATCACTCAATGACTCGACAATACACATATTTAAATAGCATCATCGTCAAATACAACATCGTTAAATAGCACATCAATTACACATCGTTAAATACTTATATATATATATATATATATAATTATGGGAAAAGATTAATGTGAAAATAACAATGGGTGAAAAGAGTTTTGAAGGAAAAAAATATTTTATAAAATTTTATCAAGTATGTTAATTTCAATAATTTTTGTATAATGAGCTATTTGGTTTTTTTTTTTAGAAATAAAACATTACTTGTTTTTTTTTTTAGAAATAAAACATTACTTGTTTTTTTTTTTAATTTCAGCCAAGGTGTTGACTAATTGAAGTTTAGTCCAACTAAGATTTTGACTAACTTGATCTTTCTTTCAACTAAAGTTTTTAGTAATTGAAGTTTAGTTCAAATAAGGATTTGACCAACATAATTTTTAGTTCAAGTAGGTTTGAACTAACTTATTCTTTAGTTTTGACTAATTGATGTTTAGTTCAACTAGGGTTTGAACTAACTTATTCGTTCGTTAAATTAAGATTGAACTAACATAATTTTTAGTTCAATTAGGATTGAACTAACTTATTCCTTAGTTTTGACTAATTGATGTTTAGTTCAGCTAGGGTTTGGACTAACTTATTCTTTATTTAAATTAGGATTGAATTAACATATTCTTTAGTTCAAATTAGGATTGAACTAACTTCATCTTTAGTTCAACTTTGAGTAATTGATGTTTAGTTCAACTAGGGTTTGAACTAACTTGTTCTTTATTTAAATTAGAATTGAACTAACATATTCTTTAGTTCAAATTATGATAGAACTAACTTATTCTTTAGTTCAACTAGGGTTTTGACTAATTGATGTTTAGTTCAGCTAGAGTTTGGACTAACTTATTCTTTATTTAAATTAAAATTGAACTAACATATTCTTTAGTTCAAATTATGATAGAACTAACTTATTCTTTACTTCAACTAGGGTTTTGACTAATCGATGTTTAGTTCAACTTGGGTTTGGACTAACTTATTCTTTATTTAAATTGGGATCGAACTAACATATTATTTAGTTCAAATTAGGATTGAACTAACTTCATCTTTAGTTCAACTTTGAGTAATTGATGTTTAGTTCAACTAGGGTTTGAACTAACTTATTCTTTATTTAAATTAGAATTGAACTAACATATTCTTTAGTTCAAATTATGATAGAACTAACTTATTCTTTAGTTCAACTAGGGTTTGGACTAACATATTGTTTAGTTCAATTAGGATTGAACTAATTCTTGAGTTCAATTAGGATTGAACTAACTTATTCTTTAATTTAATTAAGATTTAACTAATTTGATATATAGTTTAATTAAGATTTAACTAATTTATTCTTTAGTTTTTTTTTCGAAGAATTATTCTTTAGTTAAATTAGGATTGAACCAACTTATTATTTTGTTCAATTAGGATTCAACTAACTTATTCTTTAGTTCAACTAGGATTTTGACTAATTGATGTTTAGTTCAACTAGGGTTTGGACTAACTTATTCTTTATTTAAATTAGGATTGAACTAACATATTCTTTAGTTTAAATTAGGATTGAACTAACATATTCTTTAGTTCAATTAGGATTGAACTAACTTATTCCTTAGTTCAATTAGGGTTTTGATTAATAGAAGTTTAGTTCAACTAGTCTTTGAAATAACTTAATATTTAGTTCAATTATGATTGAACCAACTTATTCTTTAGTTCAACTAGGGTTTTGATTAATATTTACCATTTTTTTAGGGAACTCATAATACCAAAAATATTACTAACAATATTTTATTATATATTAGGGTTAGGGTTAGATTTTATTAAAAAACAATTTTATCATAATTTCCATCATGTTGTCTGTCATCTATTTATATAGCCTTCTCTCATAGTTAGATCAACCAAACTTTTATTTTCCCCACTTCATTGTCGTTCATAACAAAAACCCAAACCCATTTTTCATTTCATGGCATCCTCATCTAACAGTTCAAGTCGTCCTCAACCATGGATTCGTTACAATAACAAGGACTGTTTTTGCGGCAGAGAGTGTGAGATCGTGATTTCGGTTTCAGATCCAAATCCGAACAGACTTTACTATGCTTGCAAACTCAACAAATGCAAGTTCTACAAGTGGTGTGAACCAGTGAAAGAAGATTCATCTTCTGAGCTACCAGATGAACTTGATTTTGATAGCAGGTTTGGAAAAATCGAAGAGGACGTCAACGACATGATCGTGATTCATGCTGCTGAGATGGAAGATATGAGGGGTGTGATTCGAGAAACTTATTTGTCAATGAAGAAGGAGTTTGATGAAACAACTGCTGAGTTGAGAAAGTGTTTTGAGAATGAAGTTTATGAAATGAAGAAGAGTTTGAGACTAAAACTGAATCTGTGAGAACCGATCTTAAGCTGATAGATGAAACAATGAAGATGGATATGGAAAAGCATGGACAAATAGTGTGCATCATTCATCTTTTAACAATTGCTATGATTTTGATTTTGGGTTGTATGTTGTTTAACAAACTAGCATGATGGGTTACTGGTAATGGAATCAAGGTTTGAAACCAAAGAATGAGATATAATGTTCTTGTCAAGAATTTGTTTAGAAGTAATATGTATTGCTTAATGTTAATTATGTTTAATTTTTGTCCTTATGTAATGGTTAACTATGAAGTAATGAAAAATTATTTGTTCTATTAATGATCCTTGATTAAATTAAGATTGTTTATTTTTAATAAAATAAAGAAAGACAATAATAGGTTGCTTCATTCAAATGCCTTTAGTTGTTGTTGGTGGTGATAATAATAGTGTTATGTTAATGTATTTTGTGGTTGATGTTATTAAAAAATATTGCTTTATGAAAAACATTGAAGTTAGAAGTTAATAGTGTTGAAACAGCTTGAAAAAATTGACAGAAAAAATGCACGGTCTGAAGCTCAGACCGTGCACTTTTAAGCTTTTGGCCAATTAAAATGCACGACCATGTTACAAGGCAAAATGCACGGTCGTGCATTAAAACGCACGGACCGTGCGTAAGTTCCTGACATTGTGTTTTAATATGTGCACGGTCTAGATTGTAATTCACAAAAAACAGACGGTCTTGTGTTATAAACGCACGAACCGTGCTCTTCCTCCTTGATAGACATCCTCCTAAACTAAAACAGATATCTCTGAATTTTTAATTAATTCTTGACTATTTCTTCCAATACAAAAATCGTTACTGACAAATTAGTCTAATTGGTTTACTTACAAAACTAGCACTTAATGACAAGGATTCTCTGACACAATTTTATCAAAACAAATAATTCAAATTTTAAAAAAGATAAAATAATCTTAATCTTCTTGCAAAACAGCTTTGTTTGTTTTCAACTGTGTTATGCAGACTTCAAAACGTGTGGCAGGCTTCAAAACAGCTTTTTAGAAAATGACAGCTCTTAAGGTTGTTGTCCTTGGTCTCTATGTTGTCCTTGTGTTATCCAACAAGTGTCTAAAAACTGATATATATTGATAGAAATCAGAATGGGAACAAAAATTAATAAGAAAAACCACACCTTTTATTAATATTAAGGGTTAAATGTTAATTTCATCAAGACATAATTCATCACTTCCATATCACGTAAATGACAAGGTGGGGTGTTAATCCATCAGGCTAGATTGTGTATTTATCCATGACAAGGTATAATGGGGTGTATTTATCCATCAGACAATAAAGTGTAATACTGTAAAAAACTTATTTGAGGTCCTTTTGCATCATAGAATAGGTCAACTTATTTTTCTTGTCCTAGTATACTGCATTTTTACATGCCAACAATACTATATCACGTAAATGGACACTGTGAGGCTGTCATGCAAAAAGTTTATCTAGTATATGCATCACCAAATTTGCATTATTCATTTTTTTTTAAAAAAAGGTTGGAATTACCAAAGTGGGTACCCGATTTTACACTTTGAAAATTTGAGAGAGTAGAGTTAAACCATTCATTTTAATTTTCAACTCAGCATTGGGCTATCTACTAAAGGGGTTCTTCAAGAATGGAGCAAACATCTGGAATGGAAAACCCTAATGGTGAAAACAGCTCCAACTCAACAGATATGATGTGAGGCTCCTTATCCTTATATTATAACTTTCATCTCTTTTATTTATTTTTTTTGAAGTTTTTTTATATGGTTTACTTACAAACAAATTTGTAAATGACTTAGTGGGAATAATGCTATTGCTGAAAATGGAACTTCAATCAATGACCTTGCTGAACAAGTGAAACAACTAAAGGATGTTGTAAAGATGGCAGTTAAGAATATTGCAGTAAGTATACATGTCCAACTATGGCCTTTTCACGTTATTTTATTTTTTTAACACAAAAATTAACTATAATATGTATTTGTTTTATTAGGATCTTAAGAGTTTTATTGTGTCAAACAACTCAGTGGTTTTTGGTGAACTGCAACTAACTATGCTTGAGAACCAATCTTCTATCAAAAGCATCCAAGAGACACTTAAGTTGATAGAAGTGGCTATTTGCAGCAATGATTTTGTGTCCAAAGGTATATCTGAAAATGTCAAAGAAAAGACTTGTGAAGTATCTGATGTTGTTGTTGGGGAGAAGGAGAACACTGTCGAATTTGATGAACACATGGATCCAAATGGAAAAAGAAAGTGTACCGAGACAGATGGCCATGAAGATATCAACAACCTCAATTGGTTCGAACCCATTGACCTTTCTGATGATGAAGAGGACACCGTGAACAAAAGATTGCACCAAACTGTAGGTCACAATAAGTTTCAAAACATTCCAACACTTGAAAAACAACCACTTCCTGAGGAATGGACAAGTACAACGCACTTGAGAGATCTTGAAGACAAATCAAATGCTATGGCTCTTTCAAACTCAAATGTTAAGAGGTCAACTTCAAGCTTTGGTGAGTATAATCAGATAACTAAGAAATTGTTTCACAACCCTTCCCCAAAAAGTCAGAAGAAGAGGAATAACACATCTTCTACTGGAAAAAAAAAATCAACTCCTGGCTTTGGAGGCAACTCAGGTGGAAGGATAAAAATATACAAGAGTTTGCTCCCTAAGGTTAAATGCTTAATTATAGTTCATGATTTTAATTCGACTTGAATAAAAAAACACTCTTCATCTTTATTGATTTCTTTGTAGGGAATAAAATGGAATTTCCCAGTAACAACTGATATGAAACTTGATCTTCCTGAGTTACAAATTATTGCTTATGTGTATCCTGACAAAGACAAACAGTAAGATCAATCACAACTTTTTCCATTACTTTTTTTTTGCGTCTTTCATTTAAACTTTGTTTAACTTATTAAGTTTATTTTTATGTCAATGTAGAAAAAGGTTGGTGATATCCCAAGGGATAGAGGCATTTAGACATGACTTTGACACTCTTTCTCCTGGAAAAAGAGTGAACCAAAAGGTAAATATTTGTTAATGATTATGACATACTTGCTCCTGTAATAATAACCAACATGCCATATATAAGTTGTATTTTTTTTTACTCCACTTGTTAATTATTTGTTATCTACATATAATGACATTGGTTAGTAGGAGGGCAACATGGGTTCAAACAAATTATAACAGGGGATCTGTGTGGTATTTACCACCTTCTTTTGCGGTAAGTTATTTAGAAAGTTTAATAAGAAATATGATATAAATGTGAAGTTTGATTTGAGGATATAAATGTGTAATATAAATCTAGGAGGAAATTGCTTACATTACTTAACTGTAAGAGGTGTTTAAATAATCTTCAAATAATTCCAAGTCCAAAGAAATAATCTCAAGTTCAAATAATTTCAGGATGATGTTCTGTTAGGAAAGACTGTGGAGCATTTGATTCATTTGTATTGCAATGATTGGATGCAACCATATCGAAGGCTCAAATATGTATGATGATACACATATCAATGATTTAAAAAAAAAAAACGCAGCCATTAAATTTTATTTATAATACATGTTTTTACAATTTATGAACAGATATATGTTCCGATTAGTACAGCTGAGGATCACTGGTATTTGATGGTCATATCTTAGCAAAATGGAGTTGTATATCATCTGGATAGCTTCTGCGATTATGAGGATGTTGCACCGAGAAGGGCTACCTTGTCTAATCTTGTTAGTAACTTATTATAATGTTATTACATATATTAGTCAATACATTTTCCCCTATAAGTGTATTAAGTTAGTGTGTATCATTTTCTACAGTGCAAAATTTTGCAAAAAATGGTTGCTTCAAGCCTTTATGACACTTTTCTTGGAAGATATGTTACATTTGCTGAATGGCCGATTGAGGAAGCTAGAGGCATTCCTAATTGCGGCCACAGGTATATCTTACATACTTAAACATTATTAAGAAGATAAAAATACTTAATTACGTGAAAATACAATGAACATGTAAATTAATGTTGCGAATTTATTTTATTTAGTGACAATGCTGCTGTTTGGTTGATGAACTGGATTGATATGGACATGACTTTCACACCTAATATTCACGGAGAGGTATTGATATTTTTCATTATAAATACACTAACAAATAGCAATTATAAGTTTTCTTAAACAATGGCTAATTATATATATTTTTTGGTTTTGTAGCTCCATGAAAACATAGTTCGTGTTAAGACAGCTGCATACTTGTTGATTGGTCTATACAATGAGATAAGGGACCATCTTGTGGATCAGTCACAAACTTTTTGGGATATGATTTTCCCTTAGTGATGTTTGGAGGATATGGAGTCACTAGATTTCCTTAAGTTTTGTTGCTTTTATTTATGTAATTTTCTCATTTTCGTTGGATCACCCAAACATTGGAGTAGTTTCATCTATTTTGATATCAAACATGGGCTATTAAAGTTTTTGGACATCTGCAAAATGTGACCATATTTTACTGGTCCTTTTTTTTTTGTACAAGCAGAAGTCCTTATCCTTATATGATGAATTTGGTACGAGATTTTCAATTTAATGAAAGACATCGCAACTTGCACTTATTTTAAGCAGAAGTCCTTATCCTTATATGATGAATTTGTTACAAGGCAAAACGCACGGTCGTGCATTAAAATGCATGGACCGTGCGTAAGTTCCTGACATTGTGGTTTATTATGCGCACGGTCTAGGTTTTAATTCACAAAAAACACACGGTCTTGTGTTATAAACTCTTAAGTGAAGAATTTCACAAAAACACACATTTCCACACGCTACTAGATTCTCTCCATAGTTCAGTTAAAATAAGTGAAGAATTTATTATCACCACTTCCACAGAAGCTGTTGCTATGAACTCGCCAATTTCGATTTCAAAATAAACAAAAAAAAAGTACAAGTTGATGACCTTGAGTCATGTCTTAGTTTTAGCCATGTTTTTGATGTTGTTTTGTACATTTTAGAGAGTCTTTATTGGTTTCTCATGCTAAAAGTAAAATAGTTAGAAGGAATGGTCAAAGGCCAAGCAATTCTGGAACATGAAGATTTTGCAAGATTTTAAGAATTTTCAGAGTCTGAGTCTGAGTCTGAAGCCAGCGTCTAAAGTTCATCGTGCCACGATGGACCTGTGTCATGGCACGATGAGAAGATGGTCAGAAGCTGAAGATGGTCAGAAGCTGAAGTATCGTGCCACGATGGACCTATGTCATGGCACGATGAGAAGATGGTCAGAAGTTGAAATCCTTCAGAAGCTGAAGATGATCAGAAGCTGAAGTATTGTGCCACGATGGACCTGCGTCGTGGCACGATGAGAAGATGTTAGAAGTTGAAATTCTTCACTGGAATTTTCGTGCCACGATGGAGCTTTAAAAGTGTTGACCTATGTTTTATTGAGGCCATCGTGCCACGATGGACCTGTGTCATGGCACGATGGGTCAGTTTCAGAAACAAGGGTTATAAAAGCCAGGTGCATTTTGAGAACGAGGGTTGGATTTTTGGACGAAGAAACTGAGTATAATACAGGAGATTGACTGTGGAAAGGAGCTGTTCGATTCTAGGACACTGGAGTTGAAGCTTTCCATCCTCATTCTTATTGTGTAATGTCTCTTATTCTTGCTATATTGTGTAATCGAAACATGAGTAGCTAAATCCTCTATTGTTAGGGATAAGATTAGCTAGATAATGACTTTTGCTTTGTGACCTTAATTTGATCATTGAATAAGTTTATTGAATCATATTTCTAATCTTGAAATTCAAACAAGTTTTATTTTCCGCAATTTTCCATTATTGTTATTAACAAACTTCGTACCCTTTTGTTCAATTGAGTTCTAAAAATTACATTCTGATAGTTTAACGCAGTCCTCGAGTTCGACACTCGGTTTACCGTTTTACTTTACTACTTGAACGATTTCGTCCACTTGCGAAAATCGCCATCACCAGTACTAGTATACTCTTGTGGAATATCATAAACTCAATTTTCACCAATAATGATAATTCAATAAATCACAGCTGGTACAAACAATGGATGTGAATGAATACACAATAAGTGGAAAATTAAATGGTCTCTGACTCAAGGCCTTAATTTAATGCTTACAAGACTTGTGAACTACTATAATTACACAGAATCATAATCACACAACTAATGATAAAATATTTGGTCCATAATGATACTAATAACCAACATCACCAACACATTTGCATCTTCAATACATGTCCTGTAGAATTACAAACACAAACAGGGTGTAAACAACCATTTCTAACAATTACAAAATAATGCATAAATTTTTTTAATTGGGTTTATTGAAAAGAACTAACCATATCAACATTTCCGACATCGCCAAACACCTCACACTCATCGTCATATCCATTGTTAATGGCATTGGATTCAGCTTGACTACCAAATGGATTCTGAGACAGAACGGGACAAGACTTGCGATAATGACCTTCAATCCTACATATATCGCAAGTTTGTGCTTTCTTACCATGGTCTTTTCGTTTGGTTTGTGCGGTTGATGGTGTTGCACCACATCCTTTAGTTCTAACCCTATTTGGGTTCAGCGACGTCTCCTCAAAAAAGACAGGATTAGGAATGTAGGATGAAACTTCGTCTGTGCATGCATTTTCTAGAACCTTGGTTTGATCATCAATTAAATCAAACGTACTACGCAAAAGTTTAGGCTTCCTACACTTCACAGCTGCTACAACCATCCTTTTACATCTTTCAACCATGTTTGTAAACTGACTTGTCATGGTAGGATCATTTGAAACATCCTTTTTAGGTGTATAAAAAGTGATTGAATCTTTTGCATTCTTGGTCCATCTCTTTAAAACAAGGCTATCCGGCAAGGTTACAATGTTTAAATACACTAAAACAGCTACCAAGTGTTCACATATGATGCCCAGGGATTCAAACCTTTCACATGAGCACTTGAAGGTGAGACTAGTTGGAGAAAATGAAACTTGCCATTCAACATGTGCTTTTGGGTACCTTATGACCGTATAAATATAACAAGAGAAAGTTTTCCTAGAATCAACAACAGTGCATGAGCATGCTCTACGTAGAGCTGGTTAGAATAAGAGAAACATCTCCCTCGTATACAACTCACCTGCAACTCTCTCAATTATAGGCAAAGGTGTTTCTAAAACAGGTTCCCAATGACTAGAACCAAAATCTGCTTCTAATTCTCTAAATCTCATGTAATTCAAACATCTAAAATACTATTTCAAGAAATCAAGCAAGTTGTTTTGGTAGTTGACATAACTCCCAAATTGTGCGTGAAGGCCTTCACATCGAGAAGTTGTACGAAATCCAGCAAAGAATTTACCACGGATGTGGGCAGTGACCCACATATGACGCTTATCATACATTTCTTTAACCCAATTGTGGTTTTCTAGTCCAAACTCAATGACCATCATATCCCACTTACGCTTAAACTCCCCAACGTCGTAGTCACCCAACATACATGATATGAATTTTTGCACAAATTGAATATTGTTGACATTGGTAGAAGCGTTACGTATCAGATGCCATGCACACAATCTGTGGTGACACTTAGGAAAGACTCTTCTAATAGCATTTCTCATTGCCAAGTCACCATCGGTTATGACTGATGTTGGACTTTTCCCATCCATTGATTCCAATAGTTGTTCAAGCAACCACACATATTTATGT
Source organism: Medicago ruthenica (assembly GCA_018208015.1). Taxonomy (NCBI): domain Eukaryota; kingdom Viridiplantae; phylum Streptophyta; class Magnoliopsida; order Fabales; family Fabaceae; genus Medicago; species Medicago ruthenica. The sequence continues at coordinate 35,772,352 of CM031374.1, forward strand.
TCTGTTTCATCACAAACAATAGCAGCACAAAATACAATACTATGGTTGTGGTGATTCACTCCAGAAAATACAACCAATGGACACATATACTTGTTCCTCTTGTATGTAGCATCAAAAGCAACTACATCTCCAAAAATCTGGTAATCTCTTTGTGCAGCACCATCACACCAAAACAAATGTAAAAGTCTTCCCTTATCATCAACCTTATGCCGCCAAAACATTGTTTCATCCCTAACTCGCATGCTTTCAAGATATTCACACGCGGCTTTGGCATCTACCGAAGAAGTTAATAGTTGTCTCTCTTGTTCATTGTACATGTCTTGCCTCCGAAAACCAACTCTTTGAAACCCACCAGCTTCACTAGCAAACAAGCCGAAAATATGGTTTGTCTTGATACCAATTTGTCGCATGTTGCTTGTAACACCCATACTAAATTATCTAGAATATTTAGCATGTGTATTAATTTGATACTGGGTACATTAAAATTTTCAATAATAATAACAATAATACATACAACTGAATGAGTACAAGTTGGCTCATTATACAATTATCCAAATTCATAACATACACTTCTGTATACATATATACCATCTGTCAGCCTCCTGAGCGTGTCCTTGACGAGCAACTGCACTCCATCCAGCATCTTCATGAAGATCTTCATCTGAAAACCACGTGGCTACCTGAAAACCTGCACCAGAAGGATAGGGATGAGACATAATGTCTCAGTGAGCTCCTACCCTACCTACTGTTGGCAACCACAGGGAACCTAGGGTCGCCGTGCCTACCTCGGCAATCTTGGGGAATATCTACGATCGCCAAGTCTTATCTTTACTTATTTCGCGATCAAGGGGGAGAACTAGGATCGCTGCATATCTTAATCTTATCTCATCATAGGCTAACTTGACTTATCTCATACTTAGTGATCAGGGGGAAAAACTATGATCACTTCTTATTACTAGGAACTAATTGTCCTATTTCTCAATACTTATACAAATAAACGTATTCATCTTTTCATATCTTAAAGTTAGAGGTTAGCGTTGAACAAACAATAATTATCTGGGTTCATTTTACGGAGTGCATCCGGGTGGAGTAACCCCGAAGTACATCTCCCTTCTAACCGGTGAAAATTCCTATCGTATTAGGCTAACACCGGACTCCTCTTGTCGTCGTGCGGTCATCCTTGCGGAATAACACGTCCCACTAGCGTGAACCTCCTGTGTCCCACTATCATGAACAACAGAAGACACGACTTAATAATCTTAACTTATGCGTATACCCCCCGTGTCCCACTAGCGTGAACGACGGAAGACGCGAATTAATATTCTTAAACTTATGCATGAACCTTTCATGTCCCACTAGCGTGAACGATGAAAGTCACGACTTAATAATATTAATCTCAGTCTTTACTTTGCATGAACCATTCGTGTCCCACTAGCGTGAACGACGAAGGTCACGGATTAATATCATAATAACTCTTGTTCTTATATATATATATATATATATATATATATATATATCTTATAACTTATGTCTATTGCATATCTAATGCATTCTTGAATGTTTAACCTATTAAAGGTTCCTAACTATGAACATAGATTCATTCTTGTTCTCATTAATTCTTAACTTATGTACTTGAAAGTACGCCTAATAATTTACTATAAACTTTTGCATATTCATGCATTCCTTAGTGGGAATCAAACTCCCAAAACATAACTTGTAAACTTATGGTCTTAGGCTTATTATTCTCTTAAGCCTTTGCTTGATTATTAGCAACATTCCATAGCTTAATAACCTCTCTATATCAACTTATGGATTAAGGTATCCGTCTCTCAATTATTGTACCTTTCCTCATCCTACATTGGTCTAAACATCCTCTAAAATAACTTGCAATTCGGTGGCCGAATTGGCCAATTCGGTGGCCAATTTTTAGCGAGTCAAAAATGCTGATTTTTGCTGTCAAATTCGGTGGCCGAATTTGGGCATTCGGTGGCCGAATTGCACTGTTCAAAACGTGAATTTTCACAATTCTTGGCTATTCCAGGCATAATCAAACATCATAACAGCTTAAGGGGTGTGTTTCTAAGGCATATTGACAGCTTATAACAAGATTAACCAAGGAATTGGCAAGCATAATGATTTAGGACACTAATTATAAACTTTGCTCATATCACTAAATATACTCTGATAAATATTTGGCAAGTGTACCAAATTCAACCGAAGTAATAATAAAATTCGTATCCACGAGGACCGTTGTTAATTTCGACTAAGCATTATTGTTATCAATCAGGATGTACTAAATTCAGGGTTGCCCTAGGCAGTTTAATTGAGTTTGTAAAATAAATTTGATTAAAAAGCGATAAAGGTTGGTTTTAAGAAAATAGAGAGAAACATGGCTAAGACTTTCGACTCCTCTGAAGCTCTCCTATGGTAATTTGCACTCCTAATTCAATCAATGTCCATCTAGTTCAACGACAGATTAACAAAGTAATTCTACCCAATCTCTTGACCTAGAATTCTCTCCTCAAGTTACAACACCTTAATCTCTTAAGCGAGTTCGAAACCGTTGGAGGTTTTAATAGTCCGTTAATCCCTATGTCATAACCTAATAATTGTCTATCTCTAGCTTAATTACTTAGGTTAAACGTATTACCTAGATTCGAGTCAAGAGCCAGGGTTAGTGGTCACTCAATCTCTCCGATCAATTTGCATATCCGAGAGGCTAGGGTTAGTAGTCAATGATGAACATACAAAAAGCATTAAACACAAGATAAAATGAATAAAAACTAGACTTTCATTGATATTCAAAGGAGTTCAACAAATTAGGGTTCCCATAGGATTACATCAAATTCATCTAAGTCTCAACCACAAAGAGATTAGTTACTCATAGCTAAAGTACAAGATAACTAACAAGAATTAAAGGATTCATACATGTGTTGATAACTGGCTATGAGTTTTCAAAGCTACAGCTCCAAAATATGCCTCTAGGTCTCCAAAATCGTGAACCCTTGATCCAGAAAATGCAAGTTTCTTAAATAAGCCTGTCAAAATCGGTGGCCGAATCCTTCAATTCGGTGGCCGAATTGCCTGATCTTCGGTGGCCGAATTCTGCACTTCGGTGGCCGATTTATTGCGTGAATCAGTGTTGCTTTGGGCAGCAAATTCGGTGGCCGAATGCTAGTATTCGGTGGCCGAATTCCCAATCTTCAAACTCCATTTTCTGTCCTTTTTTGTGGCTTGCAACTCCAAGAATTACAATGCATAACACTAAAATTACATGAAAAATGCCTACTAAAAGAGTAATGACAGGATGTCATCACAACCCCAAACTTGCATCGTTACTTGTCCTCAAGGAACCAACTTAAAATGAAAAATACCAGTAAAGTAACACTTACCCCACCAATGATCATGTCAAAAGTTCATCTCCCTTGTTAGCAATTGATGAGCTAACATGCTTGGTAACACATCCATTCCACAACTTCTCGCAACAATATTGAATATGACAAGGTTCACTCAGTCGACATGAAGGACTACTATATTACCAAAACTTGAAAAATTTCTAAGAATCAATCAAAGTCATTATCATGTACACACATTTAAGGACTTTTCAGGTTGTATCGGGGCTTAGGTTAGAGGTGGGATCATTTGGAAAGTAGGTTTAAGAAAAACAAAGGAGTTAGACATCACCCTACGGATCTAAAATACACACGCACCATAACATCATAACACAATTAAATCCGGGGCTAGAGATAACATTTACTGAATGAACAACTGATCACTTTTTTTTTTTTTTTGAGCTGCAAATATAATAATTCAGCTTATTATTTTTTTTTTTCATGCATTTTCATCATTTTTTTTAGCACAAAGTGATTCTCTTTTCTTTCTCTAGTACCCCTACCCCAAACTTAGAGTGTTGCTAGTTCCAAAAGCAACCCCAAACTTGAACTTTTCAATTATAGCACACATAAACATGCCTAACTCCATCAAAATTAGGTGTACATTCCTAAGGTCTCTAGGCTTGTAATGTGGTTAGTCACCGAAACAAGGGGTCTAAATCCTAGCGGCTCAACTGGGTTTAAACAAAGGATAATTCAATATAAACAAAGGTGGGTCGCAAAGGCTCAAGGTACAAGCAATTTGCCTTAGTGTGTACAAAATGTGACCAATCAATTACAAAGAAAAATCGCAAATCTCAGAAATAGCATCCACATGGAAACACTCATATTTGTAAAAAATTGAAAAATAAATTTAGGCCATAACCTTACAAGCTGAGGTTTCTGGAAGTTGTGGCTACCTAAGCATCTTTCCTGCCGTACACTTCCCATATAGAATAATGCAAGCACTACCTCCTCTGAACCTTTGACAAATCATTGGCGAAATCTTTGTTACTGAACTGGTAAGTTTCAAGAAAAGTCAATTCATTAATAATAAACAAGTGCAGATGCATTACAAACCGGGGAATCAAAATTTAAACACCAGACACTTTTCAAGTTGACTCCTTACAAAAGGAAATAACATAAACAAATAACAGAAGCAAAAACTGACAGCGATAAAAAAGAAAAACAATAAATGTTTGGGCTAGACAAGGTGCCCAAATCAGAGTTGTGCTCCTGACGACCCTCCTGGTCCTGAAGGTGGAAACGGGTACATCTGAGGATAATCGTCAACATTAAGCTGCTGCTCAGCCTGAATCCTATAGTACTCCGCTCTGATGCGCTCTTCCCTGTCAGCTCCTCTCTGCCTCTCCTCCGCAAAATAGTTCTCCATGTCATGCGGGCTAGCAAATCTCTCATAAGCATTAGTCCTGGTGTAAGGACTCTGGCGATAGAGCTCAGCTGCTTCATAGAAAGGTTGAGGGAAAGACGGTGGTGGCATCCGCTCCCTAGACGAGATATCCTGGGCCCAATTTGCCATAGCATACGTATACTCAGCGAAATAGGGTGGAAGGCCCTGTGGCTGCACCTGTGGTGGCTGATCCTGTGCCTGCATCTGTGGTGGCTGATCCTGCTCCATCATCTGAGGTGGCTGTTGCTGTCTCTCCCTTGCTTCCCGAAGATCCCGGTCATACTTCTCCTGTTCCTTCTCAAACCCTTCTATTACCGAATCAGATATGAATCTCAAAGACCTCACAAAAATGTCAGTAGGTTCAACAGGAACTCCAGCTTCCTGACACAACTTGTTTATCAAACAGCAATGTCCCAAAGTGTTCTTTTCCGTCCTAACCAGCTTATGCAGACTAATAGCCATCAACTTTCCCACATCTATTTCCTCATCAGAAATCACAGACAGCAAAATAAACACTCTTTCCCTTATCATTTCAGCTGTGGCAGACGTTTGATCAATAACCGTCTGAATAAACGAAGCCCACGCTTTGTATTCTGGCAGCAAATCAACAGTGTTAATTCTGAGGTCTCTGAACAGTTCCTATCCACCCCTTTCCTTCTCTCATCAATCCTTCAAGTAATGCATCCCATCCGCTTCTACTCCTGATCCCATCATGTGTCGCCTTACGATACTCCACATCACAATTTTCTACATCCCTCAAACCAAGTGCTCGATTAATATCTTGCCTGGAGTAATCAACTCTCTTTCCCCTCACATAGGAATGATAATCTGAGTCCTTCTGAGCAAAAGCATTAGCCAAAAATTCCAAGGCAATGCTTGCGTTACTTTCTTCAGTCACCATATTCACAAGCCCCTCCCAGCCCTTTGCTTGAATTGCCCACACAAAGCTAGGATGCTTCTCCAATTTGTCAACATTAATTCCCCTCTCTTTGTTGAAGACACACCTCTTAATCACCTCATATCTCTCCTTAGCTTCTTCGGATACAAATCTTTGGTATGATGGTGGTTGAGTGTGTGGTGGACTAGGTGGTGGTTGAGAAGAGGTACCGGTGGATTCCCTCCCTCTTCTTCTTTTTGTGGTAGGCTCTTGGGTTTGGTTCCTAGTTTTGGGGGCCATGGTTATTGAGTTTTTATGGTAAGGGTTATGGAGAAATCAAGTGAGAAGTTTGAACTTTTTGTGAAGGGTTATGGATACCAAGGGTACAAATCAAGTGAGAAGTTGGTGTTAGGGGATGTTAAGAATGGAGAAGAAGAGGTGTGAAGGTGGATTTGCGGTTTCTGAAATAATTTTGGCAGGGTGACACTACTTATGGAAGTTGAGGAATATGAAAATGGGAGGTGCTATATATAGGGAAGAGGAAAATCGGCCACCGAAGATGTAATTCGGCCACCGAATGGCCACAACGGTCAGGAAAAATTCAAAATAAGACTCAATTCGGCCACCGAATTGGAGCCATTCGGCCACCGATGTCCCAACGGGCAAAACAAGTTTTTCAACCGAAAATTTTCGGCCACCGAATTACTCACTTCGGCCACCGAATTTAACTCTTTTTTTTTTTTTTTTGAATACATGCAATTGAAAAAGAAAATAATACTTGCCTTAGACAGTGGGTTGCCTCCCACTCAGCGCTTTTTTATCGTCACTAGCTTGACCGTAGACAACATTTAAAGGTCTGTCAGCACAAGTCCCACCCTTTCAGTAGGTAGGTCACCACCAAGGTACGGCTTAAGCCTCTGAGCATTTACCTTGAAGGTGTTTTCTTCGTTAGCTTTTGCCAGCTCCACTGCTCCATGTGGAGAAATACTTCTTATCACGAAAGGTCCTGACCATTTTGATCTGAGCTTGCCAGGAAACAGCTTCAACCTGGAATTAAAAAGCAAAACTTGTTGCCCAATGTTAAACTCTCTCCTCACCAGACCTTTATCATGATGTTTTTTTGTTCGCTCTTTATAAATGGCAGCATTTTCATAAGCGCTCAACCTCATTTCCTCAAGCTCATTGAGCTTCAATAGCCTCTTCCTACCTGCTGAGGCTTGGTCAAAATTGAGGGCCTTAATTGCCCAATACGCTTTGTGTTCTAACTCCACAGGGAGATGGCAGGCTTTACCATAAACTAACTGATAGGGTGACAACCCTAAATGCGTCTTAAACGCAGTTCTATACGCCCACAAAGCATCATCCAACTTCCTAGACCAATCCTTCCTAGAGGCAGCAACAGTTTTTTCAAGAATTTGTTTCAACTGCCTATTCGACACCTCTACTTGCCCACTAGTTTGAGGGTGATAGGGAGTAGCAACCTTATGCTTCACATTGTATTTAACAAGCACATTTTCCAAATATTTATTGCAGAAGTGCTTCCCCCCATCACTGATCAAAACTCTAGGGGTTCCAAACCTAGGGAAGATGTTCTTTTTCAAAAAATTTACCACAGTGTGTGAGTCATTAGCGACACAAGCAATCGCTTCAACCCACTTGGTGACATAATCGACACAAACAAGGATATACAAGTTAGAGTAGGAAGAGGGGAATGGTCCCATGAAATCGATGCCCCAACAGTCAAACGGTTCAATTTCTAAAATACCATTGAGGGGCATCTCATTCCTCTTCGAGATATTACCTGTTCGTTGACACTTGTCACAGTGTCGGACGAATTCAGCGCAGTCCTTAAAAAGTGTGGGCCACCAGAACCCACTCTGGAGAATTTTTGCAGCTGTTCTTTCCCCACTATGGTGGCCCCCATAAGCTGAGTTATGGCAGTGCCACATTATGCTCCTTGCTTCCTCACCTGCAACACAACGTCTGATCAAACCGTCAGTGCTTACCTTAAACAAATAAGGATCATCCCACAAGTAGTGGTTTGCATCCTTGAAGAATCTCTTCTTTTCTTGCCAGCTCAAATCATCAGGCAGCAAGTTCCCGGCCTTAAAATTTGCCATGTCAGCAAACCATGGCCTTTCTTTGATGTTGAACAATTGTTCATCCGGGAACTCCGCTGCTATGGCCTTTTCTTTTTCAGTAACCTCTCTGTTGTCCAGCCTAGAAAGGTGGTCGGCTACCACATTTTCAACTCCTTTTTTGTCTCGGATCTCCAGATCAAACTCTTGCAAAAGCAAAATCCATCTCAACAAGCGGGGCTTGGAATCTCCTTTTGTCAACAGGTACTTTAAAGCTGCGTGATCTGTAAAAACAATAACTTTGGAGCCAATTAGATAGGACCGAAATTTTTCCAACGCGAATATTACCGCTAGTAGTTCTTTTTCAGTTGTGGAATAATTAACTTGGTTATCATTCAGAACTTTACTAGCGTAATAAATTGCGTGGAAAAATTTCTCACGACGTTGGCCTAACACTGCTCCAACTGCGTAGTCACTCGCATCACACATTAGCTCAAAATGAGCATCCCAATCGGGGGCGATGATTACAGGAGCAGTGACCAATTTGTTTTTAATCAAAGTAAATGCAGTAAGACATTCGGAATCAAATTTAAACTCAGTTTCCTTGACTAAGAGGTTACAGAGGGGCTTTGCAATTTTTGAAAAATCTTTAATAAACCGCCGGTAAAAACCAGCATGCCCCAAGAAACTTCTCACCCCCTTCACATTGACAGGCGGTGGTAGTTTCTCTATAACCTCTATCTTTGCTTGGTCCACCTGGATGCCTTTCCCACTTATTTTGTGTCCCAACACTATCCCTTCAGTTACCATGAAATGGCATTTTTCCCAATTTAAAATCAGGTTAGTGTCGGTACACCTTTTTAGGGCAGCATCTAGGTGTAACAAGCAGTTATCATAAGACTTACCAAAAACAGAAAAATCGTCCATAAATACCTCAATGTTCTTCTCGATCATGTCAGAGAAGATGGAGAGCATACACCTTTGGAAGGTAGCCGGCGCATTACATAGCCCGAAAGGCATCCTCCTATATGCAAACACCCCAAATGGACAAGTAAAGGCAGTCTTCTCCTGATCTTCCAGAGCCACCGCAATCTGATTATACCCTGAGTACCCATCCAAGAAACAGTAAAATGCCTGCCCCGCCAACCTTTCCAACATTTGGTCCATGAAAGGTAACGGGAAGTGGTCCTTCCTTGTTGCTTGATTTAACCTTCTGTAATCTATGCACATTCTCCACCCAGTAACTGTCCTAGTCGGGATCAACTCATTCTTGTCATTTGCAACCACCGTCATACCTCCCTTTTTAGGGACTACGTGCACCGGGCTAACCCATGAGCTATCAGAAATAGGGTAAATCATGCCAGCATCCAAGAGTTTCAACACCTCTTTCTTGACCACCTCTTTCATAGTTGGGTTGAGTCTGCGTTGTGGTTGCACTACTGGTTTAAATTCGGCCTCCAAGTGTATTTTGTGCATGCAATACGCTGGACTTATACCTTTCAGATCAGAAATTTGCCAACCCAAAGCCCCTTGATTTTCCCTCAACACCCGCATTAATTTTTCTTCTTCAAGGGTTGTCAAAGTACTACTGATGATGACTGGTTTCGAGGCATCCTTGCTTAGAAAAACATACTTCAAGTGAGAAGGTAGCTCTTTTAATTCTGGAATTTTTGCAAGGTCCCCTTCCTCTTTGTTTTCCTTGGGCGCCCCCTCTTCATTCTGTGGGTGCAAACTTTCAACCTTTGCGCACAATGATTCTTGTTTACCTGCTGCAAGTTGCTGGATACACTCATTTATCGCTTCACTCGTGTCTTTATCACCACATGCGATAGAATTTACAATTACCCTTTCTAAAGGTGGGGCAGGAGACTCATCCAAGATAATTTCTTCAACAATATCATCTACCACATCAACCCGGTAACATTGTGGATTTTCATTCCTGTGCTTCATTGCCTCGAAAATATTGAACACCACTTGCTCATCTTGAAACCGAAGCATCAACTCGCCCATCTCCACATCAATAAGAGCTCTACCAGTAGCTAGAAAAGGTCTCCCCAGTAACAAAGGAAGCTCTTCATCCTCCTCCATGTCAAGAATAACAAAATCAGCTGGGAAAAGTAGATCATTCACTTTCACTAAAACATCTTCCAAAATTCCATACGGATAGGAAATAGAGCGATCAGCCAGAGTAAGAGTCATCTTTGTAGGCTTAGGCTCCCCACATCCTAGCTTCTTCATCATTGATAAGGGCATAAGATTAATGCTAGCCCCCAAATCACATAAAGCTCTTCCCACATTTACTTTCCCAATTGTGCACGGTATAGTAAATGCTCCTGGATCCTTCAGCTTTGGAGGTAGTTTCCTTTGAAGAATAGCACTACAATTTTCGGACAAAGCAATATTCTCATCATCTCTTGGCTTCCGTCGTCCGGTTAGAAGATCTTTCATGAATTTTGCATACACCGGCATTTGATCAAGCGCCTCACTAAAAGGAATATTTACTTGCAATTGGGTGAACAGCTCCATGAATTTCTTGAATTGGCCCTCCTGCTTCTCTTTCTTCTTTGACAAGTGTGGATATGGCAGTTTCACATAAGAGGGAATAGCTTGTTTCTTCCCACTCTCTTCAAGAAGTTGGCTTTTGGTTTTTCTCAGAATGGAATCAACATCAATCAATTTCTTACTTTTTTCTCCCTCTTTATTTTTTTCCTTCTGTTCATTTTCAACTACTCCTTCATCTTTTTTTTCGACTACTTCTTGTTCATCACCTTCTCCTAATTCTTCACTATTTTTCGTAACTTTAGGTAATAGGGGTGTTAAAACCTTCTTACTCCTCAACTCAATGGCTTTGCAGCTCTCATTCTTAGGATTGTCTTGAGTGTTGCCTGAGAATCCTCCTTTCGCCTGATCAGCCAACTGTTTAGCTATCTGCCCAATCTGAGTCTCCAGTAGTTTTCTTGATGCCTCATTGTTTCTTCTTTCAGCTTCCTGGCTTGCTTTGATTTCTTCAAAGTTGGTCTGAGTCATCTTCACAAAGCTAGTCATGGCTTCTTCAAAGGCTGAAGGCTTTCTTTGCTGTTGTTGCTGAGGGTTAGGTAACAGTGGATTCAGAGTATTGTTGTTGGTATACTTCAAATTAGGATGATTTGCCCAACCTGGGTTGTAAGTGTTAGAATAGGGGTTTCCCTTTTGATTGTTTCCCATGTAATTGGCTTCTTCACTAGCTCCTTCCGGCACACACTCACCATTTGCATGCCCCTCACCACAGAAATCACATTTTACAGCTGCTACCTGATGAGCTTTCCCCATGGTCAATCCATGCACATGCTTCGTCAAAGCTTCTAACTGCTTGTTCATGGCTGCTTGGTTTGCTAAGATGGTAGTATTGTCGCTCACCCCAAAGACACCCCTTTTCTTTTTATCAGTATCAGCACGGTACTCATTTTGGGCCATGTTTTCTATTAAGGTTTGGACTTCATGGTCAGTCTTAACCCTCATACTTCCACCCGCTGAAGCATCTAGAAACATCCTATTGCTATGTGTCAATCCTTCGGTGAAGACTTGGAGGTACGCCTTTTCAGAAAAATCATGGGCAGGACACCTTTTAAGCAGCAGTTTAAATCGCTCCCAAGCATCATATAGTGACTCATTCTCCCCTTGTCTAAAATTGGAGATCTCATGTTTTTTCTCCCAATATTTGGACATTGGAAAAAACCTCTCTAAGAACTTCAGCTCTAGCTCATCCCATGTTTGGATAGTCCCACTAGGTAAGGTTAACAACCAATCCTTAGCTCTGCCGGTTAAGGTGAAGGCGAACAACCTGAGTTTCTTTTGGTCCTCTGTCACGTTGGCTGGAGGCACACAAAACTCACACGTTTCATAGAAGCGACTCAAGTGTTCATGAGGACTCATGCTGTCTGACCCATCATATTGTTTTTCTTTCAACCCATTCTGAACGGATGTTTTGATATCAAACGCGACTGGGTTTGCTGGTTGAAAGACATGAGTTAGATGACCTCGGTGGGCAGCCAACCCATAATCTCCCATCATAGGTCTCAGAGGTGGTGATGGATCTTCTCCGTGATCTCCCATGGTAAAAGTTTCAGTCACAGTAGGCTCTGGTTCAGTGTATTGTGTTCTGGGACTAGGATCAGCTGATCGAGCTAATCGGACAGCTCTCCGATTGGCCCTTGCAGTCTTCTCGATCTCCGGATCGTGCAACAGATCACCGGGTTGCACTCTACCTCGCATAAACAGCAAACGAATACCTTAGTAGCACTGCACAATACAAAATAGATATGAACTCAATTTAATGGAAATTTTTTTTTATATATTTACAAAAAAAGGAAAAATCAAATGACAGAAAATAAATTGCAGAAATCCTAAATAATAACTATATTGCCTTGTTGAAATAATTCAACAGTCCCCGGCAACGGCGCCAAAAACTTGATAAATATTTGGCAAGTGTACCAAATTCAATCGAAGTAATAATAAAATTCGTATCCACGAGGACCGTTGTTAATTTCGACTAAGCATTATTGTTATCAATCAGGATGTACTAAATTCAGGGTTGCCCTAGGCAGTTTAATTGAGTTTGTAAAATAAATTTGATTAAAAAGCGATAAAGGTTGGTTTTAAGAAAATAGAGAGAAACATGGCTAAGACTTTCGACTCCTCTGAAGCTCTCCTATGGTAATTTGCACTCCTAATTCAATCAATGTCCATCTAGTTCAACGACAGATTAACAAAGTAATTCTACCCAATCTCTTGACCTAGAATTCTCTCCTCAAGTTACAACACCTTAATCTCTTAAGCGAGTTCGAAACCGTTGGAGGTTTTAATAGTCCGTTAATCCCTATGTCATAACCTAATAATTGTCTATCTCTAGCTTAATTACTTAGGTTAAACGTATTACCTAGATTCGAGTCAAGAGCCAGGGTTAGTGGTCACTCAATCTCTCCGATCAATTTGCATATCCGAGAGGCTAGGGTTAGTAGTCAATGATGAACATACAAAAAGCATTAAACACAAGATAAAATGAATAAAAACTAGACTTTCATTGATATTCAAAGGAGTTCAACAAATTAGGGTTCCCATAGGATTACATCAAATTCATCTAAGTCTCAACCACAAAGAGATTAGTTACTCATAGCTAAAGTACAAGATAACTAACAAGAATTAAAGGATTCATACATGTGTTGATAACTGGCTATGAGTTTTCAAAGCTGCAGCTCCAAAATATGCCTCTAGGTCTCCAAAATCGTGAACCCTTGATCCAGAAAATGCAAGTTTCTTAAATAAGCCTGTCAAAATCGGTGGCCGAATCCTTCAATTCGGTGGCCGAATTGCCTGATCTTCGGTGGCCGAATTCTGCACTTCGGTGGCCGATTTATTGCGTGAATCAGTGTTGCTTTGGGCAGCAAATTCGGTGGCCGAATGCTAGTATTCGGTGGCCGAATTCCCAATCTTCAAACTCCATTTTCTGTCCTTTTTTGTGGCTTGCAACTCCAAGAATTACAATGCATAACACTAAAATTACATGAAAAATGCCTACTAAAAGAGTAATGACAGGATGTCATCATACTCAAACTTACACAAGCGGGTTATAAAACCCTAGGGAGCTCACCTCCATCATTGCTTGCTTCCTTGCCAAGTTTTCCCTTCAAATCATAGCTTGATTCCTTCCCTTGCTTCCTTCTCCAACCCTAGCTTTGATCTTCCTTATTTCCCCTTTTTCTTCTCTTGTTCTAAACTTCCCAAAACCAGCTTGCTAGCAAGAATTTTCCGCAAGAATCGGATGAAGAATTGATGGGTTGATGGAGAGGGAGAGGAGGTCGAGTTGTAGAGAGAGGGAGGGAGAGAATTCAGACTTGTTAGAGAGAGAAAGGTAGGAGGAAAGTGAAGAAAATATCATGGTTTTCCCTTTTATAACCTTCCCCCCCAAAACTACCAATTTACGGAAATGCCATTGCTTGCTTATCGATCTTTTAACATTGATAAATATTCGAGTCATGAGCGGGATATTACAATCTACCCCCCTTAAAGAAATTTCGTCCTCGAAATTTAGAATCCACTATCATACATGAATAAACCTCTCACACTACTTCCTCTACTTGCCCGAAACTCCAGTATGTCTTGCTTATCGGAATCCCTTGGATTTCCAACTCTATACGTCGAACATACTCGATAACTTTTCCCTTAACTAAAATGCTCATGGCAAATTTGCATAATTCTTACGTAGTAGGATGTGAGGTTATCTGAACCATCATATCCAACTCGCTTGACTACGTTCCTGGTTCATACGCTTCTTGCAAATCCAATCTGGAGTTATTCAGTCCTGACACTTGTACTGATTCTTATAAATCTTGTCATAGTCTGCGTAATCTTACTCTGACGACATTGGGTCGTTCTTATTATCCTCAAACGATTCCATTGAATTTTTATATTCGACCTTTGCCTTATATGACGGCATCCTACATACATAGTTATACCATTCTTTGTATAGAATTATCCTTACTCTGAAACATCTGATAATGAGCATTCTCTAAAGGAAGTAAAACTGCTGCACTACCTCCATTATACAAATACAAGGAGGAGGCATCCTTATGGTACCTGCTCTTCTCTTTCTGGCATCCTGGTGTGTCACTTTCCATAATCCTAATCATTGCTTCCACTATGGAATTTCTCAAGAGCTCGCGGAATCTTACAGATTACTCGCGTCCTGCTTCAATTGATCTACGACGTTACTTATCTTAAGAACTTAGGAATCATTCTTCTTTACTAGAAGTTTAATGATTTCCCACAATTTATGTCACAACTTATTCTTGTGTTCTAGCCGTAGCGTAAATATTTCTACGTCGATAGTCCAAGACTCATAGGAGTCTAGCCCAAGTGATGAGTGGTATAAGTCGTCTCACATATTATCATATGGCATATCTCATAGCATATAATTTTACATACATAAGCGAGCACGTGTACACTACTGACGGGTACACAATACATCACCTCATCTTTGTCCGACTAACGGGACATCATTCTTAATCTTAACATATTCGAGACATTACCACATCAATTGGGAATCTTTCTTACCTTTAACTCATCTTGTAACATTCGGGATTTGCCTTTCAACTGGCTTGCCAGGTTTGCCCCGCCAATGTTACTCATGTTTATCTCTTGACATACATTATCACCTAACATAGATCATGATTACACTTATCGATATAGTGAACTCATTTCTCATTTCTGAACATCAGGTCCAAGATCCTTATTTTCAAAAGGAAGCTCTACTTGATTGTTACCAAAAATAGTACACTTACTCTTTAATCCTTTAATCAAAACCTGAACTTACGTAGCCCTTTACTGTAGACTACGAGTGACTTTTAATTTGCATAAAAGTCCTTCTTCCTTTACTAGTGAACATTAAGTACAATATTTCCTAACTCTTATGCTAAGATATGGTTGATATCAACAAATCTGTTCTGGTAAAAACCTTCATACTTATACATTCCTGATTGCGTACCACCATTGCCAAAACACGTCACATAGCTGCAAATCTGCTACACTACTATCTGAGTAGTTTAAGTATTGCCTGATAAGTATATATAATACTAACATAACCCGATACATGTGATATGTTGCCATAACGGGATTCAACATGGATTAAACTCATATGTCACTGCGTTGACGTTTTCTAATCAACGCTTCAATTTCAAAAAAAAAATCATCTTGCAAATGCAACCTTTAATGATATTACTTTATGCTTGATCCTTTCGACTAAACTTACTCTTCAAGTCCACCTAAAGTTACTGGGCTAAATTAGCTAATTTACCGTATTAGCGGTGACTTCCTTGCTCTAGACTTATTGTGCTAGAAACATATTCTTCTCTTTCTTGTCACATAATCTTAAACTGTTTCGATTTCCATTTCTCTTGTATTTCGAGGTTTGAAATATCCTTCGATTAACTTTTAAAATTTCCTTCTAGGACTTATAACAAGTTCGAGTCGTCACTGCTCACTGATATTTCTGTGGTTCAATAATTGGGCGCTTACTGCCTTCCTGTGGTTCATTGGGAAAGGACTACACAAGCATCCTTGAATTACTCTTTCGCTGCGCAACTCTGATCTAAACAAAATACTTTGGAGTAGGAATAATACACCCTTATCAAATCCTCTGGCTGACTTGTTCCTTAACGACTCATAGTTATCACATCAAAATCATCTTACATTCGCTGATTCTCTTATGGCTTAAACCACCTATTGAACTTACTGATTGGTCGTCATTTGACACTGTGTTTCCTTTTGGACATAAACCATATACTTACCTTCACGATAATACGCCAAAACTTGTAAACGGTTTTCGGCAACTGTTACGAGCCTAACAAAGCTCCTATCAACGGTTCATACTCTGATTCTTACTTATTCTCCATGTCCTGATTCCTGTGACCATCTCATGGTCCATCCAACTTGTATTATCGTTTTAACATTATAGAAACCGACCTCAAGGTACACCTGGAGTAGTTTAAATTTCACACTTAAATCACTTGTGGCAACTTCTAAAATGACTTATGGTTTTCGGAAGGTTCCCGTCTTTCATTCACTGGATCCATTGAGGATCTGAATCCCATTACTAATCGTTTTATCTCTATCCATAAGGATTTCATACCCATAATCTTTCCGAGACAATTACGGTCTCTATGGTTTTACCATACCTCTTAGGTTACCTTCGAATCCCTCCAATTAACCGATCTTGAGCCTCAAAACCTCATCATTACCTTTTGATTCATTCAACAACTCGTTACTGCATACACAATTCAAATCTTGATCTTATCACCGCCCTCGGAACTTATCAACACGAGGTGATCTCCTCAGCTTCTAGTATAACCGTGTAAGGAAATTCATCGGTTGAAAACTTCAAACTCATTAACATTAACCACATTCTTACCCTTTCGTATCTAAGACGATCCTCCGTATAATAAAGTCCCAACATAATCTCTCGGCTAAAATTCCGATTATCTTTCAAAATTGGTCTACTATATCCATGTGTCCTCTTAAACTCGTCTTCTTCATCCAATCAAGGGACTTCAACTTATTATTCACTATCCTATTCAGAGAACTCATTACTTACTACTGAGCTTGTGTTTCTCGTATGAAACATCTTGATGGTTCATCATAATAAAATAATCCAATTCTCTTCTCTTGGTATAAAACTTTTCATTGGACTTAGCTTATTTCAAATCTGCTTACCAAACAGAACATATCCTGAAACACGCTTCGATGTGCAACAGGTATTATCATTACTACTTACTCATCCATTTCGGGTCCTAGATTGCATACCATCTTTTCTTCTTAAGGAGTGCTCCACTACCGTTCTCGTGCCACTTCTCAACTACGGTTCCAATTATGATTCCATAATTTTCTTACCGTTCATGTCTCATCCTATGAGACATCTCTCAATGATGCGTCCAACTGTATTAAGGTTCTTCACCTTATCCGTAAATATTTCTGGCATTCCTGAAACTTCGCCGTAAACAGGCTTAGTCACTTTACGGTGTGATGTCCACCATTTGGCGTTGATTATTTCTCCACCAACTCCGTCATAGAATTCTATCATCTTAATCTTCGCCCTTCATAAACTCCATTCCTCCTTGGTCACATTCAGCTCTCGGACATTTATCCTAACTGTCATATACTAGACTGAGTTGATCAGGCTCAACTAGATGTGACCTTTAGAATAATATCCGGAACCCAATGGTCCCACTACTTTTATTGAATCTTTAATGACCCAAGGCACGGTCTGAATCGACCTGCTCTGATACCAATTGTAACACCCATACTAAATTATCTAGAATATTTAGCATGTGTATTAATTTGATACTGGGTACATTAAAATTTTCAATAATAATAACAATAATACATACAACTGAATGAGTACAAGTTGGCTCATTATACAATTATCCAAATTCATAACATACACTTCTGTATACATATATACCATCTGTCAGCCTCCTGAGCGTGTCCTTGACGAGCAACTGCACTCCATCCAGCATCTTCATGAAGATCTTCATCTGAAAACCACGTGGCTACCTGAAAACCTGCACCAGAAGGATAGGGATGAGACATAATGTCTCAGTGAGCTCCTACCCTACCTACTGTTGGCAACCACAGGGAACCTAGGGTCGCCGTGCCTACCTCGGCAATCTTGGGGAATATCTACGATCGCCAAGTCTTATCTTTACTTATTTCGCGATCAAGGGGGAGAACTAGGATCGCTGCATATCTTAATCTTATCTCATCATAGGCTAACTTGACTTATCTCATACTTAGTGATCAGGGGGAAAAACTATGATCACTTCTTATTACTAGGAACTAATTGTCCTATTTCTCAATACTTATACAAATAAACGTATTCATCTTTTCATATCTTAAAGTTAGAGGTTAGCGTTGAACAAACAATAATTATCTGGGTTCATTTTACGGAGTGCATCCGGGTGGAGTAACCCCGAAGTACATCTCCCTTCTAACCGGTGAAAATTCCTATCGTATCAGGCTAACACCGGACTCCTCTTGTCGTCGTGCGGTCATCCTTGTGGAATAACACGTCCCACTAGCGTGAACCTCCTGTGTCCCACTAGCTTGAACAACAGAAGACACGACTTAATAATCTTAACTTATGCGTATACCCCCCGTGTCCCACTAGCGTGAACGACGGAAGACGCGAATTAATATTCTTAAACTTATGCATGAACCTTTCATGTCCCACTAGCGTGAACGATGAAAGTCACGACTTAATAATATTAATCTCAGTCTTTACTTTGCATGAACCATTCGTGTCCCACTAGCGTGAACGACGAAGGTCACGGATTAATATCATAATAACTCTTGTTCTTATATATATATATATATATATATATATATATATATATATATATATATATATCTTATAACTTATGTCTATTGCATATCTAATGCATTCTTGAATGTTTAACCTATTAAAGGTTCCTAACTATGAACATAGATTCATTCTTGTTCTCATTAATTCTTAACTTATGTACTTGAAAGTACGCCTAATAATTTACTATAAACTTTTGCATATTCATGCATTCCTTAGTGGGAATCAAACTCCCAAAACATAACTTGTAAACTTATGGTCTTAGGCTTATTATTCTCTTAAGCCTTTGCTTGATTATTAGCAACATTCCATAGCTTAATAACCTCTCTATATCAACTTATGGATTAAGGTATCCGTCTCTCAATTATTGTACCTTTCCTCATCCTACATTGGTCTAAACATCCTCTAAAATAACTTGCAATTCGGTGGCCGAATTGGCCAATTCGGTGGCCGATTTTTAGCGAGTCAAAAATGCTGATTTTTGCTGTCAAATTCGGTGGCCGAATTTGGGCATTCGGTGGCCGAATTGCACTGTTCAAAACGTGAATTTTCACAATTCTTGGCTATTCCAGGCATAATCAAACATCATAACAGCTTAAGGGGTGTGTTTCTAAGGCATATTGACAGCTTATAACAAGATTAACCAAGGAATTGGCAAGCATAATGATTTAGGACACTAATTATAAACTTTGCTCATATCACTAAATATACTCAAACTTACACAAGCGGGTTATAAAACCCTAGAGAGCTCACCTCCATCATTGCTTGCTTCCTTGCCAAGTTTTCCCTTCAAATCATAGCTTGATTCCTTCCCTTGCTTCCTTCTCCAACCCTAGCTTTGATCTTCCTTATTTCCCCTTTTTCTTCTCTTGTTCTAAACTTCCCAAAACCAGCTTGCTAGCAAGAATTTTCCGCAAGAATCGGATGAAGAATTGATGGGTTGATGGAGAGGGAGAGGAGGTCGAGTTGTAGAGAGAGGGAGGGAGAGAATTCAGACTTGTTAGAGAGAGAAAGGTAGGAGGAAAGTGAAGAAAATATCATGGTTTTCCCTTTTATAACCTTCCCCCCCAAAACTACCAATTTACGGAAATGCCATTGCTTGCTTATCGATCTTTTAACATTGATAAATATTCGAGTCATGAGCGGGATATTACATTGCTCATTCGCCAAATATCAAAATTTGTCATCTTCCTATGTGCCGGAAGCATTCCAATGAATTGGTCATCCAACATTGAATGGTTATGTTCATCATAAAAAAATTTCATGTACCACCGACCACTATTTGTATCAATATGCACGCGACACTTTACTTCACAACTGCACTTCACACGAGCTCTTGGCACACGCGTTCGGCTTGTGGATGGGCCACTTTTCTCTTTAACAATCCCTTGCCTATAACAAACAAAGGTCTGATGAATTAGTTCTCCTTTGTTGTTCCTTACAACTTTGCTTTTGCGTCCGGCAAAACCATGGAAACTCGCATACCAATTGTAAAACAGAAACGCCACGCCAAGATCTACAAAATGATATCTCCATAAATCATCTATACTCAACTCTTTGAAATTAATACTTGAAATGTCTTCCAAGCAATTCACGGTAGTTGCTTCCTCAAATTTGTTACCATTACTGCCATCTGCAACCTCTTCTGTTGTTTCAGGATCATAATCCTCTTCATTATGCTCATTCTCATCCTCAGACAATAACAAATTTTCCAAATCCTGCATAATAAGCAATCGAAATTTTAATATTTTTAACAACAACTAATCACAACATACAACAAATAAAGATATTACAGTACACACCTGCGGTGAATCAGCTGGGTGATTAATTGATTCAGAATCGACAACCACCATTTCTATCTCTTTTCAAGAACCACTGCTTAAACTATCTCAAAATAACCCTGCATGTATTACACATATTCACACACTTAAACAAATTTAATGGGAGCTTTTACAACATTTAACAGGAGCTTTTACAACATTTAATGGCAATTAAACAATTGTGTGTTCCTAACAAAAATTAATCACATCTAAATGATTTTATATTTAATTTTAAGGCATTTGAATGAAGCAGCCTATTATTGTCTTTCTTTATTTTATTAAAAATAAACAATCTTAATTAAATCAAGGATCATTAACAGAACAAATAATTTTTCATTACTTCATAGTTAACCATTACATAAATCAGAACAAATAAGTTCAAATTAAATGATTGGGGATAAGTTTAAATTGAGACATACCCGTGAATTTGTGGTTTGTTATCGTTAACACAGAACACAAATCAGAACCCCCTTCTCAAGGTTACAGATGCTGAATTTGTCTAACAATGATTTACATGGTATTGTGCCTGAATCTTTACAAAGGTTTCCTGATTCAGCGTTTGTTGGGAATAATATTACTCTCAGAAATTCTACTGTTGTTTCGCCTATGCTTTCGCCGGTTTATGAGATCAATGAATTTAGCAGTTCGACGATTTCTGCTTGGTTGAAATCATGATCTCCAGACTCCATCAAATAGTTGGGCTATGGTGGTAATAGAGGTTGTCGGTGGCTGCTAGCGGTTGGAAACAGTAAGTTTGAGAAAAGAGAAGGTGTTTATGTGAGGTAATGGATCTGGAAAAAATTTCTCTAAGTTTCAATGACCATTCAATTCAGGTTTGTAGTTGGTTGTAAGTTGGTGTAAACTGATTAATAGATCTGAAACAAAAAGTAACTTTGTAAATTATTGGGGAAAAAATGGTTGCTAGCATGTTTTCTTATAATGGGGTGTATGGTATAGGACAACCGGAACACAACCTGTGATATCAGATGATATCAGGTCATATCACTGGTCCAAGTTGGACCAAAACATACACCGGTCCAAGCTAAAGGGACCCAATGATATATGGTGTCTGAGATAAGTTGTTGGAAATAGTGTTCAAATAAAACAGCTGAATTATTATGATGTTACTTTAGAATGACTAATTAGATTTTTCCTTAATCTTTTTTTCCTATCTTGGCTTATCATAGCTCCTTTGTTGTTATTTAAGTATATTTGGGTCGCTTTTTGACTTTACGAGAGAGAAGAGATTGAAAGTAAAATTAGGGTTCTCTTTTCCTTACTCACTAGAATACACATAACCTTTATTACTTAAAAGATTAAAAACAAACTGAGTTCTGAGAGTGTGACAGGTGAAGACATGCATGCCGCATCTGCACTACATGTTGCTCCTTTAATAGGGCTGTACACCATAACTGAACAGGATGGTCCAGAAATACAAGTAGAAAAAAGAGAAAGAAATTGAAGAAGGTAAATAAAATAAAATATCTTATATTCATTTTTATGCAACTCATGCAAACCTAGTGGTTAAAAGAGTACTCCTTTGAGTAGAAGCCATCATATACATAAAAATGGTTAAACAGCAACCATCTCAAAAAATGAAACAAAAAAAGCATTGCCCATGTGGCCCTCTTATAGAGTTGGAGTACTTTCTTTTTCTTATATCATAAAAAGAATAAATTGGATTTAATAATTATTTTTTTTATGCAAATGTTATAGTGATTGGTTTGTCATGTTAGGAGGAAATGTTAGGAATCGATCATTGCATCTCTTGCATATATATATATATATATATATATATATATATATATATATATATATAGTTTTTGGTATATTAACTTATACCACTGGACTATTTAAAAACAAAAAACTTATACCAGTGGAATACTACTCTAATTTATAGATAGGTGTAAGTTGTTGTGGTTCAGTAACTACGGTTTAGTGCTCTATAGTTTTTTTAAAACATTTTTTTAAAATTTTGTTTATTTAAATAGTATTTAAAATTCTAATGACAATTTTTTTTTTGTAAAATTACTTGTAGTTTTTGCATAATTTTTATTCTGTTAAAGAAAATATACATTTTTTTAGGCTTAATTATTGAATTGGTCCCTTAAGTTATTTGTTGATTACATTTTGATCCCATAAATTATTAACGTTACAATTTGGTCCTTTAAGTTAGTCTCCTTTAGTCTAAAGTGGATATACATTGCAAGTGGTCCACCAAAGAGTTTATCCTGTAATAATATTCTTTAATTTTATTAAGTTTTCGAAATCATCTAAGTGGTTTAGGTGAGTCCATAACAACAACAACAAGAATAATAATAATAGTAATAATAATAATAACCATAATAAACCGTTTTTTTAAAGGAATAACCATAATAACCCTAAGAAATATATAATAATAAATGCAAAAATAGCAGTAATTTCATAACAAAAGAAAGAAAAGGAAACATATATAATTAATATTTTAAACATTGGTGAGAAGCTGAGGTTAATTTGCAGACCAGTCTCCAATCTTTGTTGTAGGATTAGGAAAACCTCATTAATTTACACAGATTTAGGTCAAACATAGGCTACCATATTTATATCAGTAGAATCCATTAGTCTTTTCACGAGTCCCTTCACCATGGTCCAACTTTGCTTGCTGCTTCCCAAAGTGAATATGAGGGAAATGTGCCCACTGCATATATATATATATAAACATATCAAAATACTAGCTTATCAAGATTTGTGAAGTATTTCAACTAAAACTATAATATATGGCATATGGTTGAGCAATTAAAATGGTTGAATTTGAAAATTACACATATAGGGATTTTAAATATAGTACTTAATGAAGTCTTATTTTTCTGTTAACTAGTAACTATATATTAACTTCTTTTTTACTACACATCTCCACTTATTTTATAGCATTCTTGATATACTCTTTTGTTTGTTAGATCAGATAATACTCATTTAACATTGTTTTGAATTTTTTCAACAGAAAATTATTATTTTTTATATAAATTTACCTTTTTATTATATAGTAATACATTTTGTAAAACTTTAAATGGGGGAAAGAATACCACTGTATTCTACTAAAAATCACGAGGTCCACCATTAGATTTTTTTAGTCATATTTAAAATTTTCTCATTTGAACATTAATATGGACCCTACATGAAGGCATGTTAATTGTTATATTAATATTTTTCTTATTACCAAGACTTAAATTATAGATGATCTCCATGTTATCAAAAGCTTTTTAAGTCCTTGCGCCGCTCCCTCATTCCCTTTGCTAGGGTTTGAGGGAGAATGGTGTATAGTGCCTCCCGTATTCGTTTTCATCGTGTTTTGATCGGCTCCTCCTATTTCTCAAACACCTTTACCATGTAAATCAATATTTTCAACCCCAAATCGCTTTTGGTCCCAAATCACTTTCACCCCAAAATTGGATTATCCCCCAAATCGCTTTCGTCCCCAATTCACTTCCACCCCAAAATTGGATTCTTTCCCAAAAAGCTTTCATCTCCGCGAAGCTGTACCATTCCAAAGATTTCTCTGATTGATCGTCATCTGCCTCATTCGCCGCCTATGGATCTTGTTGACAAGGCTGTAATCTCAATGGTTGACACGACATCCGAGCGCCCCCCTCGAAAACCACCCTGGCAACGTTGTGTTTTAACTACTTCATATTTCCTCATTTTGAGATCTATTGCATTTGTTAGTGTTTTTTCTCATTTCGTGAAGGTCGTTCTCGATCTGTTCCTGAAGATGCCCATGAAATTAACATGCCGACAAACCATTGTGTGTGCAAAGAATATTGTGGGTGAATCCTATTTTTGGTTACTCTCCTACAATCAAATGGTTTTTGATCAAAGGTTTAAGATGGACTTTTGTGAGACCATTAAAAGTCGAAGTGTGTCTGCAGCAAATGCAATTTTTCGTAACAAGTTTTAAGACTGAGGCGTCTCATCTCTTCTATGTCCAAGACTCGATAGAGGACGCGATTGGTTTGTAATTGGAAGCTAGGATACCAAAAATTGTTTTTATGCCCCCAAGCTTTGTATTCATTTATAGTTATGGGTTTATCTTTTAATTTTATGTCCTTCTCAGGAATGGGGAATGCCCTAGCACCGCATAATAAATTTGACATAGTGGTTCTTTAGCATATGAATGAAGTTCTCTTTTTTCCAGAAAAAAAAGACTTAAATTATAGACTTTTAAATCTTCAACTCCTTTAATCTTCAAACTCAAAACACTTTATCCGAGCTCAAGAAAGTACGGAATATGCATGTCTCCTTAATATGAATCTCAACAAAGGGTTCAAAGGTGTGGTTTTCCACTATTTTTAATATAATACCACTTTTTTTTTTTTACGAAATTTACTATTTTACTAAAAATCATGGGAGTCCACTTTTAAATTAGCTAACTACCGACCTCATGTATCGTATTAGTTTGGCATACTCTTCTATCACTGTCTTTTGGGTGGATTTTTTTTTTTTGCTGGGTGGATTTTTTTTTTCCTATTAGGTCTTTTTTATACGGGTTAAAGTAACTTTTCTTTATTTATTTTTTTAGATAATTTTTTTTATTAGATATAATACTCACATTTTTGGCCGCTGAGCTGAAAGCCTCCCTGTGGCTGATATCTGGATTACTGGCCTTAATCCTTTGAATTTCCTCCCTACAAACAAGACAATAGGGAAAGTTTCTTATTTGCTTTAATTAAACGGTATCATCAATAGCCTAAAGAAAAGTCCTCTAAAATATAAATATTCATCACCAAAAATAACTAAATAGAAACATTGGAAAATTTTGGTTATGCTTCTAGTCATATATCATATCTCAAAAATACATTCAGAAAGTGTGCTTATATGTATTTTTTGTAGAGTAATCTTTATCACCCTTTCTTCAAATAAAAAGTAAAATATAATGATGATAATAGTAATAAACTCTTCTCGAAAATAGTAGTGTTGATATTTCAGTTATCATAAGTCTAAATCCTGCACCTAGCAAACAAGATTGGGAGAAGCTAAGCATGAACTGATTTGAAATTGTAATTGTAAATACTCAGAAAAATAACTTACTTAATGAACCGGTTGTAAGCAGAAGGAACACGATGTCTTTTCTCTATAGCTGTGGTAATAATCATGAGATCAATTAGTTTTGAATATTACATTTATATTAGTTTTGAATAACACAATCAATAAAATCATCAATTTTCCTTCAAAAAATAAATCATCAACTTTTTCTTTTTGAGTAAGAAAAAACGATCAATTAAAATATATCGGACATTCTAATATGGACTCTAAAAAAATTCTAAAGATGGACTCTTACCATTTTTAAAAACGTAAATTTACCATAAATATTAAGGGTTGACTTTAAAGTTTTTCTTCATAAATATATTATATTAGATGGATTCTAAATTTATGGTGCATATTTGTAACCCGCGAAAATTTAATTTCATCATATACCTCATTTTTTCACAAGAACATGCCTCATTAAGGATTATGTATTATATATTCCTTTAAAAAAAAATAAGGATTATGTATTATATTATACTATATGTCTTCCATATTTATCCCAGGGTCCTTTATTTGTCTTCCTAGAAGAAATGGTTAATTTAGGTTTTCTTGGTTATTTTTATTTCTAAAACATTTTTGTCGCCATTGTCATGTCACTTCACTTCATCAGCAGCAAACTCCGATCACTAACTGGAGTACCAGTAATAGTTTACAATTACCAATGTCAATAATTAATTACCATGTCTCTGCCACTGTGAATGAAATCTCAAAAATAAATATAATTTATAATTATATATATGCATGCATGTGTTCTAGGGCATAGGATGACAGCAATGAATTAAGGATGGGTCAATTTCGTTACGTAAGGTCACAATCTTGGAGGGGCCGGGCCATATAAATTGATGAAGAAAAATAATGCCCAAATTGGGAACCTATATGAATATATATGTATAAAACAAATTCAAATTTGTTACTAAAAAACAATAGATGCCGACTCAATAAATTAAGCATCAATGTTCATGACAAGAGTGTGATAAGGTTGTTCTCTGCTATGCTATTACTTACATTGATTAATTAATTTAACTAACCTGTGCTATGCCATGCTATGCTAGCTAGTTAATATGTGTGATTGTTGTCATTCAGGGGGGCCTAGTTACTAGTTGCCTCTTTGTTTATTCAAATTTAGAGTAATAGTACAAAGTTTAACTTTTGATGCCAAAAAGCTAATACAAAAAATTAGAGTGTGACTCACGACGAATGGGAGGAATCCTAGGATGTTCGTGCTCTACTACAGCCTCAAATGATGCTATTTTGTTGCATTTTGAAGATGATCCAATTTCCTTGCTGCTTGGTTCTTCATGAATTATGTGCTGTTTCTGTGGCTTATAATTAGCAACAGATTAATTAAGGAGAAAAATAATTAATCAAAAATTGGTAATAAGTTCCTAAGTCCTAACTCCTAAAAGCATTATTTCACCATCTAAAAAAGTAAAGAGATCACTCTAGTATTCTTGTATTTGACTGAGTGTATAGACATCATTCTCCTAACAAAAGTGGTATATATACACATACATGGTTCAATGTCAAAAAAGCTTCTAAGGTCTTGTGCATCATTTTTTTTTTTAAAATTTCATTTAGTGAAATATAAATATTTTTATTTCTTTCTTACTAAAACTAAATACTGAAAATAATTTTATTTAGTCAAAATATTGTTATTAAAAACTGAAATATTTGTAAAAATAGTATAAAAGTATTAAATACAAATTTTGTGAAAAAAAGGTGTTAAATACAAATTTTAATCTATTCATTTTTTAATGATTATAATTTATGTTTAATCATTAAGTATTTAGTTACAATACTAAAACAATTACAAAAAAAAAAATATACTTTAAAGTGGTTTCAAAAGACATAAAAGAGATATTTGGTATTATTGTAATCTATCCTTAGTTTTCCTTTTAAAAAAGTTTTTACTCTTCTATTATTTTATAAAAAAAAAAGGATCGATCCAGTACTTTTTTGGACAGGACCATAGAATTTGTCTATATAAATTAGATCACAAGTGGTACTCAAACTAAAAAATTATTCACTATAAAGTCATCAAAAAATAAAAAATCTTCAGTATAATGTTTGAAGGAGCTAGCACAGACAATTATTGAAGCACTAAAATCTATAAAAAGCGATTACCTAAAGAGACAAACCATTGGTTCTTACACATAAAATAAACAATGACCCCTTTGTTTCACCAAAAATCATTTTTACTATTAAAAAAACATAAATTAGGGAGAGAAACGTAAAATTCCATTCTAAATCTGATATTAAATCCTATAATGTGAAAATTAGAGAGACATTTTATATTTTCCATAGCTAATTTATTTATTTTAGTAGTGTTTCAAGGTTGAACTTTAATTCAGTGAGAGGTTAGTTCAATTGTAATAGTTTGGCATTATAATCTTAAAGGAGAGGGTTCAAATATTCAAGGAAAGCTATATTATGAAATCATCATTGATCTCACTTTATAATTAAATTTCCCGTTCACCATCCTCAATAAGTTCAACTATATATACTAGGCAGTAGTTAATTCAACTTATTTTGTCATATGTAACATGTCTGCCCCCTCTTTATATTGGGTTAGAGTATCTCTTATACTCTATTCTTTTATTTATATAAATCTCATTTGTGGTGATTAAAAAAAAATCAATTGTATCTACTTGCAACGTCTTGTGAACTTGATATATGTTCAGAGAGATTCCTAGATTTTAGGAATGTGTATTTAATACATTGAAAAGAAATATAGTAAACTTTTAAATTAATAACTGCATATTTTAGAATTCATGAACAATGTTTTTACGACACTCGTTAACAAAATATCTTCTAAGCCTGATTTTTTTTAGAAAAAAAACTTGAAAATGAATCATTCATCAGTTTCCTCTAACCTCAAAAAAGGGAACCAAATAAGATGAGTATGAAACATACCTGAGGGAGTTGAGGAGGAGGAAATGGCTGAAGTAATGGTGCCACCATGTTAACTGATAGCAAATTAGCACAATGTCCACATCTAACTGTTACTATGGTTAGCAAACTGCTGTATGGAACATTAACCTGCCATTCACCATTTACAATTAATTTCACTAACTGGCTACAAAGCCAGTAGAATAATGTCTAATTTGATTCTAAAGAAAATGCTGTTGACTTCACTATAATACATGTACAACAAAACATACATTCATTCTTCAAATATTAAAACCAATATTCAACATTACCGAAGCAACAGCATTGAGTTGATGAAAATAAATGGAGGTAAGAAAGAAACAAAATGTATATATGGTTGGCAGGAAGATGATAAATAAGCAGGACTGAGAAGGAAGTGAGTGTAACAATCTTTTCACATTCATTCTGAGAGAGTCTACTTTTAAGGGGGGTGTGTCCACTACTTGTCCAGCTAGATGAAAATGTGTGTGTGGCATATATTGTAACAGAAAAAAAGCTCAAAAACTGACATAGATGAATTTAAATTTAGTACTCTCATCATGTTCTCAGTGCGCATCACTTTTTACTGACACTGCAAGGCAAGATGATAAAAGATAGAAATTGTATTGCTCATTGTGTTAAAGGAAGAGAGAGGTGAAAATGACTTGACTGGAACACAAACCACCAAAGTCTTAACCACTAGTTATTATTACTCTATACAATATCAAGATATATAGTATATGTTATGAATAAAGGAGATTAGTGATTATATATCATCATGAAGCAGATTTAATCTACTTTCTCAAAAGAGGTCATTTCAATTTTCAACTCAACATACATACATATGGTATGCTATGCTATGAGAAAGGAGAGAGAGATTTAGATAATAAAAAGATCTATATTGTGAAATTAAAATCTCTTGTACCAGTCATAAATGTTCACAAATTGTTGTAGTAATAAAGAGGGTACACTGCATCTGTACTTAAGGGAAGCAACAAGCCTCAAAATGTGAAAACATTTACTTGATCTTGATGCTTTTACAGCACTATGGTGGAAAATCATGATGAACAGAAATTGATGAATTGCACCTTCACCCTCTCATTATAGAATGTAATTAAGGGATCAAGGACATAGGAGAGAGAAACCAAATCATGCTTGCCATCACATAGATTTGTACAGAAAAAAGACAAGAAAGAAATCTGGTAAATTACAAATAAAATAAAAATAGTATACAAATGAGCATTTGAGAATATATAAGATGCCATATATTTTGATTTTTGTAAAAGAAAACAAAACAAAGGAACCCTAATATCTGATTCTGATATTAACCCTAATCATGGACTTTTAGCTAGACCACAAATTTGACTCTAGCTATGACTTTAAATTTGTGAATTTATTTTGTTCATAAGCATCTTACAATTGTTTCCTTTTAGATCATAGAATTACTTTGCTTGATATCTCAAATTAGGACATACCTAACTTTGTTCATTGAAAATCAACAATTGTGCTTATCTCTTACAACTCATAGTCAGATCACATATACAAACTTCAAGAGCAAAATATAGTTTCACTTTCTCATAAAATATAAGTTAGGAGAACAATTCTTTGTATAGTGTCAAGAAAATTCACTTCAACATGATGGATCAATTAATTCCAATGTTCCTATAAGGTTGATTTTCCAATACAAGCCTTATAATCAATAGGTCTTAGCTGAATTGAATTTCTCTTATTGTTTTCATGATTAATTAAACTCAGAAAAATCATTTTCCTTTATATATATATTATTTGCTCTCACATGATCTTGATGGAAGAAATCAAATGAAACCAATTTGCCAAATTAGATGGTGGAGAAAAGTGTGGAACAGTAGAAAGCTTGTTGAAAAATAATTAATGTGAAAGAGAAAACATAAGAGATGGAAATTAGAATACTATACCGCTAGAATGGTGTTGCAGAAGTTGCAGTGAACATAACAAACACGTTCTGTTGCAAACATGTCCATTGACATTTTTCTTTTTCTCTTTCTAAATGTGTTTGTCCTTTGAGTTTGAGAGTGTGCTTAAGTGGATTTATAAAGGAGAGAATCACTTGGCTAATAGAAAAAGTGATGATCACCACCATATCAACTATTTATTTCTTTATTTATTATTTTTTAAATGTCAAATAAAATATATGTTAATATTAATGTAAAGTAGAGTATTACTCCAATCCATTACGGTGAGACATAGTCAAAAGAAAATAACTAATTCGGCTGATCTTGAATAGACTTTGTATTATCTTAGAATTTGAGTTGGATAAAACCAAAAGTAAACATTTATCTTGATAGATAGACGAATTTTTTTAATATATTATTTTTTCATTCAAATTGGATGAAAAATATCACTCCTAAAAAGTGCACGGAGACCTAGTTAACTTACTTAAAAATCACTTTTAATAAGAGAATTTAATATAATTCATCAATTGTTAAAACTCACAATCTATATATGAGAAAATAGCTTTATCCACCAATTTATTTATTATTATAGAATAGTAAGACAAAAATATGGTAAAAAAAACACACACACATATGTTGTTTGTATGTGTGTGTGATTTAAACTCTCATTGGGACTATGTTGCATGCTATGATATTGCAGCATAATATGGACAAATATGGTTGATGCGACCGTAATTACAGTTGTGAAATGATTATAGAGACCACTAAATCCTTTAGATTAAGGTTGTAATTACGATTGTAGACAATAATTTAAAACTATGAATATATCTATGTCTTTTTAACATGTGTCATAAGATTATTTTTGAAGGAATTAAAAAAGGAGCTATTAAAAGAGAATTTTTGTGTTAAAAAAACCAATTTTAGAACTATCAAAATACAAAATATACAATTTTCAAGCTAATTTTCTTTGATACAATCAAGATAATATTTCTATATCCAGTTTATGTTAACATGTGTCATTAACACACTTGTTAATTAGCATATACCAAATTTAGTGTTCAAATTTCAAAATTTAGTGTCCTACACGCTCAAAATAAGATTAATTCCGTAAAGGAAACTTATGCGAAAACAACCAAATATCTGCAAAAAATGAAAAATAATTAAGATGGGACTAGTCTGGTCTGGGGACTGGGAAAATGAGTGCAATGAAGTGGGGTTAGTGTTTTTTGATTTATTTGCATAGACAAAAGAGTGGATTATGTAAAATCTTGGTTTGGAATGTGATCTTGCGCGTGTGTGTAAGACACAAGAGAAGAGAGTGAGGAAATGATGTGTCATGATTGAGAGAATGAGTGGGTGTGGGTGTGAGTGACCCATCATCTCTAACCATACTACTGGTTTTTCTGTAGCGGAAGAGGGGGGCGAAATAGACATTAATTATTAATGCTTTGGAAATTTGGAATGTTTAGATTCTTGTTTATAGAGTTTGTTGGGATCAGAGACATGTTTAGTTTAGATAGAATGTGTGTCCTCTTAATGAGTGCATGTGAAAGCCAAGGTGAAAACGTGAAGGAAAATGTTTTTTTTTTGGAAGGGTAAAGGAAAATGTTATAACCAAGGTTGAAAATATGGACAAAAAAATATTTTTTTTAAGAGGAGAGGAGATGGACAAAAGTATATGAAAATGCAAACATGTGCTCAAAAACTATTCAGAAAGTTTTTCGCCATTTTTTCCTTATATTACAAAAATTTACTGACATTTAATGTCTAATAATTTGATTAATATTAAAAGTGGTGTTGGTGTAGGAGTTGGTCGGTGGTTTGATGATCATTTAGGTAGAGAGGTTGGCGGTGGTACTGAAACTTTATTTTGGTGGGATCCGTGGCTTGATGGTATGATCCTGAAGAGTAGATTCGGTCGCCTTTTTTATCTTACTGATAATAAAATGACAACTGTGATTGAAATGTTCTCTCTTGGGGGGGGGGGGGGGGGGGGGGGGGGGGGGTGGTGAAGCTTGGAAGTGGCGGCGGCGGTTATTAGCTTGGGAGGAAGATGAAGTTAGGGAGTGCTGTGTGATTTAATCTAATATTGTTTTGCAGCCTAATACTTCTGACAGGTGGCTTTGACATTTACATACTTCCCGCAAATATAAAGTTACAAATGTTTATAATTACTTGGTGTCGTCAGTTAACCTTGTGGCAGTTGATCATACAAAAGCAATTTGAAACAATGAGGTCAATCTTTTTGCCTGGCGTTTGCTTCGTAACCGACTTCCAACAAGAGATAATTTAATCAGGAGGCATGTTCTTCAATCGAATGCTCATTTGTGTGCAGGTGGTTGTGGTAAAATGGAGGATATCGACCATTTATTTCTCTCTTGCGACGTTTTTGGAAAAATTTGGTTTGGTATCTATAATTGGCTTGGTCTCACTACGGTGCACCCTGAACATGTAGCAGACCACTTACTTCAATTTGAACATTTATGTGGGTTTACTAAAAACATCCATGCTACTTTTCAACTCATCTGGTTATCTAGTGTGTGGGTGATTTTGCGTGAAAGAAATGCTCGGGTCTTTAGTCATAAAGAAGAAACGTTTCAACATCTTCTTGACAAAATTAAGTTTCAATCTTATTGGTGGCTAAAAGCAAATAGAATTTCTTTGTCTTTTAACTATCACTTGTGGTGGCTAAATCTGTTAGCTTGTTTGGGAATTACTGTTGGAACAGTGATGTGAAGTTGGAAGGAAATTGGAAGGTTGGAAGATTAAACACCAATTAATTAGGCTTTGATCTAGTGTTGTGTGAATTGAAAAAATAGAGTGTGGTGGTCCCACATAAAATAAAACACACACATTAGTAGTGTTTAAATAGTGGTATTTAATTTTAAATACTTGATAATGATAAAAATAATAGTAATTATTATTTTTTACTCATGGATATCACTTCACATAATTTTAGCTCATGTTGGTTGTGATAAGATTGAGAACCCAACTGAATTTCCTATCTTTCCTTCATTAGTTTGTTTCATCTAATTTTGTGGGTTTGTTTCTTTTTGAACTTATCCGATTAGTTTGTTACTTGAGCTGATATGTGGGTTGCTTAATTTCTAAGTTTACTTAAAAGTTTCTCCATATTAGTTACAAACTCTCCCTATAAAAGAGTTCTATTGAGTTGTCGAGAACTCTTTCTCTCCTCTCCCTCCAGCTTGTTTTAATGAGCTATTCTTCTCCTTATCTTCTTATTCTGTCCCTTCAGAATTAAGAGTGTTCATAAGACCTTAGTCCTTATTCGGTATAATGTCCCTTTGAAATTAAGAAAGGTCTTAAGAACATAGTCCCTTCGATAATATATGTCCCTTCGAAATAAAGAATATTTTTAAGATCATAGTCCCTTATTCAGGAATAATGTCCCTTCAGAATTAAGAATGATCTTAAAAGTATATAATCCTTTTTCGATATTTTCTTCCCTTCAAAAAGCTAAAGGTTAGAATGGTGGTAAAACCATATTTGAGTGGTCGTAGTACCATAATTGGAGAAGTTTAAAAATTAGAATGGTGGTAACACCAATTTGAGTGGTCTCAGCACCATAATAGAGTGGTCACAATACCATATTAGAGTGATTTCAGTATTAAAAGAGTGGTCTTAGTACCATATTGGAGGTGTAATTCTCGAACAGTTTTCTACAGTGCAGTAGTTAACCGCATAGTTGTAGTTGGGCTTGTTTTATCCTAGAGGTGGCGTGGTTGATAGTTTGCCTTGCACAATTTTTGGGCAGTGCCACGAAACCTCTTAAAGAGAGCGACCTGGTCGTGACTCAACCTAGTAACAACTTCGGTAGATGAAAATTCTTTTTTCAAAATAGAATTTGGAAATCCAAATACAACAGTTTGGAAATCCAAAACCAACAAATTCAATACGGAGCAATGGCAAAAACAACAATTTTAAGACGTTTCCTTCTGCCATGTCTACCGAAGAAATAACTAACTCGAATTTTATTGTCCCTAAATACAAGAAGGATAAAAAGGCTATAAAAATACATCTCTATACTGAACACGATGAAGTGCTTGTTGTTATAACACAACACTAAGAAATTCGCATATGCAATTTTAAATTTGTTTGAAAACTATTTTAAAAAATCAGAACCGCACTGTGAATAAATAACTCTAATTGTCAGGAGAATAGGAACCCCAAAAGGGTCCTATATTGGAAATCAACAACCACCATCAGGAAATGACAATGGTTCACAATTTATTTAATTCTGTGAAACCAAGTCATATGTCCTGCAAATATAAAAACAGGTCAAGTGTTGCTCCGCAACATAACTTGATTGAAGAGAAATTCTCTGTTATTATTAATATAATTAATCTAGTTGGTTGAAGTGAATGATGGATCAACATTAGCGCCTCGCGCTTTATCTACTAACATCGTGCTATGTTTAAAACATATGATACTGCTGAAAATAAGAAAGTTTGTTAGAATATTCAAAACACCACTAAAGTTGTTGGCATTAGAGATATGGAGTTACCATTCAAGTCCTAAAAGGAAATTATTCTCTAGGACGTGATGTTTGTTCCATGGATGAGAAAAAATTTGTATTTCAGATTTCTACTGAATAAGACTGAGTTGACTCGGACTTAAAGAGAGACTTGTGCACCATGCATTCTAGTGGGAAAAGACTGCGCCTTTGATGGTATGTTCAAAATTAAATTCTCCTTCTATTTTATAAGTTATGTGATTTTAATATTTGACATGTCAAAATTTATCATGTGAACAAGCGTTTAATTTTAAACTGGAGTAACTTGGACTTAATTCCAAAGTTATATGACTAGAAAATGTATTTTTTGTAGTCAAGATAAATGAACCAAAAGTTCATATAAATCAGTGTTTAGAGAATTTGAACCTCTAAACTTAATAAATTATGATATGTGCAAACTTGATGGCACGTAAACTAGAAATGATAAAAAGATATTTGATCATATTTATTGATGAATGTAAATTTTGAAAAATAGAATTAATACGCTTGATATGTTCAATTTTTATAACAAAAATTGAAATTTATGATGAATAGAGTACCCAAGTCTAAGAACAAAATTTCTACTTATGAAGTTTTGAAGAAAAGACAACCCAACTTGTCTTATTTTTTAGCTTGGGATTGTCTGGACTATATTTGGATTCTGAACCCAAGAGAGTTGAACTCACTAGTAGAGCCTATGAATGGGCATTCATTGGGTATGCTATAAATAGCGAAGCATATAGGTTTTATGACCTAAATGCTAAAGTGATCATAGAATCAAACGATGCCGATTTCTATGTAAATAAATACCCCTTTAAATAAAGAATAGCGGGGGTACTAGTGGGGGCACTAGTGAGAGCACGACATTAGTGGGGAAAAATAAGTTCCCACTTTAAAAATTAAGAGCTAGTGGGGGCACTACATCTGATCACATTCCAATAATCAGAAATAGTTATGAAAATATCGTATGAGATGTTATAGAACCTCAAAGAGGTAAGAAAGCTAGAATTGCTAAAGAGTATGAACCTGATTATATGGTTTATACATTGGAAGAAAATCCATTAAATTTTTTAAAAGAAGCAATAAACGATGAAATGGATTCTCTAGAGTCTAACGAAACACGACACTTGGTTGACTTGCCTCCTAATTGCAAACCAGACGGTTGTATTTAGATTTTGGAAAAGGAACTAAAACCTGATGGTTCGGTTGATGAATACAAGGCTCGCCTTGTAGTCAAAGGTTTTAGACAAAGAAAAATATAGATTTCTTCGACACTCATTCACCAGTCACTAGACTCATATCCATAAGGGAACTAGTCCCTTTAGCTGTTGTTCATAACTTGATAGTACACCAAATGGATGAGAAAGCTGCCTCTTTAAATGATGAACTAGAAGAATAAATCTATATGGAACAACCTGAAGGTTTGGTGATTCATGGACAAGAAAACAAGGTTTGTAAGTTAGATAAATCTTTGTATGATCTAAATTAAACTCCTTAAACTCCTAAGGAATGACATGCAAACTTAGCAATCTAATGATATCGAATGAGTATAAAGTGAATGAAAGTGACAAATGCATTTACTACAAATATTGGAATAACATTTGCACGATCATATGTCTCTATGTAGACGACTCGCTCATATTTGGTTCAAAGATTCATGTTATAAATTATGTGAAATCATTGTTTATCAACAACATTGATAAGAAAGACCTATGTGAAGTTGAAGTAATTCTTGGTGTCAAGATTACTAGATAAAAAAAGAGAACTTTTGATCAAACCTAACAATGTTGAGAAGATCATAAGGAAATGTAATTATTTGACTGTAAACTTGCAAGCATACCTTATGATCCAAGTGTAAAACTTTTCAAGAACACTTGAAATGGAGTTAGACAAATAGAATATGCGAGCATCATTGGCAGTCCTTAGGTATGCCACTGAATGTATTAGACCTGACATTGCCTATGTCATGGAACTCTTATGCAAGTTTACTAATAGACCAATTAAGAAGCATTGACATGCTACTGAAAGAGTCATAAGGTGCCTTAAAAATACTATGACTCTAGGATTACATTATGAGAAGTATCTGATTGTACTTGAATGGTACAAGATACAAAATAGAACATCCTTCAAATGGGTCTTAAGCGACCAGTGGCTACACATTGAGCATCACTGGAGGAGTTGTTTGTTGAAACAAATGATATTAATCAGTCCAATATGGAATGAATCTTAGATGAGAACACTAGAGAAAACTAGTGAAGAAGCAAGTTGAGAAAATGCTTGCTAGTTGAGAACCCCTAGTGGGTAAAACCGTTTCCAGTAATGTTAATTCATTGTGATAGTACCGCGGCTATTGCAAAATTGAGAATCGTTACCACAATGGTAAGAGACGACACCATGACTAGGACCCAATAGAGAAGGAACCAACGGCAAAAGAAGGCTGCTGAAATGTCCTCTGCTTATGTCGAAACTAATGAAGGTAATATCAAAGGCAAGAAAGTAGTCGAAATGGCTAAAAAGCCAGTCAGAGAGAGGTTGTTCCTTGCACTGCCTCCAATGAAAGACATGACTGCTGATAATGATGAGATTTGGGATTTAGATTTTATGGATTCCGAACTTGACTTCGATGTGATATGTAATGTCGTTTCGATACTCCCTGCGGAGTATGATGTCATTTCTAAAGTCGAAGAATCTGATGAAGAATTCGACCCAAATCCTGATGCCAACAAGCTAGTGTGTTACTATCTTACAAAGTATGGTTGTGTGGATGAGCAAAAAGCTGTTTTAAAAACCAAATAGTACAATGAAAAGCCATTTGAAGCCCTTGTTTATACAAGCAATAGTGAATGAATTGGGCATCAATAAGGTCCTTGTTGATGGTGGAGTTGCAGTAAATCTGATGCCCCATTCTTTATTGTGGAAACTTGGAAAATTAGACACAGATTTAAAGCCCCACAATATAATTCTCTCCAGGTTAATTTAACGGTGGGAACCATAACAAGGCCCACACTTTTCATGGTGGAGCCTACTAAGGCGAATTTTAATATGCTCTTAGGAAGAGAATGGATACATGGAATTGGGGTTGTACCCTCTTCTATGCACCAAAGAACCGCCATCTGGAGAGATGATGGTCTAGTGGAAAAATTGAAGCAGATCAAAGTTATTTCACTGCTGAGGTGAACCATATCACAAGGAAAACCTTTGAAAAGAACTTGGCAAATATAGCATTATGTCGTGCAGCTGAATCTGGTTTTATTGACCATAGAAATGTTTGCTCTGTCAAGCTGCATCCTACCCTTGGATTCATGTGGGAAAGGGAATACCCAGAAAATGAGTCTTTGGAGGAGGGAGTTATCCGCCCAACTGGGTGGGACATTGATGATGATTATTATGTCTGAACAAGAAGTTTGGGCAAGGATTATGGCCTATATGGCCGAAAATAAAATAAAACAGGCCTTGGAGGCTGAAATACAACAAAAAATGGTTGTAGGAACCATAGATAAAATGTCCGGCGAAGACATTGATGAAAAAATGGTTGAGAGTCAGAGGCTAGATTGTATATATGACGAAGAGCCTTTGGGTTTTGAAAAAGACCCCTCTCTTTCGACCAAGAGAATCCAAGCTCAAGATCCTTTAGAGGAAGTTGACTTAGGGGATGAATCATTCAAAAGACCAACTTATATCAGTTCTAAAATTGATCCAGACTTGAAGGTTCAAACGGTTGAACTCTTGAAGGAGTTCAAAGACTGCTTTGCTTGGGATTATAATGAAATGACTGGATTAAGTAGGGAAATGGTGGAATTGAAGTTACCAATTCGACCAAGAAAAAAGCAAGTAAAGTAACTTCCTAGAAGGTTTGCACCTCAAATTATGTCGAAAATCAAAGAGGAAATTGAAAGACTCCTCAAAAGCAAGTTCTTTAGAACTGCAAGGCATGTCGAATGGTTAGCACATATTGTTCCTGTCATTAAGAAAAATGGGACTCTTAGAGTCTGTATAGACTTTAGAGATTTAAATAATGTTACACCAAAGGATGAATATTCTATGCCAGTGGCAGAAATGCTAGTTGATTCAGCAGCAGGATTTGAATATTTAAGTATGCTTGATGGTTATTCTGGCTATAATCAAATCTTTATTGTTGAGGAAGATGTGTCAAAAACAGCATTCCGTTGCCCAAGGGCCTTAGGTACATACAAATGGGTGGTGATGCCTTTTGGCCCAAAAAATGTTGGTGCTACAAAACGAAGAACAATGAATTCAATGTTTCATGATTTTATTGAAAATTTTATGCAAGTTTACATTGATGATATTGTTGTAAAATCTTCGTTGAAAGATGGACATTTAAATCATCTTCGACAATCATTTGAAAGATTGAGAAAATATGGATTGAAAATGAATCTACTAAAATGTGCCTTCTGTGTATGTGCAGGTGATTTCTTGGGATTTGTCGTACATTAAAAAGGCATTGAAATCAATCAGAATAAAACTAAGGCTATCCTGGAAACAAAGCCTCCTTCGACCAAAAAAGAGCTTCAGTCTCTATTGGGGAAAATCAACTTTCTAAGAAGATTTATCTCAAATTTAAGTGGCAAAACACAATCTTTTTCGCCATTACTCTGACTAAAGAAAGATGATAGTTTTCACTGGGGGCAGGAGCATCAAAAGGTCTTCGATACAATCAAATATTATTTGACAAAGCCTCCAATTTTATTGCCTCCAATTAGAAATAAGAACATGAAATTGTATATTTCAGCATCTGATTCGACCATAGGGAGCATGTTAGCCCAGGAAGATGATAATGGTGTCGAGAGAGCCATATATTATCTAAGTAGAATTTTAAATGATGCTGAAACTAGGTATAGTCCCATTGAAAAATTGTGCCTATTCTGTATTTTTCATGTACTAAACTTAAGCAATATATAAAACATATTGATGTTTATGTTTATTCGCATTTTGATGTTATTAAACATATGTTGTCTAAACCAATTCTACAGAGTCGAATTGGAAAATGGGCTTTGGCACTCTCTGAAAATTCACTAACTTATAATCCTTTAAAAGCAGTGAAAGGTCAAATTGTTGCTGATTTCATAGTAGATTATACTTTGATCGAAGTAATACAAAGTTATGTGGATAAGAAGCCTTAGATTTTATATTTTGATGGTTCCAGCCACAAAAATGGCACTGGAGTTGGTATATTGATAATTTCTCCTTTAAATATACCAACAAAATTCAAGTATAAAATCAATGGTCATTGCTCCAATAATGAGGCTTAATATGCAGCCTTGATAACAGGATTGCAAATGCTATTGGAACTGGGGGCAAAAGATGTCGAAATAAAAGAAGATTCAGAATTGGTGGTGAAACAATTAACAAAAGAATACAAATTCATCAACGAGAATTTAATCATGTATTTTGTATCTACTAATTCACTGTTAAAACAGTTCGACTCTATTAACATTCAACATGTGCCTCGAATTGAAAATCAAGAGGCCAATGAACTGGCACAAATTGCTTCAGGTTACAAAGTTCCAAAATGTCAACTCCAAGAATTGATTGAAATCAAAGATAAATTGATTTCATCAGATTTTTCTTTGACACAATTGTCAATACCAAAACTTGGGGGGGCAAATGGTGAAGATGGTTCCAGTTCTGAAAATTTAGAAAATTCTAAAATTTTTGCCATTGCCAATTTGACAAACAATGATTGGCGTAAACCAATTGTCAAATATCTTGAGAACTCATCATGAATAGTTAGTTGAAAGATTAAGTATAGAGCTTTACGTTATGTAATCATTGGAAATGAATTATTCAAAAAGACTCCATAAGGAGTTTTGCTTAAATGTCTTAGTGAAAACGAAGCATATTTAGCAATTTCCAGTGTACATAGTGGATCACGCGGTTCTCATTAAGCAGGTCATAAAATGAAGTGGCTTTTGTTTCGACAAGGTGTGTATTGGCCAACCATGCTGAAAGATTGCATAGAGTTTGCAAGGTTGTCAAGAATGTCAAAAACATGTAGGGATACAACATGTATCTGCAAGTGAATTGCATTCAATTGTAAAAGCTTGGCCTTTTAGAGGTTGGGCTAGTGGGAAAGAGAAAGGTTAAAGGAAACCTTTTGAGTTCTGATCCTACAAGAAATTGCCATGTGGTCGAAGAAGTTGGGATAGTGGGATTATGAAGAGTTGTGTGATTATGATTGATTGAACCCCACTAATTTTTTCAACTGAATGTGGTGGCCCACTAAATCCCAAGAAAGTGGCGCAGCAATGATGAAAAACTGGGGAACAATTTTGAAATGACGTTTTGAATAAAAATGACGTCATCATTCAGAGATTGTGTAGAGTTTTCAAAAATGTCAGTTTCTCTTTTATTTCTTCAGTCGAAAATGACATTTTTGGAGGGCAATTTGTTAGCACTTATTTTGATTTCTCTTATTTCGACTATCTATATGGTTGTATAAGCCATGAAATTTTCTAAGTACAGAAATGGATGCAGATTTCGACTAAAGGAAGATTCAAGTTGCAATTTATCCAAGTCCAAGAGCATAAGACTTGTTTAAGTCTAGAAAAGAGCCCAGGGGTGATTCGAATAACAAGATTTCGACAAAGAGGAAAAGATCTTTCCTTGAGTTCAGTCATATCCACAGAAGGGAAAAAGCCTTCAGCCAAGTTTTCTTTGAGGAGGCAAATTGGAAGGTTCAGATATGTGGAAGCCATGCTGAAGCCGTCGAAGTAATGTAGTTTCTAGCAGTTACGTTTTTAGTTGTTTTCTATGTATATATAGTAGCTTTTCATAGGAAAAACGGGTCACAAATCATTAGCAAAAGTTCTAAACACTCGAAGTACCAGCGTCCAGAGAAAAGAGTAAACAAAATGTATGTAACATGATCTTGTGAACCTTTACAATCAATGCAATGCAATTTACATTTCTTTAAGTTTTTGTCTTCTTTAAAACTTTAAGCCTTTCTTTTTGTTTCTTTTTACAACTTTTAAACAACCAATTTTTGGTTTCTGTCGAAACTAGACAGTTATCTTCATACATAAACGGTTTTCTTCATCTTTGTGTAAGCAAACGCATTTAAGGTGATGAACATTCATGCTTTTCTGGAAATAACAACGCACAAACATGTCCTTGGATTTCTAGATTGATCATGCTTGTAATAAACAAAGCTAGACTCGTCGTTTACCAAAAACCCAGGTAAACACCAGCACCCTGGACACCAATGTGGCCGAGCTTGACTCCAGGTTCAGAAAATCAGAAATAAAAGAGCAGAAGAAGGAGAAGAAGGATCCACTCAGCACTGAAATCTTGAGGCCCATTCCTGATGGCAATTTCGAGCTGATTCCTTTCGGCGACGACCCTTCCAAAAGCTTCAAGATTGGAAAGGACCTTCTAGACCTCGTGCAAGCCTATGTTATCGCTTACTTGAGGGAAAATGATGACCTGTTTGCCTGGAGTGCAGCTGACATGCCTGGAATTGACCCTAGCGTCGCCTATCATCAGCTGACAGTTAGTCCTAGTGCTAGCGTTGTAGCTCAGGGACGTAGGAAGCAGTTTCCTGAAAAAGCAGAGGCTGCAGAAAAAGCTATAAAAGACCTCCTAGAGGCAAATTTCATTTTTGAGGCAAAGTACACAATTTGGCTCTCTAACATTGTACTTGTCAAAAAATCTAATGGAAAATGCCGTATGTGTATTGACTATACCAATCTTTATAGGGCTTGCCCTAAAGATGCATACCCTCTTCCTAACATAGATAAACTAATTGATAATTCATCTGGCTATAAGTTATTATCGTTTATGGACGCCTATTCTGGGTACAGCCAGATACCAATGGCTGAAATGGACAAAACAAAAACTGCGTTTATGACTGAATCAAGAAACTATTACTACAATGTATTGTCTTTCGGTCTCAGAAATGTAGGTGTCACTTATCAATGAATGATGAACAAAGTATACGACAAGGAGTCCGTAGGCGACATCCTTGAAGTGTTCATGGACGATATGATCGTAAAATCTGAACAAGAGGTTGATCATACCACCCATCTTAAAAGGGTTCTCGAGCAAACCAGAAAGTACAACATGAGACTCAATCCCGAGAAGTGCACATTTGGGGTCCAAGTGGACAAATTCCTCAGTTTCTACCTTACAGAACGAGGAATCGAAGCGAACCCTGACAAATGTCGAGCATTCATGGAATATCCCACCCCGACGTCGAAAAAATGCATCCAAACCCTCAACGGGATGTTAACCTTGCTTTCACGTTTCGTCGCAAAATCCGCTCAACACGATCTCCCTTTCTTTAAACTTTTACGATAGGAAACTGCCTTTCAATGGAACGACGAATGCGAGACTGCCTTGGCACACCTTAAGGCCGCACTTTCTCAACTTCCCGTCTTGTCATGACCAGACCAGGGTGAAACTCTCTATCTTTACCTCTCCGTTTCTTCTGATGTCGTCAGCGCAGTACTAATCCGAGAAACATCAGAAGGTCAAAGACCCACTTACTTCAACAGCAAAGCCCTACAAGGGCCAGAAACGAGATACCAAAGAATAGAGAAGGTCGCTCTCGCACTAATCATGGAAGCCAGGATACTCAGACAATATTTCATTGCACACACCATCATCGTTTGAACCGACTAACCCATTCGACAAATACTGGGACGACCTGACGTCGCTGGAAGGATGATGAAATAGTCACTCGAGCTATCCAAGTTTGACATCCATTAAGAATCCTGAAAGGCACTCAAGGCTCAGATATTTGTGGATTTCATGGCCGAAATGACTTTTCCTGCCGAGGAAAACAAAGAGGGCGTCTGGACCGTCTACGTCAATGGATCGTCTAATTCTAAAGGCAGTGGAGCGCAGGTAATAATTGAAAACGAAGAAAGAATAGTAATCGAGGTATCGTTGAGACTATCCTTCACAATGACCAACAACACCGCCGAGTACGGAGTGTAGTACCCTAATTTTGTCCTAAGCATTTTAAAACAAAAATAAAAAAAAAAATCAAAGAGGGAGAAAAAAAAGTCAAAGTCAACAAAAGTCAACGGAAAAGTCAACATTTCAAAAATGCTGACTTCGCACTACGAAGCTCACTTCGCACTGCGAAGTCTGCGATTTTTCTGCAGATTTTTGGTTTCTTTGATTTAATTCCAGATTTTGTTACATATCATTTCCATATTTATTTTAAGCAGCATTCATGGCTATTTGGGCCAAGCAAAACCAGAATTGAAGGACTTGCCATTAATGCCAAGGTTGGAAGCTTTTTCTTCCAACCTAGCATTTGACAAGCAAGTGGGCTTGCCCTTGGGCAGCTTTTGTCCCTCCCATGTGACCTGTTAACCACCCCAAGGTTGCCAGCCACCTGCTTGATGACTTTCCTCCTGCTTGCTCCCCCAAAACCAGTCAAACTAGCTGGATTTTCTCACTTGAAAAGCCATGAGTGCCTACCCTGTTTTTGCAGCAGCTTTTCACCCCTCACACCAGCCATAGATAGCCTTTTTCATCC
The DNA here is from genome assembly GCA_018208015.1 of Medicago ruthenica. Taxonomy (NCBI): domain Eukaryota; kingdom Viridiplantae; phylum Streptophyta; class Magnoliopsida; order Fabales; family Fabaceae; genus Medicago; species Medicago ruthenica. Next base: position 35,816,717 of record CM031374.1, read on the forward strand.
CTCAATCTCTGCACATTACAGTGCACGTTTTTATTGATTAACCATTGAGATTGCAAGGATTGATCCCCAAGTTTGGCCAATTGCAATTCAGCTTTGTTTCTCATCATTACCTTCTAGAATTAGTTGAATTTGTGGCTGAAATCAGGCTGAATCTTGCCCCTTGGCACAAGGCAAGGTTGCCTCTATCCATTAGCATTTAATGCAAAGGGATTCAGCTTGATCCTAGCCACAAATCAGCTGGATTTTGGGATTTTCTAATGATGAAATAGATTTGGTTTTGGCCTATAAATAGAAGGCAATGCCCAAGGTTCTAAACACAACTGATAACAGCACTTCAAGAGCAGAAACTCTACTCATTCCAGCTTACAAATACTCACAAACAACCAGAAAAAAACCAATCCAACACAAAGCCTCACAAAGTTCAAAACCATCACTAAACATTCAAACCTTTTGCAAGAAAGCCTTCAATCAATTCAAATCCATTGCAGCTGGAGCTTTGCTAAGGAGTTCTGTAAGTGTTCCAAGCTTTTGTATTGCATTTTCATTTGTGTTTGCATAGCAATTTTGGTTCAAAACCATTTGGTTCTAAAAAACCCCTTTTGAATTTCAAAGAAATCCCAAGGTTTTCAAAACATCAAAACTGGTTTGTCCAGCCTTTTTCACCCAAAAAACTCAAAGCTTTTCACTCACCTAAAAGGTCCTGAGTGTGTTCAGAAGTTGTTTCTGAACAAAAGTTCAGAAACAGCTTCTGAACTCAAAAATTCGCATGCTTCGCAGTGCGAAGTCATGGTCGCAGTGCGACCATGACAGAACTCAGAATCTGAGTTTAGGTGCCCAAATGGGCAATTTTTTGAGGTTCTAGCCCAGGGGCTCAGAACCTAAGAGTTTTTAAACCCATGTTTTTCAAACCATAACAAGGATTTTGCACAATTTTGACAAAATCACAAGTTCGTACGACATTTTGTGGATAACTTGCAAAACAAGTTATGTTCTCAAACTTTCAAAACAGCATGAACAAACAAGCTATGTTCATCCTTTCAATCTAAACTTGAACAATAAATATTGTTCATGATTTTCAAAACTCAAGCATGAACATACGCCAAATGCGTTTGCTTTTCAAAACAATTCGCAAAATGAGCCGAACTTTTGCGTTTTTCTAACAAATTGCTAAATCTTTCCAATTTGGGTTTTCAAACCAAATGTTTTGACATACCTTGGGATTTCTAAAAGAATTCTACCCAAAAACATGAGTGAAAAAGGGATGGTGTGACGTATGTCTCTCCATTGCCCCGATTGTACGAATGCGTGACGTATGTCTCGTCGTTCGGGTAATCGTCATTCCCTTTTCCAAAATATCCAACCATAACCAAACCAAACCTTGGCCCCTTGTGGTCAATCCGAACCTTTTGGTCCCCCGTGGCCATTAGATTCGATCGCCCGACTCGTTAGAGTCCACTCGGTCAATGTTCGACTCGTTCGAGTCCATTGTACCTGTTCTTGATCTCAGTGGATCAATTGAACAATCGCCCGACTCGTTGGAGTCCACTCGGTCAATGTTCGACTCGTTCGAGTCCATTGTACCTGTTCTTGATCTCAGTGGATCAATTGAACAATCTCCCGACTCGTTAGAGTCCACTCGGTCAATGATTGACTTGTATGAGTCCATTGCACCTCTCTTGGTCCCATAGCGACCAATTCGAACCCTTTTACCCTAACGGACGTACCTTTTAACAATTCTAGTGCGATTCGTGAACAAACGCTTAATAAGTCTCCCAAGCGCGAGCATACAAGCTACGTTTTAATCGCAAGAATTCGGTTAAAACATCGTCCATCTAAAATTAACCAACATATGTACGTTTTTCTACCAAAGAACTACGTACGCTTTGAATTCTCCGACTACCGGGAGATACGTAGGAGCAAGATCGACATCTTGTCAAGCGCAATAATAAAAACTTTTTTTTTCTTTCTGTTCTTTCGTTTGTTTTTATCTCTTTCCCCCCTTTATTATATTTTGACATGGATAAGCATGCGCGCAAAACATTTAAAAACAATTCAAGCTTTAGCCAAATAGAAGGTTCCCGTTGAGTACAACGGACGTGAGGGGTGCTAATACCTTCCCCTTGCGTAATCGACTCCCGAACCCGACAATGGTTGCGATGACCATCCTTTCCTCATCGTCAAAGGGTTTTATTATCGTTTCCCTTTAAACAAAAAAAACTTAAGGGTTTATCAACGTTCCCTTTACACAAAAACTTTGGTGGCGGCTTCACAAAGGCCCTCCGAGCGTTCACGAACGACCTCGGAGGATTTGCGCGTCTTTTTCTCAGGAAAAAACGAGGTGCGCACAGCTGGCGACTTCACTGGGGACCCTGTTCCGACTAGCGAGTCAAGCCTAACCTATGTGGCCTTTAAGCCAATTGTTTTTATTCTATTTGCGCGCCATGTTTATTATCTTATTCATACATGTCATATTTATGCTTTATGTTTATATTTGCTTTATTTTGCTTTATATTCATATCATATATATATCAAATGCGGGGGTTACTTGAGTGATGTTACTCCACATTGTTCGGGTTAATGCCGGACGTGTGAGGCTCTCTACCCGAGCTTGAGAAAAAAACTAAGTTAGACGGAGGTTGTGTGCGGAAGCCCGCGTTGACGTATGTCCGTGAGGTAGGATGTCCAACCCCGCTTAGATGAGATTTTCACGTGGAATTAATTGAAGTCATGTCGACGTATGTCCATAGACAACCCTAATTCCATGTGAGGTCTATGACTCTAAGGACCTCTTCTTAGGATATTTCACCATTTAGAGCCTACATGTGAGGATGGGGGGAAATTCCGAACCTTCATAAACCATACCCTTGCATATCATTTGCATTCATGAAAGTATTTTCGCATCATTTTGCTTTATAGGAGTTTAAAAAGAACAAACAAATATTAGCAAAAAGAAATATGGATTCCGGGAACAAAAATACGCTCGCCTTCAAAATTAAGGCTCCTAGGGTGGAAAGTTTATTAGCTCTAAGCAAGAGGCTCTCTTCGGTCAACAAGAACATTTTCGAGGCAAGCTATGGGCTAATCCTTGATCTCCTACCCGTGAGAATAGATTCAACGGCCTTAACCACTTTGGCGCAATTCTTCGACCCACCTCTACGGTGCTTCACATTTCAAGACTTCCAACTAGCGCCAACTTTGGAAGAGTTTGAGAAGATTTTGGGGTGTAGCATGAAGGGTCACAAACTCTATCTCGGTCCGGGAAAGGATCCCACATTTGAAGCCATCGCCGAATCCTTATACCTCGACACCCAAGAAGTGGCATCTAACTTGGAAGTTAGAGGGAACCTTAAGGGATTTTCAAGAAAGTTTTTGGAAGCCAAAGCTCGGGAGATGTTAGCCAACAAAGAGGGAAGGGCACTCAACGCCATCTTAGCCCTCTTAGTCTACGGAATTGTTTTATTCCCCAACATGGATGATTTCGTAGACTTTCCGGCTCTAGAGGTATTTATGACTAAAAATCCGGTTCCCACAATCTTGGCGGATTTTTATCATACCCTCTACTCTAGGCATGAACAAGCAAGGGGACGCAAAATTACTTGTTGCACTCCCATAGTGCAAATTTGGATGATGTCCCACATGCCGAGAAACCGGGACTTTGTGGAAAACCGGGCCAAGCTCAAATGGTCGCAACGGATGACAACCCTCGCCGAGAAGGACATCCATTGGTTTTCACCAAACTTAGAGGACCCGGAAATTATCCTCAGTTGTGGGGACTTCCGTAACGTACCCCTCATTGGTACTAAGGGATGTATTAATTACAATCCGGTCCTCTCTCTCCGACAACTAGGTTTCTCAATGGAGGATAAACCTAATGACCTTTTGTTGGAAGTTTTCTACTTAAGGGAAGGCGATCAAGACCCGGCATTGCTAGAGAGAATCCGGGGAGCATGGAGCCAAGTGCGCAAGGGAAGGGTCGGCAAGAGAAACTGTGTCGCCAAACCCCTTTATACTCAATGGGTGAAGGAGAGGGTCAAAGCAATCAAGCTACCATTCGTGGTCACAAACCCTCCAAAATCTCCTACACCTAAACCTATTGCAATCATTCCCAACAAAGAAGTGGAGGAACTCAAAGCTAAAATTCAAGAACTCCAAAACAAAAACGGAGACTTAGAATTGAAGCACCTCCAAGCTTTAGGAGAAATTACTAGGACGAAGAGAGATCGTGATGAAGTATCACATTCTCTCCTAGTATGCCAAAAACGGCTAAGGATCTCCGAAGGGAAGAGAGATTGGATAGGAGGCGGCTTGGTTAGTGCGGATGCCAACCTTGTGGCCAAGGACGAAGAGTTGGAAAGAATCTTACATTCCAACCAAGAGCTCAAGAAATTCGGCGAACTAGCCATCGAAGCTCAACGGAAATGGAGGTTGAAATTTCAAGAGAAAAATCAACAGCTCCAAGAAGTAGTTAAAGACTACAAAGAGCAGCTTCAAGCCGAACGTGTCCAACGGCAAAGACATGAGAGCCTTTCTCATCAAGGGAGGCTAAAGTGCAATCATCTCGAAGAAGACATCAAGAAATTCGAAGAGTACTTCGACAAGATTGCAAGAGCTCACGGGGACCACATTGCACAACTACATGATGAAATTAGAAGTGCAAGAGTCAAGCTAGACCAGCGCAAGGGAGTGATTGAGTATGTATGGCAAGACGCCACCCGATTAAGTGAGGATTTCACTAAATTGGTTGCATTCTCAAATTTGGTAATCACCCAACTTCCAAAGAGGCTAGCGGAGGCCGAGATGGTCATGCCCTACTTTGTCATCCCTATGGAGATCCAGAAGTTTATGAAGTTCTGCAAGGACACCATAGATTTCTATAGGGAGGAGATGAGCAAAGCCGAGAAGCGAGCGGCTATTTGATTTGTAATAGCATTAGTTACACTTTGTAAACAAATGTTATTTAATCAAATATATTTTGAAGTATAATCGATTTCCCGGTCTTTAATATTTCGAATTTGCTAATATTATTTGTGCACCTTTAAACTCCTCCATAAAGCAAAAAAAAAACGCATATTTTGCATACTCATCGCATACATACATCCACATGCATCTTCATGCATTTTTTTAAAAAAAAAAAACTCATTCGTTTCCCTAAAAACAGTTCAAAGCAATCATAGCTCGAAAACTCCGAAAGCCCTCGGTCCAAGAACCAGATCTCCAGCACTCGTACGGAACACGAGCTAACAAACAAAGGATCATGGACAATTTGGAACAAACTCAAGCGGCTTTGAGAGAAGAGGTTGATGGAATGAAGGGAAAGATGGATCAGATGCTAGAGTTAATGCAAGCTCTATCGGCACGAGAAAGTAACCCTCGCCCAACAACGGATGCATCCAATGTGCAATGGCCTCCTTATGGTTTACCTCTGAATTATACCCCACCATTCGAAAATGAGGGTCAAGGACCACCTCCACCACCGCTCACAATCCCTGTAAGGAATGAAGAGCGTCGTCCTCAAGGAACTTCCACTACTCAGCATGAGGCGATTCCCCATGATGCGGAAAATATTCAGCCAAGGCAATCTGCTCCTGACACCACCCACCAAGACAATGATACCACCCAAATGTATCGAGTTTTGGAAGAAAGGTTGAAAGCTATCGAAGGGTTCAGCTCATACGGTGCCCACAACGCCTTGGACATGTGCCTAGTGCCCGACGTGGTAATCCCTCCGAAGTTCAAAGCACCAGACTTCGAGAAATACAAAGGAATTCAATGCCCTCGGAACCATCTAAGGATGTTCTGTAGGAAGATGGCAGCTTACGCAATGAACGAGAAACTCATGGTGCATGTGTTTCAAGATAGTTTAAGCGGAGCATCATTGGATTGGTACATGCAGCTCGAACGTACCCATGTCCAAACTTGGAAGGATCTAGCCGATGCCTTCCTAAAGCAATACAAATATAATTTGGACATGGCTCCAAATAGGATGCAACTACAAAACCTCCTACAAAGAAGCAACGAGTCCTTCAAGGAGTACGCTCAGCGGTGGAGAGAACTAGCTTCTCGTGTACAACCACCAATATTGGAAAGAGAGCTTGTCGACACCTTTATGGGCACACTTCAAGGCCCATATTACGACAAGATGATTGGAAGCACGTCTGCCGGTTTCTCCGATCTAGTCATGGTTGGTGAAAGAATAGAGGACGGAGTAAAGAGAGGAAAAATCCAAGGCTCTCTAGAAGCTCAAAGTGGAGCTAGAAAACCCCCCAGCAACTTTCACAAGAAGAAAGAGGGGGAGACAAATGCCGTTCTAGTGGGACCATCTTGCCCACCACCAAATCAAATGCCTCACTACCACTATCCTTATGTGGCAGCAGCAACGGCTCAAGGGCGTTACTCACCTCAAGTGACTCCCGCAACTCCACCTCGACAACCAGTAGTGTTGCCTCAGCAAAATCAACAGCAACAACAACAAGGCGGGTACCCATCAAGGAATCAAGCAGTCTCGAGGAACAGTTATTATAATAGGCAGTTTGATCATGTACCTATGTCTTATGGTCAAATCTTGCCATACCTAATCCAAAAGGGTATGGTCGAGCCAAGACCACTACCACCAATGTTGCCACCATACCCACATTGGTACGACGCGAATGCCAAATGTGACTACGACGCAGGAACCGTGGGGCACGATGTCGAGAACTGTAGAGTCTTCAAACACAAGGTACAAGACCTTATTGACAAGAAGCTGTTGTCCTTCAAAGAGGAAAAACCCAATGTAAAGAATAACCCACTGCCGGGGCATGCGGGTCCCTCTGTAAATGCGGTGGAGGAACAAGAAGACTTTGGTCCAGTCAAAAGGGTAGACAATGTTAAGACTCCCCTGTCAACCATAAGGGGGCATTTAACCGGTTTTGGTTTGTTCGAGGAAATGCACGCCAACTGTGAAGCCTGCAAGGTCAACCCGAACGAGTGCAAGGAGTTGAAGAGCTGTCTTCAAGAGCTAATGGACCAAGGTTGGATCCAAATTGGCTATATAAAGGATGGCACGGACGTTGCTACCTTAGAGTCTAACGACCCAAAACCTCTCGAAATCCCATACCAAAGGAGAGAGGTACCAATGCCAATACAACCCATAACATTCCACGTACCTGCACCCTTCTCTTTTGAAAGCACGAAGAGGGTACCATGGAATTACCAACCTGTGGCCTATGTGGAAGGAAAACCACTAGCCAAAATTGAGCCCAGCATCACTAACATTACCGGTGTTGGAGGAATAACTAGAAGTGGTAGAGTCTTCGCTCCGAAAGAACTCGGAAAGACGCCAGCCGTACTACCAAAAGAGCCGCTCAAAGAAAAGAGCGTGGAGGAAGAAGAGAACCAAGCGGGGCCTTCTCAAAGGACAACCCCGCAAAAAGAGGCCGAAGAGTTCCTAAGGATAATCCAAAAGAGCGAGTATAAAATCATTGACCAGCTAGGTCAAACTCCCTCCAAGATCTCCATGCTATCCTTACTACTAAGCTCGGAAGCACACCGAGAAGCACTGCTGCGGATCCTCAGTGAGGCACATGTCACCAAGGACATTCCTGTGGACCAATTCGACGGGATAGTCGGAAATATTACCTCAAGTAGGTACTTGGGTTTCAATGGCGATGAGCTACCCGACGATGGGCACATTCATAACCGCGCCTTACACATCTCCGTGAAATGCATGGACCACATCCTCTCACGAGTGCTAGTGGACACGGGGTCATCATTGAATGTCATGCCCAAGACTACCCTCCTCAAGCTATCATGTGAAGGGACAGTAATGAAGCCCAGCGCCTTGGTCGTAAAAGCTTTCGATGGGTCAAGAAGAGCCGTCATAGGGGAGATCGACTTACCAGTCCAAATCGGGCCTAAGGTTTTCACCATAACCTTTCAAGTCATGGATATTAATCCAACATACAGTTGTCTTCTCGGACGACCATGGATCCATGCGGCCGGAGCCATTACCTCTACTCTGCACCAGAAACTGAAGTTCATCATTGATAACCAAATGATTGTAGTTTCCGGGCAAGAGGACATGATGGTAAGCCATCTCTCATCTTTCCGTTATATAGAAACGGATGAAGAAGCTGTGGATGTCCCATTCCAATCTTTGGAAGTGGCGAATGTCGTGACGTTGAGCTCGAAGCCCAAAGAAGAGGCTAGGACAGCCATGTCATCATGGAGGGCGATAAGAGAGGCCCTAGAAGAAAGCCGACCCACCGGATGGGGCAAGTTAGTGGACATACCGGTGAAGAAAAATCGCTTCGGGTTGGGGTATCATCCATCAGCCGAGACCTTCTCAAAGCCTCCAAAGCAGGGGATTCTCCCTATTTCGGAAACATTCATCAGTGCGGGGTTTATCAATGAAGATCAAGTGGCTCTACTTGAAGATGTAGATGAAGACGTGCCTGATTTGGTGTACCGTTGCGCTTCGGATGAAGCTTTGAACAATTGGAGGGCTATCGCAATTCCCGAGATCATTACCAGGATCAAGTAATAAACCATGTTTGTTTCTTTTTAAAAAAAATCATTTAGCTCTGCCCAAGGCAAATGATTAGTCGTGTGGGGCCCCCATGTTTTAAAAGTTATTTACAATCATGCATAAAAGCACTCTTTTATGTTCATTTGAGTCTTTTTTCTTTTTTGCATTTGTTTTAAAAAATTTTTTTTACAAAAAGCCTAAAAAAAAATCATACTCATGCAGATCTACAAATCCACCCTCCAAAAACAACACTGCCTTAAACCCTTATGACTTCGATTTCCCGATTAATCAAACGGAAGATGATGAAGAGGACGATTATGAACCGCCTGAAGAATTGTCTAGACTTGCAAATCAAGGGGATAGGGTAATACAACCTCACCAAGAATCAGTTGAAAAGGTCAACTTAGGGACCGAAGAGGATAAGAAAGAGGTCAAGATAGGAGCCTCCCTGCACGAGGATGTGAAAGGAAAGTTGATTAAGCTTCTGCAAGAGTACGTGGACGTATTCGCTTGGTCGTACCAAGACATGCCGGGTTTAGACCCTAGCATCGTTGTACACAAGCTGCCACTCAAGCCGGAATGCCCGCCAATGAAGCAGAAATTGAGAAGAACTCGACCCGATATGACTCTCAAGATCAGAGAAGAGGTCAAAAAGCAATTCGATGTCGGCTTCTTAGCCGTAACCAAGTATCCAACATGGGTTGCCAACATTGTGCCAGTTCCGAAGAAGGATGGCAAGGTGAGAATGTGTGTGGATTATCGGGACTTGAATAAAGCAAGCCCAAAGGATGATTTCCCGCTACCACACATCGACATATTGGTGGACAACACAGCCCAATTCTCAGTCTTTTCCTTTATGGATGGCTTCTCGGGATATAACCAAATCAAGATGGCTCCAGAGGACATGGAGAAAACTACGTTCATCACCCCATGGGGGACTTTCTGCTATAAGGTAATGCCTTTCGGATTAACAAATGCCGGAGCGACATACCAAAGAGCGATGGTGACCCTTTTCCACGACATGATCCATAAGGAAATTGAAGTCTACGTCGACGATATGATTGCCAAATCCCAAACGGAGGAAGATCATCTAGTCCATCTACAAAAGCTTTTCGAACGCCTAAGAAAATTCAAGCTGCGCTTAAACCCTAACAAGTGCACATTTGGCGTTAGATCCGGGAAGTTATTGGGTTTCATCGTCAGCCAAAGAGGTATCGAAGTGGATCCCGATAAGGTAAAGGCCATCCAAGAAATGCCAGCGCCAAATACCAAGAAAGAAGTTCGGGGTTTCTTAGGAAGATTGAACTACATCGCCAGGTTCATTTCACACATGACAGCTACCTGCGAACCAATCTTCAAACTGCTAAGGAAAAACCAAGCCGTTCATTGGAATGAGGATTGCCAAGAGGCATTTGACAAGATCAAACAATACCTGCAAGAACCACCAATTTTAATACCTCCGGTTCCGGGTAAACCCCTCATCTTATACCTAACCGTACTTGAAGGAACAATGGGTTGTGTGTTAGGACAACAAGATGAAACGGGAAGAAAAGAACACGCAATCTACTACCTAAGCAAGAAGTTTACTGACTGTGAAACAAGGTATACTTCACTTGAAAAGACTTGCTGCGCTTTAGCATGGGCTGCTCGACGTCTAAGGCAATACATGTTGACCAATACAACTTGGTTGATATCGAAGATGGATCCCATCAAGTACATCTTCGAAAAGCCTGCCCTCACAGGGAAGATAGCCCGTTGGCAAATGTTGCTGTCTGAGTACGACATCCAATATGTTGCTCAAAAAGCCATCAAAGGGAGTGTTTTATCCGAGCACCTTGCTCACCAACCATTGGAGGATTATCAGCCCATACAATTCGACTTCCCGGACGAAGATGTCGTAGCTTTGAATGACGAAGAAGTCACAAGCGATGATGAAGGGCCAGAACCAGGAAGCTCAATGGAAGCTCGCTTTCGACGGCGCCTCAAATGCCATGGGACACGGTATCGGAGCAGTTTTAATCTCCCCAAGAAATGGATACCAGCCCTTCACAGCAAGGTTATGCTTTGACTGCACCAATAACATGGCAGAATATGAAGCATGTATCCTAGGCCTCAAAGCAGCAATTGATCTAAGGATCAAAAACCTTGAAGTATACGGTGACTCAGCCTTGGTCATCTATCAAGTCAAAGGAGAATGGGAAACAAAACATCCCAATTTAATTCCCTACCGAGCCTGGGTTGTAGAATTGATCAAGCATTTTGATGAAATCAACTTCCATCACATACCTCGAGAAGAAAATCAGGTGGCGGATGCTTTGGCTACATTATCATCAATGTACCAAGTAAATTCCTACAACGAGGCACCAATCATAAGGATGGATCGTAGAGACAAACCAGTTGTATGTGCATCAGTCGAAGAGGGACTTGACGACAAACCTTGGTTCTACGACATCAAGCGATACCTCGAAGAGCAAGAGTACCCAGACAATGTCTCGCACACCGACAAGAGGACCCTCAGAAGATTGGCATCCCAGTTTTTCCTCAGTGGAAATACCCTCTACAAAAGAAACTATGACATGGTCCTGCTCAGATGTGTGGATAAACATGAAGCGGACATGCTCATCAAAGAAATCCACGAGGGATCTTTTGGAACCCATGCTAATGGGCATGCAATGGCAAAGAAAATCTTAAGGGCGGGCTATTATTGGTTAACCATGGAAGCTGATTGTTTCCACTACGCCAAGACTTGTCACAAGTGCCAGATTTACGCCGACAAGGTGCATGTACCACCAACTCCACTGAACGTCATGACTTCACCTTGGCCATTCTCTATGAGGGGCATAGACATGATTGGAATGATCGAGCCCAAAGCGTCAAATGGACATCGCTTCATCCTCGTTGCCATCGACTACTTCACCAAATGGGTAGAAGCAGCTTCGTATGCAAACGTAACCAAACAAGTGGTAGCCCGATTCATCAAGAAGGAAATCATTTGCCGTTATGGTACTCCCCACAAAATCATCACCGATAATGGGGCAAACCTGAACAACAAGACAATGAAGGAATTGTGCAAAGATTTCAAGATTGAGCACCATAATTCCTCCCCGTACCGACCAAAGATGAATGGTGCGGTAGAAGTAGCCAATAAGAACATAAAGAAGATCATCCAAAAGATGGTAACAACATATAAGGATTGGCATGAGATGCTTCCCTTTGCGCTACATGGCTACAGAACAGCCATTCGCACTTCAACTGGGGCAACCCCCTTCTCCTTAGTATACGGTATGGAAGCTGTTCTCCCCGTAGAGGTGGAAATTCCTTCGTTAAGGGTCTTGATGGAAACCAAGCTAGAAGAAGCTGAATGGGTCCAAACGAGGTTCGACCAACTGAATCTCATAGAGGAAAAGCGTCTGACGGCAATATGTCACGGACAACTCTATCAAAGGAGGCTCAAGAGAGCATTCGACAAGAAGGTCCGTCCTCGAGAATTCAAAGAAGGAGACCTAGTGCTCAAGAAGATATTACCTATCCACAAAGATCCCCGAGGGAAGTGGACTCCTAGCTACGATGGGCCGTACGTGGTAAAGAAAGCTTTCTCAGGCGGAGCCCTGATCATCACCACTATGGACGGAGAAGAGTTCCCACTCCCAATAAACTCCGATGCAGTCAAGAGGTATTATGCCTGAAAGAAAAGAGAAAAAAAAGGAAAAAGCTCGCTAAATCGAAAACCCGAAAGGGCGGTTTAGGCAATAGAGAGCGTCCTGCTAGATCGAAAACCTGAAAAGGCGGTCTAGGCAAAAATTAAGGACATCAAAAAAGGAAATATACCCCGGTGGATTGAAAACTCGAAAGAGCGGTCCAGGCAAAAGTTAGGGGTTAACAAAAGAAGAAAGGCAATGACTGCAGCATCCAAGCTCCGGACAAGATTCAAGAGGAGAAGAATCGGTCTCATCAGCATCTTCCGAAAAAAACAAACAAAAATCTCGAAGTCATAAGGAAATAGCATGTGTTGTGCCAAAACCAACAATTTTCTTTTTGCTTTTTCTTGTCTTTCTCTATCTCACCTCTCACTTTGTGTATTTTTTACCCATTCAAGAGGTCAAATCTGCATTGAATAAATTTCCTTTTTGTTATTTTATGTTCTCAGTAGCGCATAAAATTTTGTTTTATTCATGATGAAAATGCTTTAAAACATGGGAAATAAACAAAAAGAAATTTCTTCCAAAAAAAAAAAGCAAACAAACATTGTTTTTATTTTGAATCTTCGTGAATTCCGAAGGAATTGCGGTAATTCCCACCAAATATTGCACCCAAAGGACTTATGCTCTTCAGCAAAGGCAAGTGTGTAACTCACGGCACGCGGAGTGCAAAAACCCCAAGGGTCAAGAGGAACAAATTCCCCAGTAAGCACCCCAAACATCCAAACATTAACTAAGGCTGGATATTGATCATGCTTCCAAAATGATCCTTATATCCCCATGAGCCAAACCTCATTGACATTCCCCAAGGAGTCTCAACCCCAAACAAAAGTCCAATCATCATTGGCAGACAAACACAAATCCCCAGGACAAGCCCGAACTACACCGGTTTTGATCCCATTTGGGTATGTAGGCAAAGGACCTTGTCCTTCCAAACCAACCAACCAACAAAACACAAAAAAAGAGAGAGTCCAATCGTCATTGGCACAACCACAACCAAGACCGACTTTGCTCGGCACCCAACCAGTATCCCTCATATCATGCATAACATAATTCATGCATCATGTCATTTTCATTCATGCATGCATATACAAATGATTCATACACATGCATTTCATTTCATAAATCATGCATCCTCAACAAGGATTCTCCAGTGAGTATCACATATTCACCAACATCCATCAACAGTCAAGTAAGCGTTCCCCAGTGAACCTCCTTCACTAACTGTCCCCAATTCCCCAGAAGGAATCTTTGTTTGAGTCCATCTCATATCATATTGCATTGTATATCACTGCATATCATACTGCATAACATGCATCATACAATCATGTTTTCCAGTTCAACCCGGGGCACCTATTTAGGGTAAGACCACAGCTCGTTAGGAATCAACTTTCAGTGAAAGTGCCTGAATAAGATTACCTAGCTTAGGTATCGACCTCTAGTGAAAGTGCCTAGATAAGATCACCTCCCCCAGTGTATCGACCTTCAGTGATAGCGGCTGAATAAGATCACAGCTCGTTAGGAATCGACCTTCAGTGAAAGTGCCTGAATAAGATTACCTAGCTTAGGTATCGACCTCTAGTGAAAGTGCCTAGATAAGATCACCTCCCCCAGTGTATCGACCTTCAGTGATAGCGGCTGAATAAGATCACAGCTCGTTAGGAATCGACCTTCAGTAAAAGTGCCTGAATAAGATTACCTAGCTTAGGTATCGACCTCTAGTGAAAGTGCCTAGATATGATCACCTCCCCCAGTGTATCGACCTTCAGTGATAGCGGCTGAATAAGATCACAGCTCGTTAGGAATCGACCTTCAGTGAAAGTGCCTGAATAAGATTACCTAGTTTAGGTATCAACCTCTAGTGAAAGTGCCTAGATAAGATCACCTCACTCAGTGTTCGACTTTCAGTGAAAACGCCTGAATAAGATCACTTCCCCTTTAGGAATCTACCTCTAGTGAAAGTGCCTAGATAAGATTACCTTCATTCCCCAGTGGGTCTACCTCCAGTGTTAGCGGCTGGATACGATCAACCTTTTCAAACCATTGCATTTGCATTCCGCGAAGGACAAAATTCGGGTCCTTCTTTTTACTTAATTGATCTTCGCAAAGAGTTCATGAGATGCCCTCGGCACTCACGCACTCTATGCGAAGACACAATTAAGTAGGGGCAGTTGTAGTACCCTAATTTTGTCCTAAACATTTTAAAACAAAAATCAAAAAAAAATCAAAGAGGGAGAAAAAAAAGTCAAAGTCAACAAAAGTCAACGGAAAAGTCAACATTTCAAAAATGATGACTTCGCACTGCGAAGCTCACTTCGCACTGCGAAGTCTGCGATTTTTCTGCAGATTTTTGGTTTCTTTGATTTAATTCCAGATTTTGTTACATATCATTTCCATATTTATTTTAAGCAGCATTCATGGCTATTTGGGCCAAGCAAAACCAGAATTGAAGGACTTGCCATTAATGTCAAGGTTGGAAGCTTTTTCTTCCAACCTAGCATGTGACAAGCAAGTGGGCTTGCCCTTGGGCAGCTTTTGTCCCTCCCATGTGACCTGTTAACCACCCCAAGGTTGCCAGCCACCTGCTTGATGACTTTCCTCCTGCTTGCTCCCCCAAAACCAGTCAAACTAGCTGGATTTTCTCACTTGAAAAGCCATGAGTGCCTACCCTGTTTTTGCAGCAGCTTTTCACCCCTCACACCAGCCATAGATAGCCTTTTTCATCCCTCAATCTCTGCACATTACAGTGCACGTTTTTATTGATTAACCATTGAGATTGCAAGGATTGATCCCCAAGTTTGGCCAATTGCAATTCAGCTTTGTTTCTCATCATTACCTTCTAGAATTAGTTGAATTTGTGGCTGAAATCAGGCTGAATCTTGCCCCTTGGCACAAGGCAAGGTTGCCTCTATCCATTAGCATTTAATGCAAAGGGATTCAGCTTGATCCTAGCCACAAATCAGCTGGATTTTGGGATTTTCTAATGATGAAATAGATTTGGTTTTGGCCTATAAATAGAAGGCAATGCCCAAGGTTCTAAACACAACTGATAACAGCACTTCAAGAGCAGAAACTCTACTCATTCCAGCTTACAAATACTCACAAACAACCAGAAAAAAACCAATCCAACACAAAGCCTCACAAAGTTCAAAACCATCACCAAACATTCAAACCTTTTGCAAGAAAGCCTTCAATCAATTCAAATCCATTGCAGCTGGAGCTTTGCTAAGGAGTTCTGTAAGTGTTCCAAGCTTTTGTATTGCATTTTCATTTGTGTTTGCATAGCAATTTTGGTTCAAAACCATTTGGTTCTAAAAAACCCCTTTTGAATTTCAAAGAAATCCCAAGGTTTTCAAAACATCAAAACTGGTTTGTCCAGCCTTTTTTCACCCAAAAAACTCAAAGCTTTTCACTCACCTAAAAGGTCCTGAGTGTGTTCAGAAGTTGTTTCTGAACAAAAGTTCAGAAACAGCTTCTGAACTCAAAAATTCGCATGCTTCGCAGTGCGAAGTCATGGTCGCAGTGCGACCATGACAGAACTCAGAATCTGAGTTTAGGTGCCCAAATGGGCAATTTTTTGAGGTTCTAGCCCAGGGGCTCAGAACCTAAGAGTTTTTAAACCCATGTTTTTCAAACCATAACAAGGATTTTGCACAATTTTGACAAAATCACAAGTTCGTACGACATTTTGTGGATAACTTGCAAAACAAGTTATGTTCTCAAACTTTCAAAACAGCATGAACAAACAAGCTATGTTCATCCTTTCAATCTAAACTTGAACAATAAATATTGTTCATGATTTTCAAAACTCAAGCATGAACATACGCCAAATGCGTTTGCTTTTCAAAACAATTCGCAAAATGAGCCGAACTTTTGCGTTTTTCTAACAAATTGCTAAATCTTTCCAATTTGGGTTTTCAAACCAAATGTTTTGACATACCTTGGGATTTCTAAAAGAATTCTACCCAAAAACATGAGTGAAAAAGGGATGGTGTGACGTATGTCTCTCCATTGCCCCGATTGTACGAATGCATGACGTATGTCTCGTCGTTCGGGCAATCGTCATTCCCTTTTCCAAAATATCCAACCATAATCAAACCAAACCTTGGCCCCTTGTGGTCAATCCGAACCTTTTGGTCCCCCGTGGCCATTAGATTCGATCGCCCCGACTCGTTGGAGTCCACTCGGTCAATGTTCGACTCGTTCGAGTCCATTGTACCTGTTCTTGATCTCAGTGGATCAATTGAACAATCGCCCGACTCGTTAGAGTCCACTCGGTCAATGATTGACTTGTATGAGTCCATTGCACCTCTCTTGGTCCCATAGCGACCAATTCGAACCCTTTTTACCCTAACGGACGTACCTTTTAACAATTCTAGTGCGATTCGTGAACAAACGCTTAATAAGTCTCCCATGCGCGAGCATACAAGCTACATTTTAATCGCAAGAATTCGGTTAAAACATCGTCCATCTAAAATTAACCAACATATGTACGTTTTTCTACCAAAGAACTACGTACGCTTTGAATTCTCCGACTACCGGGAGATACGTAGGAGCAAGATCGACATCTTGTCAAGCGCAATAATAAAAACTTTTTTTTTTCTTTCTGTTCTTTCGTTTGTTTTTATCTCTTTCCCCCCCTTTATTATATTTTGACATGGATAAGCATGCGCGCAAAACATTTAAAAACAATTCAAGCTTTAGCCAAATAGAAGGTTCCCGTTGAGTACAACGGACGTGAGGGGTGCTAATACCTTCCCCTTGCGTAATCGACTCCCGAACCCGACAATGGTTGTGATGACCATCCTTTCCTCATCGTCAAAGGGTTTTATTATCGTTTCCCTTTAAACAAAAAAAACTTAAGGGTTTATCAACGTTCCCTTTACACAAAAACTTTGGTGGCGGCTTCACAAAGGCCCTCCGAGCGTTCACGAACGACCTCGGAGGATTTGCGCGTCTTTTTCTCAGGAAAAAAACGAGGTGCGCACACGGAGCTTTTCTGGTCGGCTTACGAATAGCCAAAGACATGGGAGCCATGATGGTCAAAATTTGCACCGACTCTTAACTGGTAGCCTCCTAGGTGACAGACGAATACCAAGTAAGAGAAGAACATCTACAAGAGTACGTCCAGTTATTTGAATCCAAAATGAAAGAATTCGAATCCGTCGAAGTGGTACATGTTCCTCGAGAACATAACGCTCGGGCCGACATTCTTTCTAAGCTCGTAAGCACGTGAACGACTAACGAAAACAAGACCATAATTCAAGAAGTCCTTACAGAACCAAGCGTTCAAAGGCAAAAAGCTCGACTACTCGAGATTAATGATATCTTTGAGATTCAAGACTGGCGGGGACCCTTAATCCACTACATCACTAGCGGGGAGCTCCCCCAGGATCCTTCGGTAAAAACTAAACTCAAACAGAGAGCTTACTCGTTCTCACTGGTGGAAGGAACTTTGTACAAACGAGGTTTCATCACTCCACTAATCAAGTGCCTCAGTCCCACTGAAGCCCAAGAGGCCCTCGCTGAAACACATGATGGCATTTGCAGACAACATCTTGGAGCCAAAGCACTCATCAAGAAAATCTTGAGAGCATGTTTGTTTTGGCAAACCATGCTCAAAGATGCTAAGGACTACGTGGCTAAATGTGACAAGTGCCAACGACACGGAGACATGCACATCGCTCCTCCAGTCGAACTCACCTCATTAGCCTCGCTTTGGCCCTTTGCATGGTGGGGAATCGACCTTTTGGGACCTTTTCCCAAAGCCGCAGGTCAATTAAAGTATCTGGTAGTAGCAGTAGACTACTCAATAAAATGGATAGAAGTTGAGCCCCTCACCTAGATCACAGCGAGAAACGTGCTTCGTTTCTTCAAAAGGAATATCCTAGCAAGATTCAGAGTACCAGCCTCGTGATCTCTGATAACGGAACTCAGTTTACAGATCGAAGGTTTCAAGACTACTTGAAGAGCCTAAATATCAAACATAACTTCACTTCTGTCGAACACCCCCAAACAAACGGGCAAGCAGAATCAGCAAACAAAGTCATCCTTCGGGGAATACGTCGAAGGTTAGACGAAGCCAAAGGCAATTGGGTGGAGGAACTTTATAGAGTTCTATGGGCCTATCAAACAACCCCCGACTCAACAACCGGCAAGTCACCTTTCCGCCTCACGTATGGAACGGAAGCGGTCATTCACATTGAGCTGAAAGAACTCAATTGGTGAACTGGCGCCAATACAAACTTCCGCGCCAACGCTGAGAACCTTTGAGAAGAACTTAAGTTCGTCGACAAAATCAGAAGTGAAGCAGCCCTGAAAGAGACAGGGCTAAAAGAAAAAATACATGCTCGTCACAACCAAAGGGTTATTAAACGGGAATTCGAAGTTGGCAACCTCGTCCTCCGGAGTAACCAAAAAGATACTGACGAAGGGAAACTCGTTGCTAACTGGGAATACCCTTACAGAATTCATACAAAAACAGGAACAGGGGCCTTGTGAATGGTCCAATTCCTCGAACTTGGAACTCCGAAAAACTAAAAAGGTATTACAGTTAAACAGCGAAAATACAAACCGCTTTACTATACATACCATACTACAGTTCAAACTAACGAACTGAGCACTCTCTCAAATGAGCATTACAACGTAGGAGGAGAGTCGTGCCACTCCAAATCCAAAATCTTAAAAAGGATTACTAAAACATAAACACAACGGATTCACCTAATCTTCGGTATGCTCGCTCAAAGCTGCGGATCACCACTCGACATGTTAAGCAGAACCCAGCTCGCGATGGGAGATTCACACCTCGAGCATTGAACTTAAATTGAATATTTTGTTCGTCCAACGTTTTTCGTTCGGACCACAGATTCGAACACACGTTCAGATAAATGGCTCTTGGACGTGAGCGCTTCTAATGTATACCCCGCATAATGGTTAGAACTATCACACTCAGATTCCCTCGTATAAAACACACAAGTATTCGTTCTCCAAACGAACGAAGCAAATACTTGAGGGAGGAAGAGCAACATCTTTAAGTTTCAACAATTTAAAGAAACAGGCAATTCGCTCGAAATTCGCCATCTTCAACCCTCGCATTAGTCTTAGTCGCCACTTCGCAACGAAGCAACGACTATGAGGAGGCGGGCCAAACCCTCGGTCTGTCTAATCTACTTTTGATTCAAAAAATGCTTGGTTATCTAAAACTAACCCTACGAGCATGCATCTAAGTCAAACATTTATTGCGAGGAAGTAAATTGAATATTTCTCACTTACTAGGATATTCTTCTCATTCAACACTTCAAATTAAAAGCCTCACGCAACGAGCACTCCGATCGCACATTATACTTAGAAAACTAAACATACATATTCGCAGAGTATAAAGTAAAGAAACGAGCCGGAATTAAAGCAGAATAAATTGTACAAAATAGGGTGATAACCACGAAGGGCGCACAATGTTATGGCACAAGGCTGATTACAAGCACAGAAACATTGTTCGGGAATGAAAAATAAATTACAAGGTCATCTAGACCCAGGCATTATCAACATGCCCATCTTCTTTTTCTTCAGGGGAAGGGGACACCAAAACTACATTCAACAGAACAACTAAAACAGGAAAAAAGAAAGCAAAATGATGAAGTTAACATACCTTTTTGAACGAAGAGGATCACGTGAACTGAACGTTGAAGGTGGAAAGGACTAAAACGCACCAAAAACTCACTGGAAACTTCAAAGGAATTTTGGAAAATCAGAGCTTATAGATGGGAAAAATGGCGAAAGTGTTTCCAAATAACACTGAAGGCTATTTATACTTCCTTCACAACCTTTCAGAAAACAGCGAGCTTGATCCGGTGCAGCCCTTCACCTACAACCCTGTCTAAACAAAACGAAACAACGATTCAGATCACATCTCTTCGCACATCTAACAGCTCTGATCAAACCCCTTGGAGTCCCAAACGCCAAGATCAAATCAACGGTGATGATGGAACCTCGAGAACAGATACCAAAGCACACTCAAGGGCCTATGTAATCAAGTGCGTTACTAGCCTTTACACATGGCAGTCAAAGCTCAAATGTCATATCCCCTCATTCACGTCCTCAAGATGTGGGCATTAAATGCATATGGACAAATGACCAACCCTCTGACGAGGGAATCTCATGATCACACCTTAACACTGGTCGACGGGCGGACTGACAACTGAACAGCTCCCCCTCAGACTACTAAGCTCGCTTCATTCACAACCAGTCGAGCAGCGCTCCCAGCGAGCAAGAGTCTCTGACGACAAAGGGATCAGCTATCTTCGCTCCAGTAACACGCTTGGTAAAGTTCCAAACATGGCCGGTCCGACCATGGAAATACGCTCGATATTACCATGGTAGAATTTGTGGGACATACCCTTGTGAACAACTTCGTTCCCATGGTGGCATACCTTTGTGAACAACTTTGTTCCTATGCATGGCATACCTTTGTTAATAGCTTTGTTCCCAAAGTGTGACATACCCTGATGAACATCACCGTTCCGAGATAGGTCAGCTCGCTGCATTGCGAGCATAAATATACTACCCGAACAAGTTCATCGCGAACATGTTCATTGCCCACATCAAGGTTTATCTACCCTAAAGCTTCCCCCGATCAGAGCCTTCACACCTTCAAAGTCATCACTCTTTATCAAGAGCAACGACTTGGGGGCTTTTGTTCCGGATCGAGCAATCTTAACTAGGCCTATTTGCTTAGGCCCAATACAAAAACACCCAGATCCAACATCTGGCAAAAATACACGCAACACACTTCCTCCCCGCGAGGGGGTGCTCGGAGCAAACAGAGACTAATTCAAACAATCAGTAACGTCTCCTTTCACGTTCCCGCGAATCTCTCCTCGACGGTTACGATTCCTACGAATTCGTAACCTCCGAGCCACCACAGTCAAACTGCACCGGTAGTCCATTTCGGATCAGGTAAGATCAAACATGATTTGCCTACATCACTTTACTATTGTCCTTTCATTCTATACATGTTTGTCCTTCTCTTCATATTCTTTTATATGGATCAAATATTCAATGAAAATATTGAGACATTTTTCAAATTAGATACACTCTAACGAGAGATTGTTAAACAAATCTTTGAGTGTGCTATGATCCTTCCGCGCCTGAATGAATCATTTGATATAAAACTTGAAAATGAAGTGTTGAAAGAACTTTTGAATCATAATACAAAGTATGTAACTATGTATGACAATGGTTAAGTAGTAAATAATTTAGCCTGAAGAGAACTGAATGAAAGATTTAATATTATCTAAATGATAAGTAGAAAATGATGTGAAAGAGGCATTGTTTCATTGAGAATCTAAAACAACTTTTCCAACTTTCAAGAGAAGACAAAGGAGTAAGAAACAAGGAAAACACATAATCATTTGTAGCAAAACCAAGTATATTTATCCAGAGACAAAGCAACAAGCATCATCATAATTCACAAACAATACAATTCATCAAATGGCACTAGCAGAAACAGAGAAAACAAAAATTCTCATGTAATAAAAACCAGTACTAAAACCAATTTGATTTGTGAACTTCCATAGTAAACAATATAAGTCAGTGGCATTCCAATAACCTCTGAAAAAGATGGATTATTCACAGCAGCTCACCTCTCACTGATTGTTGCGACTGCAATTGCTTCTTACCCTCACAATCACAACTGCAGCTTGTGCTCTTCTGACATTTTCCAATTCATAGCCTCCATTTCGTTTAGCTGCCATTTATGTCATTTCCCAATCCAAATCCTTCAAGCGAAGAAAATGGTTCAACTAGTGATATTCATCCAGATTGGTGCGAGAGACACCAAAATCCTTCATTGAGTCAAAGTTTGAAGATGATGAAGAAGAGGAAAGAAGAAGATGAAGAAAGGAAAACAAGGTTTTTAATTTGAAATTTTGTTAATTCGTGATTTTAATTTCGTCCCTTTGTAACTTTTTGTTTTTGGTTTTGGTCGTTGTAATCTTGTCTAGAAGGACACATAAACTTGTTTTGCCTCGTCAGCCACCGTTAGACACATCAGCGTTTTTGTAACAGATGCTAACGGGAGGAATGAAAACCAAAACATTATTAACTTACAGGGTTTGTTTTAGAAAAAACAAAAAAGATACAAGGATAAAAACCAAAAACACACGAACACGATTTACATATTTAAGCCTTTTTTATTTTATCATTGATTTTACTCAAAATACCTCAAAGAACAAGAAACACAAATCACATCATTCATCTTGCCCTTACATCCAAGGAAAACCCATTCAAAGATTCAAATTTTTACACTTTTAATCATCTTAATTTCATATCTTAAGTTAAAAGGTATGTGATTTTAGTGGATCACATGTTTATGGATTTGTATGAAATTAGGGTTGTGTGTGTTCCCCTTTGTGTTTCATTATAGAAATGCGGTGCAAATCTTGATTAAGGTTTATGATGTTACCTCTCAAATTGATAATCAACCCTCGTTCATGTAACAGTTTCTTGAATCAAGTTATGATATAGATTAAACGTGTGAAAATTAGGGTGAATAATTAGGATGCATTGAAATATTGGTGTGTTGGTTGTTCATGAAGATTGAAGACATATAATTTGTGAAGGAATTGATGCTTGCAAGTTTAATTGAAACTTTTTATTGGACTCTATTTTTTTATCATAATCATACACCTAGAATATGGAACTCTTGAAATTTTCTATATATTGTGAATAAAAGCATTTCACGTAATGTTTTAAAGTTTTAGGTGCATTATGATCTAAATGCATGCATGAACAACAAGTGGATTTTACTAATTCTTGAAAATGTTGAAACTCCACAAAACAAACATCTATGTTTCAATTTGCTAAGTGAACCACATTGTTTGCCTAGCTGATTTGACATAAACCAATTCATGGTTGTGAAACCTTTATTTTATCATTGACTTTTGTCTTAACTCTAAATATATTTTAGACCATTTCAGGATGGGTTGGGAGTGCCGAATTCAGCAGTAGAAAAACCTTAACTATGACATTATAAGAGAATTTTATGATTACCCAACTCCTCCAGGATGTCACGAAGGGAAAGCCTCTCCTCCACACCACAAGAACCACCGTAAGGATCCATTCGCCAGGAGGATAGAGGAGTGACATGTCCCTCCAGGAGTGGTGCAATGCAAGCTGCTTGTTCTAACTTTAAAGGACACGAGCGGAACACGCTCCACCACAGGACAGAAACAACCAAGAACCATGGCCACACTAAACACTACTGTTCAGAAGAAGAAAGGGAGCCTGGAAAGGCACACCGAAAGGTTCACTTGTGCTAACGCGGAGGCTCGGACAGCGCAAGACATTTTGGAGTGTGATGGCTTCGGGAATAGCCTCTACTATGGCTGCAAGATCAGGGAAGAGCTTGGCACCGAGGCGGCGAAAGACGTGTGCGACCTTCTCACCCGTGTCCAACCGTACGTTTCCTACAAAAGAAAGAAATTAGCTGACGAAACGCCCGAAAACATGCCATATGGCACGAGTGTCGACGACAAGCAGGGCGGCAATGGCAGGAAAGCTAAGAGGCAGGGCACCCATTCCTCTGGTTATGCCCCTTTAAATTCGTCGCGGGAAACTATCCTCCACGAGTGCCTCAACATGGAGTTCAAAGCGGCGGGCATCAAGACGCCCACACCACTGAAGGAGTCTGCAAGGACGGATAGATCAAAGTTATGCCACATCCACCGATGTCATGGACATAACACCAATGACTGTTATCAACTCATGGATGCAACTGAAGGACTGGTCAAACAAAGGGGACTAAGCCGTTTCACCAAGAATGCACGTCGCAAGGACAAAAAAAGTAGAAAAGACCCGCCGCACAGGGTTTCGCACCATAACGAGGTGAAACGAAGGCACCCCAAAGAACTGGAGGACCGCAACTACTGCGGCAAGGGGCCGAAGGGTGAAAAACGTGTTTTCTTGGATGCCTCTAAGGGAGCGGCAAAAAGGAAAGCGACTGAGCTAATGACGGCGAACGCCACTGCGCAAACCCTGAAGAAAACAAAGACTATACCCATCCTCGGATTCACCGATGACGAGAAGATCAACGTGGACCCCAACAAAAATTTTCCATTCGTCATCACCGCCAGTATCCTCGGCCATAACGTCGATATGTGTCTGGTTGATGAAGGCAACCCTGTGGATATTTTATATTGAGGCGCATTCGAGAAGCTGGGTTTAAAGAAAAAAGATTTAAAATACTTTTACGGAACCGAGCTGCAAGGTTTCAACGCGACAAACACGCACCCCATTACATCAATTTGTATGTCACCTTCGGCGAGGGAACATGAGAATGGACGGTAGAAATGTCCTTCCTTGTGGTACCCATCACGTAATGTCTACAACTGCACGCTAGGGCGTCCTACCCTAGCCGTACTGGATGTTGTAGCCTCTAAAGAACACCTAAAGATGAAGTATCACAGTAAGAACGGAGAAGTGGTTACTATCAACTCAGATTTGGATAGCACCAATAAATGCCATAGAACCTGTCAGAGACTCGAGCCCGCCTCCATGCCGGCGCACGCCTTCGTTGTGGAGGGACTCGCGAGACAGGGCACTTCCATGGGAAAGTAAGCGTCCCAACACAACCAAAGGTTTCCACCCGAAACATTGCAAGCACGCCAGAATAAGGCATAGACTGCAATAAAACCCAAGGCGCCCTAATAGCTAAGTACAAAATACTTCCTAGAGTTTCACTTCTCATAGCTTCAATGTGAAACCTGCGAATAAATCCTTTGTAAATCAATTTTCATATTATTAATGAGTAAGCGTTTTTCTCTCAAAAAGGAACACATTTGTTGGATTATTTGGTTGGCAGGACCGAGAAATCCTAAAACCCGCAGAAGAAAGCATCTTCAAAGGAGAACGGTTGGCATGGCTTCTGCTCTTAAGCGAAACGAAAACCTAAACAGTCGTGGCAGACCCGCCTAAGGGCTAGCCACACCATGGTATAGTGTCTCACCCCCTAAATGCCCTCTGAAGGGGTGACTAAACCTTGGTCGGTTATGTTCCCCCGAGCACCAAATCAAGACAAGTTCTCAGAAGTCCAGGAAGAAGCCTGCAAACAGAGAGGCAATGCTGGCGCGGCATGGAACAAAATGCTAATCAAAGCAGCGTCAAACAAACACTCGTGACGAGGCCTGAAACAAAATGCAAACGCGGAAGGGAGTGGAAACAGAAATAAGATAATGTCGCACAAAACAAAACAAACAAAGAATAAACTCGAAATAAAGGGTAAGCAGAATAGCCTCTTTTATTAAAATATCAATTCTTTACAAGAGGTGCCGCCATACCGGAATTACATAATCAAAAACAAAAAAGAAAAAGAAAGAAAATCATTGGAAACCTCCCCCCAAGTCCTCGGGCTGGAAAACCAGAAGGGAAGGTTGATGCTCACGCTGATCAACATGAACCTTGGAGCGATCAATTTTAATTGGAGGGTAAAAGAACTCCACTTGGTTTAGAGCATCCTAGAAAGTCTTCTCCAGACCCTTGATCGCGAGATCCACTGCCGTATTAGCATTTTCCTTGTGGAACTCAGCCGCCCGCTCAGCCGCGATCTTGCCACTAAGGGCGTCCTTCAGAGCGATAGCCGCCTAGCCTGTCGGGACCTTGCCCACCTGAGTCAGGACCTCAATGTCAGCAGAAAGGGTTTTGTTAACTTCCTCCTGGGATTTCACTTCCTGTTCCCGGAGAACTATCTTGGAACCAGCCTCCTCACATTGGGCCTTCCAGGCGGACAAGTCCCCTTCCAGAGCGGACATTTTTAAGGCTCCATCTGAAAGGTCTTTGTGTAGGCGGACACGGTCAACACTCAGATCCTTCACCTTCCTCTCAGCAGAAGACAGAGACTCCCGAAGCTCGTCTCGACCACCTAAGGCGTCGTCTTTGGCCTTCTTGTCGGCCTCCCCAGCCTGAGTGTTGGCCTCCTCAAGCCGCCGGCTGACCTCCTCAAGTTTCGTTTCGGACTCTGTAAGCTTTTTGTTAGTCTCGGCAAGTCTTCCCTCCGCTTCTTCCCTCTCTCTCTTTAAGGCCTCCTTGTGGGCGCACTCAAGATCACGCAGTTTTTTCTCAGCCTCCTCGAAAGCATGAAACATGTCGCCAGCCTTCGCCAGGGGCCCAAGAGTCAGACCAGGGACAACGTCAAGGCCGACCATCAAAGTTCACAAGCCCGCAACCTTATAGGCACTGATTGCACCATCAACCACCAACCTCCATCGCATAGGAACACCCAAACGATTGAAGTAATCCCGGTCCCAGGGCATCATGACACGCATAAAGTCATCCCTAGACCTAGGAAGAGAACCGGTATAAATGTTGGGAAGCTGGAACAGGGGCTCCGGGCCCGCCCGGTCAGTGAACGCCAAACCAACAACTTGGAGATTGGCACTAGGGCCGCTCCCACCAATGTTCTAATTACCAGTTCGGGAAGGCCCCTTCTCCTCAGTTCGGAGCTTCTTGGTCCGCTCCTGGTTGTCATTCTTTCCCCTTCCCCCATCATCACGAGAAGCATCCCTCTTCAACCTCCTCTCCTGATGACCATGGGTGCTCGAAGCAGACCTGGAGCGATCTCTAGAGTCTGTGTGAGATTCTGTCTGAGGGTCTTTGGGAGCATCAGAATCCCTTAGAGTCTTCAGAGCGTCTCTTGCGCGACGCCAGGAGCTATCCCGGGAAGAAGACTCCACCTCTTTCATGACGGCCTTAGGAAGAAGGACAACCCCTCCCACAGCTCGGGATTCAGGGACCCTGTTCGTGGCAGTAGGAGGGGAATCGTTCTGTTGCAAAGCCTTTAGTGTATCTAAGCACTTCATGGAATTTGTAAAAAAGGGAAAAAAAATAAAGGAATAAGACAATAATCAGAGGAAATCTACAACTAAGGAATGACAAGGGAAATTCGTAAACCCCCTCGCTCACAAAAAATCTCCCGGCGGTGGGCGGCATCCCTCGCGCGGATAACTAGCCTAGTATCCACGAATCTTGGTTTGGAAATCTTCTTCGAAAGATCCCCCAGATACTTAGGGTCAGGAATTTGATCTACTTCAAAAGAGGCGACAAAACGCTCTAAGTCAGATTTCAGGTGCCTCCCTGACAGGTTAAGGGTCGTGTCTTCAAAAGAGTAGGCGGCGGCAGGTTTGTCAAAATGGTCCCTATACCAGAAATAAGAAAAAAAAAGGGTCGGTGAATCACTTCCTCTAAGGACGACGACACAGAATGAGGACTGCCGAAAGTAGGCCTAGCGTCGTCAGAATCAGCTTCCTCTTCCAAACAAGTGGAGGGAACGCGGCAGATGCATTCGTGAGCACGACGACTAAAAGGGCGGAGCACTAGGAATTTGTGCTTTCAAGGCTTGAGGAAGTCCGCGTAGCTCTCAAACAACTTCATCCTTTGATAAAGATTCACCCAATTGTGAGCCCTCACCCTGCGCGTACGTTGGACCCCAACCAACGTGAAGAAAAGGCGCAGAGTGGGCTACTGACCTTTATACTCACACCAAAACTGGAAGACTTTCACCAGAGCCCAAGAAAGAGGGTGAAGCTGGGAGGGCGCCACTTTAAGATGTCGAAGCACCCCTAAGAAGCAAAACGAGAAAAGCGATCCAAAGAAGGTTTACGAAAGAAGTAGAAACATAGAGTTTCCCTGAAGCAAAGAGAAGTTGGGAAGTGTAAAGGGTGGAAAGAAAAAGTTTTCCTCCTTTTATAGGCTCTGGAAAAAACTAAATCGACGGCCCAGATTAAGAGGAACCAGAAGGTCTCGATCTAATGGTTCAAAAGCAGCCTCGAGCCTCAGAAAGTACTCAAGTAGCGCGCGCGTGAAGTGTGACTCCCGGTACGCGTGCAAACCACGAAGCTGACACGTGGAAAGTGAAACTAGCCAGCCATCACGTCAAAATGTTTCAGTTTAGGACATTTAATGCAACTATCCCAACTAGCTGATCCAGGGCGCCATCATCTCCAATAACTGGGTGGCAGCAGAACTTCCCCAAAACCCGTAAAGACGCCCGATAATCAAGAACGCCCCGGTAGAATGCCTCACATGATTAAGTCATTGCGCCAAAAAGGCATCAACGGCTTGGGGGCAACTGTTCTGGACCGGCCAGAGGGCCAATCAAACAATGACACGTGGACTAAACATCCACCATGCCAAGGCGCATCGCCTGAGGGCGCACATCAACGAACCGTGCACAACACTGCACCTTAGTGCGTCCCCGTGCATCCGACACCGTACACATGTCCTCTAATCGTCTCCTAATCACACGCCGCATATCACGAAAGCAATTATTCTCACACACGCCTATATAAGGGTGACTTAGCTTCACCCCCAAGGTTCGATTCACTTTACCCACACTTTTCACGCACTCTTTCTCGGTTTCAATACTGACTTGATCGTCGGAGTGTTAACGTGCCTGCAGGCACCTTCGTTCCACCGCGAAGACTCATCACCACAGTACCGGAGCACCTTCCGCTACTATTGCCTCCATCAGTTCCTCACCGAACAGATCAGTAATGAACAAATGATTCGTAAGACCTTATCACTTTTTATCTCTGATATTCTCCAAAACAATTTATTTTTATTTTTATTTTTATTTTTATTTTCATTTTCATTTTCTGATAAACCCAAATATATGTTATGCATACCCCCAATTGTTATATCCTTGTTATAATTAAATTGTCGAGTTGAGATTGAAATAATCTCTATGAAGACGAACTTATAAATTTTATTACTTCGATGCATTTTTTGTACACTTGCTAAAAGTCTACCAGGTTTCTTAAATGGGAGTCGCGCTTCAAAGCCAGCTATTCACACATCTGAAACAAACATTGTGGATGCCAACAATGGGCTTTTACATCTTTACATGATTCTATGTGCATGTTAAAGCTGCAAATTTGGGACATTACCTATCGAGAGCACCAACTGATGGATATTGAAGCTTATACTGCTCATATAGACCTCTCTTTGTTTGACAGACATGAAAGTGAAACGATAGGTGAATATATGACTATAACTATGAAAGTATATAACCAATCAAGATGATACTTTAGAAGATTAGTTAATGAAATCTAATCCCGTAAATATTATCTCATTATTATTTTGATTTTTATTTACCATTTTCTACAACATTAAGAAACAAACCCACTTCCACTCTTAACTTAAACAATAACTTTGTTGAATATCTTTGGCATCTCACGAATTCGTAAGGATAAGATCACTATGAGTACTTACTTTTGAATTTTAAAACTGCAACATCAAAATGTCACTGTTGTTGTGGAATTGTATTTAAGATATTATATAGGATTTTTGGTCCCTTTTTAGAGTCAATTTAGAGTAGAAGTAGCTAGTTTAATTGTATTTTAGTCGAGTTTTATAAAGAATTCAAAAGGTACGTGTTTTTAGTGAATTGCATTTTATGGGTTTGTATGAAATTAGGGCTGCATGTTTCTCCTGTGTTTCATTATAGAAATGTATGAAAATATTTGAAATATCTTGATTAAGGTTTGACATGTTACCTCTCAAATTGACAATTAACTCTCATTCCAGTAATAGTTTCTTAAATCGAGTGATGATATAGATTAAATGCATGAAAATTAGGGTGAATAATTAGAATGTATACAAATCTTGGTGATAGAAGACATTGTCTTGTGAATGAATCGATGCTTACAAGTTTAATAGATACTTTTTCTTGAATTCTACTTTTATCATAATCACACACATACAATGTAGAACTCTTGAAATTTTGTAAATATTGTGAATAAAAGCACTCCACATGATGTTTTTAAGTTTTATGTGCATTATGATCAAAATGCATGCATGAACAACAAGTGGAATGGACCAACTCTTGAAAATGTTGAAACTGCACAAAACAGGCTTCTCTGTTTCAATTTGCTAAACGAGCTACCTTGTGAACATTTCTTTTTAAGCCCTCCAAAATCTCCAAAGGCCCCGTAAAATACCGAATTTGTCCTTTTATACAACATTGGGTAGATATATACGGAACAAGTTAGGAAGATAACTACAGGATGCTCAATTACACGATCCGGTAGATATAAACAGGATACGTTAGGGAGATATCTTCAGAACGACATGTTACGACAATTGCGGCGGTTATATAAGACAGAACACAGTTTTGGTGCTTTTATTTCCTCTTTTGCACTCCACTTGAACTT
This sequence comes from Medicago ruthenica, assembly GCA_018208015.1. Classification (NCBI taxonomy): domain Eukaryota; kingdom Viridiplantae; phylum Streptophyta; class Magnoliopsida; order Fabales; family Fabaceae; genus Medicago; species Medicago ruthenica. The sequence continues at coordinate 35,847,121 of CM031374.1, forward strand.
TATTCTAAACCTTGTGATTTTGGGATTTTCCATAACAATCATACCAACAAACAGTGTTAACTTCATTCAATTGCGATCAATTAGCATGTAAATCATATTTCTTCCTATCACATTGAAAGTCTGCATAACTTTCATTGTTTTGACATTGTCACATGCCTTAATTATAAGAACAAAACTTTTTTTTACCGTTAATTATTTTCAGAAAGCAATTCATTTGCTAAATATGTTGTAAACATCATGTTAATTAGCAATAGAAATAAAGTTAAAGATATGTGAACCGTTCAAAGACAAAATTACATAAAACAGAATGAATGTTATGGCCATAAAATAACTCTGTGGTAGTTACTGCACAAATATTTGTCCTGTAGTTAAGTTTCCAATTGGTTCGGTAGTTACATTACCGAAAGTTTTTTTTAAAAAAAAATCAAAATTTTCAACATTTTACACATTTTGTTTTGTTTTGTATGCATAGATATGGTTGAACCTGTCGTTGTTCAAAATCTAGACCAATAGATCTATTCAGTTGATGTTGCAGAATATTTTGTTCCTAAAGAGAAAAACATATATGAAGATCGAGATGAGATGATTAATTGGGCTCGTCGTCAAGCAATAAAGGCAGGATTTACGCTTATAATAGGTAAATCCGATAGTGGTTCCGGACGTAGAAAACCAAAGCTTGTTTTGAGTTGTGAAAGAAGTGGCGAGTATAAAGGAACAAAGAAGTTGAAACTAAAAGACACGAGTTCTAGGAAATGTGGTTGCCCCTTTAGGTTGCGTGGTTATTTTAACAATGTTATTTCAGGATTGCATAATCATAAGATGGAGCCAAAGTTAGAAGGTCATATGTTGGCCGGTCGTTTAACTGCAGAAGAAACAAAGATTGTTGGTGACATGACAAAGAATTTGATAAAACCAAAAAATATTCTGTTGGAATTGAAAGGTAAACGGGAAGACAATTTGACGGTTGCCAAACAAGTTTACAATGCACGACATAGATACAATAGGAGTATCAGAGATACGAGAACAGATATGCAAAACATGTTGAAAAAATTGGAAGACAACAACTATGTTTTCAATTATAGAACAGTTAGTGGGTCAAAAACTATTCAAGATATACTTTTTGCGCATCCTAAATCTGTGAAATTGTTTAACACCTTTTCTACTGTATTGGTGATGGATTCGACTTATGAAACCAATCAATACAAAATGTCATTGTTTGAGATTGCTGGTTTGACCTCAACTGAGAGGACATATAATGTCGGGTTTGCTTTTTTGACTAGTGAGAAAGAGGAAAAATGTGATTCCGGTGATTGGCTTACATTACCTTATTTGATAACAAGAGGCGAGAGGAAGAATGAGATGGTGGAGAAAGTGATTCCAGCGATTCTGGGGGTGGAGGAAGTGATTCCAGTGAACTGGTTCCTGGTGGAGGAAGTGCGCGTGAGTGAACCATTGGGTCTGGGTTTCCGGCGATTCTCGGAAAGAAGAAGCATGAGTGAGTCTGTGTAATGGAGCGTGATAACAGTGGAGAGAAGAAGAGAGGAGAGAAACAGTGGAGAGAAGAAGAGAGGAGAGAAACAGTGGATAGAAGAAGAGAGGAGAGACTTTGATATGTAAAATAAAAGAGGGTGAAATAAGAAGTACGAAGAGTCTGTTTGGTATATAAACGGGAAAATGGTCCTCCGGTAGATACCTATTGTATTGTTCGGTATTCATTCGGTTTATATGTACCTAACAAATCTGGTAAATATATACAGTATGCTTAAGGGCAAATTGGGAAATTCGGGGGGCATAAAAGATTTTTTTTTTTTGGGGGGGGGGAAGAAATGTTCCTACCTTGTTCTCCGAGTGAATTTGACAAAAACCAAAATTTTTCATATGTTGTGCAACCTTTAGTTCATCACCCACTTTTGTCTTAATTTTAAATGACTATTATTTTTTTCCCCTTATTACCTTCTCACATGCTTTATTTATTTATTTTACAAAAATGTCCATGGAATTTCGGATTATATAATCCGAAATATGCTTATATATAAGCAGCAACCAGAATCTCTCACATTCAACAGTTGCGAATTTCGCTTTTAAAAACAACAAAAAAAACAAAGTAAAAAATGATAAAACATGTCAAATAAATAAAATGAAAATACCACCAAAAAATTCTAAAAATCAAATAAAACTAAATGCAAATTTTTTTCAGATTTTTCTAAGAATATGAAAAAAAAATTAAAAAAAATTAAAATGGATCTAAACGATGGAATTTTGAATTTTGAGGGGCAGAGTCTCGTAAGAACTATCTTCTAAGGGAGTCTTGATTCTTGATTTTTTTTTATTTTTTTAGAATGTTTCAGAGTAATCTGATCAAGGATCCCAAAAACCGAATTTTCAACTGGGAACAATTAACAATGAATAGGAAGAATGACCTAAAACAAAAGGACGAGAGTTATGAAGATTAATATGGTCTTTAAACTGACTATCCATGGTACAAACGTGCTCAGAATATGTGCTGATATAGTTCGTATTATATTATACAAGCTGTTTTTCCCCTGAATAAGAGTGTTTAGGAGGTGTTCGGATTCTATAATCCGAAAGAAGAAAGAAACGCACCGTATTTTTTGGGGTGTTTGGATTATAAAATTCAAATTGGTGAAAAACTCATTTTTTCACCCAAAAACAAGGAGAAAACTCAATTCATATTATAAAATCCGAGATGGACATTTTCGTAGAAGAAATTGGGCACACAAAAAATAGGTAGGATGAAAAAAGTAATAGTAAATGCTTTAGACTATTTCAGGCCTGTAATTGTTTGTTGGCACCAAATGAAGTAATTTTTTGAAGGAACCAAATGAAATAATAGTGTTTTCAAAAGAATAGAGGAATGACATTGATATATCTTTTTTAATGAATAGCAGATGCGATAACCAAAACAGCATTATAATTTACTCCAAACAAGGCTCTGTAAAGGAAATCAAATTATTCCAAGTAACTAATATTCTAAGTATTCACACCTAGAACTGCAATGACTACCCCCACACAAGGCTCTGTAAAGGAAATCAAGTTCTTGTGATCAAAATATGCAGGCATGTTAGTTACCAATTTGCACCTCAAAAAACGTAGTACCATCCACAATATAAGTCCCGGATAAATGGTAACATTGGACTAATTTATCTCGACCACCCGAGTTGATATTGCATTGTTACATTGCTGAGTTGTCGATACTCCTAAGGACATATTTTTAACGGTGATAAGTAAGGTTTTTCAATGACTTTCCTCTAAACAAAATAACGATGTCCTAAAAACCAACAACAAATTACTCACTTCGTAACAAAAAAGACCAGCTAGCAGTATTGGTCATAACTAATTAACTATGACCTTTTGTGTACCATGTCTTGATATTTGCCAAAGACAAACAAATTTCTGGATTTGTGAATTCACTCAAATGCAAACTAGTAAATTTTGCTCCCAATGTCATCTTAATGAAGCCCCTAGCATATCTGAACAAACATGACTCAGCTACTTTCATAAATCACGGCATTCCAAGTGCGCACTGCCAAACATTTAGCAGAAAAAGTTATTCAAAGCCCAAAAAATTACTACCAACAAGACTAAAAGGTATACAAAAATTTACCAATAGTAAGTCGGACCAGTTCAATCCATAGACATAATCAAGTTTTACAAATCATAACATATAACCTTTTATAATAATTTGAGACAACGCAAGTTGAGCTCGACAGCAACATAAAACAGATTTGTTTTTGTCACACCCAAATACATTGATAAAACACCAAAAAACACAAGATGTACCCGTAATTGTGCCAATAGTTGTACAAGACCACTTAGCAGGGTGAAAGAAAGTAACTAAAAATTAACAGGCACATAGCAATACACGAGCCCCTAACAAAGAATCTGAACATAAATCCATAGAACAAAACATAACATAGCCACAACATAACTTTGCACAGCAAATAAACTAGCCATAACAGCACCAGCCCTCATAATCATTCAAACCACGGAAAAATCTACACCAGAACCAGACACAAGGCCTTGAAACACAATCATTCAAGCCAACCAACAAAACTCCCCAGACTGCAATAGCTCACCAAAAACTAACACAGACCGCCACAAAATGAGGCTCAAAACAGACCTGAACCTGCAAACTGAAGCTAACCAAAACCGCAGCCAAAACTGAATTGATCGCAAAGCATCTGATCAGCATAGGACAAACTGAGTCACCTGGCCATCCTGCTCAACGGGTCCAAAAACCATTCGTAAAACATACGCAGATTTGATGCCACTCTTCCAAGAAACCAACGCCAAGACAGCTCCTTAATATTCACTTCATCAACGGTCGTAAAGACATTTTTATCGTTTCTACCCCCTCCATATCCACCACAAAACTACATGCCAAATTAGTTTCAAACTGGCCTTAGTTTTCTTGCCCGTAGCTAGTCATATAAAAGTAGGAAACGAAATGAAGATATGGGGTGGAATCATAAGAACTGCTCCCAACCAATGAAAAACAGATATTGGAGCTTAGCTGTTTTGCTTTGGCCCCCCCTTTCAAAATTATTTTCACACGAGAAAGTATTGCTTCTTACAAAATTGAGTTTAGGCATGCATGCTAGGCCAACTTAAAAGGTACACAGACATGATCTCAGTCAAAAAATACAACAGATATAATTGCCATATCAGTGAACTAAAAGTAGGCCTTCGCTGCAAGAAAAAAAGTTTTTTCCTTGTTCCATAAGCTTTCAAAATTGAAACAGCTAAATAATATTTTCAACTAGCCAAATCTGCAACAAAAGCTACGACCATCTAACACAACGACTTTGAAATGAAACGCATCATATACTTGTCTAAACTTTGTACGCAAAATTAGCAAGAATTGGTTAACATCAACATTAATTGAATATAGATAAGGACATTCAAAGCAATCAAAAACATCAAACATTAGTATACATTGAAGATGTGCAATATTAAGCCATTGATAACAACTGTTCATGGATACCTCCAACGCATTTTACAAAAGGAAGGAGGGGAAGGGAGGGGAAATTATCAATTTTGATCTTTCTATCAACAGGCTAAACCAAGAAATTTCAACAAAGAGCTCAAGCACATTCTAAGCATTTCTGTGTATATCAAGAGGGAAAATATTCTTGAAAAATCCTAACAAACACAAATTAGATTAATTTATACTTCTCTTTTTAAGGAAAAACAAAATATGCTTCCAAAATATCATAATATGTAGAATAGAATTAGAATAAAATATTGTTGAACCTTCTATAATAGTATAATCACACAATAATTATAATTAGTGCAAAAAAAGGAAAATTTTTAATTGACTCATGAACATAAAAAGTGGCTTGTTTTCTTCAATATTTGCAAAAGTTGAAAATGTTTTCTCTGATTTTAGGCTTTCTAGAAGATCAATCAATTTCATAAATACAAAGATCAAAACCAGATTATAACAAGTTGTCCGTTGAAAAAGATGATGTGGATTCATCAAAGGGAACGCCAATGTCCTAAATAAACAAAGATTTGATAATTGGTAGCAATAATAACAAGATTACACATCACTAAGTTGCAAGTTAAGTGCCACGAAATTCATAAGTTTTTCCTTGGATTTTAGGAAGCAAAAGGTCATCATTTTCTTCAACCTAACAAATCTTGCAAATCTCAACTTTTGGAAAACTTGAAATCCTATAACAAGTATTGCTAAATGAGAAGCTCATTTTAGCACATAGGGCCAATCCCAATTAGGTGTATTACAAAGAGAAACTAACAAGATCAAATAAAACGTGGAAACTAACAAGATCAAATAAAAAGTGGATACTTGAGGGTATGGAATTACATAGTTCTGCCACAAATTGTTGAAAATGTGGTCACAGTGACAGTGAGATCCATATAAAAATACAAGGTACATCTAATTTTGGTGGAAATTATAGGATGAGAAGGAGGCAGGGAAAAAGGAAGCTTGTGAGCTTGAAATTTGAGAGAAATGAGTACAACTTTCTATAACTTGGAGAGCTTATTGGACACTAACTACATCACTGACAAACAGAAACGCTGACAAACTTATTATCCTGAAACATGTCTTATTGTGCAGACGAAATCCAGTCTAGATCATCGTTAATTCAGTAAGCCAAATAAAAACGAGACAGTAAGAATTTGCACCTTAAGGAGACACAGTTGAATCAAATTTAAGTTGGCATGTGACAGAGCCCCTTGGTATATCGGTTAATCTTTTGAGGGAACGATGCTTATTAGTTAGATCCATTGAAGTATCAAAAAATATAAGCATTGTGTGCAAAACCAGTCCGTTACGCAAAATATATTCAGCAAATGTCAGCTCATCTCCAAATCCTTGATATCCTTCTATGTGAATATATGTCAGGTGGGATTCGAGACATTTAGGAACTGTTGTTAACATTGGCTCCCATGTTCCTAAAGGTGATGGTTCCTCCTCCTACCAGCAACAAGGGACACAATGACTCAAAAATATATTTGTGTGTGTATAGATACAAACATTTGATTGAACTCGAGAACTCAACAAACCTTGCAACTCTGAATTAGGAGAACTTGAAGCATGTGGCATTTCTCAAGCACGCCCAGCAGAAGATTTGAGTTGAAGCAAGGAAGAATGAACTTTAGATGATTTAAATTGCAAAATTCTGGATAATTTAGAATGGGTGTGCAAAGTGGCCAACTCTTGTACACAAAACAAGTGAGGGCATGATATTAGTACAAAATTACATATGTATAAACACATATAAACCGTAATAATAAAATTTCACCTTTGAAGTCGAATGACGCAAAAGTAGATGTAAATCATGGTTTCTATCTCGGAGGAGGCTGAGCATAGGGTCGACAAATTCACTTTCACGCAGGGAAAAGACATCAAGATATGCTTCCTCCACACTCTGCAAGTTGCCAATGATGCCCAATGTGGTTTTTGTGATGCTACCGCTACCACTACCACCATCCTTTACATCGATCCAATCGGAATCTATTTCAAGGAAAGTCCAAGAGAATTTCCTGTCAGTGAATTTCAACCTCTTGGAGGAAGGTGGCACGGGAACTTTGGTCAAGAATCCGGGATCAAAATAAGTATCGAGAGTTTCAAGTACGGGGCAGCCAGAGAGAAATGCAAGTAATGAATCCACAATGTCTACCTCAAGTTGTACATTGTCTACCTCCAGTTCCACAATGTCTATGTCAAGTTCCACGATGCCTGGGTCAATTTTTAACATCTTCAGTGATGGAAAATGAACTGAAGAATGATGAATCTTCATATGGATTGAACCGGTAAGACTGCAGTATTTTCAAAAGATAGGTTACAAACATTCTATGTATATTACCTTATAATTTAAAAAATAGAAAGAGAACAAGAGATGAAATCATGAAAGCAAGCTTCGACGTATCATCTAAAGATTCATAAAAACAAATTTTTGGTTGTTATTATTTTCTTTTTTGGTTCATATATTTGGATATTATTGATCTTCGTATATTCCCAATATTCATTTCCACCTTCCAAACATGTGAATCTTGCCAATTTCATAGGATTAAAAATTAATTTCAAAGAGAAACGTATTTTTGTACAATAAACAGTCAATTTAGTCCCTAAATTATCACTCTCTCACCAATTTAGTCCCTACACTGTGAAAATCAACAAAAAGGTCCTTAAACTATTCTTCCATCCAACTATTCAATCCCTTAGCTAACAAAATTGGTTGTTTTTCATAATAGTTCAGGGACTAAATTGATGTATTTTCCATAGTTTAAAACATTTTTGTTGATTTTAATAGTTTAGGGATAAATTGGCGAGAGAATGATATTTTACGAATAAAATTGAATGTTTATTCTATTTTTGTATAGATACACCACCATTTTGGTCCTAAAGTGTAACTCGTTGACACATTGATCCTTGATTGTATCAGAATTGCAAACGCAACCACAAATATCTCTTTTATTAGTCAATTGGTGCTCGGATCTATTTTCAGATAGTCAATTTAGTCCTCAAGTGTGTTTTTGATTGGGCAATTTAGTCTCTAAAATTACTAACAAAATATGCCCTATGGATGTGTTTGCAATTTGGATACATTCAATGATCAATGTAACAGGAGTTGCACTTCAAGGATTAAAACGATTAAAACGATTGATTTATATATATATATTTCTTGAAGAGGCTAAACTAACCACCGGCAAAAATCGAACATGAGATCTTGAAGAAGAATATATTAGTAAGTAACTAACAAGTTTTCTGTGCTCATGATAGCATGAAAATGAAGTTACCTGAGGGAAACAAGATTGGTACAATCGAAGAAAGAATTCCGAAGAAGCACAAGATGAGCACCACAGTAGTTATCAATCGCGAGAGAAAGTTCTTGAAGGTGGGGTCCAATAGCAGCACGGAGCCACATATCAACAGTCTCCGGAAAATTTATAAACATCAGAGATACTACGCTTAGATGAAACTTTCTAATATCGCGGGATTTTCGGAGCGAGAGGACGGAGTTGACGAAAAACGCAAATCGTTTGAAAATCTTCCGCAATTCCCTGTTAGGGCGGTTGGAGTCGGTGTTAGAGTCAAAGTGGAAGGCGTTGAGATGCTTCCAGAGGTTGATCCAGCGGCGAGAGACGAGACTCATGGTGGCTATGGAGGTTCTTGTTGGGAGGAAGGAAAGGATGTGGCATAAGAGTGGGTCTGGTAGAGTGCTTAATCTGTCGGTGCCTCCGCCGTTGTTTTCTTCTTCTTTCACTCGTTTAGATGTTAACTCCGGCGCCATCGTACTTTTCATATTTCCAACTTTTCTTATTCTAGCTCATTTTTCATATATATGACCGAAAATGTCTAAATGGCAATCACTAAGTCAAATTAATTTTAATTTCTCTCAAAAATATTTATGATAAAACAACTTTCTTTTTCACTATTTCTCTCTTTTTTTTTGTAAATTTTTTTGAATGATAAGAGAGATGAAACCCAAAAACAAAAACAAAATTTACATTTTAATCAACTGAATAGTAGACACTTAGACAATATCAATTAATTCTCTCAAAAAAATATCAACTAATAATATATGTTTGGTTTGAATTGGACATAGCTTATAGATAATCAACTATCCACTTCCATCACAAACTGTATTAGCCAAAGCATCCACACAATTATTAACCTCTTTTTCTCTATTGTTTTTACTCCAAAAGAAGAAGGAATCAAAGAAATAAATTGTTAACAATATATATACACATATATAATAATTTATAGGTCAAATATCTATCGGGGTCCTTTAAGTTTAACATTTTTTACCCAATTAATCTTTAATTTTTTTTTACTTTTAAATTGGTTTTTAAGTCACACAACGCTTCGCTTGCAATGTTACTCTTTTTCGTTCAACTGTGAGTCAATAACATTTTTGACAACGAGGTATAAAGGAGGAATAATCTATAATTAAGTTTTTTTTAACACTCCCATATATATTATAATGAAATTGTTGATGCAAAATTACCAAATATTGGGATCCACGTTCTCTTCCAAAACAGCAAAAGTTGCTAAAGATATATGATAAACCCCCGGTGAATTCAACGTGTGGTGAAATTCGAAACAGAGCTACTCCTTTACACTGAGAAACAAGATTGCAATTTCAACACACGTTGCTTGCTTGCTACCTAACCTCACCTACACACTTTCTCTACAGTTTCAATATTCATTCAATTGAAACCTAACAAACACGGTATTCATTCATCACTATCAATTACATTCTTACCCACTCATATTCTATTTTCATCTTAGTACCATTTTTTGAACCTTTCAATAACATGACTCTTACTCAATCCTTTGCCATTATCTTTCTCTTGTTTGCTCTATATTGTGGTTTAGACCCATTTCAGCGCAGTGCCATAGCAAATTTCCCTGAATTTGAGGCCAAAAAGGTTCACATGCCCGATTGGTCTGAGGTTCCTAAAGACAGAGATGAACATAATTTGTTGCAAAAATCGGAGATAAGGTTTTTAAATCAAGTACAAGGACCTGAGAGCATTGTCTTTGACCCTCTTGGTCGTGGACCTTATACTGGTGTTGCTGATGGTACAATTTTGTTCTGGAATGGACTTTCTTGGCTTCATTTTGCTTACACCTCGCCTAATAGGTAAGGTTACATCCTAATTCCTTCTCAGCATTGTTATTTTTTGTTCATTCTTTAGGTTAGAAGCTTGCGTCTTATTATATACTCCTAAAGTAAAGGTAGTTTTGCAAGTAGGGGTAATATTTAGTCCCTAAATGTGCAAGGAGTAGTCACCGTAGTCCTTCAATGTATCAAAATTCTAAAATAGTCCCTGGTTGTATACTTTGTTAGTCAAAATAGTCCTTCAACGTTGACAATAAGTCTTTTTATATAGGGACTGATATGACAATAAGTAAGTACTTATAGAAATTGATATAACAATAAGTAAGTATATTGAGGGACTGATATAACAGTATTAACGGAACATTTTAACACGAGAGACTATTTTGATTAAGAAGTGCACAATCAGGGACTATTTTGGAATTTTGATACATTCAAGAACTATTGTGAATACTCGTTGCACATTCAGAGACCAAAATGACTATTAACCCAAATAAAAATTGTACAAAATTATAAGTCACTTAATAATACCTATGAAACTTTAATGTTATTTCCTATCGTACCTTTTACTATTTATTATTGTCACTTCTTAGTGAATGATAATTTTGTAAAGTAACTCATAATTTCTGTTTCCCATATAAAATTGACTATTTTAATTTGTGTGCAATTGTCGAAGTGACTTATAATTTGAGATAGAGGTAATACTATACAGTCAGGGTTGTAAATACAGGTCATGGTGGTAACAGTTGTGTCACCATCCTTGATGTAACACTCATATAGAGATTGCTTATGATCTTGTACGAGTATTAAAATTTCGTATCGGATACATTAAACTACAATACAGAATCTAAGGTCTGGAATTATACTTATACATAATGAAGTCTTTACAACAGTTATATAGTACAAAACATCTCTGATATGATACAACAGAATACAATAACTGGATACATAACATTCTATCACTCAAAGATCAAACTTAGAACTAGCACGATCAGTCGGTAGCCTTCTCCTTACCCTTGTTGCGTGCTACCTGCGAACATGAAATCAAAAGGATTGGGATGAGACAAAATGTCTCAGTGAGCTCCACCTATCATAGGCTGCATGACAACCTCGGGGAAACCTACGGTTGTCATATACTAATCTCAACCCATTCTGGGTTTATACGTGTATGTGTCTGCTATACTGTGTAGTCGTGAAAACTAGACTACGGTCTGCTAACTTAGTGATCGAGGGGAATCTAGGATCACTGTCTGATAATTGATATCTGCTCTGATCATACTAAAGTAATTATGATAATATTAAGTTAGTATGTTAGCGTGTAACAAGCAATTATTATCGGAGTTGATTTTACGGAATGCATCCGAGTGGAGTAACCCCGGAGCACATTCCCTGCTGATAACCGATGAAAATTCCTATCTGAGGCTAGTCACCGGACTCCTCTGGCTGTGTGTGGTTATCCTCGCGGAAAGTCCCTGCCCATTCCAGCTGTATCCGGAACCCTCTGTGCTCTAACTAGCGAGAACACAGAAGACACACTTAACTTTTAAAACATTTTAATTAACTCTGTTAAATTATCTGAGCTGCTACGTGTATCCTCAGTGTCACACTGACGTGAGCATCTGAGGCACGTTCTGGTGTACATATAATCTGTATATATATATAACTGGGGAAAAATCCTTGCACCATTATCTAAGGTACACTCTATTCTACCTGGTCGAGGACTGTCTGAATATCTAAATCCTTAAACTTGTCTGGTACTTATAAACCAATCTACCCATCATTCAAAAATGACGCTTGCGTTCAATTAAGATTAATCCTTGATTGAGTTTTGAACACCGTAACACTCATGCGTTAATACAAGGTACATTCATGACCCTTTCTTCCATTACTGTATACAATGTTGGATATTTGGTTGTTGGCTTCATGTTTGCTAAAATCAAATATATAAGCAATGTGCGTCTTCAGAAGCTAGGCCTTCAGAAGCTACACAGTACTTAAGAAGCTGGGTCTTCAGAAGCTGAACAGTACTTCAGACGCTGAACCTTCAGAAGCTGATGTTCAGACGCTGAACAGCACTTCAGACGCTGAACCTTCAGAAGCTGATGTTCAGACGCTGAACAGTACTTCAGACGCTGACCTTCAGAGGCAACCTTCAGAAGCTGAAATGTTCAGACGCAGACTTCCGAAGTACCTTCAGAAGCTGGTTTTCTGCGTTCTGTTTTTCACACCTTGAGTGTTTATTTTCTCGTGTAATCTATTGAAGATCTGTCTTAAGAATTCTCTTGGATTTGTTTCTATAAGGAAGATTAATTTGCGTGAGATATTTGTTGAAGATTGGATTCAATTATTTGTGAATATATTTTCAAAGAAATCTTTGGAAAATATATTTCTGGAAAATAAATTGCTTCTATATGTTTCTAAAGTATTTTAAAAATATATCTTTGAAGGATTTGGTTCAAGAATTATGTTGCTGCTGAAGCTATAAATAGAGGACGCTGTCATTGAAGAAAGTGATCTTAACCAAAGCTATCATTGAAAGAGTCTTAGGTTTTGAGTCTGTTAGTTGTGAGTTGTATGCTTTGTTTTTCTGTACACCACTCAATTGTTTAGAGTTGATTTAGTTTATTGAGTTGTAATCACTTGAAGCTTTTAAGCAAGAGTGACTGATTATGTTTTGAAGAGTGTATTCATCTTTGATTTGTTAGAGTCTGATAATCACTGGAGCAGTGATTGACTGAGGGAAGTAAGAGAGGTCTTATATCTAGGAGTTCCTAGGTAGAAATACCACGGGCAGTGATTAAGTGAGAAGGCTGTGAAACAGGGGTTGTTGTCGTAGGACTTCGAATTGATACTATTATAGTGGATTTCCTTCCTAGCTTGGTAGCCTCCAGACGTAGGTGTGTTTGTCACCGAACTGGGTTAACAAATCACCTGTGTTTTTACTTTCTGTCTGTTTTTTATTCTGCTTCTGAACTGCTGTTTTGTATACTCTGTTTTACGGTTCTGAATCAGTCCTGCCAGAAATTTCAATTGGCATCAGAGCAGGCACCCTGCCTGTTTTAGGGTGAGCTCCAGGGAAGTTTTTTCTGGCAGAATGGACTCAGAAGGAGAATTAACTTATGGAACTTCTTGTCTCCTTCAAAGAACTTTACATTAGAAGTGAAAAAGGAAAGGAACACAACCTCATGTTCAACCAAAGGTCAGCCATACATGTGTTCAAGTTAGAAAAGAATGGAAACCCAAGGTTGTTGATACTAGTCTTATAGCTCACACCTCTCTAAAAGCATCATCAAAAGGAGAAGAGATTAAGCTGTGGCACCAGAAGCTTGGTCATTTAAACCTAAGAGGAATGAAGAAAGCCAGTCAAGAAAAGTCTCCTGGAAAGTCTGCCAGTAAGTCTGTTGCTGTGTCACCTTCTGACAGTTCACAAGAGAAGGAGACTGATGAGCATTCCCAAGATGCTGTGTCAAAGGACAAGTCAGTAAACAGTGAGAATGACAAAGATGCAGAAGAGTCTGAACCTGTGTCTGATCAAAAAGTTCAAGAAGTTAAAACTGATATGGTAAAGGATCAATCTACAATTGCTGTTAATATAGATGATCTGGATTCTGAACCCATTGGTAAAAGACTTGACCAAAGTGTTGGCAAGAATGTTGTTGTTAGACCATCTAAAGGCTGGAGCAAGGTAGTGGTCCATGTCCCTAAGAAGAAGGCACTAAAAGGAAAGGAAGTGGATCCTAGTGAGTCTGAGGATGATGTTGAGCAAGACATCATGCCCTATGTTCAGAAGAGGATTGTTGTACTTCAGAAGCAGATTGTTGGGAAGAAGATTCTGAATGTGCCTGAAGCACACATTAACTAAGCAGCATCTGATATTGTGTCTAATGAAGACTAAGCAGCTTCTGATGCTGAGTCTGAAGACTGTCTATTGAATGGACTATGTTCTGGATTTCATTTTGTGTTTCTGATCTGCATTTTGTACTACTTTGCAGTTGTGTTCTCTTGTTTTTGTTCTTCTGTGGAGACTTTGTGTGTGGGTACTATGGTTGTGTGATTCTGCTGGTCTGAGAAGTGTCACTGATGTTACAAATGTGTATGGTGTTGTGATGGTTGTTTGTTTCCTCTGCTGTTTTTGATTTCTGGGTGTGCATATGCTTTGTAACCTTTGTTGTTTCTCTGTCTTTCTACTCCTGGTGATTGCATGATTGTTTTTGTCAAAATTGTTTGGCTAAAAAGGGGGAGAAAAGTATAGTTGTTTCAGAAGCAGTTCAGTTGTTCAGGGGGAGTCTCTGTGTTCAGGGGAAGTTGTTCTTGTGTATCTGTTTCAGTAGTTCAGGGGGAGTAGGAGTCTCTGTCATGTTTCAGGGGGAATGTGTATTTCTTGTTCCTGTGTCCTATCAGATGCTGATTTATGTGCTCAGAACTGGAAGCTGGTCTATTTCAAAAGCTGCTGATGATATGTTTTCAGGGGGAGTCTTTGTGTGAAACGTAGTGTTTATGCCGCTGCTAACTCTGTTGGTACGTTTGTGTTATGTTCTTCATGGTTGCGTATTTTGATGTGTGAAGAATTTAATGTGCGAAGAATTTGCTTTGTGTATCTCTCTGTGCTCAAATTGATTTTAGCCAAAAATTTGCCAGAGGGGGAGATTGTTGGATATTTGGTTGTTGGCTTCTAAAATCAAATATACAAGCAATGTGCGTCTTCAGAAGCTGGGCCTTCAGAAGCTGAATAATACTTCAGAAGCTGGGTCTTCAGAAGCTGAACAGTACTTCAGACGCTGAACCTTCAGAAGCTGATGTTCAGACGCTGAACAACACTTCAGACGCTGAACCTTCAGAAGCTGATGTTCAGACGCTGACCTTCAGAAGCAACCTTCAGAAGCTGAAATGTTCAGACGCAGACTTCAGAAGTACCTTCAGAAGCTGGTTTTCTGCATTCTGTTTTTCACACCTTGAGTGTTTATTTTCTCGTGTAATCTATTGAAGATTTTTCTTAAGAATTCTCTTGGATTTATTTCTATAAGGAAGATTAATTTGCGTGAGATATTTGTTGAAGATTGGATTCAATTATTTGTGAATATGTTTTCAAAGATTGAAGAAAGTGATCTCAACCAAAGCTATCATTGAAAGAGTCTTAGATTTTGAGTCTGTTAGTTGTGAGCTGTATGCTCTGTTTTTCTGTACACCACTCAATTGTTTAGAGTTGGTTTAGTTTATTGAGTTGTAATCACTTGAAGCTTTTAAGCAAGAGTGACTGATTATGTTTTGAAGAGTGTCTTCATCTTTGATTTGTTAGAGTTTGATAATCACTGGTGCAGTGATTTACTGAGGGAAGTAAGAAGGAACTTATATCTAGGAGTTCCTAGGTAGAAATACCACGGGTAGTGATTAAGTGAGAAGACTGTGAAACAGGGGCTGTTGTCATAGGACTTCGAATTCATACTATTATAGTGGATTTCCTTCCTGGCTTGGTAGCCTCCAGACGTAGGTGTGTTTGTCACCGAACTGGGTTAACAAATCACCTGTGTTTTTACTTTCTGTCTGTTTTTTATTCTGCTTCTGAACTGCTGTTTTGCATACTCTGTTTTACGGTTCAGAATCAGTCCTGCCAGAAATTTCATACACAAAGACATTCTGGTGTTGAGAACACGGTTTCTGGCCATAAAAACAACATTTTCTTATAGGGTGCCACACTGGAATTCTCGTGGCACGTCAGGCTTCCATCGTGCCACGATGAAGCCCAGAAAATGATGATCGTGGCACGATGCTATATGATCGTGGCACGAAAATTCCACCATTTACAGGTCCTGTAACTTCCAGAATTTCCAAAAACGACCCAAAACTTCTCAACACCAGCCAGTCTATATACCTCAAAAATTAGGGTTTTTGGCTAGAAAGGTCATAACATAACAAGTATTAACAAGGGGAACTAACAAAACAAGAATCAAACTTATTAATCCAAGTTTTCCTCACCACATAAATACCTCAAAACTACCCAAGGAGGGTTCTAATCTAAAGGAACTCACCTTGTTTCTTGATTAATGCTTAGCTTTGATTCCTTCCTCCTATCTTGATTCCTTAAGTTTTTCTTGAATTTAGTTTTCCCCAAAAGTGAGCTTGCAAGAGATTCAAGAGATTGAGATGAAAATTTGATGGATTATGGAATGGAGAGGGTGAGGGGCGAAATTGTAGAGAGAGAGGGAAGATTTCTGATTTTTAGAGAGAGAAGGGAGAGGAGAAATGAAGGAAAAGTCTTGGTCACATATATTTAAAGCCCTCCAACGCGAAATTACGATTTCGTCCTTACTTACTCAAAACTTATCTGATACTGATGAAAGTTGCGTCTACGCAGGATATTACACTTGATACTGTGGAAAATTACGGTCAAATGTGGCCTCAATTGCAGTCACATTGTGGTTTTTGAAACATGAAAAACTGTTATGTTGCGATCTGGTTTTGGTCGCAAAACCAACAATGAGTTTCAAGACATTTCATTAGTTGGAAATAGCAATCATTTGACGAGGGGTTTGGGGGACAGAAATTAGAGGTTGGACTTTGGTGTGATAAGAGCTTGTGAGTTCGAATCCCTCCACCAACATTTCTAACAACTGATTACTAACATTGATCTTTAGAAAAATAGCAATAATTGTAGAATGAGTGATTCTTTGAGCAGTTGTATAATCAGGTATTTAACTCCATTCATATTTGTAGATTAACACAAGGACTGTGAGTTTATTCTTTATTTTGAGATGCCAACAGAACAGTGAATGCCAGCAATTTGTTCAAGCCTTTTTCTTTTGTTGAATATGATTTTCCCATCTTTTATCTTTTACTCAGTTTATTTTGGTCTTTTATATTTAAAATATTCATTTTGATCCTTTATCTTTGCAATGTTACCGATTCACCCTTTTACTTGTAACCGCAACGACCATAAGCCCTACCTGTACCTTCCCTATCTATACCTTCCTTTCACTATATTTGTATCGAAAAAAGAAAGAACAATAGCTGCAGCAAATTTTGATAGAAGAGAACCAACAGTGGCATCTCACAAGCCCATGTCCAAACTTTGAAAATCCTGAATCCTACTGAAATTAGGGATTTTCGAGAAGAGAATAGCCACGTAAGTGGTATTTGATGGATATTTTGACATGTCACAGGCTAAGTTGGATAGTTCACGGCTAGCTCAACTCACAGTTAGGACAATTTAATGTAGGTAGTAAATCGATGAGTTTGTTCAGCATTGCTAAGATAAATAACCCAAATGAATCTTTTAAAAATAAATGACTAAAATTAATTTTGAGTAAAAGATAAAGGAAAAAAAAAACATATTTTAGCTTATTTTTAAGCTTTAGCATAAGTCTTTTGCAATAGCCTATGATTAAATGGTAATGAATTTTCTTCTATATATCTATTTCAAAAACAGGTCACTATGTAATCCCATAGCAAATGCGACACCATTTAGTTATGTGAAGACTGAGCACATATGTGGAAGGCCTTTGGGACTCAGATTTGACAAGAAAACAGGTGAATTGTACATTGCAGATGCATATCTTGGGCTGTTGAAGGTAGGGCCCGAGGGAGGCTTTAGCAACATCTCTTGCAACTGAGGCTGAAGGGGTGCCTCTAAGATTTACTAACGATGTTGATGTTGATTCAGAAGGAAATGTATATTTTACGGAAAGCAGTTCTATTTATCAGAGGAGGTATGATTCTGTTAAACTTTCAGAAGCTGAATTGCATATTTTTTAAATTTCCATCATTTTGTGTGTGAAAAGTATTCAAATAAAGTTGAAGTTTCTTGGAAACGTGTGAGAACTGTATGAAGGGAATAATCACAACCTTAAGAGGGCACTTAACCTGCATATATAAGTTTCGTGGAAGTAATTTTGATGTGCAAAATGTGTTATTAAGGACAATGGTTTAACTGGGATGATTATTGAGTTTTGGCTCCTATATGTACTTTCTTTGCATAAGTCAGGCTTTTTATTTGCATTGCATGTACCTTGAAGTTTTTAATTCTGAAATACTTATATTAAATTGTTTCATTTCATTGTCTTGTTTCTGACATGATTTGTGTACAGGAATTTCATGCAGCTGGTATTTTCCGGGGATGATAGTGGAAAGGTTTTGAAATACAACCCTGCAACAAAGGAAACCACTGTTCTAGTGAGGAATGTTCAATTCCCAAATGGCATTTCCTTAAGCAAAGATGGTTCCTTCTTTGTTTTGTGTGAAGGGTCTATTGGCAGGTCAGTAAACCTTAAACCTTACCTCTTTAGCTAGCTGTCTTTTTTTTATGAGCAAATGTTAGAGTGTTAGTAAATTAGTGTGTTATGCTAGTTTCTTAGGTTTGAAACTTGGACCTCCTAGTTAGTACTCTTTCGGTGTTCTAAGCTCATCAATCGAGCTGCCTGTTTGAAAATTTTAACTGCTATAGCAGGGTTAACATACTATTTTCTTTTAGAGTGATTTATTTTGATGAAAAAATTAAAAAACTAAAAGAGTGTGTTAACGTGATAAACTAAGCTTAATGTTTTCAAGTCATATATTATATTGTCCATGAGGTGTCAAGATCAGTTTAATGATTAGAGTTTTACCAGTAGCCTCAATTGTCACTTTAATTGATAATAATTTTATTCTTCCCCAGTTTTTTTTTTCGTAAACACCTAATGTTAAAATAAATGATACCTTTTCATTTCAATAATTTCTTATTGTGTAGATTACATAAATATTGGTTAAAAGGAGAAAAGGCTGGGACATCGGAGATCTTAGCTATCCTACCTGGAGCTCCTGACAATGTGAGGGTGAATGAAGATGGTGATTTTTGGGTGGCACTTCACTGTAGAAGATCTAAGTTTGCATACTATACTGGTTTATATCCAAGGATAAGGAAAGCTATACTTAAGCTTCCAATACCAACAAAGAATCAATACCTGTTTCAAATAGGAGGTAAGCAACATGGTGTGATTGTGAAGTATAGTCCTGAAGGTAAGTTGCTGCAGATATTGGAGGATAGTGAGGGAAAAGTTGTTAGAGCAGTGAGTGAAGTTGAAGAGAAAGATGGTAAACTTTGGATTGGAAGTGTTCTTATGCCTTTTATTGCAGTTTATAAATTATAATAACTTCTTTTCTACCTTTGATCTATGACAAGTTTATTTTTTATTTAACATTGTCAATAATGTACCTCAAGTTATCATTGGCATAGAAATCCTGAGATGAGCATTGCTTCCAAATTTCCTTTTTTGGTTATTAACATGTGCAATCATTGTCAATCAGCATGTTTTTGTTGAAATCAACAAAGATTAAGAGTAAATATAATAAGAATGTATTACTATGTTCACCGAAAATTTACGTATAAATGATTTCTAAAACAAAGAATTTGATAGGAAAGAGGTTCCTTTTCCTAGCTGTCAATGCTGCATGGAAACACTGCTCTATTGTAAAGAGGTTCCTTTTCCTCCAATTGTAAAAACTTAAATATTCGAGCCTTGTGAAATGTTTACCATCAGTATCACAACCCAAATGCTGCAGCAACTGAAACCATCACTCTTGGCAGACACTTCAATATAATTTTTTTTCCACGTTATGTCCTTCTCACACACCCTGTGAGAAATTTGGTAACACAAGATGATGGAGCAGGATAAAAGGTGGAAACTAATATGAACAATACCAAATTCAAACCGATTTGAAATAAAAGTTGATATGGGACAATCCCTGTTTGACCATTAATACTAACACCACAAGATGACATGGTCTCTCTTGACCCTACGTATGAAAGACTAACAGTAAAACCATGGCATCATAATCGTCCCTAAAGAAAAGTAAGAAATAGAAGGAAGATGAGTTTTATAACGAAGAATATGGAAACAAGGAAATGTACTTATAGGTAAAGTTGAATTGTATCTACAGTCAATCCAAGTCAATACATCAATTGATCTTTCAAAATCATCTGACCTTCCAAACCTTGCCTGACCAAGCCACCGTCTAAATTTTGAAATGTTTTGGATTATATAATCCGAACTCATGTGCAATAATGATTCGGATTATATAATTTGGAGCGTTCTCATACCGTGTTAAAACTTGTGCTTTAGAGGGTTTAACACATTTCAGATTATATAATCAGAACCAATAAAATACAAGATTTTTTTGTGGTCCACATTGCACCAACAGTTTTTGTGGTCCACACCACACATAACCTTCTATAAATTGGTGTGTTTGGTTCATTTGCAAATTACAACACGGAACCATGAACACTTACCAAATAGATATGAAGACTAAGCTAGTTGCGGTTTACTACAACTGGGGGGAACCTAATCTATTTAAGGTCCATGTTGATGTCACATTGTCCGGTTTGAAGGATTAGTTGAACCAAATTAAAGAACGTCTCAGCCACATAGACACAAGAGGGGTGGACAATGTCGAGTACCATCGTTCGTCAATTAACTCGGATGGAAGCGTCAAGTTCACCTAGACCAAGCTTCGGAACGACGATGAAGTGAGAATCCTGTTCTCTATATTTGGTCTGTATTGTTCAAAGGGAACGATCCAGTCAGATGCTTCACTGGTCAGATATTTTCATGATATTCAGGAAAGTTTGATTCGACCAAGAACCTACGAAGAAATCAGGATTTGCAAGGATACACCAAATAGAGAATTTAATTTGGTTATTACATGATCTTGCTTGTGTTTAATTATTATCATGTTGGAATTATAATGTTGAAATTGTTGTGTTTAACTTAGTGTTGTTGTTGTACTGGAATTTGATTTAATGACATATTTTTCGTGTTATGAACACGCTTCAGATTATATAATCTGAAACGTGCCAAAAACCTTGAAAGCACAAGTTTAACACAGTTTGTGCATATTTTGAATTTTAAATCTGAACCATGCGTTCATATTATATAATATGAAACATTTTAGAATTTGGACTGTGATATTACAAGCAAGGTTTAGATGGTTTGTGACGTTAGACATATGGAGTTGTCTAGTTGGGCGAAGTAACTCTCTCTCTCTCTCTCTCTCTCTCTCTCTCTCTCTCTCTCTCTCTCTCTCTCTCTCTCTCTCTCTCTCTCTCTCTCTCTCTCTCTCTCTCTCTCTCTCTCCAATAAATACAATTTTATCTTCTCATCAGCTCCCTAACACATGGACAACTTCCTTGTTAAATATTTCAATGTTGTTCTGAAGTGGCTCATTCTTTCCTTGAAAAATAGCCTTTAAAGTTACGATGGTCTTTAGTTGTCGTCGTAAGGTTATGAAATGAGCGATGAACCATCAACATAGTTTCTTCCATGAGTTAATAAATTATTGATGTAGACTCGTATACCACGTCATTGCACCCTTCCTCGAAGTGGTGGTGAAGAACATGCATTTCACAACGCTTCAAACGTTCATGTAGTCGATTATAACTTCAATATTCTCGACGTGCTTATGTGGATCGATTATTCCGTCATATGAGTCGAGCAGAGGTGGCTTCTCCAATTTGGTGAGAGATGCAGTTGTGTTTAGATCCTTCATCAAGACTACTTGACTTGGAATAACGAAGATGCCTTGGTGGTTGCATGGACCTTCAAAGTAACCTTATATTTGTAGATAAACTCACATAAGCTCAAAATAAGTCAATGAAAACGGATTAGAGTCCTTAAACTCTTGGATAATAAAAAAAGAAAGAATAAGAAGAAATTAAAATCAAAATCATTTTCATGAAAGCTTACAAATTTAATAAATTAAAAAAAGTAATAATAATATTAGAGGGCAAGAGTGAAGTTCCTATACACTAACATCACACTCACAGGTCGAAGAAAGTTTCTTTTCGTTCTCCCGCCTCGACGCACAAATGGTATGTTAGGGTTCTTTCTTCTTCTTCCTCTTCTCTCTTTCAACACAAATCGATTCTCTTCTTTCAGTTTAACTTATCTTCTTATTAATCTTTCAATTTTCGAATTTCAGAGTGACATAAGAAAATGGTTCATGAAAACACACGATAAGTCCAACAATGCCGCCGCCGCCGGTAACTCCTCCGATCAACCCAAGCCTCATCCGGCTAAACCTGACCCGGCCAAAACGGTTAGTCCTATTACATATATACTTGATTTTAGTAATTCATTTTCTTTACTTTTTTTTCCTGTCAAGTTAAGATAATGATTTAGCTTCAGAATTCGTAGATTCAATTCTATGATGCATGAATGACAAACTATGAAATATTTTTTTTTTAATTATTTGATGGTTTTTTTTAACTGAACATTGCCCATTTTTAATAGGAAATTGTTGATTTTTAACAAGAAAATGCTGACTGTTACAAATGCTTTTAATTGGCTCATTTTAACAAGTTACCCAGATATGATTTTCGTCAAAGACGGAAGTTACCGTAATTTGTTTACTTAAAAACAATACACGCACGTGAGAGAGGAGGTTTTAACGAGTTTGTATGTTTCTTGTCGGTTCCCCTTCGTAACAAATAGCAATAACTAGTAGCAGTAATACATGTGTGTCTACATGGGTCTGGACTGGGTGTCACATGTTAATTAAACCAAGGAGTGGAACAAATCAAAGCTTTCTTTTTGGTAATAGATAGATAGTCATTAAAGAATGGTTCTTTGTAAATGATCACTCGCGCTTAATTGGTTTCATCTGGAGATTCATTATTCAAGGAACTAATTGTCTCTTCATAGGGTTTTAGGACTAGTTGGTTTTTTGATATATGAAAAATTGTGAGTGTTAAGGAAAAACAATGTCCTTTTGCAGGTACCTGCTGAAGGTCAAGCAAGTTCGGGCAGAAGGAAAACTAGCAAATATTTTCATACAGATAAGTCAAAGGCGAAAGATGAGGTAGAAACACAAGTGCTACCTGCTAAAAGAAAGACTAATGAAGATGACGGAGATGACTCTGTTCTGCCAACTAATCAAAAGAAGGTAGCTGGTTCCACTCCTATTAAAAAATTGAAGAGTGGGTCAGGTAGGGGAATCCCCCAGAAACCTGTAGATTTGGATGAAAGTGATGAAGACGATGAGAAAGATACCGTGACTCCTATTAAATCTGGTGGAAGGGGTCGTGGTGGAAGAGGAGCATCAACACAAGCATCTGGTGGAAGGGGCCGAGGGGGTGGTAGGGGAACCGCCCATAAATCTGCAGCTATGGAAGATGATGAAGATGATGAGAATAATGTTGCATCTCCTGCTAAATCTGGTGGAAGGGGTCGTGGTGGAAGAGGAGCCTCAGCACAAGCATCTGGTGGAAGGGGCCGAGGGGGTGGTGGTAGGGGTGGATTCATGAATTTCGGTGAAAGAAAAGATCCTCCACACAAGGGAGAAAAGGTTCAAATTTATCAAATATCTGGATCTTACGATTGAATTTTTTTTCTTTGATGATTATCTGAAATTTCTTTCATGTTCCAGGAAGTCCCTGAAGGTGCTCCTAACTGTTTAGCTGGTTTAACGTTTGTAATCAGTGGAACACTGGACAGGTATTCATATAAATCTCTAGACTTGCACCAAGCGGAATTTAGTACACTAACGAGATGTTTACCTTATTTTGTTGATGTTTGTGTTCTCTTTCCATATTCAGTGTTTAGATTATTAATTATTTCATGTCATTTTCACTCTCTTCAGTTTTTATGTTTGTTTACAGTTTGGAACGAGAAGAAGCAGAAGATTTGATCAAACGCCATGGTGGCCGTGTCACCGGATCAGTCAGCAAGAAAACAGTAATAAAATACTTTTTATTGAATTGCAATTTAAACTTACTTAATGAGTATGTGATTAACATTTTTTATTTGCAGAACTATTTGTTATGTGATGATGATATTGGGGGAAGGAAGTCTGAAAAAGCTAAAGAGCTAGGGTTGGCATTCTTATATTTATACTTTTAAATATTACTAGGTAGTTTAAAAAGTTTTCACATTTTGCTAATGCTTATGTTTCTCTTTATATAGAACTTCATTCCTCACAGAAGATGGATTGTTTGATATGATTCGGGCATCTAAACCTGCAAAAGCTCCTAAGCAAGAGGAATGCAAGAAATCTGTGACTAAGGCTGTTGCAGTGCCATCTCCGTCAAAAGTTCTTCCGAAAGCAGAAACAAAGGGTAAACCCTATAAAACATTTTGTAGTTTTACATTACTTGTGTTGTCCTTATGATTGCCCTTCTTAGTATTGACGAGTTAGCAGCAGCTCTTAGAGTAAAGCTGTTACAATCAAAGGCTGTTCATTTATAAATGTTCTGAGTTGCATTCCTTTATCACAAATGCAGCCTCTTTGCCTTCATGCTCACCTTCCAACCAAGCCAAGCCTAAGAAAGCTGCTACTGCTCAGTCTAATTTGACGTGGACAGAGAAACATCGACCTAAAAATCCCAAGGATATCATAGGGAATCAGTCACTGGTATAATAACTTGTCCTCATCAGTCATTACCATATTTCAGTGGTTACTTTTTTTCATATGTATACTTGGATATGGATCATCATTTTCCCTTTTCTTAAATGTGTAAATAGGTTGCACAGCTTCGAAATTGGTTGAAAGGTTGGCACGAGCAATTTTCCAACACTGGTGGTAATAAAAAAGGAAAAAAGCAGAATGACCCTGCTTCTAAAAAGGCTGTCTTGTTAAGTGGAATACCTGGTATTGGCAAAACAACTTCAGCAAAGCTGGTGTGTCAGGAGCTTGGTTTCCAAGCCATAGAGGTGGGGACATTTCTTATGAAATTTATGTGCCAATGTATTTCATCACCTAATTTTCCACGCATGTCCATGTTTGTGTTGAAGGTAAATGCTAGTGATAGCCGTGGAAAAGCTGACAGCAAAATTGAAAAAGGAATTAGTGGAAGCAATGCAAATTCTATCAAGGAACTTGTGACCAATGAAGCCCTTGGTCTTAATATGGATAGGTTGGTCACTCATTATAGTAATAAGTAATCTGTGAGTCGATAACTTACACATTGTTAAGTCTCTCTAATTGTAAATTTCAGGTCAAAGCAGTCCAAAACTGTGCTCATTATGGATGAGGTTGATGGGATGTCAGCTGGGGATAGGGGTGGTGTCGCTGATCTTATTGCTAGCATCAAGATATCAAAAATTCCTATTATCTGCATTTGTAATGACCGTTACAGTCAGAAACTGAAGAGCCTAATGAACTACTGTTTGCTTCTTAGTTACCGGAAGCCTACAAAGCAACAGGTCTTTCTTGCATACCGCCCACTGCTTGATGCTATTGCTTCTCTTTTATATAAAATTTAAAATCATCATTCATGTAGATTATGTCCTTTTGTTTCTCTCTTTTCATCAAGTAATTTTGTTCAAGTTCTATTTATTTAACATGTGAAAACAATAGCAATCCCTTGTTTGTACAAATATTAGGGGTGGCTCCGCCAATTGTTTTATGGTTGTCTATATTCACCATAATAAAGTTGACGTTGTCCATTTACTTGAACGAATGAGTGTTGTTATTGCTCAATACTTATGGGAGATAAATATACCATTTTTATCAAGGCTAATATTTGATATCTAATATGTCCTTTTGTTTAATAATTACTCTCTTTGTGACTACATTATGTTACTTGACTATTGAACAAGAACATGATTTACTTGTTTTATTTCTATTAATTGAGCTTGCTCAGTTCTTGAATGTCATAAACTTCAACATTGACTTACATGTCTGTCTGTCTTATGATATTGCTGTTCCACTTTGGCTAAGTTTAATGTGTGGGTGTTGCGTATGATCTTGACTTTGGATTAGTTTTCAATGATCTGAGTTTTCATCTATTATGACTTAGTTTGACTATCTTGTTACTCTTAAGCGAATCTGGTTAAAATTCGTAAATCTTATATATAGAGAAAGTATACTTATTCTCTCATCTCCATATTTTAAACTACCTCCTAGGTGAAATATCTAGGGCTGGTTTCATATTTTAAGAAAATTCACGTTTATCTAGTTTGATAAAGAAGATAATGAAAAAAGGGATGATTCAGGAGAAAAAAGGAAAAAAGGGAGGTTAGCCTTCATAAAGTGAAATTAAATGAGGGGAATTCTTATACTCAGCAAAAATATGAATAGTAAATGCAGTGATGAATAAATAATAATTGGATAGCAAATGAAATGACCTCATCCAAGTGCAACTCTATTCAATGCTATAACTTTCGCTTCAACTTTAAAGTCTTTCAACAGATTTGGGTGAAATAACCTCATCCAAGTGCAACTCTGTTCAGTGTCTTAACATTTGCGTCAACTTTAAAATCATCCAACAGTTTTGAGATGGATGCAAAAATTGTTTGTTCTTACTTTTTTGACATAGTGATATGTAGTATGTTATCCCATTGTTTTCCCTCCGCCCCCTATTGAAAGATGGGGTATATCTGAATAAAAAAAAATTATTGTTCTATCCTCATGAAAGTGACTTTCATTGCTAATGGCATATGGTGTATCATATATGAGGGTCTAATTTAAGTTTTTGTATCAAACCTGCTTACTCTAGAATGTGAGTTATCTTACAGCTTGAAGCTTTAGTTTTTAAGTCTGAAAATATGCTTAATATGTTAAAACAAGCATGCCGAGGTGTGTCAGCTTAAAACTGAAATTTTTATTTATGCCAGATGGCAAAGAAGTTTATGGAGGTTGCTAAGGCTGAAGGGCTTCAAGTTAATGAGGTAATTTCTGCCAACATAGTTCTATCTTATATCTTGGATAGCTTTACTCTACTTGATTTTGTGGGCTATGAGGGTACACAATTTCTTGGAATCATTGATATCCGTCTCACAATTTTTTGTAAATTCATATTGACTAATGTATTTTCTTAAATCATTCATCATGTTTGTTTTAGATTGCTCTTGAGGAATTAGCAGAAAGAGTTAATGGAGATATGCGCATGGCACTAAACCAGTTACAATATATGGGCCTCTCCATGTCAGTTATCAACTACGATGATATTAGGCAGCGGTTACTTACCAATGCGAAAGATGAAGACATTTCACCATTCACAGCTGTTGATAAGTATGATATTCATATCATCTAAGTACTGCACTTAAACATGCTTTATTGTCATACTCTTGATTCTAATTTCCTTTTGGCTTGCATTGGTGTATCTTTGTTCTCAATATTTGTGGTTGTGTTGACTTTCTATTTTTCTTCTCCATTAAATCTGCTGCATTTTATTAACCTTTTTTATTAGTCCCAGACCCTCAGTGGTCTGTCAAATCATGTGATCAGATTGCTCTGATATTCCGTGCTTTCATTCATGACATTGCAGTTCGATTGTGCTTATATTAAGGGCTTTTAAAATAATTTTTTATTCTTACATAATTAGTTTTGGTGCAAATATCATTTAATATAGCTAGATTTTTGGATAACTTTTGTACATAGCCTCAATCGGAGGCTGTCTGGATTTTCAAGTTCATGTAATAATATAATCTGATAGGGTAAGGAAAAATATATGTTTGACTGTAAGGGCTCAATTGTTGTGGCCTTCTGGTAGCAAAGTAGGGTTTTATTCTATATATAAAATACTACTCCAGAATGAAATATAAGCCAAAATGGTAGTTGATAAGCTGATTATGTGGTTTAAAATTAAGTCCACATACATCAACATTTCAACTACCTTTTTGCTTCTATTTCATTCCAGAGGAGTATACTTTTTGGTTTTGCTATCTTTTGTTCCAGTAAATAACAGTTGTCACTCTGTGTGATGCCACCTTGGAATGATTATGAGGATCCTGACTTTCATTTCAATGGTTAATCTGTAATCTCTATTTAGTTCGCTTAATGACAAGTGTGAATGTGGTGACATTTACAAGGTTTATGATAAGTTGTAGATCTGTTAATTTGCTGTCATTTGACTCATTTCAACAGTGATTCAAGGTGGGCTCTGCATGACAATAATTTCGTCCTTTGAAATCTGAAGCATTAACTGTCCAGAAGGTTCTGACTAAATTAAATTGCATGACACTTTTTTTTTTTGTCTTGTAGGCTTTTTGGTTTTAATGCTGGAAAGATGAAAATGGATGAGAGGATTAATCTTAGCATGAGTGACCCTGATCTTGTTCCTCTACTTATCCAGGTTCTTTAATTCATTTCCAATTTTTTATGCCTTGTTTTGTTTGGGACTCATTTTAGCAGGCCAATTATATGATGAAATTTGTACTTAGTGGTCTAGTGTTTTATACCACCTCTTGCATTAACCTTCTTCAACTTTGATAGACCAAATAATTTGGCTTCTCATCTTATAATCAAGCCATACATGTCTGCAAAATCAACATATCTAGTTAATAAAAATCACAATGGCTGATTGAATTTAAATTTTGTTAAAATTAAAATGACATTAACACCATTTAACTTGCCAAATAGTATATGTTGGAATTGGCCATTTCAAAAAATATTTAAAACCTGCCATATTAATTGGTCCTTGCATAATCTTCTTATTCATGAATTTCTTCAAGGGAAGGTTATAGATTTATTTGAGTCGCATAATCTTCTTATTCATGAATTTTCTTCAAGGAAAGGTTATAGATTTATTTTGGCCTGTGTGTTTGCTGCTAATGCAATCATATCTCAGGGTTGGAAGTGGTGAAGAATTTTCATTTACATGGAATAATATAATAGTTAAAAATAGCTTTTGCTGATTTCATATTCAGTAGTAATTTACTTTATTGCCGGATAGCCCTGATTGCCTTAATGTTGTGTACTTGATGTTCAAATATTCCTCATGTTTTCTTTTTCTTTTTCTTTTTGACACTATATGGCAGGAAAATTATATTAATTATAGACCAAGCTCGGCCGGTAAGGACGACAATGGTGTAAAGCGCATGAACCTGATTGCCCGTGCTGCCGAGTCTATTGCTAATGGAGATATAGTGAACGTACAGATTCGCAGATATCGACAGTGGCAGCTCTCTCAAACCAGTTCTGTTGCATCATGTATACTTCCGTACGTAGCCTTGTCACCTCTCTGGAAAATAGCAAAATTTCCTTATTGAATTTTTCTCCATCCTGTTCATCTTTTCTCTTTATCATTGTTTCAGTGCTTCATTGCTACATGGGAGTAGGGAAATACTTGAACAGGTAAAATATAGTTTGTTCCCTGCGTATCATTGCAATATATCATCTCTTCCCTAGCCCCCTTTTTTAATTTTTTTTTATTTTTCGGGCTCAGGGTCTCAGAAAATGTTATATTAACACAGTCCTTGAAGTGAATTTATTATGTGTTGACTTTATAGGGTTAATCTTGTTTGATATGGAGGCTGGAAAAAGTAATACCCAAAATAATAAAATTTTATTGGTAGTAATATGATTGATCTACTTCATGTTGTTATAGAAGATATACGACGTACTAATACGAGACTTTTAATCCTAATTAAATAAGGAAACAAATCAAGAAAATAGGCAAACAAATTCTTAGCGATAGATAAGCATATTTCATAACAATGATGTGATGATATTTTCGGATGCTCTTATATTATTGTCATACCCATGGGATAAATATGAGTAGGCGAGACATTTGACTTTTAGTTTGGTTGCAATCCCCAGTCCAAATACTTGGTTAGAGATATAAAAGGATTAATGGATCTTTATAACTAAAGATTTATCCAGAGTCTAACGAATGGTTTCATATCTTGAACAATAGTCATATGTGACTGGCTTTTGTGGGGTATTTGTTTCTACTGTTTTTTTTTTCCATCGAATTCACCTGATTATGCTTTTAGCTTTGCATCATAACTGGTATTATTTCTGCAGGGAGAACGAAATTTCAACCGATTTGGTGGGTGGCTGGGGAAGAACTCGACAATGGGCAAAAACATGAGGCTTTTGGATGACCTGCATGTTCACATTCTTGCATCTCGCGAATCTAGTTCGGGAAGGTAAATATGAGTGCAACATTTTACTTTATCACGCTTTCTCATGCAACTGGTTCAGAGAGAGTCTAATTTTATCCGGTTGACTTGCTGAATCTTCTGTCAGTACTTGCAAATTAATTGTAAGCCTTTGATTATTTTGGTAAGGTTTTGGATGGAAACCAAGTGTAGCTTAAACCCTGTGAATTTGATCAGCTGTCAATAAGCTGATTTTTAGTTGTGCTAACGTACAAGTCAATGTTAGGAACTATGTACCTCTAAAAATCTGGGTTGTTATTTGGTCGTGGTCTATGCATGCATGTCTGTTAGGGTATGGAAGTTATTATGTCCAATAGACTTTTAAAAGGCAAAGGTTTTCATTACAACATCGTCTTGTAGATTCATTGTGCTTTCACAACATATTGCAGGGATACTATTCGCCTGGAATACCTTACTACTCTTCTTAAGAACTTGACAGAACCCCTCCGAGTTCTGCCTAAGGTTGGTAGTACATTATGTTTTTTTTGTAAGGAAACTTTTTGTTTTAGACATGAAATGTTTTAAGCCGAACTGTCGAATTTTAGTTGATTCACGCATGGCTTTCTGGAAATTATCAGGCTGAAGCTGTTGAGAAAGTTGTGGAATTTATGAACACATATTCAATCAGTCAGGAAGATTTTGACACTATAGTAGAGTTATCGAAATTCAAGGTTCCTTAACTATATTTTGCGCTGTCTCTTTACCTCGGAGTGATCTCAACCTCAGGTTAATTTTTTGATATTCTATTCATCAGGGTCATCCTAATCCGCTAGATGGCATACAGCCTGCCGTTAAGTCAGCCTTGACAAAAGCATACAAAGAGAAAAGCAAAACTCGGACTGTTAGAGCTGCGGATCTAATTACTCTTCCTGGAATTAAAAAGGCACCTAAGAAGCGGATTGCTGCTATTTTAGAACCAGCTGATGAAGGAGTGGAACAAGGTGATGGTGGCAACACTTTGGATGAGAGTGAAGAAGAGAACACCTCTGACGTAGATGAGTCAGGTAAGTAATATGTTTTTTTTCCTATTATTCTTCATATATTACAATAGATCCACAATCATTGGACTCTAATAACTGGAACTCTATAGCACTATATTACTCTCATTAATTGATTGCTTATACATTATTCTCTGATGCATGATGCAATAGAAGGTACCGCTACTGGCGAGAAGCTGAAGTCAGAACTTCAAAGTTTGAATTCAAAGGGTAAGACATGTGCTATTGGCATGTTTATTGATTTGAATTTTGGGCGATTTTATCCTTTAAATAAGAAGAGTGTAGCTGATTTATGATCTATATTTGTTTATGCAGGCGTGCAAGTACAATTGGAATTGAAGGGAACGGGAAGTTCCAAGAAGGTATCCGGTAGTAGAGGTAAAGGTGCTTCTGCATCTGCGCAGAAGGGTGCTCAAACGTCAAAGACTCCTGCAAAAAGAAAAAGGTGAAATAATATTAAACGTGCCTTTTTCTGGGGACATTACTTGGACGAGTTGTATATGAACCCTACTATTCATGTAATTGTTGAATCGTTTTTTAGTAAGTTTTCTTGGAGGATTTCATGAACCTATGTATTACTTGTGACCGTTTTTCTTGAATGCAAATGATGCCTTGTGATATAAAATCACCTCAAACTAAAAGAGAAGTTTTATGGTACAATTATAAGATCGGAAATGTTGTATATGATTTAGTGTTAGATGGTAAAAAGCACACAAGAACAGATTCACTGATGAAAATGTTGCACCAGATGAATAGAAGTATTAGAAGATACTCCCTCCGTTTTTTATCTTTTGATGTTTTAGCTCTTGGCACAAGTCTTAAGAAGTAATTAAAACATAGAAATATTTGTATGTTTTGGCTTAAAATGTCCTTATTTATGATTAAATTCACATGTGATAAGCCAAAAAACACAATTCCTTTAATAGTTTATGGTGTGTTTTCTAACGAGGGTAAATTTGAGAAAAAAATATTAAATATACTAAAACATTAAATATTTTGAAATATAGTTGAAGTTCTAAAACATCAAAAGAAAAAAAATGGAGGGTGTATAAGATTAGAAATATGACATTAAAAACAGTTGAGGTAAAAGCTATGATTATATATTAATTTAAAATTATTATCAGTTTTAGTGGGTTGGGCATATGTATTGAGGAGACGGGTAGGTGTTAAAAGAGTAGATCAAATAGAAGATATTGGAAGAAAACTAACATTGATTACATTTTATTATTATATTATTATAAAAGTTAATTTTTTAAAAATAATACTTGATCAAAATAAAAAAATGTAAAGTTTTCTTATAAATCATATTTTATTATCATTCATATGTTGGATATCAATAAAAACATCATTAAAAGAATTCAACACAAATTTTGTCTAATGTTGATCAATTGAATTCTCTCTCGTTACCTTCATTCACAAGACGTATAATTTTAAGTGGTTCATCGAGAAATAATTCTAAATCATATACATTTCCACAACATTATCTCACTTTCTTATCCTTTAACTTTTCTAGGATACATATCTTTAAAGTATCTTATAAGTATCATTGTGTATCTGTGGAGTATCTTATAAGTATCCAATAAAATATTTTTTAAAAATTAAAATAATTAATTCCGATACTTCGTGGGTATTGAGTGTACAATTAATTAAAGGGGAGGGTGAGTTGTCCAATTAATTAAAGGGAGGTGAGTGTTGGATTTCATATTTAACGAAAACCTGGGGAGGTGGGTTGCAATTTTGCCTTAATTTTATATATTTATAATAAGCTCTATACTAAATATGTCTAAATGAGTATTTCTGTGAATTTTGTATAATTTTTCTTGTATTGTTTATTGCCTCGAGAAGTGATATATAGGACAAAGAATAGTGTTTTGATTCAGAAGTAATGCATGCATCCATGTGCCATCTGTTTATCATATAAATTTTCTTATAACTAAGAGAAATGTGATATGGTTAAACATAAAGATAAAATGTGTTTAAAAAAAATATTATAAGCTTTTTTACGGGATATTTTCCTATAAATTGTAAGCTGGTTTTGTAAGTTATATCCAAAGTTTGCTGAAATTAGTTTATTAACATATTAAACTATTTTCATAAGATTTTTTCAAACTCTCCAACAAGTTATCTGCTAGTAGATAAGTCCTAATAAATTATTGATAAGGTAGTCAAATGCAGTGTAATTTGATGAAACCACTTCTTAGCCATCTAAATTACTTAAAATATTTTATCTTAGATGTGTATAGGAAAGTTTGAGTAAAAGAAAAAGGAAATAGAAAAGGTACATGCTAGGTTACGTGACCTATTCATGTCATGCACCTCACAAGAGCTTACTTTATCATTTGATGTATCTAATTTCATGATACTATCTTACACTCCCCATACCATTTTCTTCTTCATCTTCATCTTTCTTTTTCATCCAACCATTGTCCCTGACT
Source organism: Medicago ruthenica (assembly GCA_018208015.1). Lineage (NCBI taxonomy): Eukaryota > Viridiplantae > Streptophyta > Magnoliopsida > Fabales > Fabaceae > Medicago > Medicago ruthenica. The sequence goes on from CM031374.1 coordinate 35,880,519, forward strand.
CACTTTCTATTACAGTTTTTGTATATGTTGCACCCTTGTTTAAAACCCCACCCAAATTTAATATAAACAATGTATATATTTAAATTTATAGCAACTATTAAAAACCATGTGAGGACAGAGTGTTGGGCATGGACAAAGAATAAAAAAAAAATTCCACTGACTGTCACATTCTTTGTTGTATAATAATTTCCCTTTTTTGGTCCAGATAATTTTTTTTACATCAACGGGGTCTACCCTAACCTCCATGACTATGAATTTCCAGAAGAACCACATTAGTTTGTATTCCCCATCGTAAACCACCACGAAGCATGGGCGCCGATGAACGACGTTTGGGAGATGACAAACCAGAACAACAATGACATGCATGTGATGTCTTTTAGGTGTTGACAAAGGAAGTTGAAAGAAGTAACGAAGATCAATTCAAACGAGATAACGAAATGGGGAAAATTTGGTGTATGCCTTGCGCAACTAATAGATAAGTTAATTGACCAACTTATATTGGACAATGAATAAGTTAATTGATAGATAATGGATTTACAGTGCTCAACTAAGAGTGACTAAGTCAAATTGATGTTTTTAAGTGTAATATACCATTTTTTTACCAGCTTAGAAGATTATAAGAAAAATGGATGTGATTTAGCAACATATATAACTCAAGTACTTTGCCATGATTTATGAACAACTCTCGACATTTTTGGTATCTCTTCCTATTATCTAAAATATCCAGAATTTTTTTATATAAAAATTACATTGTATTCTATAAAAAGAATAAATCACATTATAGTTATTTGACTCTTAGTCTTAGGTCTTAACCATTCATAAATATCTTTAGAGGAAAGTTAACGAGTCCCTCCGGGACACTCTTTAAGGGTCTAAAGTAGTAACTTTTTATGAAAAGTTGTGTATTCAATGCTTTGGAAACTGAACTATTTATCTTTTTTAATAAATAATTTCCTAATTTGTAATGCTTAAAAAGTGTCCCGGGGGCACTCGTTAACAAGACCCATATCTTTAATATCTTTATAGGTTGATCTGAGCTTTGATCCCATCTAATAGATACTTAAGTCCACTTTATAAGCCATGTTTGTAACTTGTTTTACTACTAAATATTTTAATCTGTTTGAAAGTCAAAGATCAAATTGATAGCTTACCACATTTACTTTGCTTCTTTATATAAGACACAGGTAGGCGTCCACAGCTTCAAAATTTAAATGAGTTAAATTAGTTTTTCATCTCTATAAATATAGCGAATTTTGATTTTAGTTCCTAAAAAATTAAACTGAATGTTTTCATCCTCACAAATTTTTTTTTTTTTTTGGTCCTTAATAACCACTTTATGTTCATGTGATTGTCAAGAATATAACTCTTTTATGTTCAAATTGTATCCATATTATGTCCGTTTATTATGCTCAACATTTATATATTTATATCATGTTAAAAAATGTAAAAATTATATCCATTAGGGACCAAAAATAAAACAATTTTTTTTTTGTGAGGATGAAAACATCTCATTTTATTTTTAAGGACTAAAATCAAAATTTGATATATTTATAAAGAAGAAAAACTTATTTAACCCTTTAAATAATGTCCATTATCGTTTGTCTAGTAATCAAAGAAAAATAATAGAGAAGAAAAAAGTTCTAGTCGGCTACAATGACAACATACATGTTTGATGTTACATTAAGTTTGCTGAAATTACGACGAGTTAGTGTGATACTAAACATGCACTACCAATGCTATAGAATTCGAACATTGTTGTTCCCACTTTTGAAATTGCTTAAAAACTTGTTCGGCGACAGTTAACTACCGTTGTGCCTTGTTCATCGACAGTTAATTGCCGTTGTGGCATTTTTTAACACATAGATCCGGCGGTAGTTAATTGCCGATGGGGTAAATGCGTAATTTCCTGGTGTGTCATAGCATTATGTGATGTGTTAACAGCAAGCTTCATAGAATTCTATGTAGTCTATGCGAAAAAGAAAATATCAAATAGCCCATTAGCGTCGGCTACACCCATGCTAATAACACAGTTTTTTTAACCAAAATAGTTATACGAGAAAAAAGAGAAGTTGGAAAATGACATCTCTTAAAAGCAACTTCCCAGTTATATGAAAGAAAATTAGTTGAGGAGTCATATTTGCAAAGTATTAGATGTTCAATTGGAGGAGTATGGTATAGTGAATTTGTATCAAGGAGGTTATTCTAAAAAGAGAAATTCCCTCATTGACACTTAAATCCTGAATTATGATAATTTCTACAGTTTGGGGAAATTAGTATTGGTAGAACACAAACATCTGAAATCCATAATTGAAACCACTTTGAGGGCATTATGAGAGCTTGTAACTAAACTTTTAATCAATTCTTAAAAACTCAAACTAGCAAATCCTTCTAAGTTAAAAATTACCTGCATTAAACTGCTCAAAGCTAAACAAAACCATAACCAAGTAACTAAACTATAGATAGTACCAATTTACGGTTCAATTGGTTAAACCATCCGATTCAATTCGGTTTTTACACCACAAGTCAAGATCAATGCAGATTCAAAAACAGGCAAAGTGGACGAACTTTGCCTTGAGATAACAAAACAAAGACATGAAAAAAGAGAGACATAAGGAGGCAGCCATAAAAGATCATATTACAGTAAAGAATAATTTTATTATTCCATCTTCCATTTCTTGAGTAAAATTACTTACTGAATCGGGAACGGATTATCGCCCTTCTTATTATTACACAAAACCTTTTCACCCCACAACCTTCTATTGAATTATAATAGCAGCAGTACTAATTGAAACTAATTACATATATATTAATAATATATGCACTATATAGAAACCTTTGTGCTCTCATCAAGGACCCAAATCAACAAGGAGAAAATCAAGAGGGAGAAGAAAAAACAAAAAGTTGGCTAGACCAAACCCATATTATAGCAGCTGCTATTAACCATTCATTCAAGTAAATCTGGCCTTCATATGCCGTTGACTTTTTACATCTTTGGAATTTCCTGTGCATCTGCAATCATAGCATGATCTATTAGAATGTACTAATAAATAATGTTGAAGTAAACTTAGAAAGCTAATTAAAAGGTTAGGTAAGTGACAAGTAGGAAAAAAATATGGTCATAAAATATGTCAATCCCATTACCCCCTAACCAAAATATGGAATTAAAAAGTAAAGCTTCTCATGCATTTATTTATTTATGATTTAGTGTTATGGATTTGAAATCACATGGGGGAAGAAGAGGGAGAAGTTGCTGACCACCACAACCACCAGGTCCAAGGACTCCGGGCCTGTTTGGATAAACAACTTAAATTGCAGCTTATAGCATAAGCGATTATAATGATAAGCACTTATAATGATAAGCGCTTATTTATAAGCTATTTCTATAATAAAAGAAAAAATAAGTTAAATTGTTTACGTATAAGCTATCTTGCAGAGCTTATGAAAATAAGCTTACAACATATGAACACATCGTAAGCTGTTTTCAAGAGTTCTTCCAAACAGTCTCACAAGTGCTTAAGCCAATTTATAAACTCAAATAAGTCAATCCAAACAGTCCCTCCGATTCCCTACAACCATGGAAAACACGCAGCCAAGGGATCTCGGATGAAGATCAGACGACTCATGATTTCACCAAATCAGATTAAAATATAACTTGAAATGTGAGTCATCTAATATTTTAAGGGCCGAGATCTGCAACTATGTGAATACAGGGAATCCAATTCCTAAGACCAAAGGTTAGAGAACCTGCATTGAGCATCTACTTTCACCAACTAAGGAGCATTTTCAGTAACATCAACATGACTACGAGAACATCAAGCGAAACACATGAAAATTTCAATGATTTAATATTTTGTTCAAGTTAATAAGTGAACATTAATGAGCTAGCTATCGGGAGGAATCACAAGAAATGAAGCAATAATCTCACTTTTTTGTTTATTGACAATTGAATCTAGAATGCTGTCCAAAGGTTCCAAGCATCCAGCAAGCCGTTTCCAGCAATTTTCCTGTCATTTCATTTCAGTCAAACTTTAGCTTAAAGAGATATTATGGAGTGATCTCTATTTAATTATTACAAGCTATAAAGTATCACTGAAATGGAACCATGCAAAGTTAGATAAAAAGAACTTTGATGTCACAGCATGTCAAAGATACAAAAGGAAATAAGTTCATTTAACAAGCCAACCATTTAGTTGCCCTATTCTCTGTGCAAGGCTTGCACAAAGATTTTTGTGGGAGAGAGATAATACAAATGACAATTAGTAAATAAATCAACGGTGAATTTTGTGCCTGTTATACTTGAAGGTCCCATCAAATGAGAGATACATTTACATACCGGTGGTTATTGAATCAAGTGAAGGTGGTTCATTGTTTGAACTTTGATCCTAATAACATCAATAATAATTAAGGGTCCGCTTACTTTGTGAAAACATCTTTTGTTTTCATTTTCAAAAATATGCGTTCACTTTAACTCGCTAATAAGAAGATGAGAGACTTTTGAAGTTAACTACCTATGTATAAAACTTAGAGAAGAAACCATTCCAAGTGAAAAAGATTAATTACTACAGTGATGTGACACTATCTTGTTTATTTTTAATTTGATATTTAGTTCAAAATGCTAAAGCTTAGGTAGTTGCCTTGCAATTTTCAGTGACATATATAGGAAAACCACTTTATATATTTAATATTAGAAAGAAGTTAAGACCTTTTCTTTTTTAAGGTGTAGACTAGTTTCTTAAACCTTAAGTACTCTATTTGCTACATCAATTCTCTATATTTCCTAACAATCAAACCTAACATTCGTATATCAGAAGAAAACAATTTAGCAAAGAAAAATACTTGGACATCAACAACTCAAGTCCTCCATATTACAATTGTATAACTTAAATCGCATACTCCACAGGCCCACTTCAAGAGATCACCTAAAATAAAACTCTTAGTGCATGTTTGGAATCATTTTTGTCTCTCAAAAGTGATCCTGAACTGAAAAAGTTGATTTTGACATGTTTAAGGAGTTCTTGAGTAGAATTAGTTTTGTCTCTAGAATATAACATGAAGCTGAGATTGAAGTTTTTTTAGAATTTATTTTCCTCCAAACATGATTTAGAGCCTCTAACTTATTGTTCTACTCACTTTCTCGCGAAGGTTTCCAAACATAAATCAGTTTATATCAACTAACTTAAACAAAAGTCAATTTAACTAGATAAATTTTTGTCATGGCAAAGCCAAACACACAGTTAGTCTAGACACTTCTCTTTGAAAATTCTTTTCTTCCCTAATAAACCAATGTCAAAGTAAACACTTTCTTCTGCTTGCATCGCAATTATTTCTACCTCCAAGCTCCAACAAAACACCACAAGAATCACATCCAAAAGCATAGCACATAAAGTTAAACGCAAAGAAAATTTTAATCCAACCAAATTGAACACATCATAATCACCTTTTTGTACTTTTTCCCTATTTTCTTCTTGACTTAAAACACACCCAAACAAAATAAAGCAAAAGAAAAAGTAAACAAGAAAACAAAAATCAAAGCAACGCACCTCTTCTTTGCTTGGCCACAACCTTAGCGGGTTGACCCATCCGTTCTCGGGTCACACCCTTATCAACAACCTCTTCCTTTTCTTCATGTGGAAACAAAACACCATCAATCCCTTGCACAGAAATCCTCCCATCCGTATAAATATCCGGGTCAAACAAATAAGCCGAACCATCACCATGCCCGAATTTAACCGACCCATCAGCTTCTTCAGCATCAACCTTATGAGGCAATCTCAGTGTATCATACCTCACCTTCCCAAATCTTCTAACAGCATTGTACATACTCTCTTCAGTTTGATACTCGGGAATCAAATGATAGTACATGATTTGTTCAGGTGAACCCGGTTCACTCAATTGGTCCGTTGTTAACTTAGCCATAGCTTCATCATTTGGAGCTAGAACTGTTAAAACATAACCCTCTGATACTAACCTACTCATCTCTGTTGCTAACGACGTTAGGTTCACCAGAATATCCGCCATCTCGTTATAACCTCCATAATGTATCAGTGTCTGGATGAAATCTTTCACCTGTGCCTCGCCGTTGAAATGATGGTGGGGCCCACCAGGTCCTGAAACAAGTTAGTTACAAATTAGTTTCGAGCACCGACAGACACAGACACCAAACACTAACCAATTGACAGCTAATAATTTGTGAAAATAACAAAATTGTATATAATCAGATGTATTGGTGCCTGGTGTCGGACATTGACACTGGCGTACACGTCTTCCATCAGAAATGTCGGTGCTAAAAAGCTTCCATTACCTGGTGCTGGTGCCGGTGCTAATGAAGGTCCAGGAGCCATTGCATCAAAAATAGGAAGAGCCGGCGGAGAGCCAGGATTCTGCGGCGGTGGGGGCTTTTTCAACCGGTGAGTTCTCGGATCAACCTCCGGTGCACCTTCCGGTTTAATTGCAGCAATAGACACAAGACTCCGGCGACGGTTAAAGTCATCTTGAACAGACCTAGGAATAAGAAGCCGTTCAATTCCATGAATAACACCATCAGGTCTTGTCACATCGTTAAGATGAACAATCTTAGCTCCATTAACAAACCATTGTTGAGATGTTTCATTTGACTGTATCAATAACTGATGCTCAAGCGACAATGTTCTGTGTCGGGTCGACCCGGCTTTGTTGGATACAGATCCATTGATTCGAGTTGGGATAATATGTGACATTAACAAAGTCTGAAGAGATTTAAGATTTCGTGGCTCTAAGAGAAAGGTTTTGAAATTTGGGTCAAGATCTCGTTCAAGAGCTTGGTTTTTTGGTGCGAAGATTGTGATGTTGTTTTTACCGACAGTGTCTTCTAGTGTCTGTAGAAGCATAGCTTTTTCAACGAGTTCAGCTAGTTCTGTATAATGTGAGTCTAATAAAGCCACTAAGATTGAGTTTGAGTTTATTTGAACGGTTGAAGAAGAAGAAGATGAAAAAGATAGAAAGAGAATGAAGAAGAAAAACAACGTGCGGTGCTTGATGTTGATGACGCCATAGATGCCGCAATCCATGGCCATTTTTTAAGGTTTTGGTTTTGTTTTTCAGACAAGAACATAAACCAAACGCTACCTCTGTGTTTATGTTTATGTTGTGTTGTTGTAATGTGAGTGTGAGAGAAATAGAAAGAGAAGAGAGAGAGATGAATGATTGTTAAATGGTGTGAGGTGTTGTGTTGTTAATTTGGTGATTAAGAGGAGTTTAGGTGGTAATGTAATGCTGGTTTTGTTTTTTTATCTTTGGGTATGGGTAAATTAAGAAGTGTCGGTTGCTTTGTGAAAGTCTTAAGACACGTGGCGGGGTTTGATTGAAGGGGAAGAGTGCGGTGTGTGACATTGAACTAGAGTTTTGAGTGTGGGGTCCAGTACTCTCCCAACTGCTGCTGCTACCTGGCCCTTGTTCATATTTTTTGTGATTCTAACACCTTGTGATTGTGATGAGTTAATGAAGGATAAATAAACACACCCACTTTCATTATTAGTATTAGTATTAGTAATTGTAATAATAAGGTTTTACCATATTCATTCTCCCTTTTATAGTATAGTACTTACTGTTTGTCTTTTTTGGCTCTTTGTGTTGATTTTCTTTGACTTTATGTGGGTTAAATAAAGAAAGACCATCTTTTTTAATTATTATGAGTTTTTAATTGCATTATTTTTTATTAGTAAGTTTTTATTTTTTTTACAAAAATAAATGATATTCATTCATTCAAATTGATAGAGTACATAGATACAATGTAAATTTGCTAAAAACAAAAAGTATGAATCTGCGAACAAACTCAGCATCCATGTTAATAGCATAAAACGACAAAGTACAAAAGCCTACACATATGACTATATTCAAGTCTCCGGAATACCCATGTGTTCGGATCTGCAACGTGGACGACGCCAAAGTCATTGATTGGATCTGCACTGCATCGAAGCTGATCTGACAATCTGAACCGAACAAATACCTAAACGAAACAAGAAAGACAAACAACGCCGCACAAAGACAACGAACAAACCAACGTCACACTAAGACGACGAAATCACAAAATAAAAAATGAAATAGATGTGAACATCACTTATTTCAATAAAAGAGAAAGAGAAAAACGAGTTAGAGAGATGATTTTGGGTCAAAAATTGACTCTAAATTATCCATTTTTTTTAGTAAGTTTTCATAACATGTTAAAAAACATGATATAGATTGTAAATCAATCTTTAAAATTGTGACCATCAATGGAAATAGTCTTTCGGAACTATCAAATACAAATATATCTTGAAATATTAAAGACTTATTTACTTTATCATCCTTAATATGTTTGTCTAGTTTAATTATTTTATCAAGTAATCCGGTAATCAAAATTTCACTTTTAAAGAAGCAAGTGAAAGATTTGTGTTTGAACCTCACCCTTCACATATTACAATATCCATAACAATTAAACTATTTTCACCCGGATGATAATAATATTTTTTTTCTTTCTAATCCATCATAACTAATCTATTTAACGCCAATAAAATACCTCAACGCATTCTCACTACTTAGGTCTTTTAAATCTACTATAAAAATAATTCTCTAGTCACACCTATTTTTTTTTTTTTGGTGAAGGCTGGATTACCTCACTCATTCACAACAACAATTCGCACGCATAGAATAAGTTTAGCGTTATAGGCGTTGAATAATATTTCATAAATGTTGCATGATTGTTGTGTTCATTTAATATGAATATAAATCAGCGATCTTTTTTTGGTGACATATGGTTCATCAATCTGGTGTAGACCCCACTTAGCTTCCACTTGTTGTTGGTCATATGTGTAATTTGATAGAGAATCAATTAGCTGAGCTGTTTCTGTCCTTCATAGACTCTATGAACTATGCAGTAAAACCTAAATCAACACTCCAAAACAACACTTAAGAAGGAATTTACCAAATACAAAACATTCTAGAAAAAGGTATATATACACTAGTTGGTAGATAAATACAAGTTTGTCATCTATAGCAATATATAATTTGGTATAGGTGAATATTTGAAGCAGAAAAATATTAATTAAAGAAGAATAAAAGCAAAGTGTAATGAAGGAATTAGATAATATTATTTGGAAGAATAGATATAAAAGGAAAGTAAATGATTTGGTAGTGGAGAAAATTCTAAATAGAAAATAGAAATAGTGGATACATACTTTAGTTTCTTTTCAATAGCTAGCAAACACGAGTGTTCAATGTGTGGAATGAGACTTGTCCCCCACCGTCAGGCTGTTAATCTGTCTATATTGATCTTTCTTTGCTTTATCTTTACTTTTATCTAATTTTCATGAATGTGAAAGTTAAAAATCTTTGATTGATGGAGAAATAAATTCTGAATTTGACAATTTTTGCTTTTGTCATTTGCATGGTTTAATCAAGGGGTTTGTTTTTGTTTAATCCAGGGTATCCCATAGTTAGCTTTGTGCCATAAAGAAAATTATTTACATCTTTCAATATTATTTTTCATGTGACCAAACAGTCACTCATATATATATATATATATATATATATATATATATGTTAGAACACACCTACTAGTTTTAATGTGAGAGTGTTTTAACAAGATACATCTTAGGGTGCATTTAACCACTTTTTAGTTATTATTTGCTAAACTACTCCTACTAAAAAATAAGTAGGTGTATTCTAGCAAATGTCTATAGAAGTTGCTAACGTACACCCACTTATTTTTTAGAATGTGTGTTATAGCAACATACACTTCAAGGTGTATTTATCAATTTTTTAGTTATAACTTGCTAAAACACTCCCACATCAAAACTAGTGGGTGTGTTATAGCAAATCTCATATATATCTATCACCTTTGAAGAATATTTTTCTTCTTATTTACTTGTGTTTTTTAAGCTTAATGGAACATTGTTTATTATTTTGTTAGTAATACTCTTAAATATTTAAGATGGATGGAATAATAGATTTGGTGTTACAAGAAAAAAAAGTTCATTAAAAATAACAATATTTATTAATTTTTATGTATAAATGACTTAAAATGAAAAACTAAAAAGAAAGTAATGAAATATATAATATCCGTTAATATAACAAATCCAATTCTAAATAAAATAAATGAATGCATAATAACACAATGATCGATCACCTAGTTGATTAACTGTGTCTATATGTCTCCAACTCCCTGCATTTTTTTTTTTAATTTGCTATGCTTAGATTAATCGGTACAAGATTCGATTACATAGTCGCTTCGCTCCGCTCGTTTTACTACACTTTTTGCACTTTTTGCTCCATTCGCTACGCTTGATCGTCCGTCCATTTATCAGTGAATATGAGTTAAACTTTCACACATGCTAATTGTATATGGGTTAAACTTTCCCGCAAGTATAATGTAGTTTACAAATTTTCTAAAACTTCTATTGCCATGGCATAATTTGATTTAGGTTTATAAAATTAAACCTCATTAGTACTTGCATCAACCACAATTTGGAAGTACATGACATAACTATAGGATAAAACAGTATAAGTAGGCTTTATGCCGTGAAGAAGAAAGTTGGAAAAATGGTATGGCGCAATTAATTACGTACCAAACACTAATGAAGTCACATAAAAATGAAAGGACTGTACATAAAGGACAAATAGAAGTGATTAAGGAACGTAATTCTATAATCAGTATTTGGTGGAATGGTAGAAGAATCCATTATTATATGATTAACAATGATTTTGGTCATAATATTAAATGAGTTTGGTTTGGTGTATCCCTCAACAGTTAGGTACTAGTACATGAAAGAGGCTTCAGAGGCAAAGCATCGAGTCCTTCTATACCCCTTCCTTTCTGATTCATATCAATGTTTTTTTTTATGAATGTTAATGAATCAATCACTTTCAAAGAAAATGAAAAAAAAAAAAAAAATTTCAAATTATCAATTAGATCAACAAAATATTAACACAATTAAATTTAAGTTAAGATTAGTTTTTTTTAAGGAGAGTTAAGATTAGTTATACGTATAAATAAATAATATAATACAGATGATTATATCAGTTCTTTGGACGGTGAACTCCCTAAAATATAGTAAAACCGTTAATCAATCCTCTAATAGGATTTAAACGACTGTTTATTTGTAATATCTAGTCAACGAGTTGACATGATTCAAAGAGAATAGAATATATCAACATGTTAATGTAATTCGTACATGTGTATTGTTAGTCTATGAAGTGATGCAATGAAAGAGGATGAAACTCATATCAATTTGTGTTAATCATCAATAAATTGTTTTCCTTGACTGCTTCATTATGTTGTAATGTGTATTTATATAATGATATTGTCTTGGTCACCAAGTATCTTGGGTACTAAGCATCTTAGGCGTTAAGTATGTCTAATTTGGCATCAATTATCTTTAACTAATATACAATATACTTGAGCACCAAATATCTATAACTTGGAACTCAATTATCTCTAACTAATATACAATATACTAATAATTTATAAAATAAATATTTTATATTCTAATACGCCCCCGTAGTCAAAACGGGAGGTTGACGAATATTGAGACTATCTCTGAAATAATCAAATAATTGTAGCAGAAGGCCCTTGGTGAAAATGTCAGCTATTTGATAGCAAGATGGGACAGGTAGAACACGTATTTGACCTTTAGCAACCTTTTCACACACAAAATGGATGTCCATTTCAATGTGTTTTGTGCGTTGATGTTAGATAGGATTACCTGACAAGTAAACAACACTAACGTTGTCACAGTTGACAAGAGTGACTTTGATGATCGAACATTGGAGTTCTAACAGCAAGTTTCGAACCCAACAAGATTCAACAACAACATTAGCAACACCATGATACTCTGCTTCAGCACTAGAGCGGGATAAAGTTGACTGCTGTTTTGCAGACCAAGAGATCAAATTATTTCCAAGGTAGACACATTACCCAGACGTAGATCTTCTAGTATTTGGGCAACCTCCCCAGTCAGCATCTGTATATGTGGTCAGGTATCAACTAGGGAAGGAGAAAGATGTAAACCATGGTGAATGTTACCCTTAATGTACCTAATAATTCGCTTCAAGGCAGTCATATGTTATGTGGGGGGATCATGCATAAACAAACACACTTGTTTGACAACATAGGCAATATCAGGTCGGGTGAAAGTTAAATATTGCAATGCACCTGCAAGACTTCGATATTCAGATGGATTATGATAGGGTTACCTAAGAGGCCATTGAGTTTTGCTTTAGTGTCCATGGAGGTAGAGACTGGTTTGCAAGATGACATGGCAGCTTTCTCAATAATCTCTTCGACATATTTTTGTTGAGAGAGAAAGATACTACCTGAATGTCTAGTAACTGAGATACCTAGAAAAGAACTGATAGGGCCTAAATATGTCATAGCAAATTCACTGCTGAGTTAAGACATAATCCTCTGACGAAGAGTATCAGATGAAGCAGTAAGAATGATGTCATCAACATATAAGAGAATGTATGTCGTGTCATTTCCATTGGGATAAATGAACAAGGAATGATCAGATGCACTATGTGAGAAGCCTAATGTAGATACAAATTCAGTGAAGTGTTGGTGCCAGGCACGAGGAGCTTCTTTAAGGCCATATAGTGACTTCTTTAGTAGACACACATAATCAGGATGGTGAGGATTACGAAAGTCGGGAGGTTGATGCATGTAAACTGTTTCATCAATGTTGTCATGTAAGAATGCATTCTTGACATCCAATTGATGTAGACACCATGGTTTTGAAATAGCAATACTGAAGACTATTTGTATAATTGTTGGTTTTACCACGGACTAAAAGTTTCTCCACAATCTACATCCATTTGTTGATTCGAACTATTCTCTACTAGGCGAATTTTGTATCTTTCAAAGGAACCATATGTATTCTTCTTATGCCTGAAAATCCACAAACTACGAATGACATTAACATTAGCCGGACGGGGTACTAAATCTCATGTCTTATTTTCAATATAAGTAATAATATTAATGTTGGTAGTTCTCATAATATTTCTGTTATTGGTCATGGCAATGAATTATTACCTAACTCCTAAACTCCCTTAAAATTAAATCATGTCTTACATGCACCTAAATTAATCAAAAACCTTGTTTTTGTGCGAAAATTTACCATAGACAATGAAGTTTATGTTGAATTTGATCCATTTGTTTTTTTTTTTTTTTGTAAATGATCTTCAGACAGGAATGCCGCTAATGATATGTGATAGCTCAGGAGAACTGTAACGCCCCGGATTTACTTGGAATTATTTTCAGTTATTTTAATTGATGATGCGACGTATGTGTGATGTCTTGTTGTGTTTGTGATGTTCTTGGTGTTTTGGTGCCTTGTTAGAGGGTAGTGACCTTAGATTATAAGGAATATGAGTTTGAGCGAATTAGATCCTTAGAAGGCATAACCCAAATGTGAGAGATATTGATATTTATTAGTATATTGGTGGTTGGGTTTATTTAATTGAATAAAGAAAAATTATAGTATGTAATTAAATAATAGTGTTAATAATTTAATTGGATTATTAGTAAATTAAACTAATTAATTAGAATTATAAAATAAGAAAGGGCATTTGTGGCATTTAGGATTTAGGGGTATGTTATGATGAGAAGAGGAATAAAAACATAACGTATCGTGAAAACAAAATTGGGAGAAAACCAAAGAGCGAAGAACGAAGCTGAGGCAAGAGAGACCGGAAGGGATTCTACGGGAAGCGATCAATAGAGTTTAGAACCGGAAAACCTAAGGTAAGGGTGGGCTTCTTACATTCTAAGGGATTGCATAATGATGGGGTATGGTAGACTCTAGGTATATGTGATTGTATGGATTTTGATCCTTTTGTTCAATTCATGAGGTCTGTGATTTTGATGATGAAATTGTGCATTATAATTGTGGTTTGTGATGTATGTTGATGTGTGTGATTCCATGAATTCGTATTCTGTGATAAATGGCTTTTGGGATGATTTGGGATGGGTTGAAATTGGGTATGAATTATGTTGAGTTGTTGTTGTTGATTGTGATGATTTTGAATGAATGAGAAGTTTGAATAATATAAGTTGCTTTTCCTGAGTTTTCTTATCTCTGCCCCGAATTTTGAAATAAAAACTGGTATTGATCGGTACAGAATTGGTCCTAGGTGTAAACACAAGAGTTGTAGGTATGGATGTTAGTTTTCTAATGCCGTTGGTCTGACGTCAAAACGATTTATAGAACTTGAGTTATGGTCAAATTACTGCACGTAGGTCACAGTGAATTTTTATGGACTTTCTGCACAACTTTTCCGAATTTGAAACGAAAACTGGTATTGATCGGTACAGAATTGGCCTTGGGTGTAAACATGAAGGTTTTAGATAATTTTGTTAGCTTTCCAGTGGCTTTGGTTTGACGTGAAAATGACTTTTAGTTTTTGAGTTATGATGAAAATACTCCAAAGAGGTCTTAGTGAAATTGTACGGTGACAGCATTCTCTGTTTCATGTTTTTGCGTCTTTTTCACACGTCTCTGTTTTAAATTGGTCTTTGGTATAAAAATGAAAGTTGTTGATAATTGTGATATCTTTCTAGTATCCTTGGTTTGACATGGAAATATGTTATGTATAATTTGTTATGGTTTTACAAAATTGTATGATGAATTGTTGATGTTTGAATACGATGTTATATGATGAATTGTTGATGTTTGAATACGATGTTATATGACGTTGTTTATGTATGATGCTTGCATGTGTTTTGTTGTTTCATTTTAGAAGTCTCATTCATTGCATCTTGTAACGATGGCCTGAAATTATGGTAAAGCGACGTAGCCTTGTTTGGCAAAGTGACGTGGGGCTCCGGCCTGACATGCCCTATTTGGCATTATTTTGCGACGTTTGGTACCACATGCATATAGGTGAAGTCGGGTCTCATTGCATTATGTGTCGATGATAAATTGTTATAACCGTGACGTGTGGCGATGTTCATGATGTGCTTGATGTGATGATGTTTGAATATTGGTGATGATGATTGTTTATGAAAATGATGTGTGAACATGAATAAGATGATTAGTGAGATAATGAAGTATGATCCTGTGCTTATGTTTTTACTTGCTCATTATTATGCTTTCGTTTAGATTGTTTGATATCTCACCCTTTTGTTTTTGTTGGTCCATTGTCTTTATATTGACAATGTGCAGATAACTCGAAGTAGCTTGCTGTGACGCTTAGACGAGGAGTACCTAGTGGTATATAGAATTGGGGTCGTGATGCTCTGATATTATGTAACACTGGGAATACGTTTGTCTTATGTTTTTGGGAGTTAACTTTATAAACTCCAATGCTGATTTTTATTAAAGTATTCACTTTATGTTGAGTTTTGAATTATGACGAATGTTTCGGCTTTTATGCCATAGTGCTGATTATGAGTTGATATTATAATTATTTTCCGCTGCTAATAAAGAGATTTTCAGACTTGATGTTGTTATCTTGAGGAGCCTGTTTGTTAATAAGTATGTTTTATGTTTTCATGATTTTGTGACATCCCGTTATTTGTTAAATACTCTGATATATTATGTGCTTATTCGCGCGGGGAAATCGGGGTGTTACAATTGGTATTTCAGACTTGATGTTGTTATCTTGAGGAGCCTGTTTGTTAATAAGTATGTTTTATGTTTTCATGATTTTGTGACATCCCGTTATTTGTTAAATACTCTGATATATTATGTGCTTATTCGCGCGGGGAAATCGGGGTGTTACAAGAACTCTATCCTCTTACTCCATCACCACCTACTTAAAATCCAACACACTCTTCTTTCATTGCTTTATCCAATGATTTATGGCATGGTCGTCCAGGACATCCGGGAGCAGCTATTTTGAATTCTCTTCATAGAAACAATTTTATTTTATGCAATAAGTCTCAGAACAATTTTTTGTCAGTCTTGTCAATTTGGAAAACAAATAAAAATGTCATTTCATGAATCTTTGTCTCACACTTCATTACCTTTTGATATTTTGCATAGTGACCTTTGGACATCACCAACTCTTAGTTCTGGTGGTCATCGTTACTATATTTTATTTCTTGATGATTTTACAATTTTTTTTATGGACTTTTACTATTGCCAACAAATTTCAAGCTTATTCCACTTTTATTCATTTTCGTATTCACATTTGAAATTCTTGCAGAACCTGTTACTGAACCGTAAAACAGAGCTGAACAGAGTACGTATAACAGTGGTTCAGAAGCAGCAAAATAAAAGACAGAAAGTAAAGAACACAAGTGATTTGTTAACCCAGTTCGGTGACAAACACACCTACGTCTGGAGGCTACCAAGCCAGGAAGGAAAACCACTATAATAGTATCAATTCGAAGTCCTATGACAATAGCCCCTGTTTCACAGCCTTCTCACTTAATCACTACCCGTGGTATTTCTACCTAGGAACTCCTAGATATAAGACCCCTCTTACTTCCTACCAATTAATCACTGCCCTAGTGATCTTAAACTCTAAGGCAATCAAAGATGAAGACACTCTTCAAAACATAAACAGTCACTTTTGCTTAAAAGCTTCAAGTGATTACAACTCAATAAAAACAACCAACTCTAAACACTTGAGTGGTGTACAAAAACACAGCACAAAGCTTACAGACTCAAAACCTAAGACTCTCTCTATAATGACTTCTGTTTTGAATCTTAAATTCTTCAATAGCAGCGTCCTATATTTATAGCTTCAGCAACAACATAATTCTTGAACCAAATCCTTCACAGATATATTTCCAAAATACTTTAGAAACATATAGAAGCAATTTATATTCCAGAAATATATTTTCCAAAGATTTCTTTGAAAATATATTCACAAATAATTGAATTCAATCTTCAGAAAATATCTTGCGAAATTCTTCTTTCTTCTAGAAACGCAGCTTGGATAATTCTTCAATTAAATCTTCAACAAATCACATAAGAAAATAAACACTCCAAGGCGCAGAAAACAGAACGCAGAAAACCAGCTTCTGAAGGTACTTCTAAAGAAGTTCTGCGTCTGGACATTTCAGCTTCTGAAGGTTGCTTCTGAACACAGCTTCTGAATGTTGCTTCTAAACATCAGCTTCTGAAGTACTGTTCAGCTTCTGAAGACCCAGCTTCTGAAGTACTGTTCAGCTTCTGATGACCCAGCTTCTGAAGTACTGTTTCTGAGGTCAGCTTCTGAAGACGCACATTGCTTGTATATTTGATTTTAGCAAACATGAAGCCAACAACCAAATATCCAATAATCTTCCCCTTTGGCAAATTTTTGGCTAAAATCAATTTGAGAACACAGAGAGATACAACAAGCAAATTCTTCACACAACAAAGTACGCAACCATGAAGAACATAACACAAACATAATAACAACATAGTCAGCAGCGGATGATTCACTACATTTCACATAAATACTCCCCCTGAACAGATCAGCTTCTGACAACAGAGTCAGCAGCGGATGATTCACTACATTTCACACAAATACCCCCCCTGAACAGATCAACTTCTGAAAGGAAACACACAAACTCCCCCTGAACTAACTCTGAACAGACACTCAGGAACAACACAACTCGAACAACACTCTGAAACAGAGACACAGATACCAAATGAAATACTCCCCCTGAGCCAGAGACTCCCCCTGAAACACAGAACATCAGCTCTTCTGTATTGCTTCTGAATTCTGAACAAAACTGTAGTGCTTCTTTAACTTCTGAATACTTCTGAATTCTAAAAACAACACTTTTTTATCTCCCCCTTTTTAGCCAAATAATCTTGACAAAATACAGTCTTCATACAGGAAACAAAAACTGAATTAGTAACTGAGACTGCTTTGACATCAGACATAGCTTCTTTACAAGGACCAGCATCATCTTCATCTCCCTCACTTCCTGCTTGCTCACCCTCAGCAATCTGTAATTGCTATAACTCCTCATGCAAACAAACTCCTAGTTTACTCCTCAAGTTTTCAAATTGCTTGGCATCCAAGACTTTTGTAAATATATCAGCAAGCTGTTCTTCTGTGTCAACATGTTCAAGCTACACAACCTTCTCCTCCACAAGGTTTCTGATGAAATGATGACGTATATCAATATGCTTAGTCCTGCTATGTTGTATGGGATTTTTTGAAATATTGATAGCACTTAGATTGTCACAATACAATGTTATAACATCCCGTTCAACATTATATTCCTTCAGCATTTGCTTCATCCACACCAATTGGGAACAACTGCTACCAGCTGCTATATACTCAGCTTCAGCTGTAGACAAGGATACATAATTCTGCTTCTTGCTGAACCAAGAAATCAGATTGTTTCCCAGAAAAAAAAAAACATCCACCAGATGTACTTTTTCTAGCATCTGCACTACCTGCCCAGTTAGCATCACAATACCCAACTAACATAGAACTTTCACTGTATGAGTACATAATACCATAGTCACTGGTACTATTGACATACTTCAAAATTCTCTTCACTTGAGTCAAATGACTCATTTTTGGCTCAGCCTGGTATCTAGCACAGACTCCAACAGCAAAGGTTATGTCTGGTCTGCTTGCAGTTAGGTATAACAGACTTCCAATCATGCTCCTATACATGCTTTGATCAACAGCAACACCTTGTTCATCTTTTGTCAACTTCAAGTAAGTGGCTGCAGGTGTTCTTTTATGGCTTGCATTCTCCATCCCAAACTTCTTGACTATGTTCTTGGCATATTTGCTCTGTGAAATGAATATTGTGTCTTCCATCTGCTTGACTTGAAGACCAAGAAAATAGGTTAGTTCACCCACAAGACTCATCTCAAACTCAGACTGCATCTGCTGAACAAAAAGTTGAACCATCTGGTTTGACATCCCACTAAAAACAATGTCATCAACATAGATTTGTGCTATCATTAAACTTCCATCTTCTTCTTTAACAAACAGTGTCTTGCCAGTTCCTCCTTTTCTGTAACCTTGAGAAACCAGAAACTGTGTGAGTCTCTCATACCATGCTCTAGGTGCTTGTTTCAATCCATACAGAGCTTTCTTCAACTTGTAAACATGGTTAGGAAAATTAGGATCCACAAATCCCTTTGGCTGTTCAACATAAACCTCCTCCTGTAAGTACCCATTTAGGAAGGCACTCTTCACATCCATCTGTAACAGTTTGAATTTAAGAATACATGCTACACCCAAAAGTAATCTTATGGATTCTAATCTGGCCACAGGTGCAAAGGTTTCATCAAAATCAAGTCCCTCCACCTGAGTGTACCCTTGAGCAACTAGCCTTGCCTTGTTTCTGGTCACAGTTCCATGTTCATCCGATTTATTTTTGTAAATCCATTTAGTTCCAATGACATTCATGCCTACTGGTCTTGGAACAAGGTCCCACACTTCACTTCTTTTGAATTGATTCAGTTCCTCTTGCATTGCATCAATCCAGAATTCATCAGTAAGTGCTTCTTTAATATTCTTTGGTTCAAATTTGGACACAAAAGACGAATCAGTAGTCACTTCATCTGATCTTCTGGTTCTGACTCCTTGATCAAGGTTCCCAATGATTAGTTCTTTGGGGTGGTCCTTCTGAACTCTGATTGAAGGTCCTTTACTTGTTGATGCATGATCTGGATTATTTACTCCTTCTTCAGACTCTACTTCATTTTCCACAGCAGGTGTGTCTGACTGTTCTTCTGAAGTTACAACATCTGGTTCCACATCAGTTACCTTTTCAGCAGGTAAATCATCTATCACAACATTGATAGATTCCATTACTACCTTGGTTCTGGAGTTAAAAACTCTATATGCTCTGCTGTTTGTTGAGTAACCAAGAAAGATCCCTTCATCACTCTTTGGATCCATTTTCCTCCTGTTTTCTCTATCAGCCAAAATGTAGCACTTGCTTCCAAACACATGAAAGTACTTGACAATAGGCTTTCTTCCTTTCCATAATTCATACAGAGTAGTGGTAGTGCCTTTCTTCAGAGTCACCCTATTGTGAACATAGCATGTTGTATTCATTGCTTCTGCCCAAAACAGATAAGGTAAATTTTTTGCATGTAACATAACTCTGGCTGATTCTTGCAAGGTTCTGTTATTCCTTTCAACAACAACATTTTGCTGGGGTGTTATGGGAGCTAAAAATTCATGCTTGATTCCTTCAGAAGAACAAAACTCAGAGAACTTACTATTTTCAAATTCCTTCTCATGGTCACTTCTGATCCTGACAATAACACTATTCTTTTCTCTTTGTAACTGAGTGCACAGATCTTTAAACACATCAAAGGTGTCTGATTTTTCTCTAATGAAGCTTACCCAAGTGAATCTTGAAAATTCATCAACAACCACAAAAGCATACTTCTTTCCTCCAATGCTCTCAACTTGCATAGGTCCCATTAAATCCATATGTAACAGTTCAAGAACTTTTGTTGTTACCTGATGCTCCAACCTTGGATGAGACATACGTGTTTGTTTCCCAATCTGACATTCACCACAAATGTTGTCTTCATTGATATTAAGTTTGGGTAGACCTCTGATGGCTTACACTGACATGACTTTCTTCATACCCCTCAGATTTAAGTGCCCAAGTTTCTGGTGCCAGAGTCTGACTTCTTCTTCTGAACTTATAAGGCATGTGGATAGGCTTGTTTCTTCTTGAGGCATCCATAAGTAACAATTGTCCTTTGATCTACTCCCCCTCATCAGCACTTCACCTTCTTTACCAGTTACCAGACATTCCTCCTTGTTAAAGTTCACTTTCAACTCTTGATCACACAGCTGGCTTATGCTGATCAAATTTGAAGTTAGCATTTTACTAATAGCACATTGTCTAGCCTTGGTAGTTCATCACTGATCAAGTCACCAATTCCAAGAATTTCTCCTCTAGCTCCATCACCAAAAGTCACATAGCTACTGAAGTATGGCTTTAAATTACTTAAGTACTTCTTCACACTAGTCATGTGCTGGAGCATCCACTATCAAAATACAAATCTTCCCTAGAGGAGGCTCTCAAAGATGTATGAGCTATGAGGCCAACATTATTACTTTTGGGTTTCCATACCTTCTTGACATTGATTCTGTTTACAATAGGTGTTGGATATTTTGTTGTTGGCTTCATGTTTGCTAAAATCAAATATACAAGCAATGTGCGTCTTCAGAAGCTGGGCAATCAAAAGCTGAACAGTACTTCAGAAGCTGGGTCTTCAGAAGCTGAACAGTGCTTCAGACGCTGAACCTTCAGAAGCTGATGTTCAGACGTTGAAAAGTACTTCAGACGCTGAACCTTCAGAAGCTGATGTTCAGACGCTGAACAGTACTTCAGAAGCTGTTCTTCAGTAGTACCTTCAGAAGCTGGTTTTCTGTGTTTTTGTGTTCGCACCTTGGAGTGTTTATTTTCTCATGTGATTTTGTTGAAGATTTAATTGAAGAATTCTCCAAGCTGCGTTTCTAGAAGGAAGAAGAATTTCGCAAGATATTTTCTGAAGATTGGATTCAATTATTTGTGAATATATTTTCAAAGAAATCTTTGGAAAATATATTTCTGGAAAATAAATTGCTTCTATATGTTTCTAAAGTATTTTGGAAATATATCTTTGAAGGATTTGGCTCAAGTTTATGTTGCTGTTGAAGCTATAAATAGAGGACGCTGCTATAGTGGTTCAGAAGCAGCAAAATAAAAGACAACATAATTCTTGAACAAAATCCTTCAAAGATATATTTCCAAAATACTTTAGAAACATATAGAAGCAATTTATTTTCCAGAAATATATTTTCCAAAGATTTCTTTGAAAATATATTCACAAATAATTGAATCTAATCTTCAGAAAATATCTTGCGAAATTCTTCTTTCTTCTAGAAACTGTAACACCCATACTAAATTATCTAGAATATTTAGCATGCGTATTAATCTGATATTGGATACATTAAAATTTTCAATAATAATAACACATTACAACTGAATGAATACGAACATGCTCGTATATACAACCAATTAAGTACCATATAATACACTTTAATATACATAAATTGTCTGACAACCTCCTGAGCTGGTACAAGACGAGCATCTTCACTCCATTCAGCGTCTCCCTTGAAGAACTTCAACGCGAACCTCTTGCGTACCTGAAAACCTGCACCAGAAGGATTGGGATGAGACATAATGTCTCAGTGAGCTCCACCCAACCTACTGTTGGCAACCACGGGGAACCTAGGGTCGCCGTGCCTACTTTGGCAATCTTGGGGATACCTACGATCGCCGTCATTCTCTACATATTTCGCGATCAAGGGAATACTAGGATCGCTATATGTCTTTATCTTATGTTTAGTCTCATACTTAGTGATCTGGGGACATCCTACGATCACTTTCTTTTCTCTGGTGACTACTTTGTCTTATCTCTTAGTATGTATATATATATATATACACACACACGTATTCATCTTTTCATATCATAAAGTTAGAAGTTAGCGTTGAACAAACAATACATTATCTTGGTTCATTTTACGGAGTGCATCCGGGTGGAGTAACCCCGAAGTACATCTCCCATCATACCGGTGAAATTCCTATCATATCAGGCTAACACCGGACTCCTCTTATCGTTGTGTGGACAACTCTCTCGATGAAGTCCCATCCGGCGTATCCCGGAGTCTGCTGAACACAACTTAACTTGCATGTACACAACCCTCCCGGAGAAGTCCCATCCGGCGTATCCCGGAGTCTTCTGAACATGCTTAATTTTTAACATACGTGTGGATAGCCCTTTCGGAGAAATCTCATCCGGCATAATCCGGAGTCTGATGAACACGTTAACATAATCTTATTCTTCTTTATATATATACATATACATATAACTTATAAACTTACGTGTGGATATCCCTTTCGGAGAAATCCCATCCGGCATAATCCGGAGCCTGATGGACACGTTTAATCTTTAACATATAATTCTTGACTTATTACTCTTATGTATAACTGATACAATATTATATTCTTTGCATATCTAATGCATTCATTTGGGGTGGATATTCACATATCACTTAACCTATATAATTAGGCATCTAAGCATATCATTCTCATATGTTATTTACTTAAATTAGTTAATCATCCCCGTAAATTAATATTTCTCATATTATGGTTCTTACTAAATTACATGCTTATTTATACATACATATATATATCATAACCCATCACTCATTGTTAATGCATCATCCAAGCATGCAATCCTTGTCCTTCAGTAATAAAGTTAATTTAAACAATTGAATAATCATTGGCATGTTACACAATAGGTTTTTTGAGAAATAATAGGATTATGGACATCTTCGCGAAACTATGCAGAAATAGATGCTCTGTTTTTGCATAAGTGCGTTCTCAGTAAAAGTTATAGTTTCAAGTTATAGCGCAGTATAACATAACCAATGCTTAGTTTTATGGATAGAAACATATATTAAGGCAAGGATTCACATAATTAGATGTATGTATTAACGAAAGGGGAATTTAATCTATCTAAATTATTTGAGATTAACTCACTCAACCCAAAGGGAAATTCTAAACTAAAAAGGAACTCACCTTTCAATCCCTTATGGCCACTTTCAAAATAGCTTATGCTTAATTCCATTGTGCACTCCTAAGCACTCAACCTTTGCACATCCAACAAGCAGCTCCAATGACCAACATTCATGTAACACTTTGAGCTTCCAACAATTGTTAACCCCTAACTTCAGCTCATGCATACTTCTTTAATTTTCTCCAAGTTTCCTACTTCAAACCAAATCTTTAAAATCAATTTCTTTAAATGCCCCTAAGCCTCTGAGGAATCAGAGCAACATGAAAAGACGATCATCGTGTTCTGGACATCTCATTTACCGGTTCGTATGGCTCTCATAAGTCAAACCCGCAGGGTCCATCCTGCAAATTTCAGCATCAGTACCATAACTTTCACAATTTAATTAAAATACCAAACGATATCCGTTTTGAGCAAACAACCACTCGTTGGAAAGCTAAGGGTGTCAAGATTACAGATATAATTTTTGTTTTGAGGGTTAACCATCCAATTGGTCCAGTTTAACAAAAGAGTGGGTATTGGTACAAAAACAAGACTGAAACTTTTCTCAAACTTGTAGGTAGCTTTTCTCCTACTATACTTAAAATAATTAAACAATTCTTGTGTCTAAACGGTAGGGAATTTTGTCCTCTTGCAGTGGATAAAAAAATCATCAGCATATGACCTCTATTCCAAGAGCCATGCTAAATTTACCATAGGTGTGTCTACACGAATTTCACATAAACACTTTTTCTTTTATATGAACTTGCAAACCGAACATATACAGTCCAATAGTAGCCAAAACCAGTCCATTTAACTCACAAAACCCCTTTATTTTCTATCTTTTAGGGTCATAGGGTTTGGCATGAAAGAGAAAGAATAAAGAGAGAAGGTTTAATTCATCTTACCTTAGTTTCTGGACATTCCAAGGCTTGATTCTCATGATAATTTCGTACATGCAATAGGAGGGTTTGAGGAATATAAATTTGGGGGTTTTTGGGTTGATTCTAAACAAGAGGGAAAATGGAGAATCAGAGCAAAATCTTACTGGAAATGGGTTCCTTTGATGGTGGGTTTATGATTTTCATGCTTGATTTTGAGGGATTGTTGAAGAAGGAATTTGAAGATGATGGCTAAGGTGAAAGAAGAGAGGATGCGTGTATGAGAAAGAAGAGAAAGAGATAATGAAAATTCTGATTTTCATTCCTCTTACCAATCACATTTAACCCTTTACACTTTTACTATTTTGCCCCTTCTTTCCCTACTAAAGCATAATTGTTCCGTTTCATCAATATTTCTCCAATTTACTCTACAAAATCTTATCCCATCCTTTATTTGGAGTCTCTAATTAACATCGTTATTATTAATCAGAGTTGGGTTGTTACACTCTACCTCCCTTAAAAGAATTTCGTCCTCGAAATTCAAGAACATACTTAATCATTGTCATTATAGTTGTCCATGTTTTTATCAATTCTTTCAAATTCCTTCTAAGTTCAAGGCGTTTAACACTATACTTCAAACTTTAGGGGTCGTTAATTCTCTTATCATAACATGTACATACTATTTCTCAGTTGCGGTTATACATTCAATCTTACTCACTCCATGCCTTCCATGAGCATACCTTCATCCCATTAGTTCGAGGTACTGTCCCTCTTAGTTAAACCGTCATTTGGTACTACGTTTACTCCACCCCTACTCTCCAACCAATTTCGGCTTCAAACCAATTGCTGTAAGAGTCATTATAAAGCCTTACTTTTATCGTTGCGACGCCTCGAACAATCCTTATTCCATCATTTTTCTTATCCATGAGTTTTAAATTTTCTCCTTTAACAAGTTAATACACTCAACTATCGCCCAACGATTCGGTACTACAAAGATGCGATAGAACTAATCAATATTAGATTTCTTGACATCACATAATTTCATCTACTAAATCATCGACCTTAATGGTGAAGTTGCGTCTGCTACTATACTTGCTTTTCCCCAAAGGGTATTTCAAGTCAAATTCAAAAGTCCCCTAGATACCCCATTTATATTTGTTGCTTCACAACCAACTTTTTCTGACCAAACTGATACTTCAAACCCATGTAGTCGCTAAACCAGTTAACTGGGTTACCATACTAGGTGTCTCCATTCACTTCTGACTTATCGCATTAGGAGTGCATCTGTCATGTTCATACCACATTCTCCTATCCTATTTCAACTTCCATTGTTTTCTGAATTCCGTGGTTTGAAGTATTTCTCTACTTGGCTCTTAAGATTTCCCATTAGAACTCCTTCATATGTTCAAGTCGTCAGTGCTTACTATTATTCAGTGTTACGAGAACTGAGCACTGAATACCTTTTCTGCATTTTGTCTGGCAAGGACTTCACAATCATTCTTGTCCCCTAAGTTTCAACTTAGAATTGTTTGTTAACTCATTCTCGGATTATATCTCCGCTGCGCAACTCTGATTTGGGATAGGAGTAATACACCACTATTATCGTATAAAATCTCCTGACCAATCTTACTCCTTTATAACCTTGTTTTTACCATACAGAATTATCTTACGTTCGTTGCTTCACTTGTGATTTCGTCTACATACTTACCCAAGTGTTTTAATCATTCTTCGAAGTTCACACGCCAATAACACGGGTTAACTTCATACTGTGTGACGCTTCGAGACACTACTTACCTTACTGACTGGTCATCCTGACTTTGTGTTTTCCTTCAGGCGTCACGTTATACTTGTTCTCACGAACTGATTTCTTGAATATTCTTACAAATTCACATCTTTCGTATACTAAAACCCACTGATGGCTTGAGTCTCGTTTCCATTCATTCGATTCTTATCCATAAGGATCCCATACCCATAATCTTTTTCGTGACAATTTCGGTCTCCATAATTTTATCATGTCCAAGTGGTTACACTTCGAGTTCCTTCGGAAACAAGCCATTTAGAATCGACTCAAACTCTCATTGGTCCTCTGGTGAATTCAATTATAGGTTACGTCTCTTCGAGTACCCGATTAACTGATCTTAATTTCAATGCTTATCATTGCCTATTGGATTCCTCCAGTAACTTGTTACTGTATTCACAATTCAAATCCTTATCTTATTATCTGAATGATTTTTCATATAGCTTGAACAATCCAAATTATGTACCTTCTACTACTTTCGAAAGCATATCAACACAAGGTGTTCTCTTTCAAGTTCTAGAATTATTGTGTAAGGAAAACCCGTCGATTGAAAACATAAAACTCCTTAACATTAACCACAACCTTAACTTGTGCACTAGCGACGATCTTCCTGATTATAAGGCCTCAGAATAAATCTTGTCTAATTTCTGATTATTCCACAAAACTGGTCTACTATAATCTTGTGTTGGCGTAAACTTGTCTTCTTCATCCAATCAAGATAGTTCGACTTTGTTCATCCAACATCTTATTATTCGATGTTCTTTTCCTGATTCTGCTGAAAATTTAAATCTCTTCACTTTCCCCTTTCAGGGGGGTCTCCTTCACTTGTCGCTAAGCTTGCGTTTCTCATACAAAAAACATCTTGATGACTCATTAACAGGAAGTAGTCTGATTCACTTTTCATGGTGGAAAAATTCCAGTTTGAACTTATCTTATATCCAGTCTTCTTACTAATAAGAACATGGTTGTATCATGCTTCAATATGCAACAGGTCTTATCACTATTGTTTACTCATCCATCTTGATTCTTAGGTTACATACCATCTTCTCTTCTTAATTCACAATTCTGGCACTTAAGGTTCGAAAGATGCGGCTGATCTGAGGAGTTAAACTTACTTGTGCTTCACCTTCAAGGCCACATTTGAGGGGTAAACTTAATCTGTCCCAATAATTTTGCGTAATCCATATTTAATTCTCTTAAATGTTTGGAGATTAAAATCTTATCCGGTTCGAGTGTACGAGTCTTTTGATTCATACATATTCTATCTTTGTTGGGAGTCTAGAACTTCGATAATCGACTGACAATTCCCCATTCCAAGTTTCTGGGTCTGATACTGCAATTCTTTAACTTGCACTCGGAATTATTTCTTTAATTTACACCTCACTTTAACTTCTTAAACTACGGTTCCCGTTACGGTTCCAAATAGTTTCTTAGAATATTCCATAATTCCTTATTCCTTATGTCTTCCATAGATGAGGCATCGCTCATCGACGCGTCCAATTGGGTTAAGGTACTTCGCCTTCTGTTCCTGAAACTCTGCCCTAAACGGCTTATTTACTTCACGGTTTGATGGCCACCATTTGGCATTGAATACTTCTTCGCCAATTCCTGTCTTAAAATCTGACGCCTTGATCTTCACTCTTCATACACTTCATTCCTCCACGGTCACATTCAGCTCTCAGATATTTGTCCTAACTGTCATATACTAGATTGAATTGATCAGGCTCAACTAGATGTGACCTTTAGAACAATATCCGGAACCCAATGGTCCCACTACTTTTATTGAATTTTTAATGACCCAAGGCACGGTCTGAATCGACCTGCTCTGATACCAATTGTAACACCCATACTAAATTATCTAGAATATTTAGCATGCGTATTAATCTGATATTGGATACATTAAAATTTTCAATAATAATAACACATTACAACTGAATGAATACGAACATGCTCGTATATACAACCAATTAAGTACCATATAATACACTTTAATATACATAAATTGTCTGACAACCTCCTGAGCTGGTACAAGACGAGCATCTTCACTCCATTCAGCGTCTCCCTTGAAGAACTTCAACGCGAACCTCTTGCGTACCTGAAAACCTGCACCAGAAGGATTGGGATGAGACATAATGTCTCAGTGAGCTCCACCCAACCTACTGTTGGCAACCACGGGGAACCTAGGGTCGCCGTGCCTACTTTGGCAATCTTGGGGATACCTACGATCGCCGTCATTCTCTACATATTTCGCGATCAAGGGAATACTAGGATCGCTATATGTCTTTATCTTATGTTTAGTCTCATACTTAGTGATCTGGGGACATCCTACGATCACTTTCTTTTCTCTGGTGACTACTTTGTCTTATCTCTTAGTATGTATATATATATATATATATATATACACACACGTATTCATCTTTTCATATCATAAAGTTAGAAGTTAGCGTTGAACAAACAATACATTATCTTGGTTCATTTTACGGAGTGCATCCGGGTGGAGTAACCCCGAAGTACATCTCCCATCATACCGGTGAAATTCCTATCATATCAGGCTAACACCGGACTCCTCTTATCGTTGTGTGGACAACTCTCTCGATGAAGTCCCATCCGGCGTATCCCGGAGTCTGCTGAACACAACTTAACTTGCATGTACACAACCCTCCCGGAGAAGTCCCATCCGGCGTATCCCGGAGTCTTCTGAACATGCTTAATTTTTAACATACGTGTGGATAGCCCTTTCGGAGAAATCTCATCCGGCATAATCCGGAGTCTGATGAACACGTTAACATAATCTTATTCTTCTTTATATATATACATATACATATAACTTATAAACTTACGTGTGGATATCCCTTTCGGAGAAATCCCATCCGGCATAATCCGGAGCCTGATGGACACGTTTAATCTTTAACATATAATTCTTGACTTATTACTCTTATGTATAACTGATACAATATATATTCTTTGCATATCTAATGCATTCATTTGGGGTGGATATTCACATATCACTTAACCTATATAATTAGGCATCTAAGCATATCATTCTCATATGTTATTTACTTAAATTAGTTAATCATCCCCGTAAATTAATATTTCTCATATTATGGTTCTTACTAAATTACATGCTTATTTATACATACATATATATATCATAACCCATCACTCATTGTTAATGCATCATCCAAGCATGCAATCCTTGTCCTTCAGTAATAAAGTTAATTTAAACAATTGAATAATCATTGGCATGTTACACAATAGGTTTTTTGAGAAATAATAGGATTATGGACATCTTCGCGAAACTATGCAGAAATAGATGCTCTGTTTTTGCATAAGTGCGTTCTCAGTAAAAGTTATAGTTTCAAGTTATAGCGCAGTATAACATAACCAATGCTTAGTTTTATGGATAGAAACATATATTAAGGCAAGGATTCACATAATTAGATGTATGTATTAACGAAAGGGGAATTTAATCTATCTAAATTATTTGAGATTAACTCACTCAACCCAAAGGGAAATTCTAAACTAAAAAGGAACTCACCTTTCAATCCCTTATGGCCACTTTCAAAATAGCTTATGCTTAATTCCATTGTGCACTCCTAAGCACTCAACCTTTGCACATCCAACAAGCAGCTCCAATGACCAACATTCATGTAACACTTTGAGCTTCCAACAATTGTTAACCCCTAACTTCAGCTCATGCATACTTCTTTAATTTTCTCCAAGTTTCCTACTTCAAACCAAATCTTTAAAATCAATTTCTTTAAATGCCCCTAAGCCTCTGAGGAATCAGAGCAACATGAAAAGACGATCATCGTGTTCTGGACATCTCATTTACCGGTTCGTATGGCTCTCATAAGTCAAACCCGCAGGGTCCATCCTGCAAATTTCAGCATCAGTACCATAACTTTCACAATTTAATTAAAATACCAAACGATATCCGTTTTGAGCAAACAACCACTCGTTGGAAAGCTAAGGGTGTCAAGATTACAGATATAATTTTTGTTTTGAGGGTTAACCATCCAATTGGTCCAGTTTAACAAAAGAGTGGGTATTGGTACAAAAACAAGACTGAAACTTTTCTCAAACTTGTAGGTAGCTTTTCTCCTACTATACTTAAAATAATTAAACAATTCTTGTGTCTAAACGGTAGGGAATTTTGTCCTCTTGCAGTGGATAAAAAAATCATCAGCATATGACCTCTATTCCAAGAGCCATGCTAAATTTACCATAGGTGTGTCTACACGAATTTCACATAAACACTTTTTCTTTTATATGAACTTGCAAACCGAACATATACAGTCCAATAGTAGCCAAAACCAGTCCATTTAACTCACAAAACCCCTTTATTTTCTATCTTTTAGGGTCATAGGGTTTGGCATGAAAGAGAAAGAATAAAGAGAGAAGGTTTAATTCATCTTACCTTAGTTTCTGGACATTCCAAGGCTTGATTCTCATGATAATTTCGTACATGCAATAGGAGGGTTTGAGGAATATAAATTTGGGGGTTTTTGGGTTGATTCTAAACAAGAGGGAAAATGGAGAATCAGAGCAAAATCTTACTGGAAATGGGTTCCTTTGATGGTGGGTTTATGATTTTCATGCTTGATTTTGAGGGATTGTTGAAGAAGGAATTTGAAGATGATGGCTAAGGTGAAAGAAGAGAGGATGCGTGTATGAGAAAGAAGAGAAAGAGATAATGAAAATTCTGATTTTCATTCCTCTTACCAATCACATTTAACCCTTTACACTTTTACTATTTTGCCCCTTCTTTCCCTACTAAAGCATAATTGTTCCGTTTCATCAATATTTCTCCAATTTACTCTACAAAATCTTATCCCATCCTTTATTTGGAGTCTCTAATTAACATCGTTATTATTAATCAGAGTTGGGTTGTTACAGAAACGCAGCTTGGATAATTCTTCAATTAAATCTTCAACAAATCACATAAGAAAATAAACACTCCAAGGCGCAGAAAATAGAACGCAGAAAACCAGCTTCTGAAGGTACTTCTGAAGAAGTTCTGCGTCTGAACATTTCAGCTTCTGAAGGTTGCTTCTGAACACAGCTTCTGAATGTTGCTTATGAACACAGCTTCTGAAGGTTCAGCTTTTGAAGTACTGTTCAGCTTCTAAAGACCCAGCTTCTGAAGTACTGTTCAGCTTCTGATGACCCAGCTTCTGAAGTACTGTTCAGCTTGAAGTACTGTTTCTGAGGTCAGCTTCTGAAGACGCACATTGCTTGTATATTTGATTTTAGCAAACATGAAGCCAACAACCAAATATCCAACAACATTAAAACATAATTTAAAAGAGATATAAAATGTTTTCAATGTGATATCGAAAAAGAATATGACAATACTTCTTTCCATAATTTATGTAACCAAAATGAATGAGCTTCCGATTTTCTTGTCGTCACATCTCAATTATCGCTAACTAATAAACAATATACTAATAATCTAATCAATAAGTATTTTATATTCTAATACAAACTCCTACCGGATAGATTCACAACTCAAATGTTGTTCATGATATGAATCTCTTGGTCAATCATTGGAGTAATGAAGATGAAATGGTTGATACGTCCAAAAGATAATTGAAAACACTAGATCACATTGATGTTTATAATATACTCCCTCGGTTTCCTAATAAGTGACTCATTTGTAAAAAAATATTATCTCGTTGGTTATGAGAGCATACCTTATAAAAACTCGATTTTGGTTATGAGACCATACCTTATAAACTCTATTTTGGTTAGGAGACCATACCTTCTAAACTTTATTTTGGGAATTAACAATCTTGTATGTTGAGATATTGATTCGCATCAAGCCAATACATTACTATATGTAAGTCCTCCCCTTAATTTATCATTTATTAGGTTAAGAACCTAATATTTTCCTTCTAAGTGATTTTTTGGATGTGTTGTGTATATCACAATTGCTCCAAAATAATGAACTATGTCATACCCCATTTTTGACCCAATTTTTGATTCATTTTTACTCATCTTTTAAGCCAGAAATTTTCATTGTTTCAGACGAAATTTCGGCAGAGGTATTTTAAAATACCTCATTTTTGTTCCAAAGGCGATTTTTTTTAATATTTTACTTTTTAATTCTATTTTAATTTTTTTTATTAGTATTTTATTTTAATTATTTGTCTTATTTTTTTTTTATCATTTTTTTTACGTTTTTAGGTTTTTTTTTACTGTTTTTTTTCCTTTTTTCTTTTTCTTTTCAACCTTTTTTCAGCCTTTTCAGTCTTTTTACTCTTATGGATCCTTTTAGTACCAATGGTATTCACCCCTTTAGGTCTCCATTCTTTCTTGACATTGCTTTAGGTCTCCATTCTTTCTTTTATTTTATTTTATTTTAATTATTTTTCTTATTTTTTTTATCATTTTTTTTTTCGTTTTTAGGTTTTTTTTACTGTTTTTTTCCTTTTTTTCTTTTTCTTTTCAGCCTTTTCAGTCTTTTTACTCTTATGGATCCTTTTAGTACCAATGGTATTCACCCCTTTAGGTCTCCATTCTTTCTTGACATTGCTTTTGTTCACAACTGGTTCCACTTTTCTAACTTGAACAAAAGTATGGCTGACCTTTGATTGAACATGTGGTTTTATTTGTTGACAGTGCTTGGGGTATCCATGCAGCTTGTAACAGAATGGCTTAATGTGTCCCTTTTTACCACAGTGATGGCATACCCAAGGATGAGAAGCCTTCTTGTCTTTAGATCCCTGAGTCTGGTTCTTAGGTTTATCACAAGTTTTAACTGTAGTATTGAACCTTTTATCTGGATTTTGATTTTTATTGTTCAAGGTCCTCTCATCAAATCCAATTCCATTTGGTTTCCCTTGGTTCTGACAATCCAATATCTCCTCCAGCATATCAGTACCAGTATTTAACATTCTGACTTGTTTCTTCATATGAACAAGTTGAGAGTTCAGTTGGGTTACCTCATCTTTGAGATCAGAAATTTGTGCTAAATGTTCACTTCTTTCAAACTGAAGTTGACTGATAGTCTTCTTCTGATTTTCTAGTTCCTTGCACACTTCTTTAGTTCTGATGAATAGTTCTTCATAAGAGGCAGCTGGTTCTTCAAAAGTCAATTCTTCTTCTGAGTCCATTATGCCAGAAAATATCTTCCCTGGAGCTCACCCAAATACAGGCAGGGTGCCTGCTCTGATGCCAATTGAAATTCTGGCAGGTACTGGTTCTGAAATAAAAAAAACAGAGTCTGAAAAACAATAGTTCAGAAGCAGAAAATAAAACAGACTGAAGATAAAGAACACAGAAATTCGTTAACCCAGTTCGGTGCAAACTTCACCTACATCTGGAGGATACCAATCCAGGAAGGAAATCCACTAAGTAGTATTAATTCTAAGACTCAAGTCACAGCCCCTGTTTTTCCAGCCTTATCACTTAATCACTAACCGTATAGACTTCTACCTAGGAACTCCTAGATATAAGAACCTACTTACTTCCCTCAGTCAATTAATCACAGCCCAGTGATTATCAGACTCTTCAACAACTCACACTTCAAAACATCAAAGACATCACTTGTGCTTAAAAGCTTTAAGTGAATTACAACTCAAAACAAACTAAACCAACTCTAACAGATGAGTGGTGTACAAAACAGAGCAACAGCTCACAGACTCAAAAACACTAAGACTCTTATACTGATTTCTGTTTTTGATACATGTGTTTTCTTCAAAGCAGCGTCCTCCTTAAATAGTCTTCAGCAGCACACAATTCTGAACCAAATCTTTAAGGATATGTTTCCAGAATTCTTTTAGAAGCAAATAGAAGCTCTCATAAAATTCACAAATATATTTTCCAAAGATTCTCTTGAAAATATATTCACAAGTAATTGAATCAAATCTTCAGAACATATCTTGCGCAAAAATACTTCCTTCTAGAAATGAAGCTTGGATAAATCTTCAAAAGATACTGTGAGAAAATAACAGAAAGAACGTAGAAATTCAGCTTCTGAAATGCAGCTTCTGAAGGTCAACCAAAGTCAACGTCTGAACAGCAGCTTCTGAAGGTAAAAAAAAAGTCAACGTCTGAACAGTTCGTCTGATGAACCGTACCAGCGTCTGAAGACCAGTTCAGCTTCTGATGAACAGTACCAGCATTTGAAGACCTTCGCAGAGCGCAGTGGCTTCGCAGAGCAAAGTTATCAGCTTCTGAAGTACTGTAGCTCCTGTCCCAGCTTCTGAAGATGCACAAAATGAGATTTTCAACTTCTGAAGATGCATTGCTTTCACATTTTTTCCGGCGGTTGGTCTGTAGAGAGAAGGGAGAGCTTTTAGTTAGAGAAGTGAAGAGAGAGGGAAAGAAGAGAAAAATGACTTTTTTTTTTTTTTTCTGAAGAATTCTTTTATATAACTCCCATCCAGGCCTAGTGAGGATGAGCTTAGCACGGCCCAATCTTTTTCTTTCTCTCTTCTTTCTTACTTCCTTTCTGCACACCCCTCCTTCTACTCCCTGCACCCCTTCTTCTTCTTATTTCTTTTTATTTTATTTCGTTTTTTGCATTTATTTTTATTTTTTTAGCCTTTATTTATTTTCATCCATTTTATTTTATTGCCCTTTAATTTTCAGCACATCATGCATTTTTATTATTTTTTTATTTTATTTATTTTTATGCAACATATTTATTTATTGTCTTGCATTTCGTGCATTTTTATTTTTTTATTTATTTTTATGCAACATATTTATTTATTGTCTTGCATTTCATGCATTTTTATTTTTTTATTTATTTTTATGCAACAATTTATTTATTGTCTTGCATTTCATGCATTTTTATTTATTTTTATTTTTATGCAACATATTTATTTATTGTCTTGCATTTCATGCATTTTTTATTTTTTTATTTATTTTTATGCAACATATTTATTTATTGTCTTGCATTTCATGCATTTTTTTTTATTTATTTTTATGCAACATATTTATTTATCGTCTTGCATTTCATGCATTTTTATTTATTTATTTATTTTTAGCATATTTATTTTAATGTATTTGCAATTTTTATTTTTATTTATTATTTTGTCATTTTTATTTTATGTACTGGCTGTGAGTACAATGTATGAAAACTAGGGTTTTTGAGTCTGTTTAGGTCATGCCTTGGGAATGATCCCAAGGTTACTATTTGTAGCCTTGACTTGGGCCTATCCGGCCATGGTTTTGGGCCCAAATCGTAAAGGGCCAAAACCATGACTAGGGCGCCCTCGTAAGCTGCTGAGGGGGCCCCCAGAGGGTGCCCTTTAGGGAGGTCACCTAGGGTTATTTATGACTGTCAAGTGGGCCCTGCGCCCTCCTGGAGGGCGCCCAGCCTTACTCCAAGGGTTCAAAACCTTGTCTTTAGGATCTCAAGGCCTAAATGGTGAGATCTACGGTCCACAGCCCAACAAGCACGAGTCTTGGGACAAGGTGAAGTGATTAAACTATGTGTCGAAATGGCTCCTTTGAGTAGATTAGATCGCCACGCCGGAACTAGCCCATCGTGGGCGTGATTCCTTTTGAAGGTTTAGGTTGAGGACGCACCTTAGTGGAATCCGACGGTTGACATGAGGCGATCGTTCGCTCTCGCTGACGTGTTCGCATCGCAACAGTTCTTGGAAATCGTGCCTACTTAGGTGACGTCATCTGCGCGTTTTCCCAGGCTTTTGTATTTTGAACTGCTTTCCAGATCTACTTTCCCTGTTTCCTGTTCATTCTTTGCCTTTTCATTTCCCACACTTTCTCCTCTTTTCCAAAAGCGTATATTTTCCACAAACCGTTAATAGCTTTGGGAATCGTCGCGCTCTTTGAACCCAGATCATTCCTTTTCTCCTTGTTGCTTTCATGCGAAACAGGTAATCTTATTTCGAATTCGTCCTCTGCACGTTAGGTTTTCATTTTTTTTTGTATTTTAGGGGTAGGACATGGCGGTTATCAGAGAGTGTGATAGGGAGGGTAATGTGATATCTCCAGCCAATTCGGAGGAGAGGGATAGGTTATTGGGTGAGGCAGTTAGGTTCGCGACGCGATCGGATGGAACCACCGATTGGGTGGCTTTTGAAAATGCCTATTATGGCCACTCTGTTTTAGGAGAATTTTCGAGCGATTCGAGCGGTAGTGAGGGGAAAGATGATGAAGGTGAGAAAAACACACACACAAGAAGGGGGGGGGGGGGGTTGAATTGTGTGACTCAAAAACTTGTTATCTTTTCTTTTCAAACTTAAGGTTAAGTTCAGAAGCTGATATGAATCAGTTCTGAACTGTTATTAGGAGTTATGCAGCGGATTCAATAATGAAAAGAGAAGGGTAAAGAGAGGCACACATAAATTATACTGGTTCCTTCTCAATGTGAGAAGTTGTCCAGTCCCCTTGTTTTCCAACAAGAGAGTTTCACTATAATCTGAAGATTACACAATGCTCAACCACTAAGGAAGAGACTTCCAGTTGCTCAATCACAAAGAAAGAGGCTTCTATGCTCAACCACCAAGGAAGAGGCTTCCAATGCTCAAGTCACTAAGACAAGAGACTTCCCAATGCTCAAGACACTAAGTCAAGAGACTTCTGACTCAGACCACAAAGGAATGAGGTTACAAATGCTCAGTATACAGACTGAGACTTTAGGGACCAAACTGGTTTACAAATAAAATAGTTTGGGATGAACACTTGATCAAATATCAGAGGTGTTCTCTAAATACAACACAGGTTAAGACTCTTAACCTTAAGAAATTCTAAGTTACAAAGACTATTAGAATTTCTAAGAGTTTTGAACTTGACAGTTTTACACAGAAAACAGAGCACAGGTTCAGATATACGTTTCAAGAGTCTTAGACATTTTCTTCTTCAAATCTTCTTCCTTTTTATAGATGAAATATGGCTGTTGAAGATTTGCTTGAATTGAGGAAAGAGCCGTTGCAATTGGGCTAGGTTACTGCAAATGTGTGCTGCACTTTATCAGTCAGAACAGAGCAGTTGCCATTTTTGAAATGGCCTACCTTAAAAGCTGGAGAATGTTTGGGTCAGGGAGACAACTGTTCCATTGAGTTGTTCTGACACATCCAGGCATTTAATGCGCACAGTACTGGTCACTTTCCATGCCACATCAGCTTCAGAAGCTTCTTCATTAACAGTGCATCAGAAGCTGCTGCATCAGAAGCTGCCTTGTACGAATCAGAAGCTGGCTTCAGGAGTTGACTTGCGTTGACTTCTTCAGAAGCACCCAGACTTCAGAAGCTGCCTTCAGACTCAGAAGCTGCACTTCAGGAGCACCACTTCAGGAGTACTTCAGAAGCTCTACTTCAGGAGCACTTCTTCAGGACCACTTCAGAAGCTCTTACTTCAGGAGCACTTTCTTCAGGAGTACTTCTTCAGACCCAGTTTCCCTCTAGCTTTGCAACCTTGCTTCTTAGCTTTCCTTCTTGCTCTTTAGCTTGTTCTTTCATAACCATTATCAATCAATACTTATTAAGCATGTGGTTCTGAAACACTTGAACAAAGCGTTAGCAAATAACCAATTTTCTCTTTAACACTTTGTTATCATCAAAACCATAAAGAGAGATATGTTTACACATAAATGTTTCAACAATCCCCCTTACTTTATAAGAGACTTGTTAAACACATTTTGTTCCAACAATCTCCCCCTTTTTGATGATGACAAACATAAGTATTAAAACAGAAAATTGTTGTTAACTTAATTAACCAGTTGACTGCAGGGTGTGAGGTTTGTAAGCTCCCCCTGAGTCTGATCCAAGTTAATTAAGTTCAGTTAAAAACACACATGTGAAAATTTCAGAATTGTTGTTAAGTTTAATTAACAATCTGACTTCAGGAGAGGTTTGTAAGCTCCCCCTAGGTCTGACAGTCCTCAAGGTTAGGTTTGTAAGCTCCCCCTGATTCTTATCCATGTTAATTAAGCTTATCTTAAAACAATATAGTGAAATTAACACTCAGAATTTAAAATGACTTGTTGACTTCAGGTTCTGAGGTTTGTAAGCTCTCCCCCTAAGTCTGATAATCCACAGGATGAGTTTTGTAAACTCCCTAAGTCTTATCCAAGTTATTTTAATTCAATCTAACTCACTAAGAGTTAAGTATCTCACAGAAGGTATCAGAGCTCACATAAAGGTATCAGAGCCTAATTGCAAATTCATAAGAGTATAAGTTTCAATTCAGAGGCTAAGAGTTAAAGAGCTGTTCTCATAAGTTAAATTCAATCAGAATTGTATCAGAGCTTAACAGTTGTATCAGAGCTTAATGATCTTAACTTCTGACAATTTTAACTTATTTCTGAGCTCAGGTGCTTTAATACTTGTTTTACTTTCTCCCCCTTTTGTCATCAACAAAAAAATTTTTACTTTCTCCCCTCAAGACAGAAAATTTCTCTCCCCCTTTGTTCAAGAGAGTTTGAAAATATCTGTAGTAAAGCAGAAAGGAATTTTGAAAAGAGTTTGAAAGCATGTATCAGAGCATTTCAATTTCCCCCTTTTTAAAAGAGTTTTAAAAGAGTGCTGACACCAATTTTGAAAATATGTCAAAAAGATTCAGAATTGGGGGGGGGGGGGTTGATACCAAAATTTGTGAGATTTTTATGCAATCATATGGATAATCAAGCAGCAAAGATTAGCATCAGAGCATACTTGAGTTTCAATGAGTATATGACATTGCATTTGAAAATAGAATGTTGTTCAGAAGCAGAAACAGTTTGCAGCTTCTGATCAGAGCATTCTGTGTTCAGACATGGTATGTTCAGTGTAAAAAGGTTCAGTATCAGAGCACAACAACCAAATTGAGTTCAGTATCAGAGCAATCAAGAAGGTATCAGAGCAATTCTGAGCTTGCTTAAGGAATTATATCAGAGTCTGATACCAATTGAAGATTTTATCTCAGAGTTTGATACTAAAATATAATTTTAAGACTGCTGAACTTATATCAGAACCTGATACCAAATGAAGGTTTATCTCAGAGTCTGATGCCAGCTAAAGGTTTTGCTTTAGAGTCTGATACCAAACAAAACATTTCTAAAGACTGAACATAGTCTGATACACTTTGGGCATTTA
Source organism: Medicago ruthenica (assembly GCA_018208015.1). Lineage (NCBI taxonomy): Eukaryota > Viridiplantae > Streptophyta > Magnoliopsida > Fabales > Fabaceae > Medicago > Medicago ruthenica. The sequence goes on from CM031374.1 coordinate 35,919,739, forward strand.
AAATGTGTCTGTGCTAAACATTTATAAAACAAACTGATACCAACTGAAAATTGTTTGTCAAGCAATTTTAACATTGAATATCAGAGCAGAAAATCACATTTTTACTTGATGACTTTGGGAGGATTAGAGTATAAACTTTCAAAGCTTTAATCATCATTGCCCATAGCTATACTTATCAGAATCTGACCAAACATTAGATTCCTATCAGATTCAGAAGTCAAAAAATCCAAGTTCTGATCCTTCAGACTCTGAAGTTTTTCAGGCTTAACTTTAGTCAGACTCTCAGAAGATGAGTGTCTGATAAGTCTTAGCTTTTGAAAACTTTAGAATCAAGGTTTTCATTCATATTCAAGCACATTTTCAAGAGATAAAATGCATGTTCAGATTCTTTTTAATAAAATTGAATCTTTCTTCTGTTAGGGGTTTTGTGAATATGTCAGCCCATTGATGATCAGTATCAATGAACTGAATATCTAAAACACCCTTCTGAACATAATCTCTTATAAAGTGATGTTTTATTTCTATGTGCTTGGCTCTAGAATGCAGAATTGGATTTTTAGACAGACATATTGCAGCAGTATTATCACAATAAATAGTAATATTATCTGCATGAATCTGATAATCCTCTAATTGATGTTTCATCCAGAGCAGTTGTGTGCTACAACTTGCAGCTGAGATGTATTCTGCTTCTGCTGTTGATAAAGCAATGGTTGCTTGTCTCTTGCTGGCCCAGGATATCAGATTCTCACCAAGAAACTGACAGTTTCCACTGGTGGATTTTCTTTCAATCCTGCCCCCAGCATAGTCAGCATCACAGAATCCAACTAGCTTATAATTTAGAGATTTCTTATACAGAAGTCCCAAATTAGTTGTTCCTTTCAGATACCTGAAGATTCTCTTGACAGCAGTCATATGAGATTCTCTGGGATCTGATTGGAATCTGGCACACAGACATACACTAAATAAAATATCTGGCCTAGAAGAAGTTAAGTATAGGAGAGAACCTATCATACCTCTGTACAGCTTCTGATCTACTTTAGAGCCATTGTCCTCTTTGCTTAAGGTGCAGGTGGGATGCATTGGTGTTGTCATCAGCTTGCAATCATCCAACTGGAACTTCTTCAGAAGCTCCTTGGTGTATTTGGACTGATGAACATAGACACCATCTTTGCATTGGTTGATTTGAATTCCCAAAAAGAATTTCAGCTCACCCATCATGCTCATTTCAAATTCATCCTGCATTAACTTAGAAAATTCCTTGCAAAGGGAGGCATCAGTAGAACCAAATATGATATCATCAACATAGATTTGTACAATTAAGATTTCTTTCTTAACAGTTTTTCTAAAGAGTGTATTGTCAACTTGACCTCTTACAAAACCATTTTTAATTAAGAAGTTGCTTAGTCTTTCATACCAAGCTCTGGGAGCTTGTTTCAGACCATACAAAGACTTCTTAAGTTTAAAAACATGATTTGGATATTTAACATCTTCAAAACCAGGAGGTTGTTTTACATACACTTCTTCAGAAATTACACCATTTAAGAAGGCACTCTTAACATCCATTTGATATAAGATGATATCATGATTAATAGCATAAGAAAGAAGTAACCTGATTGCTTCCAGTCTTGCTACTGGAGCAAAAGTCTCAGTGTAGTCAATTCCTTCTTGCTGGCTGTACCCTTGAGCTACTAATCTAGCCTTGTTTCTGATCACTTCTCCTTGTTCATTGAGCTTGTTCCTGAACACCCATTTTGTTCCAATGATGTTCTTCTGATAAGGTTTTGCAACAAGATCCCATACATCATTCCTTTGAAACTGGTTCAGCTCTTCTTGCATTGCTACAATCTAGCCATCATCAGCAAGTGTTTTATCAACAGTTGTAGGCTCAATCATGGATAGCAGGCCAAGCATGGACTCATTCTGAGTGAATGCTGATCTTGTCTTTCTTGGACTGTTCTTATTTCCAATGATCAACTCCTCAGGATGTGAAGACTTGTACTTGAATGAGGTTCTGGGTGGATTAGCTTCTGAAGGGCCATCAGGGATTTGTTCAGAGCCATGCTGATCTAGATTAGCTCCAGGAGTAGTGTCATTGTTGGAGAGTTTCTCAGAGTCTTCATTGTTTTCAGCTTCTGAACCTTCATCAGAACCTGAACTGGGTTCAGCTTCTGAAGGCTCTTCTGAGATTCTGACATCTGCAAAACTCTCAACCAGCTCTGGTATTTCACTACCAGGCTTCTTATCATCAAACCTAATGTGTATAGCTTCTTCAACAACATGTGTTTCAGAATTATACACCCTGTATGCCTTAGATCTCTCTGAGTATCCTAAAAAGGTACCCTTTTGAGCTTTGGCATCAAATTTCTTTAGGTAGACCTTATTGTTTAGTATGTAACATGTACAACCAAACTGATGAAAATAAGAAATACTTGGTTTTCTTCCTTTAAATACTTCATATGCTGTTTTATTCAGAATGGGTCTGATATAGATCCTGTTCTGAATATAACATGCTGTGTTTACAGCTTCTGCCCAAAAGTACTTAGCAATTTTAGATTCATGGATCATGGTTCTTGCCATTTCTTGTAAAGACCTATTCTTTCTCTCTACAACTCCATTTTGTTGTGGAGTTCTAGGAGATGAGAACTCATGGAGAATTCCATGGTCTTCACAAAAGTTTTCAAAAGGTTCATTTTCAAATTCACCACCATGATCACTTCTGATTTTTAAAATTTTCAAATCAGTTTCTGTTTGTACTTGTTTGCAGAATTTGAAAAACACATCATATGTTTCATTTTTGGTTCTGAGGAATTTAACCCAAGTCCACCTACTATAATCATCAACAATCACAAGTCCATACTTCTTCCCATTGATTGAAGCTGTTCCAACAGGACCAAACAAATCAATGTGAAGGAGTTCTAGAGGTTTAGAGGTGGAAACAATGTTCTTTGGTTTAAAAGAAGTTTTAGAAAATTTTCCAATTTGGCATGCTGAACACAGAGCATCTGAGTGATAATCAATACTGGGTAAGCCTCTGACCAGCTGTAACTTGCTAAGCTTAGAGATGAGTCTCCAGTTAGCATGTCCCAGCCTTTTGTGCCACACCCATTTCTCATCACTCACAGACAGAAGGCAAACTATCTTCTGCTGAACCAATTCAGAAAAATTAATTTTGTAAACATTGTTTTTCCTGCTGCCTCTGAACACTACAGACTTATCTTTGCTACTGATTACAGTGCATGTGTTCTTATTAAACAGGACTTCATAATTACCATCACATAATTGACTTATGCTAAGTAAATTATGTCTAAGTCCATCTACCAGCCAAACATTATCAATGTACAGGGAAGAATTACCTATCTTACCAGTACCAATGATCTTTCCTTTCTGACTTCCTCCAAACCCCACAGTTCCTCCCTCTTTCAGAGTCAGGGTTTGGAACATAGACTTGTCCCCTGTCATATGATGCGAGCATCCACTGTCCAGGTACCAGGACCTTTCCTTTTCTTTGGATGTTAAGCATATCTGCAATTGACACTATCTCAGACTTAGGTACCCAGATTTTCATGGGTCCTTTGGGGTTAGTCCTGAAAGGTTTTGGCTTTTTAAACTTGTGTCTTAAGTTATGATGTTCAGACTTGTTCTGATATGTAGGATATGAATCCTTATATCTTGAATAAGTCTGAGTTTCAGAACCTGAATACTTCAGAACCTGAGTTCTCAAAGATTTAAACTTAGAATTCTTCAGAACCTGAGACTTGAAGGTCTTTGGTTCTGAATCCTTTTGAGTTTGAGCCTTTGAGCACTTTTGTTCTGATTTCTTCAGAATTCTCACTTTGTTTACTTCAGGCACAAGGCAAGCTTCAGTTTTGCCTTTCTTAAAACAGTTTGAAGCAGAAAACTGATTGGTTTGCTTTGGATTGCTTTGCCTAACATTCTGAGATTGAAAATGTTTTACATTGACTGGTTTAACAGATTTTGAAGTTTTAATAGACCCAGTCTTAGAAAAATTTGAATCAGATTTATTCAGATTCTGAGACTTACTAGTTCCAGGTTCTGAACTTTTTCAGATTCAGAGTCTGATTTCCTCTTACTCTTAGGCTTAGGACCTTTTGGCTTAGATTTAGGCAGGGTTTTAACATCTGCCTTCATCTTACCTTTTGGTACAGAAGCTTCAGAGTCTGAGTTGTTCAGAACTTCAGACTTAGTCTCAGATTCTGATACTTTCAACTTCTCAGAATTATCAGAAGCAGACACAAAGCATATACCATTGCCTTTTAAAATATCTTCAGAACATGAAGGTGAGTTTAATTCATTTGAAGGTTTGAATGAATCATAGCCAATGCCTTCACCTTTGTTTCTGATCATATTATACATCATAGAGGCAATTTTTGTTCTATTGAATCCAGTTAATATGAAATCCTGAAGAGCTATTTCCTGTTCATTAGGAATCTCTTCAGATTTCTTATGAGTCTCTTTTCTGAGTTCTTCAACTTCTTCATCATATTCAAGAATTTGATTCTGAAGTTTAAGATTTTCCTCAGACAGCAAGTTATTTTGATTTTTCAAAGATTTGATTTCTTTTAACTTGCTTTTAAGATGACTCATAAGATCATTAACTGTTTCAATCAATTCAGATCTAGAGAGTTCAGAATATACCTCATCTTCTTCATCAGAATCTGAGCATGATTCTTCATCAGAAGATGCAGTTGCCATCAGGGCCAGGTTGGCTTCTTCCTCATCAGATTCTGACTCATTATCCAGATCATCCCATGTTGCCATGAGACTCTTTTTGAGCTTGTTTCTGAAACTGCTGGACTTTGAGCTGGACTTCTTTTCTTTTTTCTTTGATTTTTCCTTCTGAAGATCAGGACAATCAGCAATGAAGTGGCCAGGCTTTTTGCAGTTGTAGCAGCTTTCTTTCTGGATATCCCTCTTTGAACCAGAACTAGATCCTCTAAAGTTACTGCTTCTGTTATAGAATTTTTTCTTTCTATTCATCAGGTACTGAAGTCTTTTAGAAAGCATTGCAAGCTCATCAGCATCTGAATCTTCATCAGAATTTCCCTCAGGAAGCTCTTCTTCAGATTCAATAGCTTTCAAAGCTTTAGCAGGTTTTCTTTTAGACTTCAGAGCTAATGTTTTTGGTTCTCTAACAGACTCATCCTCATTGAGTCCTAGTTCATGCACCTTGAGGGAGCTTATAAGATCTTCAATACTCAAAGTATTCAGATCCTTAGCTTCCTCAATGGCAGTCACTTTTGGTCTCCATTTGCATGGCAGACTTCTTAAGAGTTTGTTCACATGATCAGCTGTGGTGTAACTCTTCTTCAGAATCTGAAGTCCAGAAACCAGAGTCTGAAATCTTGAGAACATAGTCTCAATATTTTCATCCTCTTTCATTCTGAACAGTTCATATTGCTGAACAAGAATGTTTGCCTTAGCTTCTCTAACTTTCTTATTACCTTCATAGTTAGAGCAGAGGGATGTGAAGATGGCTTTTGTTGTGGACTTGTCACTCAGCTTCTGATACTCAGTGTGAGGTAATGAGTCCCAATGATACCTCTGACATGGTGATGCTTCCTATAGATTTTTCTTTCTGCATCACTTAGAGCTCTTCTGTTGACAGCAACACCTTCTTCATCAACTGGAATGGTGATTCCATCTTCTATGATGTCCCATAGTGAATCATCAACTCCAATAATATGACTGTACATTTTACTCTTCCACCAAGAGAATTTTTCTGGGTCACCAGTAAACATAGGAGGTTTATTGTGTGACCTAGACTTCTTTTCTTCAGTACCATAGTCATATTGTACATTTCTTTGATTTCTGGGAGATGGTGGATTTCTGGGAGAGGGTGGAGGTGAACCACTAGTTGAGGTCATGTTTTTCTCAGGATCCTACTGACACACTGTTAAGTGTTAATATCAGAACCGGAGCTCTGATACCAACTGAAGGTGAGAAAAACACACACACAAGAAGGGGGGGTTGAATTGTGTGACTCAAAAACTTGTTATCTTTTCTTTTCAAACTTATTGTCTTGCATTTCATGCATTTTTTTATTTTTTTATTTATTTTTATGCAACATATTTATTTATTGTCTTGCATTTCATGCATTTTTTTTTTATTTTTATGCAACATATTTATTTATCGTCTTGCATTTCATGCATTTTTATTTATTTATTTATTTTTAGCATATTTATTTTAATGTATTTGCAATTTTTATTTTTATTTATTATTTTGTCATTTTTATTTTATGTACTGGCTGTGAGTTTAATGTATGAAAACTAGGGTTTTTGAGTCTGTTTAGGTCATGCCTTGGGAATGATCCCAAGGTTACTATTTGTAGCCTTGACTTGGGCCTATCCGGCCATTGTTTTGGGCCCAAATCGTAAAGGGCCAAAACCATGACTAGGGCGCCCTCGTAAGCTGCTGAGGGGGCCCCCAGAGGGTGCCCTTTAGGGAGGTCACCTAGGGTTATTTATGACTGTCAAGTGGGCCCTGCGCCCTCCTGGAGGGCGCCCAGCCTTACTCCAAGGGTTCAAAACCTTGTCTTTAGGATCTCAAGGCCTAAATGGTGAGATCTACGGTCCACAGCCCAACAAGCACGAGTCTTGGGACAAGGCGAAGTGATTAAACTATGTGTCGAAATGGCTCCTTTGAGTAGATTAGATCGCCACGCCGGAACTAGCCCATCGTGGGCGTGATTCCTTTTGAATGTTTAGGTTGAGGACGCACCTTAGTGGAATCCGACGGTTGACATGAGGCGATCGTTTGCTCTCGCTGACGTGTTCGCATCGCAACAGTTCTTGGAAATCGTGCCTACTTAGGTGACGTCATCTGCGCGTTTTCCCAGGCTTTTGTATTTTGAACTGCTTTCCAGATCTACTTTCCCTATTTCCTGTTCATTCTTTGCCTTTTCATTTCCCACACTTTCTCCTCTTTTCCAAAAGCGTATGTTTTCCACAAACCGTTAATAGCTTTGGGAATCGTCGCGCTCTTTGAACCCAGATCATTCCTTTTCTCCTTGTTGCTTTCATGCGAAACAGGTAATCTTATTTCGAATTCGTCCTCTGCACGTTAGGTTTTCATTTTTTTTTTTTGTATTTTAGGGGTAGGACATGGCGGTTATCAGAGAGTGTGATAGGGAGGGTAATGTGATATCTCCAGCCAATTCGGAGGAGAGGGATAGGTTATTGGGTGAGGCAGTTAGGTTCGCGACGCGATCGGATGGAACCACCGATTGGGTGGCTTTTGAAAATGCCTATTATGGCCACTCTGTTTTAGGAGAATTTTCGAGCGATTCGAGCGGTAGTGAGGGGAAAGATGATGAAGGTGAGAAAAACACACACACAAGAAGGGGGGGGGGGGGGTTGAATTGTGTGACTCAAAAACTTGTTATCTTTTCTTTTCAAACTTAAGGTTAAGTTCAGAAGCTGATATGAATCAGTTCTGAACTGTTATCATGAGTTATGCAGCGGATTCAATAATGAAAAGAGAAGGGTAAAGAGAGGCACACATAAATTATACTGGTTCCTTCTCAATGTGAGAAGTTGTCCAGTCCCCTTGTTTTCCAACAAGAGAGTTTCACTATAATCTGAAGATTACACAATGCTCAACCACTAAGGAAGAGACTTCCAGTTGCTCAATCACAAAGAAAGAGGCTTCTATGCTCAACCACCAAGGAAGAGGCTTCCAATGCTCAAGTCACTAAGACAAGAGACTTCCCAATGCTCAAGACACTAAGTCAAGAGACTTCTGACTCAGACCACAAAGGAATGAGGTTACAAATGCTCAGTATACAGACTGAGACTTTAGGGACCAAACTGGTTTACAAATAAAATAGTTTGGGATGAACACTTGATCAAATATCAGAGGTGTTCTCTAAATACAACACAGGTTAAGACTCTTAACCTTAAGAAATTCTAAGTTACAAAGACTATTAGAATTTCTAAGAGTTTTGAACTTGACAGTTTTACACAGAAAACAGAGCACAGGTTCAGATATACGTTTCAAGAGTCTTAGACATTTTCTTCTTCAAATCTTCTTCCTTTTTATAGATGAAATATGGCTGTTGAAGATTTGCTTGAATTGAGGAAAGAGCCGTTGCAATTGGGCTAGGTTACTGCAAATGTGTGCTGCACTTTATCAGTCAGAACAGAGCAGTTGCCATTTTTGAAATGGCCTACCTTAAAAGCTGGAGAATGTTTGGGTCAGGGAGACAACTGTTCCATTGAGTTGTTCTGACACATCCAGGCATTTAATGCGCACAGTACTGGTCACTTTCCATGCCACATCAGCTTCAGAAGCTTCTTCATTAACAGTGCATCAGAAGCTGCTGCATCAGAAGCTGCCTTGTACGAATCAGAAGCTGGCTTCAGGAGTTGACTTGCGTTGACTTCTTCAGAAGCACCCAGACTTCAGAAGCTGCCTTCAGACTCAGAAGCTGCACTTCAGGAGCACCACTTCAGGAGTACTTCAGAAGCTCTACTTCAGGAGCACTTCTTCAGGACCACTTCAGAAGCTCTTACTTCAGGAGCACTTTCTTCAGGAGTACTTCTTCAGACCCAGTTTCCCTCTAGCTTTGCAACCTTGCTTCTTAGCTTTCCTTCTTGCTCTTTAGCTTGTTCTTTCATAACCATTATCAATCAATACTTATTAAGCATGTGGTTCTGAAACACTTGAACAAAGCGTTAGCAAATAACCAATTTTCTCTTTAACACTTTGTTATCATCAAAACCATAAAGAGAGATATGTTTACACATAAATGTTTCAACATGATGAGTTTTGTAAGCTCCCTCAAGGTTGCGTTGTTCTCTCCTTTTCTGTTAGCAACTTATGTGTTGGTCTTTGTATTTTGTTCTTGTAGAATCGATGACGCCTATGACTGCTGCGGAGAGGAAGAAGTATTTGGACGAGATGAAGGCCAAGAAATCTGCCGGGGTGTTGGTCGCCAGCGACCCTTCTGGGCTTATTCTCCGCAAGTCTAAGAGGAAAGCTGAAGTTGCTCTTGATGCTCAACCTGAGTGTGACGTCGTTGCTGAAGTAGCGCAGGACAGGGGTCGAGAGGGGAGGGGAGAAAAGGCGCCGGTCGGGGAGGAGAAGTTGATAATAGAGAGGAGATCCAAGAAGGCGCACTCTCGTCCTGCTGTTGAACTTGCTGGTCCCAGCTAGGAGGTCCAATCTTTCTAGAGCAAAGATTTCGATTACGGAGCTTATGTGAAGGAAAAGATAGCTTTTAATCCTGATGATGTGGAAGCTGGGAAACAGAACTCCGTTCCCTTTATGACAAGGGATGTGGGTGTGAACTGTTTGCGATCTATTATGCTCCTGATGGCCGTGGATTGCAAGCATGAAGAATTGGTGCATAATGGAGAAACGTTATTGGGTAAGGTGAGGTAGGTGGAGAAGGAGTTGCAAGAAATCCAAGAAAGCAAGGAGAAGGAGATTGGAGAGGCTAAAGAGGCGATGAGGTCCGAATGTGATGAGCGTATTAGTGATCTGAAGATTGGTCACGATGCCGACTTAGCTAGGAAGGATGTGATGATTATTCGGTTGAGGGGTGAGGTTTCCTCAGGAGGCGAGAGAGAAATGGCGTTGAAGGCTGAGATCTCAGAAGCCAAAGGCAAGCTAGCCCTGTCCTTTGAGAGTGGTTTTGACCGTGCAAAAGAACAGGTTGATTTTCTTCATCCGGGCGTCGACCTCTCGTCTCTAGATTCTTTCAAGGTTGTTGTAGATGGCGTCCTAGTGGACGAACCATAATCTTTATTGTTCTAATTTATGTTTTATTCTAAACTTAACACTTCTCTCTGAACCTGTGGCGATGCGTTGGTCTTTTGTGCTGTTCGTTTTTCTTAGCTCGAACTTTTTCTTTTTTAAACGGCGATGTTTCAGGGAATGTTTCGTGGGTGATGACCATTCGAAAATTGTTGGACAGTTTTATTCTCGATGTTGTTATTTTGTCGAGGCACTTTTGTGTGGACCTGTCTATTTTCGCTGCATCTTTGAGCCCTTTTTGGGGTTAAGGGATTAAATGGCGATCTCATTTTTAGCTCACGACGTCTTAGAGCCCTCGTTGGGGTTAGGGAATTAGGTGGCGATCTCATTTTTGGCTCAAGACGTCTTAGAGCCCTCATTAGGGTTAAGGAATTAAGTGGCGATCTCATTTTCGGCTCACGACGTCTTAGAGCCCTCATTGGGGTTAAGGAATTAGGTGGCGATCTCATTTTCGGCTCACGACGTCTTAGAGCCCTCATTGGGGTTAAGGAATTAGGTGGCGATCTCATTTTCGGCTCACGATGTCTTAGAGCCCTCATTAGGGTTAAGGAATTAGGTGGCGATCTCATTTTTGGCTCACGACGTCTTAGAGCCCTCATTGGGGTTAAGGAATTAGGTGAAGATCTCATTTTCGGCTCACGACGTCTTAGAGCCCTCATTGAGGTTAAGGAATTAGGTGGCGATCTCATTTTCGGCTCATGACGTCTTAGAGCCCTCATTAGGGTTAAGGAATTAGGTGGCGATCTCATTTTAAGCTCACGACGTCTTAAAGCCCTCATTGGGGTTAAGGAATTAAGTGGCAACCCTCGTTGGGGTTAACGAATCAGATGGCGTCTCCTTTTGCAATTTGACGATGTCTGTCTTGTTCCGATGATGTCTGCAATATTGGAGTCATGGCACAGATAAAAGTAAACAGAAATGGGTGCCTCATTAAAAACCTCAGCTTTCGCGGGGAAAAGAGTGCTCCCCTATTCCTTTTCATTAGTTGAAAACCAAAATACAAAGATTTCTAAAAAATAGAAATATTACAGCGGTTTTGTCCTACGTGGTTCGTCTTGCAAGAATAATGAAATACTCAGCTGTAGTAATGGTGCAGGTTAACTGCATTCCAGGTTCGTGGTATTGTGTCTCCATTCAGCTCCTCTAGCTTGTACGCTCCGTGTTCTAGCTTTTCTCTGATTCGTTATGGTCCTTCCCAGTTGGGTAGTAGCTTGCCAATTCGAGTAGGCGCGACGACCTGCCTTAGGACCAAATCACCCTTCTTCATGTCCCTTGGGATTACTTTCGAATTGTACCGGCAGGCTGCTCTTTGTTTCGCGGCGAACTCTCGGATGTGGGCGGCTTCGCGTACCACATCGATCATATCTATTCCACATAGCAAGCTTGTCTCATTAGCTTCTTCTGAGAAGTTTTCGCGACGCCATGGTTGCGTGTCAATTTCTACAGGCAACATAGCGTCTGCGCCATACACCATAGTAAATGGGGTTTCCTTGGTTCTCGAGTGTGGAGTCGTATGATATGACCAGAGCACCTCATGTAATTGTTCAGCCCAAAGTCCCTTGGCGTCGTCGAGCTTCTTTTTGATGGCATTCAAGATTACCTTGTTTGCGGATTCGGCTTGTCCGTTTGCTTGGGGGTGGATGACTGACACGAACTTCGTTTGGATTCCGAGCTGGTTGCAAAAATCTACCACCTTGGAGCTGGCGACTTGGGTCCCGTTGTCTGATACGATAACTTTGGGTAGCCCAAACCTGCATATTATTTTCTTCCAGTAGAAACGTATCACTCTGTCCGCCGTAATCTTGGCGACCGCCTCGGCTTCAACCCACTTGGTAAAGTAATCAACTCCCACTATGAGGAACTTGAGTTGTCCGGGTGCCAATGGGAATGGAACCACAATATCCACTGCCCACTTATGAAAAGGCCATGGGGAGAAAACTGAGGTGAGCTCGCAAGCAGGGGCGTGCCTCTTGTCAGAGAACCTCTGGCACTTGTCACACTTTCTTACAAATTCGGAGCTGTCTTGGATCATCGTTGGCCAGTAGTAACCTGCGCTTAAGAGTTTTGCGGCCAAGGATCGCCCGCCTATATGGCTTCCGCATACTCCTTTATGCACTTCTAAGAGGACGAGGTGGGTCTCATTTTCACCTAGGCACCTGAGCAGAGGCGTTGCCCTGCCTCTCTTGTATAATTTGCCAGCGACCATGCAATACTACAAGGCTTTCTTTCGTATTTGTAACTCTTCCTCCTCGTTTTTGGGATTAAACGATCCTGTGAGATATTTGATAAGCGGCGTCATCTACCCCTCCTCTTCATTTTCCACTGTTCTTACTTCCATTATTTCTGTGCTAGGGGTTGCCAACACCTCTTGAATGACCGTTCTGTTGTTTCCCGGGCGCTTGGTGCTGGCAAGCTTAGACAAGAGATCTGCTCTTGAATTTTGCTCCCTTGGAACGTAGACTGCCTCGAAAAACTTGAAGGTGGAGGCTAAACTATTGACTTTTTCTAAATACTTAACAAGTTGACTGTCCTTTGCTTGGTACTCCCCGGTAATCTGACTTGTCACCAACTGGGAGTCACTCTTCGCTCTTAAGTTTTCGGCTCCCATCTCCTGTGCTAACTTCATGCCCGCCACGAGGGCTTCGTACTCTGCCTGGTCGTTGCTCGCCTTGAACTCGAATCTAAGCGACTGCTCTATGATTAGGCCCCCTGGTCCTTCCAGCACTATGTCGGCTCCACTGCCTTTGAGGTTTAAGGATCCATCAACTGACAATAGCCATACAAAAGGGGCGATTTCTTCCACCGGGGATGAAAACTCTACTAGGAAATCGGCCAGAACCTGCGACTTTATGCTACCTCTGGGAAGATACGGATGTCGTATTCAGATAATTCTACCGCCCAGGACACCATTCTTCCTGTGAGGTCTGGCTTCCCAAGTACGTGCTTAATGGGGTAATTGGATTTGACAACAACTCTGTGTCCTTGGAAGTATGGGCGCAATTTTCTCGTCGTTGCCACTACTGCTAGAGCGAGGCGCTCTATTTTCTGGTATCTCAGTTCTACTCCCTTGAATACTTTGCTCACAAAATAAACTGGCTTTTCACCCTCGTCAGAATCTTGCATGAGGACGGAACTCACGGCGTTCTCTGATATAGACATGTATAGGAAAAAAACGGCGCCTGCATCTGGACGATGTAAAACTGGCGGGCTGGAGAGAAATGTCTTTATCTTTGCGAAAGCCTCCTCGCATTCTTCGGTCCATTGAAAGAGTTCCTTCTTCTTGATTGAGGCAAAGAATGAAAAGGCTTTGTCGCCGGCACAAGATAAGAACCTGGAAAGCGCCGCGAGCCTTCCTGCCAGCTGCTGCACTTCTTTGATATTAGAGGGGCTTCTCATGTTGATTATCGCTTGACATTTGTCAGGGTTTGCTTCGATACCGCGCCTGGTCAGCATAAAACCCAAGAACTTTTTGGCGTGAACCCCGAAAGAGCATTTGGCTGGGTTGAGGCGCATGTTGTATGCTCGGACTTGATCGAAGATCTCTTCCAGGTCCTTTGAATGGCTTTTATCCTGCTTTGTCTTTACCACCAAGTCGTCGATATAGACTTCCAAGTTTTTTCCGATTTGCTCTGCGAAGGCGGTGTCCATCAATCTTTGAAAAGTAGCGCCAACATTCTTTAAACCGAATGGCATGACTTCGTAGTGATAGTTTTGGTGGTTGGTCATGAAAGCGGTTTTTGGGGCATCGAGGGGATCCATCTTTATTTGGTTGTAACCGGAGTATGCGTCCATGAAACTTAGGGTTTGATATCCTGAGGCGTTGTCAATCAGGTGGTCGATATTTGGGAGGGGGTAGGGGTCCTTTGGGCAGGCGGTGTTTAAATCAGTGTAATCGACGCACATGCGCCATTTTCCGTTAGATTTTTTCATGAGGACGACGTTGGCCAGCCATGTAGGATATTTGATCTCACTTATGAAACAGGCATCTCTTAGTTTGGTGACTTCTTCATCTACTGCTTTCCTCCTCTCCTCGCCTAACTTCCTTTTGTGCTAAGAAACCGGTTTCACCCCTGGGTGCAGGGCGAGGTGATGGCATACGATGGCGCGGTCTATGCCTGTCATATCTGATGGTTGCCAGGCGAACAAGTCTAAGTTTTTTCTCAGAAGATCTATCAGACTTTGCTCCTCGGCGGGATTTAGATAAGTCCCCACCTTGGTTGTTTGATGTGGTTCTGGGCCTATTGTGACTTTTTTCAGGTCTTCTGTAGGTTCAAGGCGTTCGTTCTGGAACTCTTCTATCGGGTCTAAGTCAATTGCGTTTACTTGGTGAGCCTTACTGTTGTTGGCTCCGTTTCCTTTCATGGTCGCTTGCAAGGCTTCGTTATGGTTGCGAAGCTGCTGGATATGTTTTTCTAAGGCTGCTGGGTCCGTTATTAACGGTGGTGACGATGGTTATTTGAGTCGGTTATGAAGACTAAGATTGGTAGTTGTAGATTAGCGATTAGGGATCGCGGATCTCAGGGAGTGGATCGATTTTTGAACAAAGAACAGGTTTTTGAAGGTTGAACGTTTGATTAGAGTTAGGGATAGATTTAGGGTTGAATCGCGGCGGATTCAGAAGTTCCAGGGTTGCTCCTAAGAAACACGGTGGATTCACGATGTTCTGGTGATTTTCAGAGGCCGTGGATCGACTGCCTTTCTTTCAGAGATGGTGGCTAGGTTAGTTTTACCGTATTCCCACGGTGGGCGCCAACTGTACTGGCTGTCAGTACAATGTATGAAAACTAGGGTTTTTGAGTCTGTTTAGGTCATGCCTTGGGAATGATCCCAAGGTTACTATTTGTAGCCTCGACTTGGGCCTATCCGGCCATGGTTTTGGGCCCAAATTGTAAAGGGCCAAAACCATGACTAGGGCGCACTCGTAAGCTGCTAAGGGCGCCCCGAGAGGGTGCCCTTTAGGGAGGTCACCTAGGGTTATTTATGACTGTCAAGTGGGCCTTGCGCCCTCCTGGAGGGCGCCCAGCCTTACTCCAAGGGTTCAAACCCTTGTCTTTAGGATCTCAAGGCCTAAATGGTGAGATCTACGGTCCATTTTATTAGAATGTATTTAGGGACAATGTAAAATATAAATGAGAACATCGCACCGACACCCACATTTATTTATTCCGCTTTATGTCAAAAACGATAAAATGCAAAATAATGACCGTATCCGAGGAAAAAAACCCTCACTTGATCCAACGTCATTTTGAGGGATCCGACGCTCTTTAGATTATCTCAGCACACTTAGTCTCTGGACCTTAGGAATTAATCAAAATTTTCAAAAAAAAATTCAAATAGTCAAAATCAAAAACATTTCATATAATAAAAAATCCCAAAAAATCAACCTTGGATTTCAAACCAAGTGACTTTTCTTTCTTAATCAAACTGTAAACAATTTTTAATTATCTAAACTTTTTCTTCAATTAAAATCAATCAAACTCACACTTTTATTCTTCTATGCCTTTTCGGCCTCTTATCTTCTCAAAAACATTTTCAAAACTTTTAAAATTAATCAAAACAAATTACTCGGCTTTTTACCCCAAACTACATGATTTTGATCCCATTCGGGTATGTAGGCAAAAGACTTTGTCTTTCCAAATCAACAAAATAAAAACATTTTCCTTTCTTTTACCCTCATCACTTTAGTCTTTTTCACACTTAGGTATTTATTTATAATTTAGCATAAAGATAATTAAAAGTAAGAGGTTCCTATAGAGTACTATAGACGTTTAGGGTGCTAACACCTTCTCTTTTCGTAACCAACCCCCGAACCTTGATCTCTAAAAAATAGGGTTTTTCGAACTTTCTCCCTTTTCCTCGGAAAAATAAAAGATCGGTGGTGAACTTAAAATTGCGAGTCAACGCTAACTAATAGCTTGATATCCAAAAATCACTGCGACAGAAAAATGGCGACTTCACTGGGGATAGCGTCCTAAGTGGGTTAAACCCATCTTGCTTTTCTTTATCTTTATGCTTTATTCCTATTTGTAACTATAAATACGTGCTTAAGTGTTTATATTTTCACGTGAGTGGTGAGATAAGTCCTACACCCGGACTTGGGGAAACATAAGATAGGATGGTGGTATAATCAAAGTGGCTTTCCGAGAGTAAATTTCGGATGTGGTACATGTGATAACCCCACTCAACGGAGGGATCTTGGAAGTATTACTATGTTGGCATGAGTAGTCGTGTTCGGCATTATTATTTTCAAGTGACCTATGAAGTTGAGAACCTTTAGTTACATTTAACCCATCTTGTCCTTTTTAGGACGTAGTGCGGTGGCTAACTAAGAGTAATCTTGAATTAGTTTATACACGATACTACACTCAAACGAGACTTTCTTACAAATATTGTTGGACCGGGAGTCAATCTCGCAACCCGATTATATTTGGAAGGGGTTGAGGACTTTGGGAACTTGGTAGAACCCGTGATACAGGTACATGTGAAACCATAGTCCTTACCAAATGGCGTATTTACCCTTGACTCCAACATTATGGACTTAACCTCACCATGTTTTCTCTGTTCTTTAGCATAATCATGCATACATGCATCCATGCATAAACTCATTTTTTTCATCCAATTTATCGAAGGACTTAAACAAGTTTTTTTGTAAACGTCATAGATATGGACATTCCAAGGAGAAGCACTAAGAAATATCTTTTCACGAAACCAGATTTGTCAAGATTAAGGGAGCTAGGATCTTTAGTAAGCGATCTAACTGACTTTCAGGCTCATCATGGAAAGCTGCTTAATATCCTTAGAGTAGATGTTGAGGAAGGATGCTTGGAAACCTTGGTCCAATTATATGACCCTCTCTATCACTACTTCACATTTCCCGACTATCAGCTCGTCCCTACCCTTGAGGAATATTCATACCTGGTTGGTTTACCCGTGCCCGACAAGATACCGTTCCATGGCCTTGAACCTGTCCCTAGACCCTCAGACATTGCAGCTGCCCTTCACCTCGAAACCTCCCTAATCAAAGCAAACCTCACCTTCAAAGGAGTCCTCCAAGGTCTACCCACCCATTTCCTTTACCAACAAGCCTCCACCTTTGCCAAAGTAGCCAGCACTCGTGCATTCCACTCCATCCTAGCCCTACTCATATATGGACTCATACTTTTTCCAAATGTTGACAATTTCGTCGACATTAATGCCATCAAAATTTTCCTCACCAAAAACCCCGCGCCTACACTACTAGCTGATACATACCACTCCTTCCATGACCGAACCCAAGCCGGTCGTGGAACTATCCTTTGTTGTGCACCCGTACTCTACAAATGGTTTACCTCCCATCTACCTCAATCCCATGCCTTCAAAGCCAATCTTGAAGATCTCCCTTGGTCTCACAGAATCATGGCCCTCAACCCATCCGACATAGTTTGGTACCAGGCAACCAATGACGTTGGAAAGATTATTGTTAGTTGTGGCGAATACCCCAACGTACCTCTTCTTGGTATGCGTGGTGGAATTAGCTACAACCCATTTCTTTCCCAACGATAATTTGGTTACCCAATGAAGACTAAGCAGGACAACCTTGCCTTAACTAGTGAGTTCTATCTTAACCATGAAGATCACTTAGACAAAAGAGAAAGATTCATGCAAGCTTGGAATGCCATCCGCAGACTCAACAGAAGCCAGTTGGGAAAGAAATCAGACTATGTGCACGGATATTACACTCAGTGGGTTATTGATAGAACCATGAGCCTTGGTTTACCAAACTATTTACCCAAATACTTGTCCTCCACCATCTCACCATCATCTTTACCCATACCCTTTGACACCAAAGAAGAATTCCACGAGTAATTGACCAAGGAAAGGCTTGAAAAGGAAATTTGGAAGAGGATATACCAAAAGCTCGAGCGTGAACACGAGACCTTGAAGGGAAAGTTAGCACAGAAAGATCATGAGCTTTTCTTTCAAAATCAACGGATGATCGAGAAGGATGACTTGCTTCGACAAAAGGATGCATTGCTCAGCCAGGACTCTAAAAGGAAGAAGAGGTTCATGGATTCATTCTCTGGTGCACATTTAGATTCCGAGGATCCACCTACTTCAAAAGCTTGAGATGAAGTCTTTAGGATTCTTTAGATTCTAGCTTCCAAACTTCTTTTTTTTTTTAACTTGTCAAAAAGAGAACTATTTTGTATTGCTTTAATGCTTAAATGAAATGTTCAAACTATGATGTTTACGATTACTTCGACAAGTCCTTCGATAACAAATTTTTCTTTTTTTTTTTGCATAAGCATAATCATGCATCATACTGCATTCATAGTTTCCAAACCGAGCCTTATACTTTGTTCATCAATAAAAGGTCAATCTGCCGAAGAAAGTGGCCCGACGAATTCATCGCAAGCCCACTCGCGTCTACAACACTCGAGCTAATCGAAAGAAGAAGATGGATATTATCGAACAGGAAAATCAAAGTCTTCAGGAAGAGGTTTGCGAGAGGGGATGGACAGGTTAACAACAATGATGAATACTCTGTTGTCCGCTCAAGGCTCTCAGTCTGCCGCTGCTGCTATAGAACATCCATTTATAAGTACCGCTCCACTTTCCACATCATTTTCTCAATCACTGTTCATGCCCCCAGGTTTCTCATGGGGAATGCCACCCCCTATTAGTGAAGGTTTCCAACCTGCTGTGTCAGAGATTCCTCCTCTCTTTGCGCAACAATCAACACCGGTTTCTCAGCCCAGCTCGTCTTTTCCCCATGCTGCAGTGACTTACTCTGCACCCCTAATGCATACAGTTCAGCAGGATCAGGGACCTATTTTTCATACTGAAAATGTCGGAGCTTTTGACAGGGTTGACGATCTGCAAGATAAGTATAATGAAATGCAAAGGGAGATGAAGGCTCTCCGGGGTAAAGAGTTATTCAGGTCCAATGCTCATGAATTGTGTCTAGGTCCCAACGTGGTGATCCCGCAAAAATTCAAGGTCTCAGACTTCGAGAAGTACAAAGGAAATTCTTGTCCTAGGGCGCACTTAGTGTTGTACGCAAGAAAGATGTCCACTCAGACAGACAATGACAAGCTGTTGATTCACTACTTCCAAGACAGTTTGACCGGCACTGCTATGAGATGGTACATGGACCTGGATGGTGCCGATATCCGCACCTTTAATGACCTTGCAAATGCCTTTATCCAACAATATAAGTACAATTCCTATCTGGCCCCAGATAGAGATGAGCTCAGGGCTTTGACTCAGAAGGAAAATGAGTCATTTAAAGAGTATGCACAAAGATGGAGAGAGTTGGCTGCATAAATTCGCCCTCCTCTAGAAGAAAAAGAACTGACCAAGCTGTTCCTTAACACACTTAGTCCTTTCTACTATGAGAAGATGGTTGTAAGCGCTCCTAATGACTTCACAGAAATGGTAGAAATGGGGATGAGAATTGAGGAAGGTGTCCGAGAAGGAAGATTAGTAAGAGAAAGTGCCCCAGTCAATAATGCTAAGAGATTTGGAAACAGTTATCCGAGAAAGAAGGAGCAGGAAGTAGGTATGGTTGCATATGGAGGACCCTAGCCGCAGTACCCAGCTTACCCACATGTTGCCACTATTTCACCACCAGCAGCACAAAACTTCCAACAACCTCAAATACCTCAGAGACCACCCTCACATTACCCACAACCTTACCCACAAAATTTCCAACAGCCTTGCCCATAAACATTCTACCCTCAACAACAACAAAATCGCCCACAAACTCCTCAACAACCATACAACTCACAAAACCGCCAAAGAACAACCTTCGATCCCATCCCGATGAAATACGCTGATTTGCTCCCTGCTTTGCTTACCAAAAACCTTGTTCAGATCAGAGCCCCTCCCCGCATGCCAGACGTTCTACCTCCGTGGTATCGTCATGACCTAACCTGTGCCTTTCATTAAGGGGCACCTGGCCATGATATTGAGCATTGCTTTGCTCTTAAGGCTGAGGTCCAGAAGCTAATCCGGGCGAAGCTTTTAACCTTCAAAGATTCCAACTCAAGCCCTAATGTCTAAGCCAATCCATTACCAAATCATGGGTCCTCTGTTAATATGATCCAAGATTGCCAAGAAGTTTGCTCTGTTTTCAATGTTCGAGACATTAGGACACCTTTGGTCCCGATACACACCAAGATGTGTGAAGCAGATTTGTTTAAACATGATCATGTGAAGTGCGAGGTTTGTTCTGAGAGTACCCGGGGGTGTGTGCAAGTGCGAGATGACATCCAAGGATTGATAGACCACAAAGAGTTGATTGTGACAAGAAGAAGTGAAAGTGTTTGTGTGATAACGCCAGAGTTCCATATTCCTGAGCGTTTAGAGTTAACCCTTAATAACCAAGAGACTGCTGTTGTTACTCCCTTGGTGATTTGCTTACCTGGAGCCTTACCATACACATCGAGGAAGGCGATACCGTATAAATATGATGCAACTATTCTAAGCAACGGACAAGAGTCACCTATACCACCTTTGGCATCTGTCAGCAACGTTGCAGGCAGTAGCAAAGTGCTGAGAAGCGGGCGCATTCTTCCGACATTAGTACAAGAGAAGACTAATTCTCCAATCATTAAACCGGTACATGCTGGTGGAAGTGGAAGTTCAGAATCGGATGAAGTGTTGAAATTGATAAAGAAAATTGACTACAAGATCATTGACCAGTTATTACAGACACCTTCCAAAATCTCAATGTTATCTCTGTAATTGAACTCTGATGCTCACAGAGAAGCATTGATGAAAGTATTTGACCAAGCTTATGTGGATCATGATGTGACTTTTGGCCAGTTTGGAGGGATAGTTGGTAACATAACTGCTTGCAACAATCTGGGTTTTAGTGATGAGGAACTCTCGGAAGCTGGAAGGGATCATAATTTGGCTTTGCATATCTCTGTTAGCTGCAAGACATATGCTTTATCTAATGTACTGGTGGACACCGGGTCATCATTGAATGTGATGGCGAAAACCACACTTGATAAGTTGTCATACCAAGGTGCGCCCATGAGGTATAGCGGGGTTATTGTGAAAGCGTTTGATGGATCTAGAAAGTCAGTGATCGGAGAGATAGTGCTACCTATTACTATTGGACCTCAGGTTTTCCATATTCCTTTTCCAAGTCATGGATATTCAAGCCTCTTACAGTTGCTTGTTGGGAAGACCATGGATTCATGAAGCATGAGCAGTCACATCCACGCTCCACCAGAAGTTGAAATTTGTACAAAATGGGAAGTTGATCACTGTGAATGGTGAGGAGGCAATGCTAGTGAGCCACTTGTCGGCTTTTTCTTTCATCAGTGCAGATGAGACAGATGGAACGTCCTTCCAAGGACTTTCTATAGAGGATGAAATTTCAAGCAAGAAATCCATGGCATCTTTGAGAGATGCGCAGAAGGTTGTGAGGGAAGGAGTTGCAGCAGGATGGGGGAAGTTGGTACAGCTACCTGAGAGCAAGAACCGGGAAGGTTTAGGTTTTGCATCGTCAACAAGTGTCCCTAAGGCTAGCATGGGTTTGGAGCCCATTAACATTACATTTAATAGCGTCGGGTTTATTCATGCCCCGCCTGAAACCAATGCTATCCTAGAAGACGATCCTGAGGAGGTGGCACCTGTGTTTGTGACGCCAGGAGGATTCGCCTGCAACTGGAATGCTGTTGACGTGCCCTCCGCTATTCATGTGTCTAAGTAATGTGTTTGTTTAATTTACTTTCTTTTCAAAAATCCTTTCGTCTCGCCCAGGACGAAAGTGAAATCATGTAGGGCTCTACTTTTGTTTTCAAGTTACTACTATCAATGAAAAATCGTCGTTTTCTCTCGCGACTCTTATTTTTATTTTACTACTTTTCCTGAAAAATGGTAATACAAAAAACCCAAAAAATGTTTTATTTTCTTTTTAATCAATTTCAAAAGGTCTGCATTTTTCACTCATTTACAAAAATCAATCATCAATCATATGCAGACTGAACATCAACAAGCCCGTTGAACACCGTAACCCTATGCTCTCTCCCAACTTTGAGTTTCCTATTTACGAAGCTGGAGAGGAGGAGGACGAAGAAATTCCTGATGAGATCAGATGCTTGTTAGAACAAGAGAGAAAGACCATTCAGCCTCACGAGGAAACAGTGGACGTTATCAACTTGGGTTCTGAGGAGGACAAGAAAGAGGTCAAGATTGGGGCATTATTGGATGCGTCTGTCAAGGAAAGAATAGTTGAGCTTCTCAAAGAATATGCAGACATCTTTGCATGGTCGTATCAAGATATGTCAGGATTGGACCCTGAGATCGTGGAACACCGTTTACCTCTAAAGCCCGAATGTCCTCCAGTCAAGCAGAAGTTGAGAAGGACTTGCCCTGACATGGCTCTCAAGATCAAGGAGGAAGTGCAGAAGCAGATTAATGCAAGTTTTCTCATTACATCGGAGTATCCTCAATGGTTGGCCAAAATAGTGCCTATTCCCAAAAAGGATGGTAAAGTTAGGATGTGTGTTGATTACAGAGATCTGAACAAAGCTAGCCCAAAGGACGACTTCCCTTTACCTCACATTGATGTATTGGTCGACAGTATTACCAAGTCTAAAGTTTTCTCCTTCATGGATGGTTTCTCTGGATACAATCAGATCAAGATGGCTGTTGAAGATAGAGAAAAGACCTCTTTCATTACACCGTAGGGTACTTTTCGCTATCAAGTGATGACTTTTGGTTTGACGAATGCGGGTGCTACCTACCAAAGAGGCATGACCACTCTTTTCCACGACATGATGCACAAGGAGATCGAGGTTTATGTCGATGACATGATTGTCAAATCAGGTACTGAGGAAGTACATGTCGAGTATTTGCTGAAGATGTTCCAATGATTGAGAAAGTATCGACTTCGCCTGAATCCTAACAAATGTACATTCAGTGTGAGATTTGGAAAGCTCATGGGTTTTGTCGCGTCGAATTTCGGATATCAAGCTATTGAGAAGCGTTGAATCACTAATTTTAAATCACGACTGAACTTTTAATTTTTCGGGGAAAAAAGGGAAAAAGTTCGAAATTACCTTTAAGTAAGAGATCTTGGGTTCGGGAGTCGATTATACGAGGGGAAGGTATTAGCACCCCTCACATCCGTTGTACTCAACGGGAACCTCTTAGTTGACTTAGGCTTAGAATGTTTTTCAAAGTTTTGCTTGCGTGCTTGAATTATAAAAGGGAAAAAGAAAATATGATATAAAAGGGAAAAAATAAGTTTTTTATTAAAGGGCTTGACAAGATATGAATCCTGCTCCTACGTATCTCCCGGTGCGATGGAGAATTCAAAGCGTACGTAGTTCTTTGGGTAGAAAAAGTTTGTATGTTGATTGATTTTAATAAAAAGATTTGATCGCGCCCGAGCGAAAAAGTTTTGCTTTAAAAATGCAAAAAAACCACATGGTCTACTATCGTTATGTGGATAGCTTAATAAAGACCGATAAAAAGTTTTACCTACTACCGTTATGAGGGTAGCTTAAAAAAGGTAAAAACGATTTGATAAAAAGAGACGGACTCCCACTCGGGCGTGAAAAAAGGTTTGAAAACACGCAAAGGCGTAAAAAGGTTTAAATGACAAAAAGACGGACGCACAAAGGCGTAAAAGTTTGAATTGACCACGAGGGCCAAGAAAAAGCTTAAAATGGTCACGGGGACCAAAGAAAGGTTGGATTGGTCACGAAGGACCAATAAAATGGTTTAAGCGCGTTAGGCGCGTTGAAAATGGAATGACGATTGCCCGAACAACGAGACATACGTCAAGCATTCATGCAATCGGGGTTTGGAGAGACATACGTCAAACCATTCCTTTTTCATTCAAGTTTTTGTTTTGTTGAAACTCTAAATAAATCTCAAAGGAAAACAAAACACTTGGTTAAAAAACTTAAAGAAAAGTTGTTGAAAATCACGAACAAATTTGTTGTTCGAGTTTATTGAAAATCATGAACATAGCTTGTTGCTTAAGTTATTGGAACTCAAGAACAAGTGTTATTCAAGTTTGAAAGATGAACAAAATCATGAAAATATGCATAAGTTTGGAAAATGCACAAGTTCGGCTCAAGTTTGAGTTTGGTTTTAAAAAGTGAGAAAGTTCGGCTCAAGTTCATGTTTTAATTGAAAATCATGAACAACGTTGTTGTTCAAGTTTAGTTTTGAAAAAAAATGAACTTAGCTTATTGCTCAAGCTTGATTTTGAAAGTTTTAAGAACATAACTTGTCTCACAAGTTATTCAAAAAGTATAGCACAAATTTGTGAAATTTCCAAAGGTATGCAAAACTTTTGATATGGTTTGAACAAAAATGAGTTTTAACCCTCTTAGGTTCTGAATCATTAGTTAGAACCTCAAAAATTTGGCCTTTGGAAGCTTGAATTCATGTTCTGAGTTCTGCAGCTTTCGCAGAGCAACCAGAACTTGGCTCTGCGAACCCAAGTTCTGTCATGGTCGCAGAGCGACCATGACTTTGGTCTGCGAACTCTGCGAAAAATTGAACTCAGAAGCTGCTTCTGAACTTCTGTTCAGAAGCTGCTCCTGAGCAAGCTTCAGAACCTTGAGGGGGTTAAAAAGCTTTGCAAATTTGGCAAGAAAAGGTTTAAAACAACTCAAATTGGTGTTTTGCAACTTTGAGATTCCTTTTGAGTTTCAAAAGGGGTTTTTTGCACAAAATGAGATTAAACAAAGTAAATGATGCAAACAGCAATTCAAAATGAAAGAAAGACTTTAGAACACTTACAGAACTCCTAGCAATGCTTGTGTGACAAGAAAATGGAGAAGGACTTGAAGGATTGTGATTTTGCAAAGGTTGGAATGTTGGAGGTTATGGATAACAAATAGCTCTAATGTTCCAATTGGTTTTTGCTATGAGTAGAACTCTGTTCTTGCTCTAGAAATTCTGTAATTGCTGTGTGTATAATGGTTTTTCAAGTCTGTAGAAATGGTTATGCATTGCATTCCTTTTATAGGCAAAAATGAAATCTATGCAATGATGAAAAAATCTCTAGAATCCAGCTGATTTGTGGGCTAAAACCAGGCTATCTTGCTTTGCATTTAATGCAAAAGTAAAGAGGGGACATTGCCTTGCAATCTTGGTCAAGACTTTGGCCAAATCCAGCCATTAATGCAGCTGATCTTTGATAGCAATGATGATGAAAAATCTGAAAAACAGGGCAGCTTGCAATTGGGTTGTTCTTGGGATCAATCCTTGCAATCTTGAGAGGTCAAGCAAGGAAAACGTGCACTGCCATGTACAGAGATTGGGGGAAGCAAAAGGAGCATGTGGGCTGGTGTAAGGAGGAAGAAAAGGCAGCTGAAAACAGAGCAGCAAAACAGCTTTTGGGCAAGTGAAACCACCTATGTTTGACTGGTTTTGGTGGAGAAAGAAGGAAGAAAAGAGAACAAGCAGCTGGCTGGCAAACTCAGGGTTAAAGGCAGGTCAATTGGGAGGGATGAGAGCTGACCAAGGGCAGCCAACTTGCTTGGGCACATGCTAGGTTGGAACAAAATCCTTCTCACCTTAACCTTTTAATGTCACATGCTTAATGAAGCTTTGCTGGATCCATTCAACCACAATTGGTGACAACAAGAGTACTAATAATGATAGATGATACTAATAATAACTATAATGAAAATAAAAAAGAGATAAATCAAAAAGATTAAAATCTGCAGAAAATTCGCAGAGTTCGCAGAGCGAAGGGAACTTTGCTCTGCGAACTCCCCTTTTCCTTTTTTTTTGTATTTTCTTTAAAATAAAACAAATAAAAACAATAATGATAATAGTAATGGTAATAATGAAAGTGATAATGGAAACAAAAATAGTAATGATAATAGTAATAAAGATAATAATAATAATAATAATAATAAATGATGAAAAAGATAATAATATTAGTAATTAAAAAATAATGATAATAATAAAATAATAATAATAAAACATTGATAAAAAAGAAGATAATAATAATAATATTAATGAAAAAGGCAATAGCAATAGTATTAATAAGGATAATGATAATATTAATAATAATGATAGTAATGATGATGGTGATACATATTAATAAATAAAATCTAAAAATGAAGATAAAATAATAAAAGGTAAATAAAATAAGAAAAATTGAAAATTATAATGGAATGAGGAATAATAATATGATAATGAACAAAGAAAAATATGAGTCAAAAAATGGGGTATGACAGATGCCCCTATTTAAGTTTCTTCGACACGGAGATTAAAAGTGAAGTTTTGAAATTGACGGGTCGAAGAGACTTAAATATAAAGTACACCATTTTTAACTAAATTTTTCTTGAATTGAAAATGCTATGAATGCATGCATGCAATGCTGTGAATGCAAGTATGAATGCAAAGACGGCAAAGATGACCCGACTGGGGATAAAAAGTGAACAAAGAGATACCCGGGTTCGTTAAAGAAACGGGATCCAACTCTACTGGGGTAACATGGTTCCACTGGGGACAGGGTTGTCTACTACCAGAATGATAGCTTAATAAAGACAACAAATCAAGATTAACTTGGTGGCTTCACCGGGGATTTCATCTTACCTACTACCGTTATGATGGTAGCTTAATGAAGGTAAGAGAAGACAAAGTATGCTAATCACTGGGGAAATTATTTTACCTACTACCGTCGTGACGGTAGCTTAATGAAGGTAAAAATGCAAATGTCAGCTGTTCGGGTTAAATTTTGAACCACTGATGACAAGAAAGAAGGGTAAACGTCAGCTGTTCGGGTTAAATTCCGAACTACCACTGATGGCAAGAAAAAAGGATAGATGTCAGCTATTCGGGTTAAATTCCGAACTGCCACCGATGATAGGAAACAAAGATAAATGTCAGTTGTTCGGGTTAAATTCCGAACTGCCACTGATGGAAAGGAAACAAAGGTAAAAGTCAGTTGTTCGGGTTAAATTCCGAACTACCACTGATGGTAAGGAAACAAAGGTAAAAGTCAGCTGTTCGGGTTAAATTCCAAACTACCACTGATGGTAAGGAAACAAAGGTAAAAGTCAGCTGTTCGGGTTAAATTCCGAACTACCACTGATGGTAAGAAACAAAAGGTAAAAGTCAGCTGTTCGGGTTAAATTCCGAACTATCACTGATGGTAAGAAAAAAAGGGTAAGAGTCCGCTGTTCGGGTTAAATTCCGAACTACCACTGATGGTAAGAAACAAAAGGTAAAAGTCAGCTGTTCGGGTTAAATTCCGAACTACCACTGAAGATAAGGAAAAAGGTAAACGTCAGCTATTCGGGTTAAATTCCGAATTGCCACTGACGATAAGAAGACAAAGATAAAGGTCAGCTGTTCGGGTTAAATTCCGAACTACCACTGATGGTAAGAAAACAAAGGGTAAAAGTCAGTTGTTCGGGTTAAATTCCGAACTACCACTGAGGATAAGATTTAGATAAAAACTGTGCACAAGGTGTTCATTAAAGAACTGTCACTTGGCAACAACACTGGGGGATATGCACAAGCTGTTCGTTGAAGAACCGCCACTTGGCATAAAGGCATAATAAAAGGATGCGCAAGCTGTTCGTTTGAACTGCCACTTGGCATAAAAAGGTGACATCTCTGGACCAGATAGACTGGGGATGACACTTGGGGAAAAGGAGGTTACGAATTGTTCATGATTGATCGGTAATACTCATGGTGTTTAAAGCAGCCATGTATGAATGATATTATGGTATGTTGTACGCATGAATGTGTATATGCATGAATGTATGAATGTATGAATGTACGACTCTCACGGGGAATATTGTGTGAAAGATTGACTTGCAATGGGGATACACAAACTGTTCGTTAAAGAACTGCCCCTTGGTATAAGAATATGATGAAAGATTACACAAGCTGTTCGTTAAAGAAACTACCACTTGGCAAAAAAAAGGGGAAGTGACATCACTGGACCAGACAGACTGGGGATGACACTGAGGAAAGGACTGATTTGATTAATTGCATGACCGATAAACTTGGTGGAACAAGATTATACCGGTAAAATGAAAAGTGGACCGACGTCGCATTGCAAACACTCGGTAATCTTCAATGGGGATGATGTCACAGGGGATACATCCAAAAAAATTATTGACGGGATAAAGCCGCGATAACTGATGAAGAATAAATAAATACCTCACGGGGAGATTGTTAATCCACTAGGGAATTGTGCTAATCCGCTGGGGAGAAGAACTGATGATTCCGCCGGGGGTGCTTATGTAACACCCATAATAAGATTGCCTAGGATCTTACATGAGTATTGAAATTTCGTACTGGATACATTAATTTACAATATAAAAGTTCATTCAAATATTACATCACATTATAATATTACATCCAAAGTTAATACAATTCTCTTATTACATGTACATCAAGTATCACAACATATAATACATTCAAACTATAAACAGATAACAACAGCACGATCAGTCCGTAGCCTTCTCCTTACCCTTGTTGCGTGCTGACTGCGATCCTGCCTGTGAACCTGCACCAGAAGGAATGGGATGAGACATAATGTCTCAGTGAGCTCTACCCAACCTACTGTTTGGCAACCACAGGGAACCTAGGGTCGCCATGCCTACCTTGGCGATTTAGGGGAAATCTAGAATCGCCAAGTCTTTAAATCTATCCCCAAAGGATATAACTTCCTATAACTTTAACTGTAATCCACCCGTATCTGTAAAACTTCCTGTGACTATAACTTTAACAATTTTAACTATAACTATAAATCATAAAACGAATAAAATGTTTTATGTTAGCTGTTAGCGTTGAACAAACAATTATCTGAGTTCATTTTACGGAGGGCACCCCAGGTGGAGCAACCCCGAGATACGTCTCCCTATAAACCGGTGAAATTCCTATCATATCAGGCTAACACCGGACTCCCTATAAAACGTGTGGACAACCCTCTCGGAGAAGTCCCATCCGGCGAATCCCGGAGTCTGATGAACACGCCCTGTAACTATAAAGCGTGCAAGCACGCCAATATCTTTAATCTTTAATTCTTTAACTATAACGTATGAACATATAATCAGTCACTTTAATTCTATAATCATCCTGTAATCTATAACCTGTAACCTATAATCTTGGCTTATCGTTCTCATAAGCCATCTATATTTGTTGGAGAACCAACACTATGAACATATCTGTAACTATAATTGTTTAATCATTCCCATGCCTATGTATTCCAAAGGAACACTTCTATAACTTTGTTCACCTCATTAGGCTCTCAATTATCAAGCTATAAGCCTTCCGTAAAGATCTATTCATGCTCTAAGGGATAGGTCCTTTAACACTATAAAGGGATACATAGCCACTACACATCGCTTAATGAGTTTGGGATAGTGTTGGATGGCTGGAATGGTGCAAGTAAAAGTGGAAAAATTTTATGTTCTGTCCCCTTCAAAATCGTGACACGATTTTGGAATCGTGTCACGATTCCATGCCCAGAATTCGTGTTTTGCACTGCCTATAAAATCGTGACACGGTTGTAAAATCGTGACACGATTTCACCTGCAGTTGGACAGCATAGGGCAATTTCAAAGCATAATTTTCACCATTCTTGGCACAATCCAACACACCCAAACATCATACAGCTTATGGCATATTTCTAAGTTCTATAAACAACTTATAACATGTTTAATCAAGGAAAAACCATCAAAGGGAATTAGGGTTCTATGAATCACAAAATGATCAAATGACTATAAAACTCAAAGCTTAAGCAAGGAGGGTTCTAAAACCCACTAGGAGCTCACCTTAATCCCAAAAGATGCTTGCTAAGTTGATAAATCCAAACCCTAGCTTCAAGTCCCAAAATCTCTACTCAAGAGAACTTCTATCCTTGGCTTCTCCTTGCTCCAAAAACCACCAACATAAGCTTGCTTACCATACAAAGGTTTAGGGAGAAGTTTGCTAGCTTAAGGGTTGATGATTTGATGATGAAGATTAAGAGGAGATGGGGCGAAAATGAGAGAAGAAGAAAGAGCAATTTTCTGAATTTGTGAAGGAAAGGAAATGAGTAGAAACCTTGCCCAAATTCATATATATCCAAATAGTGACTTTCCCTCTAATTACCACTATGCCACTCCTCAAATTACAATCTTGCCATTGCTTGCAAACGAAGTTTCTAACGCTTATAACTGATACTTCTAAGCGGGATATTACACTCTACCCCCCTTAAAGAAATTTCGTCCTCGAAATTTAGAAATTACCTGTAAAAAGATGCGGGTAGCCCTCCATCATCTCTGATTCCAACTCCCATGTAGCTTCACCATAGGGAGAACCTTTCCATATGACTTTGACAATTGGAATCTCTTTGTTCCTCAGTGCTTTGACATCACGTTCAATAATCCGTTCCGGTTCGGGCCGGAAAGTCAAATCCGATCTTAAGTCGATGGTTTCCAACTCTACTGGTTGGTGAGGATCAGGAATGAACTTCCTTAACTGTGAAACATGGAAAACATCATGTAATCCTGACATCGCTGGTGGCAAAGCCAATTGGTAAGCTGCTGGTCCGACACGTTTAAGTATCTGGAATGGTCCAATGAACCTTGGACTCAATTTCTTAGTCCTGAAAACACCTCGTAGCCCCAACTTAGGGGTTACCCTCAGGAAAACATGATCTCCCACTACAAACTCTAGAGGTCTCCGCCTCTTGTCAGCATAACTCTTCTGTCGACTTTGAGCAGTTCTGATCTTATCCTGGATGGATTTAATCTTTAAAGTGGTTTCTTGGATAATCTCAGGTCCCAAAATACTTTTATCTCCAACCTCTGACCAACAAAGCGGTGTTCTACACCTCCTGCCATACAGTGCCTCATATGGCGCCATCCCGATGCTAGAATGGTAACTGTTATTATAAGAAAATTCAATCAACGGCAAATGATTGTTCCAACTTTCTCCATCCTCTAGAATGCATGCCCGTAGCATATCCTCTAACGTCTGTATAGTTCTCTCCGATTGTCCATCAGTTTGAGGATGATGAGACGTACTCAACTTTAACCTTGTTCCCAAAGCCTTCTGAAAAGCTTTCCAAAAGTGAGAAGTAAAGATAGGATCTCTATCTGACACAATGCTGGTTGGAACACCATGTAATTTCACAATCTCCGCTATGAACAATTCTGCATACTGAGCAGCTCTGTAAGTAGTCCTAACCGGTAAAAAGTGAGCAGACTTAGTTAACCGATCGACAACTACCCAAATTGAATCATGTCCCCGCTGAGTCCGAGGTAACCCTGTCACAAAATCCATAGAGATTTCTTCCCATTTCCACTGAGGGATCTCCAATGGTACAAGCATCCCTGCCGGCCTCTGATGTTCGATCTTCACTTGTTGACACACAATACAACGTGATACAAACTCCGCAATATCAGTCTTCATCCCTGGCCACCAATAATCTTTCTTTAAATCTTGGTACATTTTAGTGGTACCTGGATGAATACTGAAACTGCTCTTGTGTGCCTCTTCTAAAATCAACCTCTTTAAACTAGCATCATTTGGAACACAAACTCTACCTTCAAACAGCAGAGTACCATCTGATGCCCTTGCAAATTCTGACTGACCAATCCTCCTCTGAAGATTCACATCCGATCCTTGAGCTTGTGCGATTCGGGACCGCAAATCACAAGTAACCTCTAGTCTTTGTAACAAAACGCCATCACCCATTTCTGTAACGCTGAGATTAAGATCTCGAAATTTCTCATACAAACCACAAGTATGCATCAATACTTCTGCTCTAATCAAAGATTTCCTGCTCAAGGCGTCAGCAACTACATTCGCCTTTCCAGGGTGATACTTTAACTCAAAATCAAAATCCTTTAAATATTCCATCCATCTTCTCTGTCTCATGTTCAGTTCCCGTTGATCGAACAAATACTTTAAACTTTTATGGTCACTGAACAAGTCAAATTGTGCTCCATATAAATGGTGCCTCCATACTTTCAAAGCAAAAACTATTGCCGCCAACTCGAGGTCAAGAGTGGGGTAATTTTCCTCGTGAGATTTAAGCTGTCGAGAAGCATAAGCTATCACATTACCTTCTTGCATGAGCACACTGCCCAGTCCCTTAGAGGACGCATCACAATAAACCACATATTTCTTTTCAGGGTCTGGTATTGCTAATACTGGAGCCTTGGATAATTTCTTTCTCAAAGTCCGGAAACTTTTCTCACAATCCTCGTCCCAGACGAAAGGCACATCTTTCCTCGTGAGGCGTGTCAATGGCAAAGCAATCTGTGAAAATCTCATAATAAATCTTCGGTAGTAACCTGCTAAACCGAGGAAACTCCGAACTTCTGTTACATTTGCTGGTCTGGCCCAATTAAGGACAGCTTCAACTTTTGATGAGTCAACTGACACTCCTCCTTTAGAAATAACATGCCCCAAAAACTGGATTTCCGATAACCAAAATTCACATTTGCTGAATTTTGCATATAACTGATTTTCTCTGAGAATGTCCAAAACGATCCTCAGATGCTGAGCATGTTCCTGTGAGTCCTTTGAATAGATCAAAATATCATCTATGAAGATTACAACAAACTGATCCAGGTAAGGCTGGAAAATCCTATTCATGTAGTCCATAAACACAGCTGGAGCATTAGTCACTCCAAACGGCATAACCAAAAATTCATAATGTCTGTAACGTGTTCTGAACGCCGTCTTGGACACATCTGATGATTTGATACGAATCTGGTGGTATCCTGATCTGAGATCAATCTTTGAAAACACTGCGGCTCCTTTGAGTTGATCCAAAAGATCATCAATCCTCGGTAACGGATATTTATTCTTTATTGTTACTTTATTCAACCGACGGTAGTCGATGCACAATCTCATACTACCATCCTTCTTCTTAACCAACAACACTGGTGCACCCCAAGGTGACACACTAGGCCTGATAAAATGTTTCTGAATTAAGTCTTCCAACTGAGACTTCAATTCCTTTAACTCTGACGGTGACATCCTATAAGGCGCCACTGATACTGGCTCTGATCCTGGGATGAGATCAATAGAAAACTCAACTTCCCGTTCCGGGGGTAAATTGCTTATCTCAGAAGGAAAGACATCCAGATAATCGCTGACAACAGGAATGTCACTGGGACTCAGTTCTGATTCTGAAGTCACAGTAACCATCACATAAAAACCATTATCCTGAGCACACATAAGCTGAGTAAGCTGATGAGTGCGGTTGATTAACTCTGATAAAGCCACACCTTCGGTCGTATCATCTGTAGGCATAAAGATACACTTCTCCGCACATCCAATATACACATGATTAGCAGATAACCAATCCATTCCTAGGATCACATCAAGTTGTATCATGGGAAGACACACTAAGTCTATATAGTATGTCTTGCTAGATACAGTGATCGGGCAATTTTCACATATAAAACTAGCTACAACTCCGCCCTCAGTAGCGGTAGATACCGTCATAGGAGGTATCAACGGTGACATAGACAATTGTAATGCTTCTACACACTTGTAAGAAATAAAGGAACATGTTGCACCACAATCAAAAAGCACTTTAACTGGAGTTTGACCTAAGTAACACATACCAGCAATTAAATCTTCATTAGCCAAAGCCTTCTGGCCATCGAGGGAGTACACTCTACCCTTACTTGTTGTAGTACCTTCAGCTCCACTTTTACCTCTTCTTTCTGGACAATTTGCTAATATGTGCCCCGGCTGTCTGCACCCGAAACACACACCTGTCTGCCTCATGCACTGACCATAATGCGACTTCCCGCAAAATTTACAAGT
Organism: Medicago ruthenica; assembly: GCA_018208015.1. Taxonomy (NCBI): domain Eukaryota; kingdom Viridiplantae; phylum Streptophyta; class Magnoliopsida; order Fabales; family Fabaceae; genus Medicago; species Medicago ruthenica. Next base: position 35,953,282 of record CM031374.1, read on the forward strand.
GACCACCGCCTGTGATGAAAATGATTGTTTGCCCCTCTTAGGGGAGCCCTTAGGCTTGTTCTCTTGATACCGATCTGGAAACTTACCTTTTCTCTTTTCATATGCTGCAGCTTTCTCTTTCGCGGTCTTGGCAAAACCCGCTTCCGCAACCAAACTATCATGAACCATCTCGTCATAGCTAGTATTCCTTTGTAAGCTCACTGCTGTATCAATCTCGCCTCTCAACCCACGCCTATACTGATTCATCTTCCAGTTCTCGTTAGCGGCATACTCGTTGTGAGAGGAGTAGTACGACAACTCTTCAAACTTCTTTGTAAATTCGGTGACCGACATGCCACCTTGTTTTAACTCGAGAAACTCCTGTTCTTTCTTCACCTTATAAGACATCGGGATATACTTCTCTATCATTGCTTCCTTGAAGTTATCCCAGTTAATCTCCGTGTCATTAGCTATCATTCGGCGTTGAGCAGATTCCCACCATTCTTCTGCTGCGCCTCTGAACTGGTTAGTAGCCAACAATACTTTAATTTCCTCAGGGCAATCCACCATCCGGAACACTTTTTCAATCTGTTTCAGCCATCTCTTGGCCTCTGGAGGTTCACCTTCCCCATTAAACTCAGGAGGGTGGTTTCTGTTAAACTCCCGGTAAGACGGATTCGCCACTGCTGGTGGTGGTGTCTGCTGCTGAGCACCTTGTCCATGGAGCATCATCTCCATCCATTCATGCTGAGTTTGAGCTTGTTGTTGGGCTTGCTGCTGCATCATAAGCATCATCTGCTGATGCTGTAACGCAGCCTGAGCTTGCTGCTCTTGGTACTGTTGCTGCAACGCCTGCTGCTGTTGCATCATTTGAGCCCAAAATTGCATATTAGGGTCTCCACTGGCTTCCTCAGCATTTGCCTGATTCGATCTAGGCCTGCCAGGACCTCTTCTCCTCCCAGACATATTATCCTAACTGTCATACACAAGTCAAAGTGATCAGTTTCAACCAGATATAACATTTAGAATAATGTCCCGGATCCAAGAGATCCATAAACTTGAATTGTATTTTAATGACCCATGGCACAGTCTGAATCGACCTGCTCTGATACCAAATTGTAACACCCATAATAAGATTGCCTAGGATCTTACATGAGTATTAAAATTTCGTACTGGATACATTAATTTACAATATAAAAGTTCATTCAAATATTACATCACATTGTAATATTACATCCAAAGTTAATACAATTCTCTTATTACATGTACATCAAGTATCACAACATATAATACATTCAAACTATAAACAGATAACAACAGCACGATCAGTCCGTAGCCTTCTCCTTACCCTTGTTGCGTGCTGACTGCGATCCTGCCTGTGAACCTGCACCAGAAGGAATGGGATGAGACATAATGTCTCAGTGAGCTCTACCCAACCTACTGTTTGGCAACCACAGGGAACCTAGGGTCGCCATGCCTACCTTGGCGATTTAGGGGAAATCTAGAATCGCCAAGTCTTTAAATCTATCCCCAAAGGATATAACTTCCTATAACTTTAACTGTAATCCACCCGTATCTGTAAAACTTCCTGTGACTATAACTTTAACAATTTTAACTATAACTATAAATCATAAAACGAATAAAATGTTTTATGTTAGCTGTTAGCGTTGAACAAACAATTATCTGAGTTCATTTTACGGAGGGCACCCCGGGTGGAGCAACCCCGAGATACGTCTCCCTATAAACCCGTGAAATTCCTATCATATCAGGCTAACACCGGACTCCCTATAAAACGTGTGGACAACCCTCTCGGAGAAGTCCCATCCGGCGAATCCCGGAGTCTGGTGAACACGCCCTGTAACTATAAAACGTGCAAGCACGCCAATATCTTTAATCTTTAATTCTTTAACTATAACGTATGAACATATAATCAGTCACTTTAATTCTATAATCATCCTGTAATCTATAACCTGTAACCTATAATCTTGGCTTATCGTTCTCATAAGCCATCTATATTTGTTGGAGAACCAACACTATGAACATATCTGTAACTATAATTGTTTAATCATTCCCATGCCTATGTATTCCAAAGGAACACTTCTATAACTTTGTTCACCTCATTAGGCTCTCAATTATCAAGCTATAAGCCTTCCCTAAAGATCTATTCATGCTCTAAGGGATAGGTCCTTTAACACTATAAAGGGATACATAGCCACTACACATCGCTTAATGAGTTTGGGATAGTGTTGGATGGCTGGAATGGTGCAAGTAAAAGTGGAAAAATTTTATGTTCTGTCCCCTTCAAAATCGTGACACGATTTTGGAATCGTGTCACGATTCCATGCCCAGAATTCGTGTTTTGCACTGCCTATAAAATCGTGACACGGTTGTAAAATCGTGACACGATTTTACCTGCAGTTGGACAGCATAGGGCAATTTCAAAGCATAATTTTCACCATTCTTGGCACAATCCAACACACCCAAACATCATACAGCTTATGGCATATTTCTAAGTCCTATAAACAACTTATAACATGTTTAATCAAGGAAAAACCATCAAAGGGAATTAGGGTTCTATGAATCACAAAATGATCAAATGACTATAAAACTCAAAGCTTAAGCAAGGAGGGTTCTAAAATCCACTAGGAGCTCACCTTAATCCCAAAAGATGCTTGCTAAGTTGATAAATCCAAACCCTAGCTTCAAGTCCCAAAATCTCTACTCAAGAGAACTTCTATCCTTGGCTTCTCCTTGCTCCAAAAACCACCAACATAAGCTTGCTTACCATACAAAGGTTTAGGGAGAAGTTTGCTAGCTTAAGGGTTGATGATTTGATGATGAAGATTAAGAGGAGATGGGGCGAAAATGAGAGAAGAAGAAAGAGCAATTTTCTGAATTTGTGAAGGAAAGGAAATGAGTAGAAACCTTGCCCAAATTCATATATATCCAAATAGTGACTTTCCCTCTAATTACCACTATGCCACTCCTCAAATTACAATCTTGCCATTGCTTGCAAACGAAGTTTCTAACGCTTATAACTGATACTTCTAAGCGGGATATTACAGCTTATGCTTTGGTTGGCTAATCCTTGCCTGAATCGTCCTTTTGGGCTTTCGATTCGTTGGGGATATTCCCATTTGATTTACTGATGACTTTGCTGGGGAATCCCTTTTAGCAATTGACCATGCTCAGCCTGCGAAGTTTCATCCATTTTCAGGACAGATATTGACTTACACTTCAATTATTCAGAGTTCAGAGAGAATGCGTTCGTTATTTATATTTCTCAAAAGCATAAAAGATTCAAACAATTTTTTTTTGAAAAAGTTTTGTTTTAAGTACTATCATCAAGAAATAGAAGAAATGAATGAATAGAATAAATGGGAATTTTGATAAAAGGCAAAAGAATGCTAGGAAGAAAATTTATTAATGGGGTGGTGGCTTGCCAAGGACGTGGCTTTTCTGTGATCGTGCTTGGGAGTGCCAATGACAATTGGGCTCTTTGTAGGAGACCGAGGAATGCCAATGACGACTGGGCTTTTTGTGAATTGTAGGGGAGTGCCAAGCATGGTTAGGCCTTTTGAATGATTGTGTATCGGGCATGGTTTAAAAATTGTGGGTGCCAATGAGAATTGGGCTTTTGTTGGATTTGCATGATTCATATGAGTTTTGCGCAGGCAATTTTGATGCTCCCATTAATCCAAGATTGCACTAAAAATTTGAAACAATACCAAACACAAAATTTATATCGTACAGCTCAAGCTAAAAATATGTTTATCAATGAACCAACCTAACACACATTTTTGTTAAGTAAAATGAAATAATTGAATATTAATTGTGGGGGGTATTGAACACTCATCCGACAAGTTTGCCAACATTCCAATCAAGTTATGTGTCTATCTAATCATCGTTTCTAAAAGCACAAAAGCATTGATCACAAGGTCTTTTGAGGGTTGTAATTTGGCTTGGTTACAAAAGAAATGTCATATGTGGGAAAATTGAATTCAAAAAGCCAAGCAAAGAGGAACATTCTTTCTAATTACACACCTCCTTCTTATTCAATCACAATTCTTGGTGATTTACAATCATTTCTCTTTGACAACTCTTTGATTTATTGATTTTTCTTTTTCTTTTCTCTTTCTTGGTTTGCTTTTCTTTCTTTCTTTCTTTCTTTCTTTCTTTCTTCTTTCTCTTTTTCTTGTTGTCAAGATCAATTACAAAATTCACTATTACTTGACTTTCACAACTTCCCTTTTTTCTTTAATTTAGTCACAATGATACCCTAATTGAATGTTCCCCTCTTCCTTTGGCAAGGGACAATAATCATGACAGTTAAGGGTTCAAAAATTGAAAGAAAATTATCAGAATTCAGTGATGATTTAACCATGAACTGAAATTTTTCTTACAAACTCTGGCAATCTCATTAAGCAATTGAGCTTATGAAAATTGGCAGTTCATAGTTAATGATTCTGATTCATTAGGCTCAAAAGGGGTTAACAAATACTCACTTCTCACAGGGTGGGCTATTTGTGGTCAAGTGTTTTCACTCATTTTCAAAAAAATGCCTCGATCATGTCAATGCTTTCATACAATTTAAAACAACATTCAGATTTAACATAAAAAGATCGAGTTAAACAAAAACTGCCGGTCTCCTGCATATGTATAATGATTTTGAGGATTCCTCACATTTTGGCTAGTTCTAAATGGCTCACCAAATAAACATATCAACAACACGAATTGTATGGTATAACTTTTGTACTGAGTACATATTCTCATTCCAAGTTTAATCATAGAAAAACAGGAAACATGTACTTTAGCTCTGCGAAAATTAATCAAATTTTATCATTACCATGCATCTGTGGCTGAATCAATTAACTTTGGATCAATCCATTGTTAAGAAGATTTGGCATTTTATTTTACTAATGATCCATAGCAAATTTTTTTTGACATTTTAAGCATATTCAGAAAATTAAAAATTAACAGGCATTAATTACGATTCGAAAGCCAAATAATAAAAGTGTACTGAACATAAATAATATAAACAGAGTATGAGTACAAAACATTAAACACATAAAGTTTTAAAGGGTGCAACAGGAGACATAATAATATATAAGGAAAATGAACAAAAACATCAAAAATATCAAAAAGGGAGCAACTCAAGGAGTGCGGGCCTCGTCATCCTCGGTGTCCTCATCCTCATCATCATCATCATCATCATCACCTCCATGACCTCCGGCAGCTGTACCGCTACCACCACCCTCTGAGTACTCAGGCCTATCCCCGGGCCAAGCTGCATGAGATGCAAACATCTCCGATGTCGGTATCTGGAGTGCAGGATCTGCTGGCCTGCCCATCTGTATCTGGAGCCGGTACATGGAGTCATGCATCTATGGTTGGAAGCATTCTGCTCCCAAGAGAAAGTACAGGTATGGTGGCCCTGTGATGCAGGTGGGGGTCTGGGTCGTGGCTGCTGCGCTCTCGCTGCTCTCCTCCCCGTGCAATGTCTCCCAATATAATCATCCGTAATGGGATTCTTAATCGTTTCCGAAATGTGTGGGGGGATCACTACACGCGCATCCCGGCAGAGACCCATGATCAGGCCCGGGAATGCGAGGGGGCACATCTTCTTGGCTGGAGGTTTTATGCCACTTTCTACCACAATTTTGAGCTCCTGAGCAATCACCCTTGCTACATCCACTTGCTTGTGAGTGAGGATGTAGTAAATCAGGGGTGTGACATCTAAAGTGGTGGAGGATGTGTGGCTTTTGGGTTTTATGTTATGGACAATGAGGTGGAAGATAACCTGAGCATAGGTGGTGAGGTTATTTTTAATGGCCTTGGTAGGCTGTCCAGATGCATTAAGCTCATAACCCCTCCCGGATTGAAAAATGGTTTGGGCATAAAGGTCGTGGTTCCAATTCCCCCGATTTTGGTGCCTATGAAAGGCACATAACTCCTCATTATCAAGCTGGAGGGGGTTATGAAGGTAGGTGTTTATGACTTCGCGGTCAAATCTAATGACGCGACCACGAACCATAGTCTGGTAAGTGAATTCCCCTTCGGGATCAGCGGGAATAGCATTCGCATAGAACTCCCTAATGATGTCGTAGTTAAGGTTCAAGGGAGGGTATACTAGAATTCCCCAATTGCGGGAATTTATCAAGCGTGCTAACTCCCGATAAGTGCCATGCTCACTTATCATGAACTGCCTTTCGGCCCAAAATGCCCTCCTAAGCAACTCCTCATATCTCTCTTGATTGCGGAGGCTAAGGAACCTAGAAACGTCGTAAGCCCCTTGTGGTCTCGATCCGGATGATTCGGCCCTTGATCGCTTCCCGGTTGTTTGTTTTGGCGCCATCTGTGAGAAAAGAAATAAAATCAGCAAACAGCAGAAACAAACATAGGCAATATGAGATAAAACCAATTGAATTGGAAAGGAAATATGAAAGATAATGATGTTCTGTTCTGTCATTTTCGCACTGCGAAGGTAGGTTCACAGAGCAAAGTTGAACGCGCAATTCTGGGTTGCTCAAAACGATGGTCGCACTGCGAAGTCAAACTTTGCTCTGCGACCATGACAGAAAAATGTAATTTTCCAACAGAATCTAACCTAAACCCTTGGTTAAGCTTCATACAATGCATGCTTAGATAGATGATTGAGATTTACTTAATGGGTATAAAAACACTTAACACAACAACTAGTTTTATTTCAATTTCTACAAAATGGGTAAAATAAATTTGTGCAAAATCATTTGAAAATGGAAAGGAAATGGGTTTGTTTCAACTACCCACAATGCATGTTTAAACTGAATCGCAACTTAACATAGCAAACTAGGAATGAAATGAAACTTAACACAAACTTAAACCCTAAATGGAAATTTCAAAATAAAAAAAAAAACCTAAGTCACATGCTATCCTAACACGAATCAGAAATAAAAGAAGAGAAGGAGGAGGAATCGTACCTTGCTGTTTGCACAAAATAGGAAGGTTTAACACGAATTTACTAAGAAAATGGAAAGTTATGAAAAATGGGTATGTTTTTAAAATTAGGGTTATTTTTGAAAAGTTTTATGAAAAGAAATGAAGAGTTTTTTTCGGTTTAGGGGTTAATGAAAGATGAATAACGGTTGGATAAGAGAGAGAGAGTGAAATGGGTGGTTGGGAGAAGTAATGGAGGGTTAGTGATTTTGAAAACTGAGCTGACAGTATTCGCAGACTTCGCACTGCGAAGTACTTTTGCTCTACGAACTTCAGAGTTAACTTCGCAGTGCGATGTAAACCTTTGCTCTGCGAAGTCCTCAGGTTCTGAAATGTTCGCAGTGCGAAGATACTTTGCTCTGTGAAGTCATCAAGCTCTGTAATTTTCAAAATTGCTACTTTTCAACAAATTGTCAATTTTATTTTCAACTCTGATTAATAAAAAGCAGTAATAAAACAAAAAATATTGATTGCCCCTTCTATAAAGTAGAATGGTATGCGAAAATTATGACGGAATGCAAATGGGTGGTATGCAATGGTATGATAAGTGAAGGTTCAAGACTTCCCCCCATCCTCACATGTAGGCTCTAGAGATGAGATTTTCTAAAAGGTCCCTAGAGTCATGGATCCCACATGGAATTAAAGTCGTCGATTTCAAATTACTCGCAAGACTTCAATACATTCCAAGTGAAATCTCCCCTAGGCGGGGTTTTCGCATTCTACCTCACGGACATACGTCAACGCGGGCCTCCGCTACACAACCACCATCCTATCTTAATTTTCTCTCAAGCTCGGGTAGAGAGCCTCACACGTTCGGCATTAACCCGAACAATATGGAGTAACATCGCTCAAGTAACAACCCCACAATTGATATATCGATATGAAGCAATATGAAATATATAAATATAGAGCAAAAGAAGAGAAACAAATAATGATAATAAGACAGAAACACGCAAGTAAAATAAAACATTTTAGCCTAAAAGTGAACTAAGATAGGCTTAACTCGACATACACAAAAAACAAAGTGCCAACAAAGTTCGGTCCCCAGTGAAGTCGCCATTTTTGTCGCGTCGAATTTCGGATATCAAGCTATTGAGAAGCGTTGAATCACTAATTTTAAATCACGACTGAACTTTTAATTTTTCGGGGAAAAAAGGAAAAAAGTTCGAAATTACCTTTAAGTAAGAGATCTTGGGTTCGGGAGTCGATTATGCGAGGGGAAGGTATTAGCACCCCTCACATCCGTTGTACTCAACGGGAACCTCTTAGTTGACTTAGGCTTAGAATGTTTTTCAAAGTTTTGCTTGCGTGCTTGAATATATAAAAGGGAAAAAGAAAATATGATATAAAAGGGAAAAAAATAAGTTTTTTATTAAAGGGCTTGACAAGATATGAATCCTGCTCCTACGTATCTCCCGGTGCGATGGAGAATTCAAAGCGTACGTAGTTCTTTGGGTAGAAAAAGTTTGTATGTTGATTGATTTTAATAAAAAGATTTGATCGCGCCCGAGCGAAAAAGTTTTGCTTTAAAAATGCAAAAAAACCACATGGTCTACTATCGTTATGTGGATAGCTTAATAAAGACCGATAAAAAGTTTTACCTACTACCGTTATGAGGGTAGCTTAAAAAAGGTAAAAACGATTTGATAAAAAGAGACGGACTCGCACTCGGGCGTGAAAAAAGGTTTGAAAACGCGCAAAGGCGTAAAAAGGTTTAAATGACAAAAAGACGGACGCACAAAGGCGTAAAAGTTTGAATTGGCCACGAGGGCCAAGAAAAAGCTTAAAATGGTCACGGGGACCAAAGAAAGGTTGGATTGGTCACGAAGGACCAATAAAAGGGTTTAAGCGCGTTAGACGCGTTGAAAATGGAATGACGATTGCCCGAACAACGAGACATACGTCAAGCATTCGTGCAATCGGGGTTTGGAGAGACATACATCAAACCATTCCTTTTTCATTCAAGTTTTTGTTTTGTTGAAACTCTAAAGAAATCTCAAAGGAAAACAAAACACTTGGTTAAAAAACTTAAAGAAAAGTTGTTGAAAATCACGAACAAATTTGTTGTTCGAGTTTATTGAAAATCATGAACATAGCTTGTTGCTTAAGTTATTGGAACTCAAGAACAAGTGTTATTCAAGTTTGAAAGATGAACAAAATCATGAAAATATGCATAAGTTTGGAAAATGCACAAGTTCGGCTCAAGTTTGAGTTTAGTTTTAAAAAGTGAGCAAGTTCGGCTCAAGTTCATGTTTTAATTGAAAATCATGAACAACGTTGTTGTTCAAGTTTAGTTTTGAAAAAAAATGAACTTATCTTATTGCTCAAGCTTGATTTTGAAAGTTTTAAGAACATAACTTGTCTCACAAGTTATTCAAAAAGTATAGCACAAACTTGTGAAATTCCAAAGGTATGCAAAACTTTTGATATGGTTTGAACAAAAATGAGTTTTAACCCTCTTAGGTGCTGAATCATTAGTTAGAACCTCAAAAATTTGGCCTTTGGAAGCCTGAATTCATGTTCTGAGTTCTGCAGCTTTCGCAGAGCGACCATGACTTGGCTCTGCGAACCCAAGTTCTGTCATGGTCGCAGAGCGACCATGACTTTGCTCTGTCATGCTAGGTTGGAACAAATTAACCTTTTAATGTCACATGCTTAATGAAGCTTTGCTGGATCCATTCAACCACAATTGGTGACAACAGGAGTACTAATAATGATAGATGATACTAATAATAACTATAATGAAAATAAAAAAGAGATAAATCAAAAAGATTAAAATCTGCAGAAAATTCGCAGAGTTCGCAGAGCGAAGGGAACTTTGCTCTGCGAACTCCCCTTTTGCTTTTTTTGTATTTTCTTTAAAATAAAACAAATAAAAACAATAATGATAATAGTAATGGTAATAATGAAAGTGATAATGGAAACAAAAATAGTAATGATAATAGTAATAAAGATAATAATAATAATAATAAATGATGAAAAAGATAATAATATTAGTAATTAAAAAATAATGATAATAATAAAATAATAATAATAAAACATTGATAAAAAAGAAGATAATAATAATAATATTAATGAAAAAGGCAATAGCAATAGTATTAATAAAGATAATGATAATATTAATAATAATGATAGTAATGATGATGGTGATACATATTAATAAATAAAATCTAAAAATGAAGATAAAATAATAAAAGGTAAATAAAATAAGAAAAATTGAAAATTATAATGGAATGAGGAATAATAATATGATAATGAACAAAGAAAAATATGAGTCAAAAAATGGGGTATGACAGGTTTCATTGTCAGTCAGAAGGGTATTGAAGTAGATCCCGACAAAGTCAAAGCCATCAGAGAAATGCCTGCTCCACAAACTGAAAAGCAAGTGAGAGGATTTCTAGGACGCTTGAACTACATCTCTAGGTTCATATCTCATATGACAGCCACATGTGGGCCGATTTTCAAGTTACTTCGCAAGAATCAAGAAGTAGTGTGGACAGAGGACTGCCATAAGGCTTTTGACAGCATCAAGGATTATTTGCTAGAACCTCCAATTCTTATTCCTCCAGTTGAAGGAAGACCTCTGATAATGTACTTGACTGTGTTGGAAGACTCTATGGGTTGTGTACTTGGACAACAGGATGAGACCGGTAGGAAGGAACATGCCATCTACTACCTGAGCAAGAAGTTTATAGACTGTGAATCTCGATACTCTTTACTTGAAAAGACTTGTTGTGCACTAGTCTGGGCTGCCAAACGTCTTCGTCATTACATGCTCAATCACACTACTTGGTTGATATCCAAGATGGATCCAATCAAGTACATATTTGAGAATCCCGCTTTAACAGGGAGAATTGCTCGTTGGCAGATGTTGTTGTAAGAATATAACATTGAGTACCGCACTCAGAAGGCCATCAAAGCTAGTATCCTTGCCGATCATTTAGCTCATCAACCGATTGAAGATTATCAACCAATCAAGTTTGACTTTCCTGACGAACAAATCATGTATCTGAAGATGAAAGATTGTGACGAACCACTACCTGAAGAAGGTCCAGATCCCGAGTCTAGATGGAAGTTGATCTTTGAAGAGGCTGTCAATGTTTACGATAATGGAATTGGGGCAGTCATTTTTACTCCTGAGGGCAAACATCTCCCTTTCATTGCAAGATTGTTATTTGACTGTACAAACAATATGGCAGAATATGAAGCATGTATTTTGGGAATTGAGGAAGCCATTGATTTAAGGATCAAGAACCTTGACATTTATGGAGACTCAGCGCTTGTGATTAATCAGATCAATATAGATTGGGAAACTCGCCACCCTGGCTTAATTCCTTACAAAGACTATGCAAGACGTTTGTTAACCTTTTTCAACAAGGTCGAGTTGCATCACATTCCTCGGGACGAGAATCAGATGGCATATGCGTTGGCAACCTTATCTTCTATGTACGAGGTCAACCGTCGAAATGAGATTCCAATAATCAAGGTACAACACCTAAAGAGGCCCGCACATGTGTTTGCAGTTGAAGCAGTAATGGATAACAAGCCATGGTTCCATGACATCAAATGTTTTCTCCAAAGGCAGGAGTACCCACTTGGGGCATCTAACAAGGATAAGAAGACTTTGTGAAAAATGGCCGACAACTTCTTTCTGAATGGAGAGATTTTATACAAGAGGAAGTTTGACATGGTGCTACTCAGATGTGTGGATGAGTAAGAAGCAGATCAGATAATGCATGAGATACACGAAGGTTCCTTCGGAACTTATTCCAGTGGACATACCATGGCTAGGAAGATTTTGAGAGCAGGATATTATTGGATGACTTTGGAAAGGGATTGTTACAAGCATGCCAGGAAATGTCATAAATGCCAGATTTATGCTGACAGAATCCATGTCCCACCAACTACCCTGAATGTTCTTTCTTCTCCTTGGCCTTTCTCTATGTGAGGCATCAACATGATTGGTAGAATCGAACTGAAGGCTTCAAACGGGCATCACTTCATTCTAGTAGCTATTGATTACTTCACCAAATGGGTTGAAGCAGCATCCTATGCAAATGTGACCAAGCAAGTGGTGGTTCGTTTTATAAAGAATCAGATCATCTGTCATTACGGTGTGCCTAATAGAATCATCACGGATAATGGAACAAATTTGAACAACAAGATGATGAAAGAGTTGTGCGAAGAGTTCAAGATCGAGCATCATAATTCTTCTCCTTACAGGCCTCAGATGAATGGCGCAGTTGAAGCTGCAAACAAGAACTTCGAAAAGATAGTGCAGAAGATAGTGGTCACTTACAAGGACTGGAATGAGATGCTCCCATTTGCTTTGCATGGGTATCGTACTTCCGTACACACCTCAACAGGGGTAACCCGTTTCTCTTTGGTATATGGCATGGAAGCAGTACTCCCTGTGGAGGTTGAGATTCCGTCAATGAGAGTTCTAATGGAAGCAAAGTTGTCAGAGGCTGAATGGTGTCAAAGCAGATATGATCAATTGAACTTAATCGAAGAAAAATGCATGACTGCCTTGTGTCATGGTCAGGTGTATCAGAAAAGGATGAAGCAAGCTTTTGACAAGAAGGTACGCCCCCGTGTGTTCCAAGAAGGAGATCTCGTGCTCAAGAAGGTCTTGTCTTTTCAACCCGATTCCAGGGGCAAATGGACGCCTAACTATGAAGGCCCATATGTCGTCAAGAGAGTTTTCTCCGGCGGCGCAATGACTCTTACGACTATGGATGGTGATGAGCTTCCCCGTACTGTGAACGCCGATGCAGTCAAGAAATACTTTGTCTAAAAAATAAAAGAACAGCTCGGTAAGTCGAACACCCGAAAGGGCGGCTTAGGAAAAAATTAGCATCTCGGTGGGCCGAAAACCCGAAAGGGCATTCCAGGCAAAAATTAGAGACATAAAACAGAAAAATAATCATCATGATAGGTCGAAAACCCGAAAGGGCGATCTATGCGAAAATTAAGGATCAAAAGACAAAGTAACTGCATCGGATTGGCCATGGCTCATTTGGGACACCTTAGCTGTCAAAGAGACTCTGAATCTGAGGCATCTAAACAATGAAATTCAAAGTTGGTGGGGAGAATAGTGGTTATTGTGTTCAATGTACCTTCCCCTTATATTTATCATTCTTCAAACTTTATGAGATCAGTGGAGCCATGCCATTGGCGGGCCACCACTCTATTAAATAAATTTGAGCCTGTGCCCTTTCATTTGGATTTCCCATTTATTATAGTTTTCAAAAAATTCTTCTATTATTGATAGCCATACTTGAAACAAAAACTTTTTCAAAATAATAAAATCTTTTTCATGTCTTTTGAAAAGTGTAAACAAACGAACGCATTCTCTTGGTACTCATGAATAAGTAAAGCGTATGTCAACATCCATCCCAAGAACGGGTAAACCCCGCAAATTAAATGTGGGCAATTGCTTGAAAAAAGAAGAAAAGGAAAAGAAAAAAAAAGAAAAAGAAAATAGCTCGGTAAGTCGAAAACCAGGGCGGCTTAGGCAAAAATGAGCGTCCCGGTGGATTGAAAACCCGAAAGGGCGGTCCAGGCAAAAATTAGGGACATACAAAAAGAACATATTCCTGATGGATCGAAAACTTGAAAAGGCGGTCCAGGCAAAAATTAGGGACATACAAAAGAACATACTCCCGGTGGACTGAAAACCCGAAAGGGCAATCGAGGCAAAAGTTAGGGATTCAAAAAAACAAAAGATAAGCGTGACCACAGAAACACCAATTCTGCTGTCAGGTTTTTGGTTTAGCACGTTGTCCCTAGAAAGTGTTTACTCCCTATCAGTTGTTGCATATGTCGGGCTCTACCCCGTCAATGATTTGATATGTCACCAATGGCATCATCCCCAATGAAGATTGTCGAGTGTTTGTACTGCAATGTCGGTCCACTTTCCAATCTCGTCTCGTCAAGTTTATCAGTTATACAATCATACAAGTTGATCCTTCATACAGTCATACAAGTCGTACTATCATACATACATTCATACATTTATGCATATACAACATACAGACAACATCATTCATACATGGTTGCATTAACCACCCTGAGTCTTGCTTTAACTATCTTTTCATATCAATCAATCATGAACAATTTGTAACCTTCTGTTTCCCCCAAGTGTCATACTCAGTGTGTCCGGTCCAGAGATGTCACCCTCTTTATGCCAAGTGTCAAGTTCTACAATCAAACAGCTTGTGCATTTTTATTCTGTCTTTATGCCAAGTGGCAAGTCTACAATCGAACAGCTTGTGCATTTTTATTCTGTCTTTATGCCAAGTGGCAAGTTCTACAATCGAACAACTTGTGCATTTTTATTTTGTCATTGTGCCAAGTGGCAAGTTCTACAATCGAACAGCTTGTGCATTTTTATTCTGTCTTTACGCAAAGTGGCAAGTTATACAATCGAACAGCTTGTGCATTTTTATTCTGTCTTTATGCCAAGTGGCAAGTTCTACAATCGAACAACTTGTGCATTTTTATTCTGTCTTTATGCCAAGTGGCAAGTTCTACAATCGAACAGCTTGTGCATGTCTTTACTTTATTTCTTTGTGTCAAGTGGCAGGTTCTACAAACGAACAGCTTGCGCATGTCTTTTACCTTCATCATTGTCGCTCAGTGGCAAGTTCTACAACCGAACAACTGGCAAGTATCTTTTATCCCCGTCTTTACCTCAAGTGGCAAGCTCTACAAACGAGCAGCTTGTGGTCGGTGTCTTTTCCCCTATCATATTTCTTTTTCAAGCTATCAATGCGATAGTTGATCCTTTTCACTAGTCAAGCCATGTTATCCCCAGTGGAGTCGGATCCCGTTCTTTAACGAACTCGGGTATCATGTTGCTTTGTTTTTATCCCCAGTCGAGTCATTCTCGTCGTCTTGCATTCATACTTGCATCGCGAGCATTCATAACTTTGCATACATGGCATTGCATTTCATAGCATTTCCCCGTCGAAATGGGTCAAAAATGGTGTACTCTGTATTTAAGTCTCTTCGACCCGTCAAATTAAAAATTCCACTTTTAAATCTCCGTAACGAAGAAACTTAAATAGGGGCATCTGTCATACCCCATTTTTGACCCAATTTTTGATTCATTTTTACTCGTCTTTTAAGCCAGAAATTTTCGTCGTTTCAGACAAAATTTTGGCAGAGAGGTGTTTTAAAATACCTCATTTTTGTTCCGAAGGCGATTTTTTTTTAATATTTTACTTTTTATTTCTATTTTAATTTTTTTATTAGTATTTCATTTTAATTATTTTTCTTTTTTTTATCATTTTTTTTTACGTTTTTAGGTTTTTTCTACTGTTTTTTTCCTATTTTCTTTTCAGCCTTTTTTCAGTCTTTTTAGAGGGGCATTTTTGTCCATTTGGTCCAAACCCTAATTTGTCCTATAAATAGTACATTGAATGTACTGTTCACGGATCCCAAGTACAGTAAAAAAAGTTCAAAATAGTCAGTCAGTCACAGTCAGAAATTCGGCCAACTCAACCACCGTGAACCACCAACACAACCACCGTGAACCACCGAAAAAATCAAAAATCACAGAATCATCACAAAGCCACAAAATCCTCACAAAAACACCACAAAATCACAAAAACCGTACCAAAATCCTCATAAAAACAACCACAAATCCAAAACACCACCAAACCATCACAAACCGAAATAGCACCATAAACAGAACCACAACCACAAACTAAAAATCAAACCCAAATCCGAACCAAAAGAGGTAGATTTTCAAACAATTTCAAATCTAGATCTAGGCTTTTTCATAAGGATTTTCCAAAAACAAAGTTCGGATTCAGTTAGATAAGAAAAAAGGATAGTAGAAAACATGAAAAGATTTTAAAAAAAAAAAGAAATTTTTTATCTTCGGCACGGTGGCGCCGCCGTCTAGGCCGGCGGCCACCGCGTCGGAAAACTGTTCGGCGGTTGGCATGTAGAGAGAAGGGAGAGGTTTTAGTGAGAGAAGTGAAGAGAGAGGGAAAGAAGAGAAAAATGACTTTTTTTCTTTTGAAGAATTCTTTTATATAACTTCCAACCAGGCCTAGTGAGGATGGGCTTAGCGTGGCCCAGTCTTTTTCTTTCTCTCTTCTTTCTGACTTCCTTTCTGCACACCCCTCCTTCTACTCCATGCACCCCTTTCTTCTTATTTCTTTTTATTTTATTTCGTTTCTTGCATTTTTTTTAGCCTTTATTTATTTTCATCCATTTTATTTTATTGCCCTTTAATTCTCAGCACATCATGCATTTTTATTATTTTTTTATTTTATTTATTTTTATGCAACATATTTATTTATTGTCTTGCATTTCATGCATTTTTATTTATTTTTATGCAACATATTTATTTATTGTCTTGCATTTCATACATTTTTATTTTTTTTATTTATTTTTATGCAACATATTTATTTATTGTCTTGCATTTCATGCATTTTTATTTTTTTTATTTTTTTTATGCAACATATTTATTTATTGTCTTGTATTTCATGCATTTTTATTTTTTTATTTATTTTTATGCAACATATTTATTTATTGTCTTGCATTTCATGCATTTTTATTTTTTATTTATTTATTTTTATGCAACATATTTATTTATCGTCTTGCATTTCATGCACTTTTATTTCTTTATTTATTTTTAGCATATTTATTTTAATGCATTTGCAATTTTTATTTTTATTTATTATTTTGTAATTTTTATTTTATTAGAATGTATTTAGGGACAATGTAAAATATAAATGAGAACATCGCACCGTCACCCACATTTATTTATTCCGCTTTATGTCGAAAACGATAAAATGCAAAATAATGACCGTATACGAGGAAAATGAGCCTCACTTGATCCAACGTCATTTTGAGGGATCTGACGCGCTTTAGATTATATCAGCACACTTAGTCTCTGGACCTTGGATTTTAAAAAAAAAGTCAAATAGTCAAAATCAAAAACATATCATATAATAAAAAATCCCAAAAAATCAACCTTGGATTTCAAACCAAGTGACTTTTCTATCTTAATCAAACTTTAATCAATTTTTAATTATCTAAACTTTTTCTTCAATTAAAATCAATCAAACTCACACTTTTATTCTTCTATGCCTTTTCGGCCTCTTATCTTCTCAAAAACATTTTCAAAACTTTTAAAATCAATCAAAACAAATTACTCGGCTTTTTACCCCGAACTATATGATTTTGATCCCATTCGGGTATGTAGGCAAAAGACTTTGTTTTTCCAAATCAACAAAATAAAAACATTTTCCTTTCTTTTACCCTCATCACTTTAGTCTTTTTCACACTTAGGCATTTATTTATAATTTAGCATAAAGATAATTAAAAGCAAGAGGTTCCTATAGAGTACTATAGACGTTTAGGGTGCTAACACCTTCCCTTTGTGTAACCAACCCCCGAACCTTGATCTCTAAAAAATAGGATTTTTCGAACTTTCTCCCTTTTCCTCGGAAAAATAAAAGATCGGTGGTGAACTTAAAATTGCGAGTCAACGCTAACTAATAGCTTGATATCCAAAAATCACCGCGACAAACTAAGATAAATCCCGAAACAATATTCGGAAAATATATTTGATATGAATCTCCATCTATCATAATTTGTATTTAGCCAACTTATTTACAACCTAGTAGGCTGATTATCAATTGATGGATTAGTTTTTTCAATATCAGGGGAGATAATAAGCAGCTAAAAAAATGTGAACCTGAAGTTCAAATAAATTATTTGAAAGGAAATATTATTGTCTCCTCTTGATGCTTAAGATATAACTCATTTTCAAAGTTAAACAAATTAAATATCAGCTGCTAATGCTCCAAACGAAATAGATATCCCTGTAGGATAATCTAATATTGCAAATGAATCTCAACCGTGCCTGAAGCATGGTTGACAATTCGGTTCCAAATATAAAAGTCTTTGAACAAGAAAAAGAGCTAAAATGATAGATAACCCAAATTAGGATATAGAAACTCTAAAAGGGTCGTTTTACATAATTAATTTTTCAGTTCTAGAAGAATTGATCATGTATTTGAAATTTATGAAATATCGATAAATTATGTCATGAACGAAAGATCTAAATGGAATGAGATGGAACCAAAATGAAGTCAACTTTGACGGGTTTTTGCAGATAATATAGCGCTATATGTGATAAGTAATAATGAGAATCATGTATTAATGTCTATTAAAGATTATAGATAAAGAAAATATCTACAATTGAAAAGAGACAATTTCAGTGATATCAAACTCGTTTTTTGAAGGAGAATTTTTTGGACTTATAGTCGGCACACTTGAAGGTGTGAAGTTAACTGGATATATATAAGTTTTTTTTCGCGTGAAAAGGGAAGTAGAACGGTATAATACACACACACACACACACACACACACATATATATATATATATATATATATATATATATATAACCGATTTTGAGTAAAGATTGGAAAGCCAAGTAAAGATTTTGAGTAACTATAAAAGATTATTTGAACTTCTTCGTCTCATATATAACAGTCTTTGTGAGGGGGAGACAAAAATGTGTTATGTACTCTTCTTTCATTAACTATGGTTTTATCCCATTGAGTTTTCTTGATAAAGATTATAATGAGGCTGATTATGACACAAAAGAATGCAACACTCTTTTTTTTTTTCACTAGAATTTTTTATCAGTGTTTCTCTAGTAAGGTTTTAATTAGAAATATCCTTGATGGACATTCAAGAGAGAGTGTTATGAATATCATAAATGAATGTATCCACAAACCCTCGTACTTATCTCTTAAGTGACACCATATCACTTATCTTTTAAATTACAACTATTTGTACTTATCTCTTAAGTACTTAACTCTTAAATCATATCATTTTACTTCACTATAGATAGAGATCACATGTAACATAATTGTACATTACAAAAGAATAATACAATTATCTATCTTCTCTCTCTTCCTCTCTTTCTTATCTACTTCTCTCTGTTCTTGTTCTTATTTCAAGAGTTTCATAACAATATCAAAATAGTTGATTTTCCAACTCTGCTGTAGGAATGTTAAAACAAATTTATCATAAAAATTGTCTTTTTAAAAAGGAAAACGTGTACAGAAACCTGTAAAGTTTGTATTTGCTACTTTGAAAAATTAAAGGAAACCCCACCGTGACCATGGCGTATATGGTTGTTGCTCATTTCTACTCGTTAGTCTCTTTTGGAATTTTGTCGGTGGCACAAATAATTTATTGTTATTTTGTTTAGGTTAAGTACACTATTAGTTAGAAAATCATTGTTGAAGTGAATAAGCGAGTGTTTGGAGTTCGAACCACGACCTCTACATATATTATTCATTGTCTATACCAATTGACTTAAGCTCGAGAACAAATCTCTCCACTCATTGAAGAGATTTAGTGAAATCTTAATCTTTCATAATCAAATATGAAAAAAAAAATTAAGATTAAAAGCAAAAGAGATGATAAATTCAATGATTTAGATATTCAATGGAGTTAAAGTTACTGGAGGGAATTTCTTCGGTTAAGCTCACAGAAACAATTTTGTTGATATTGTTTTTTGTTTTTGGCATTTTTATTAGTTTTGGAATTTATTAATAATTAGTTACTTTGGCATATTCTTAAGTGGTAAGAAGTTTGAATTCACCATAACGCCCTTCTAAAAGTACGATCAAAACTTAGATTCGTGGGAGATAGTAAGGTTATTGTGGACCATTTTTTAATTTGACATCGACATTATTATCAAACAAACATCTAGTCAAACAGGTGTGCCTGCTCTTTTTTTTTTTTTTTTTTTTGGCACAGTGACAAGAAAATTGTACTAAAATCAACTAGCTGTTTTCTTTATATCGAATAAAATCTCAATATAATTGTTTTTTTATGATGGAATCTCAACATAATTATTGTAAAATAGATTGTTTCTATATTCGTTTTGTGCATATTTTATGTCTAAATTTCAAAAATAGTATCATTACATTCATTATTTAATTATATTTACCAAATTAGTCTTTTAAAAAAAATGCACATATGGATTTGTCTATATGAATGATCAAAATGGTGATAAGAAATGCTAAATATAGTTTCGAATATTTATAAGACCATTTTGGTTATAAATTATTTAAATATTTTATTATGATTACAATTTAAATTTTAGATATTCGTTTATTTACTTTTTTAAGGGAAAGAAATTCATTTAAATATAAAAAGTGAAATGACTAATATAACATCACATGCGTTAACTTATTTTTGAAAGAATTATTTTTGACAGAGAATTATTTTTTAAAGAATTAATAAATTAAGGTTGTATTTTTTTGAGTTACTATGATATTAGTACGAAAATTTCACCATCGCTTATAGTGACTAATGTCTGTCGGGAAACATGTGAGATAAATAAAGGTAGTTTATTCTATTATTTAATGTATATTTTAAACTATTTGCAGGAATGGACGTTTTACTTGTTTTATATACATTTATGATCAGATTCTCTGAAAAAAAATGTTTGATTAGGTACAATTTCTCTGTGTTTTTTTTTTACACAAAGGTGCAATTTCTTTTGAGAATGGACGTCTCTTTTGTTTTTTCCATGATACTTTGCTTTCGTCAGCCATAGTTAAATAAAGAC
This sequence comes from Medicago ruthenica, assembly GCA_018208015.1. Classification (NCBI taxonomy): domain Eukaryota; kingdom Viridiplantae; phylum Streptophyta; class Magnoliopsida; order Fabales; family Fabaceae; genus Medicago; species Medicago ruthenica. The sequence continues at coordinate 35,973,855 of CM031374.1, forward strand.
TATTCCATAAAAAAAATTGACCAAGTACTCTTCAAATTTTATAGTTTGTTCGCGGTGCGGTTTGGTTCAGTTTTGAGGCTAAAAGTCATCCGAACCGCAAGATAAAAAAACATGCGGTTTGGTTTGGTTCGGTTGACTTTTAAATTAAAATTCAAACCAAACCAAACCAAACTAATGCGGTTTGGTTTGGATCAGTTGATGTGGTTTTCTCGAGACAATACAATTTTTTTTCCAACATTAAAAATCAAGTAAAAAATATATTTTGAACAATGTTTTAAATTTCATCCAACAATACAATTTCATTTTCAATTAAAAAATTTCTCAACTACATAGACCAAATTTAAAACGTGAACAAAAAGTAATCATATTTTGTAAGAAATACAAAAGACTAAGATTTTAACATTCACTAAAAGTTCAAGTAGCATATGAATACACTTTTGAAATAAAATGCAAAGAAGAAACTCATCAAGAGAAAAAATATACATTTTATAAAAGTTTTCATTGAGTTTCTATAAGTATTGGTCTAGGTGACATATGTTTAATTAGTGTTTTTCTTACATTGTGGTTTGGTTTGGTTTGGTTCGGTTGGTAAAATTAAAACCGCAAACCAAACCAAACCATGCGGTTGGGTAGAAAAATGATCCGAATACATCCGAACCAAATGCAGTTTTTTAAGGTTTCGGTTTGGGTTGGTTCGATTTGCGGTTTTTCTATTGGATTGGTTCGGTTTTGAACACCCCTAGATGAGGAAGTTTAACATTGCTTTGTTAGGAAAGTGGTGTTGGAGGATGTTGGTGGATAGAAGGGGTCTATGGTATAGGGTGTTGTAACCTCGCTATGGCGAGGTGAATGGAAGGTTGGAGGTTGGGGGCCGAAGTGGTTCTTCTTCGTGGCGCGAGGTTGCTAATATTCGTGATGGTGAAGGGGGGTCGGAGGTCGTTGTTTTGATGACTGTGTAGGGAGGAAGGTTGGTAGTGGGTCACAGACGTTCTTCTGGACTGATTGATGGGTAAGGGAGTGCCCTTTGTGTGATCGTTTTCGTCGTCTTTTCGAGTTAGCAGAAAACAAGGCAGTAACGGTCGCGGAGATGAGGTATTTAGGGTGGGACGATGGGGGGTGGCTGGTAGTGGCGGTGTAGTCTGTGGGCGTGGGAGGAGGAGTTGTTGGAGGAGTGTAGGTCTTTATTGCTTGACATTTCTTTGCAGCCTGATGTTTCAGACTCTTGGTATTGGAGGCTTGATTCTGGCGGTAATTACTCGGTTCGAAGTGTGTATCAGAAGCTCACTAATCAGGACTTTTCTGCTGAAGATACCACTATTTCAGCTTTCATCTGGCACAAACAGGTCCCGCTCAAAGTTTCTATTTTGGCTTGGCGTTTTCTTCGGAATCTATTGCCTACTAAGGACAACCTATTGGCGTGCGGTATCCTTTCTCATGAAAATCAGCTTTGTGTGACCAGTTGCGGAGAAGTCGAAACTACTCAGCATCTTTTTCTTCATTTCAGTGTTTTGGCTCGTTGTGGGGTTTGATTCGTGAGTGGCTTGGCATCTCATCGGCTGATCCGTACATTATGCAGGATCACGTCACTCAGTTGGGTTCTTTAGCAGGAGGTTCGCGTATTCGGCGTTCGTTCTTGCAACTTTTGTGGTATGTTGCTTTTGGGTTATATGGAATGAAAGAAATAACCGAGTTTTCAAAAATGAGGTAAGTACTATACCCCAATTGTTCGATAAAGTGAAGATTCATTCTTTAGGGTGGGTGAAGCCGATAAATGTTAATGTGCATTTAAATTCCCATTTATGGTGGTCAAGCCCCTTTGTTTGTATGGGCATTGGCTAGTAGGTGTTGGTTTTTGTTTCTCTGTGACTCGTTTTGTTGTAAACATTTTGTAATCTTTTGAGCGCCGTTTGGGCACACCTTGTGCTTTTTCGGTGTCTCCCCAGTCGTAATATATTCCATTTTTGATTGTTAAAAAAAATGATTACAATTTAAATTTTAGATATTCGTTTATTTACTGTTTTAAGGGAAAGAAATTCATTTAATTAAATATATAAAGTGAAATGACTAATATAACATCACATGCGTTAACTTATTTGTGAAAGAATTATTTTTGAGAGAGAATTATTTTTTAAAGAATTAATTAATAAATTAAGGTTGGATTTTTTTTTTGGGTTACTATGATATTAGTACGAAAATTTCACCGTCGCTTATCGTGACTAATCTCTGTCGGAAAACATGTGAGACAAATAAAGTTAGTTTATTCTATTATTTAATGTATATTTTAAACTATTTGCAGGAATGGACGTTTTACTTGTTTTATATACATTTATTATCAGATTCTCTGAAAAAAATGTTTGATTAGGTGCAATTTCTTTGTTTTTTTTTTTACACAAAGGTGCAATTTCTTTTGAGAATGGACGTCTCTTTTGTTTTTTCCATGATACTTTGCTTTCGTCAGCCATAGTTAAATAAAGACTATTCTTTAAAAAAAATTGACCAAGTACTCTTCAAATTTTATAGTTTGTTCTTTATTATTTGTTATGTTTCACTATGAAGACGACATACTGTGATTGTATTTCAGGGAGGGTAGGCAGAAGTGTTGTAATTTTTTCTGATTGGATTTCAAATCCCATTGCTGTCTAATGAATAGAATTTTGTAAAGTTTGAACTATTTTCTTGTATACAGGATGGAGTAACTCTTGTATTATCCATAAATATATGCTTGCTTATCTAGAAAAAAACAATGTATAAAATGAAAGAGAAAAAATATATACTTTTACTAAATTACACTTATTCAAATGATAACATATCAATATAGGTGTGCTTATCTAGAAAAAAAAACAAGGTATATATATATATATATATATATATATTTTTTTTTATTTATTTTAATAGGGACTAAAACTGTGTGCCGAATTTTTTTATAGAGACCAAAACATATCACTTTTTTATATGATGACTAAAAACAATATTTATAGGGACTAAAATTTTATTTAATCCTTTAAAAGATAACATTTTAGTGGGTCACATTATCTATAGATCACAACCATTTAAAAGCTTTTATGTGTGGTTTATATTCATTTTGCAAAAAAAAAAAAAACTTTCATGCGTTGTTTATATTCATTTTGCAAATATATATATATATATATATATATATCAAGTCTCTTACGGTAGGGGACCTATTCAGGTCTCCCACCAGAGACGGGGTCTTCACTAAGAACAAAGTGCAATTTTTTGATACAATCGTATTGTTTTCACTAAGAATAAGTCCCATTTTTTTTAATTTGCAGGTCAGCCACACAAAAAAATATTTGTGTCATATTTTAATAAGAGAGAGTAAGAAAATAATTAAGTGCAAATCAAGCAATATCTCTCTAAGATAATTTCCTTTTCTGGTCATTATGTGATTTCTTTCCATTTATTATTGACATATTATGAGTCGTTAGATCATATTATTGACGGGGTCTAGGATCAACGTCTGATGCTAGATCTTCAGTTGATATACCTTTTAGATCAAACCTATCTGGTGTGGATTTCACCCCACCAATACCTAGACCAATATATAGGGAAAGATCTTCTAGATCTCCTTCACCAACAGAATCACAAATGATAAGAACCCTTACTTTAGAAGAACCTTTCTTTATAGATAAAGATTGGATTAACGAAGATTTTTATGCTAGTTATAATGATAGTAAAAGGGAATGGTACTTTAAAACCTTCTCTAAATCAGAAACTGCTTATTACCGTCAGGAATTTTATGATTATTTAAACCATCATAAAATAAACATATTATTCTTTGCATGGTTTGAACCGTACTGTGAAGAAAATAATATTAAAAATCCCTTTATTACTGAGAAAACTATAGGAATTAATGTTAGATTAAACACCCAGTGGGAAACTGTTAAAGGAACTAAAGTGGAGTCAGTGCATCCTCCTTTAGAACCTGTTAAGTTTATTCCTCCTAAAGAGGAAATAACTATTGAAGCAGCACCCTTTAAGTCTGTAGCCAGAAACTTAGAAAAACCCTGTGATAAGTTAGATATTAGTAGAGTACATTCTCAATTAAATTATACCAATCAAATATTGTATACTATGGCACAACAATTAGATAGAATTGAATTATCAGCCCCTCAAGACGATAAAACTAAAGAAAAAGAAAATTATAAAATAAACCCTACTAAACCTATATATAATTATGACACTCCTTCTACAGAAAAATTAAAAGAATATAAGTTAGGAGATAGCTCTGCAGATAAAATGGAAGAATTAATAAAAAAACTTAGTGGTTTTAGTATAGGACAACCTTCAAAGATTAATATTATTTCATTTGAAGAAGAATATGAAGATATTTTAAGCTTTGAAAATATTATTAATAAATTATCAAAACCAGTAGCTAGATCTAGAAATTACTACAATAGACCTTCATTTGCTAACACGCAATTTGAAGAAAGACATTATCATGGAGGATACGAGTATACAGGTAACGCCATATATGAATGGAATATAGATGGCGCTGCGGAACAACAGATATTAGATGTTGTCCAGAGTATGACTATGGCAGCCACTGCCCATAAAATGAAAGGAAATAGTGATAGGCAAGCTAAAGATATGTTAGTTTCGGGGTTTAATGGAAATTTAAAAGGATGGTGGGATAATATTTGTAATTCAGAAGAGAAGACTACTATAAATAACGCAGTCAAAACAGAAACGAATGAACAAATATGTGTTACTACATTACTTTACTGTGTTACTAAATTCTTTGTTGGAGAACCTCTTAAATTTCAACAAAGAGCAGGAGAGCAATTAGCAAATCTTTATTGTCCGACTATGTCAGATCATAGATGGTATAAAGATATGTTTTTCTCAAAACTATGTCTTAGGCAAGATGGCCATATGGCCTATTGGAAAGAAAGATTTCTTAGTGGATTACCTAGATTATTTGCTGAAAAGGTTAAGTCTAGTATTAGAAGTGTCTTTAATGGTGATATTCCTTATAACAATTTGACCTTAGGAGAAATATCAAATTATGTTATAGAAACGGGTTTGCAAGTCTGTACAGATTATAAACTACAAAATAAAATTAAAAATGAAAAATTAAATAATAGAAAAGAATTAGGTTCCTTCTGCGAACAATATGGTGGTGCTCCTTTAAGGGCTCCCAGTAACCCTAAAAATAAAAAGAAAAATGTTAGTAAAGGAAGAAAAAATTATAGGACTTATAAGAAACCTTATAGAGAAAATCAAGAATCTTATAAGCAGCCTTATAAAAAGAAACCTTATAAGAATAAGAGAAAAACCTATAATAATAAAGATAAAAAAGATATTAAATGCTATAAATGTGGTCGTAATGGTCATTATGCTAATAAATGTAAAGTTAAAGAAAAAATAAATCAACTACAAAATTTAGATTTATCTAAAGAATTAAAGGATACTTTAATTTCAACTTTAGAAAACATTATGTTATATATAGATAGTGAAGAAAGTTCTTCTTCGGAAGAATCCTCATATCAAGAGATTAATAATATTAGTAATTCAGAAGAATCTTCTGATGAAGAATGTTTAGGATTAGATTTTTGTAATTGTAATAAATGTAGTAAACATATTAATATGTTAAAAAGAGCCTTGACCAATAGTCAAGCAGATACTTTAATTACTATACTTGATAACATGGAAGATTCTGAAAGTAAAAATACTTTCATGAAACATTTAAAAACCATTATTGAAGATAGTGATAATCTTAGAAAACCAGTTAGAGCGGTTGAGTTTAAAGATGTTATGGAAATGTTCAATAGAGACAAAATTAAACCAGTTTCAGTTAATGATTTAAAAGAAGAAGTTAAAACTTTGAAGAAAGAAGTTCAAAGTTTAAAAACCCGGGAAGATGAGTTAGAATTAAAATTGTTAGAATTAGAAGGTCATTTGATCGTTCAAAATCAACGACTAGATAAACATTTTAATAAAGGAAAAGAAGTAGCATATGAAAGGATAGAAACTAGTAAACCTAACGAGGCAGAAGAAGATGATAAAAAATACTTTAATAGTATTGAAAGAATTATTTCTCATAAATGGTTTAGTAAAATAGATCTGGTTCTTCCAGACAGAACTTATGAAATGATAGCGTTAATAGATTCTGGTGCAGATTTAAACTGCATTAGAGAAGGTTTAATACCTACGCAATATTATGAAAAAACTACTGAATCTTTAAGAGGCGCTAATGGTGCTAGATTACAAGTTAACTTTAAGTTATCCTCTGCAAAGATTTGTAAGGATAAAGTTTGTTATAATACTTCGTTTGTATTAGTTAAAAATATTAATGAAGATATTATTTTAGGAACTCCTTTCCTGGCATTACTTTATCCTATAACTGTTAATGAAGAATCTATTACTACTCAAGCGTTAGGTCATACTATTAAATTTAATTTTTTAAACCCACCTAAAATAAGAGATTTAAATAATGTAAGAGATAGAAAAATATCTTATATCAATCTTATTAATAATAAGATAAAACAAATTAACTTTTTAAATAAAGAAATATGTTTTAAAAGAATAGAAGAACAATTATCATCTCCGAATATCATTAAACAAATTGATGAATTAAAAGTTAAGTTTATAAGTAATCTTTGTTCAGAACAGCCTAATGCTTTCTGGAAAAGAAAAACCCATGTTATTTCATTACCATACGAACCTACTTTTAATGAAATAAATATACCTACTAAAGCTAGGCCTATTCAAATGAATAAGCAACATTTAGATTATTGCAAAAAAGAAATTAATGAATACTTAGAAAAAGGATTAATTAGACCGAGTAAGTCTCCTTGGAGTTGCTCAGCTTTTTATGTTGTTAATGCAGCAGAATTAGAAAGAGGAAGTCCTAGATTAGTTATTAACTATAAACCTTTAAATCAGGCATTACAATGGATTAGGTATCCAATACCTAATAAGAAAGATTTAATAAATAGGTTACATAATAAAGCTATATATTCTAAATTTGATCTTAAATCAGGCTATTATCAAATACAATTAGAAGAAAGAGATAAATATAAAACTGCATTTGTAGTACCCTTTGGGCATTACGAATGGAATGTACTACCTTTAGGTCTGAAGAATGCTCCTTCAGAATTTCAGAATATTATGAACTCGACATTTAATGATTATTCAAACTTTACAATAGTTTATCTAGACGATATACTAGTATTTTCAAATTTCATTAATCAACATATTCAACATTTAAATCAATTCTATGAATTAATTAAAAATAATGGTTTAGTGTTATCTGAAAGGAAGATGAATTTGTTTCAATCAAAAATTAGATTTTTGAGATTTGATATTAGTCAAGGGATGTATACTCCAATTAGCAGATCTTTAGAGTTTGTTAGTAAATTTCCTGATGAGATTAAGGATAAAACCCAATTACAAAGATTCTTAGGATGTCTAAATTATGTGTCAGACTTTATTCCTAACCTTAGAATTATTTGTGCTCCATTATTTAAAAGACTTAGAAAGAATCCTCCTATTTGGGATGAGTCTATGACCCTTAGTGTTAAACAATTAAAACAATCAGTTAAGAAACTACCTTGCTTAGGAATCCCAGATCCTCAAGCAAACCTTATAGTCGAAACAGATGCGTCAGACATCGGTTTTGGGGGTATATTAAAACAGATTTTACCGGGTTTGGAAAAGGAACAGGTAGTCAGATATTATTCTGGAACTTGGTCTCCAGCCCAATTGAATTATAGTATTATTAAAAAAGAAATTTTAGCTATAGTTTTATGTATTACTAAATTTCAAGACGATTTGTTTTCTAAACATTTTGTTTTAAAAACAGATTGTAAAGCTGCTAAAAGTGTTTTGCAAAAAGATGTTAAAAACCTAGTTTCTAAACATATTTTTGCCATATGGCAATCTTTATTATCTTGTTTTGATTTTGAAATAGAACATATTGAAGGAATTAAAAACTCATTACCAGATTTTTTAACTAGAGAATTTTTACAGGGCAAAGATGGATCCTAGAGATAATTATGGACCTCCATTACCTCCTAAGCAGGAGAATACAGAAAAAGCCTTAGCATTAAGTTCACCATCTTACCTCACAAAAATTACCTCATCTAAACCTACACAAAATAAATATACTTTATTATCTCCCTCTGATATAACTAAAGGCATTACTCCATTAACCTCTTCCAATAAATCATCCAAATTAGCTTAGTATACTCCTCCCTCTACAGCAAGGAGTACTTTTGTTACTAAGGAATTATTTGAGCCAATTATTCCATTGGAATTAGCTTACTGCCCAGAAAATACTTCGCTATTACAAAAAATTAGAAAAATCCTTCCTGAAGGATTTATGTTTCTTCCAAAAAGCCTATTAAAAACTAGAAAATTTTATGAATTTATACTTATTGATACTGGATCTATCGTGCTGACCCATCAGTATGATGCAGCAGATAAATCTAAAATTACTTTTTCAAAATTTAAAATTGTTAAGGTATTATCAGCAGCAGATTGGACATTACCGCCTTCCATGGGAAAGTCTTTCTCTAGAAGATTTGATCCACAAACCTACAATTATTTTGATTACATGGATGCCTGGAATTACTTTTTAGCTATTGAGCCATATAACCATACTTGGTTTATTTGGTTTGATAAAAGCATATCATTAAAGTTCCCATACTGGTTTATTAAATGGTTTGAATTGGTCGGACCAACATTAGAAATCTTTCCAGATTATGCAAAGGAAACCTTTACAAAATTCTACAATATTACAGACTGCCCTACACATCTGGCTATCATGGCTTTTTGTGCAGCGTTTAGTGTTAATTGGATTACCTCTTGGACTTTTGCTACCAATGTTATTTGGGAAAACTACTCAGCTACTGAATTAATTAAAAGATACTCAGTTAAGTGGTGGATTAAGTTTAATCCAGAATTACTCAGTGAGACTAGATTAAATGCCTGGGTACAAGCCAATCCAGGTCGTTGCAAGAAAGCTGGAAATAATTCAGATTCTGAATTCTTATCCAGTAGATCAAAGATTTTAGCCTCATTATCAGCAATTACAGACCCAAAAGAATTTATTAACAAGTTACAAGAAGTTTCTTCCTCCATGTCAGATGCCGGAAGCACTTCGGGTAATGAAAATGAAGATGACTGTTATGGTGTTGACTTAGAAGACTGTTAAAGCCAAGACATTATTGCTACTTTGAATTATGTGATCTTCATTATTGGACTCTTGTCGGCCATGTTACCATTATTATTAGTGGCATCTACTTTTGCTGCCACCTTCTTTGTTTTATTATAGCTTTTACTATTTTCTTTTCAGTGGCACTTTGTTCTGTCTGCCACTTAGTTTGTCTATTTGTAAATAGTCTTAAGTGCTTTGAATTTTATTTTGAAGTCCGAATCCTCAATCCTTCTATATAAGGGATTGAATGATAGTATGTAAGGCATTCAAATCATAAGCCTCTTATCTCCTGAGCAATTCGAAGCCCTTGTGAAAACATTGTAAGTATTTTGATAAATAAAATTTATCTTTATCATGTCTTTACCAACTATTTATGTTTTTGTAAAACCTTATGTTAATTATATGTTTTTTAATCCTGAAACTAAACAATACACTATTTTTAAATTACCCTTTTATAAGAAAGAAATTACTATTCATACTAATTCCGCTGTGTATTTTATTACTCAATTACCTTTAAATATGTTAGATTTTGGATTATCAACTCCATTAACTACCCCTGATTACTTAGTTCCGATCCTGACCGATTACTTACCAGGTGTAAGACTAAAAGACTTACACCAAATCTCTACCGTTGTAAGTGATTGATCTAACGACTCATAATATATCAATAATAAATGGAAAGAAATCGTATAATGACCAGAAAAGGAAATTATCTCAAAGAGATACTGCTTGATTTGCACTTAATTATTTTCTTACTCTCTCTCTTGTTAAAATATGACACAAATATTTTTTTGTGTGGCTGACCTGCAAATTAAAAAAAATGGGACTTATTCTTAGTGAAAACAATACGATTGTGTCAAAAAATTGCACTTTGTTCTTAGTGAAGGCCCTATCTCTGGTGGGAGACCTGAATAGGTCGCCTACCGTAGGAGATTTGATATATATTTTTTTTGCAAAATGAATATAAACAACACATGAAAGCTTTTTTTATTTTTTTTGCAAAATGAATATAAACCACACATGAAAGCTTTTAAATGGTTGTGATCTATAGATAATGTGACCCACTAAAATGTTATCATTTAAAGGATCAAATAAAATTTTAGTCCCTATAAATATTGTTTTTAGTCATCATATAAAAAAGTGATATGTTTTGGTCTGTATAAAAAAATCCGGCACACAGTTTTGGTCCTTATTAAAATAAAATTTGTTCAATTATTCTTAAACTTTTAAATTTTTGAATAATTTTTTACAGACAGGTTAAGAACATTATAAGAAACTCTTTTATAAAAAATAATATTTTTTTACCATGTAATGAATTAAATATGAATTTTTATAAACATTAAAATTTCACGATTAAAGTAATACAAATTTAGACCTTCCTCCAAAAAAAATTTGGACCTAAAAATCAAATTTTGAGTTAATTTTTTTTTTTTCGGAGGAACTTTGTATAATGTTCTAGACATACACCTTGTTTTTTTTTTTTTCTAGATAAGCACACCTATATTGATATGTTATCATTTGAATAAGTGTTATTTAGTAAAAGTATATATTTTTTCTCTTTCATTTTATACATTGTTTTTTTTCTAGATAAGCAAGCATATATTTATGGATAATACAAGAGTTACTCCATCCTGTATACAAGAAAATAGTTCAAACTTTACAAAATTCTATTCATTAGACAGCAATGGGATTTGAAATCCAATCAGAAAAAATTACAACACTTCTGCCTACCCTCCCTGAAATACAATCACAGTATGTCGTCTTCATAGTGAAACATAACAAATAATAAAGAACAAACTATAAAATTTGAAGAGTACTTGGTCAATTTTTTTTTATAGAATAGTCTTTATTTAACTATGGCTGACGAAAGCAAAGTATCATGGAAAAAACAAAAGAGACGTCCATTCCCAAAAGAAATTGCACCTTTGTGTAAAAAAAACACACAAAGAAATTGTACCTAATCAAACATTTTTTTCAGAGAATCTGATCATAAATGTATATAAAACAAGTAAAACGTCCATTCCTGCAAATAGTTTAAAATATATATTAAATAATAGAATAACCTACCTTTATTTATCTCACATGTTTCCCGACAGACATTAGTCACTATAAGCGATGGTGAAATTTTCGTACTAATATCATAGTAACTCAGAAAAATACAACCTTAATTTATTAATTCTTTAAAAAATAATTCTCTCTCAAAAATAATTCTTTCAAAAATAAGTTAACGCATGTGATGTTATATTAGTCATTTCACTTTTTATATTTAAATGAATTTCTTTCCCTTAAAAAAGTAAATAAACGAATATCTAAAATTTAAATTGTAATCATAATAAAATATTTAAATAATTTATAACCAAAATGGTCTTATAAATATTCGAAACTATATTTAGCATTTCTTATCACCATTTTGATCTTTCATATAGACAAATCCATATGTGCATTTTTTTTAAAAGACTAATGTAACATCCCGCCTAAGACTCGAATATTTATTAATATTGAGACGATGTATCAGAAATGTTTTAAGCAAAGGGCAATTTGGTAAATTGTCAGTTAATGGGTTTATTTATATGGCAAGTATAATATCCCGTTTAGATGTAACGGTTAACAGTGTTAGAACTTGTGAAGCAAGCATGGCGATTCTGTAATTAAGAGGAATGACAATCTTGTAATTATTTTGAAAAGGAAAGATTATTAGAATGGGAGCAAGATATTTATCTTGCTATTTTCCCCATTCTTTCTACTCTCCCAATCAGCTCTCTTCCTCTCCCTTTTCTCTCTACTCTCACGCCTCCTCTCCCTCATCTCCCTCTCCATTAATTCAACCTCTCTTAAAGGAAAATCTAGTGAGGAATCTTGCAAGGCAAGCTTGGTAGGAAGCTTAGTACAAGAGAAAGGAAAGAAGAACAAGAAAGTATCAAGAGAGGAGCTAGAGCTTTGGTTCTCAAGCTTGGGGTTTGATGATTAGAGACGTGGCAAGGAGCAAAGCTAGTAATCAAAGTGAGTTCCCTAGGGGTTTTAGAACCCACTGTCGCGGTGATTTTTGGATATCAAGCTATTAATTAGCGTTGACTCGCAATTTTATGATTCACCACCGATCTTTTATTTTTCCGAGGAAAAGGGAGAAAGTTCGAAAAACCCCTATTTTTTAGAGATCAAAGGTCCGGGGGTTGGTTACGCAAAGGGAAGGTATTAGCACCCTAAACGTCTATAGTACTCTATAGGAACCTCTTGCTTATTTTTATCTTTATGCTAAATTATTATTTATTTGTAAAATAAAAGCTTAAGTGTAAAAGGATTAAAATGATGAAAAAGAAAGAAGGAAAAAGTTTTTGTTGTTTTTATTGATTTGGAAAGACAGAGTCTTTTGCCTACGTACCCGAGCGGGATCAAAATCTCGTAGTTCGGGGTAAAAAGCTGAGTGATTGGTTTTGATTGATTTTAAAGTTTGAAAAAGGTTTTAAGAAAGATGAGAGGCCGTAAAGGCATAGAAGGATAAAAGAAAGTGAGTTTGATTGATTTTAAATTGAAGAAAAAAAGTTTTGATTGATTAAAGGTTGATTAAAAAATTTGATTAAGAAAAGGAAAGAAAAGATTGACTTTTTTTTTGAAAATTTTGATTATAAAATGTTTTTGGGTTTTGACTTTTTTGACTTTTTTATGAAAATTTTGATTAAGTCCTAGGGTCCTGAGACTAAGTTATGCTGAGAAAAACTAAACGCGCCGGATCCCTCAAAATGACGTTGGATCAAGTGAGGGTCCTTTTCCTCGGATACGGTCCAAATTACGATATCGTCCTCGACATAAAGCATAAGAAATAAATGTGGTGTCGGTGCATATTCTCATTTATATTTTTATTTACATTGGACCTAGATACATTCTAATGGCAAGAAAATAAATGACAAAAATAAAATAAAATAAAATTGCAATTGCATTAAAGTAAATATGCTAAAAAGAAATAAAAAAAATGCATAAAATGTAAAACAATAAATAAATATGGTACTTAAAGTAAATAAAAAAAATAACAATGCAGGGCATAAAATAAATATGATGCTAAATAAAATAAAAATGCAAGACAATAAAAATAAACATGATGCTAAAAGAAAATAAAAATGCAAGACAATAAAATAAATATGATGCGTAAAATAAAAGAAAATAAAAATGCAAGGCAAAAAAATAAATATGGAGCTGGAAAATAAAATGCAAGACTGAATATTAAATATGGTACTGGAAAATAAATAAAGAAAATAAAAAAATGCAAGGCATAAAATTAAATATGATGCATAAAATAAAAGAAAATGTAAAATGCAAGACAAAAAATAAATATGATGCAATAGAATAAAAAAATAAAAAAATGCATAGTACTGGAAATTAAAAGCAATAAATAAAGTGCTAAAAATAAAAGAAAAAAAAAATGCAAGAAATAAATAAAGAAAATAAAAGAATAGAGAGGAATAAAGGGGGTGCAGAAGTAATAAGGGGAGTGCAGAAATTAAAAGAGTAGTAATCAGAAAAATAAAGGAAGAAGGGGAAATGGGCCAAGGGACAGTCTAGTAAGCTGAGTCCAGAGAAAAAACCCGGTCTGGTTCGGTCCGAAAGAACCAGACCGGTTCAGGTGCTTATTTAAGTCAGAACATGGTTTTTTTATTCATTTTTCACTCATTTTCTCTTTCTTCTTCTTTTCTCTCTCACGTTTTCCTCTTGTTTTCTCTCTGTAACATCACATCTTCACCACTTTTCTCAAACTCTTTCCATTTCTCTTAAGTTCTTCTCACATCCTCTCCATGTAAACCTCACGTCCACTCCAATTTCTCACAAGCTCTCACGTTTTTCTCTTCCTCTTTGATCTCTTCACATGAATCCGAAAAAAACTCAAATAAAAAACTAGATCTAGGTTCGAATCGTACCCTTTTGTGTTTGGCTCGGTTGTTATGATTTTCGTTTGTTTGTGTTGTGATACGGTTTGGGTTCGTTTGGATTTGGTTCGTTGTTTGCCTTGCCTCTTGAGTTTGATTTTTGTGATTTGGGTTTGTGATGGATTCGGATTATGGCTGATTTTTTTGTTGTTCTGGATTCGTGATGGTTGTTTTCAGTTGTATTGATTGTGTTGTTTGGGTTTGGATCCGAAAATGAGAAGAAAAAGAAACTGGTGATTTTCGTGTGTGGTGGCCGATGGGTTTTTGGTGGTGGTGTGTTGTTTGGGTTTGGATCCGAAAATGAGAAGAAAAAGAAACTGGTGATTTTCGTGTGTGGTGGCCGATGGGTTTTTGGTGGTGGTGTGTTGGTTGTTTGTGGTGGATTGGTACTGTACGTTCTGACTGTGTACTGTGTACCTCTGAACAGTAATAAATGCTGCTATTTATAGTAAAAAGAAAAAACTAGGGTTTGAACAAAGTGGACAAAATTGCCCTTCTGGGCCTGGACTGGACTAAAATTAATTGAAATGACTGAAAATAAAAACAGTAAAAAAGATAAAACGAAAATAAAAGAGAAAAATAAAAAAAAGTAAAATAAAAGGACAAAAAAAACAAATAAAAGAATTAAAAAACAAATAATAATAAAAAGAGAATAATAACAAAATAATAAAAATAAAAAAACGGTCGCCTTCGGAAAAAAATGAGGTATTTTAAAATACCTCCCTGCCGAAATTTCGTCTGAAAAGACGAAAATTTCTTGCTTAAAATGCGAGAAAAACGAATTGAAATTGGGTCAAAAAATGGGGTATGACAGATGCCCCTATTTAAGTTTCTTCGTTACGGAGATTTAAAAGTGAAAATTTTAGATCGACGGGTCGAAGAGACTTAAATACAGAGTACACCATTTTTGACCAATTTCAACTGCAAAATGCTATGAATGCAATGTTGTGCATGTGATGCTGTGCATGTAAAGTTGTGAATGCTCGCGATGCAAGTATGAATGCAAGACGGCGAAGATGGCTCGATTGGGGATAACAAAACAAAAGGATACCCGAGTCTGTTAAAAGAAACGGGGTCCGACTCCACTGGGGATAACATGGTTTCACTGGGGATAAATGTAAGTTGAAAGAAGGAGACACTGTCTACTACCAACAAAAATGATAGCTTAAAGAAGACAGATGACATCACTGGGGAATATGACATGTATTACCTACTATCGTGTATTGATAGCTTGAAAAAGGTAATATAAAAGGAGACATCGTCTACTATCGTTGTATGGATAGCTTGAAAAAGACAGATGACAAGTATTACCTACTATCGTGAACTGATAGCTTGAAAAAGGTAATATAAAAGGAGACATCGTCTACTATCGTTGTATGGATAGCTTGAAAAAGACGGATGACAAGTATTACCTACTATCGTGAACTGATAGCTTGAAAAAGGTAATATAAAAGGAGACATCGTCTACTATCGTTGTATGGATAGCTTGAAAAAGACAGATGACAAGTATTACCTACTATCGTGAACTGATAGCTTGAAAAAGGTAATATAAAAGGAGACATCGTCTACTATCGTTGTATAGATAGCTTGAAAAAGACAGATGACATGTATTACCTACTATCGTGAACTGATAGCTTGAAAAAGGTAATAGAAGGAGACATCGACCTTGCCTACTATCGGTGTGCGGATAGCTTAAAAAAGGCAGACAAAATTTTTTTCTACTACCATTGTGAGGGTAGCTTAAAGAAGGTAGAATGTAAATGTCAGCTGTTCGGGATGTTGCCGAACTGCCACTGACGACAAGAAACACAGGTAAGAAACAAAGACGAATGTCAACTGTCCCGGTTGTTGCCGAACTGCCATTGACGACAAGAAGCAAAGATGAATGTCAACTGTCCGGGTTGTTGCCGAACTGCCATTGACGACAAGAAACAAAGGTAAATGCCAACTGTCCGGGTTATTGCCGAACTGCCATGGACGACAAGAAGCAAAGATGAATGTCAACTGTCCGGGTTGTTGCCGAACTGCCATTGACGACAAGAAACAAAGATGAATGTCAACTGTCCGGGTTATTGCCGAACTGCCATTGACGACAAGAAATAAAGGTAAAATGTGCACAAACTGTTCAAAAAGAACTGCCATTTGGCGGAGAGGGAGTGACATCTCGGGACCAGACACACTGGGGATGACACTTGGGGAAAGAGAAAGCTACAAATTTTTATGATTGATTGATATGGAAAGATATTTGAGGCAAGACTCAGGGTGGTTAATGCAACCATGATATTGTTTGTATGTTATATCTGCATGAATGTGTATATGCATGAATGTATGAATGCATGAATGACGACACGACTTGTATGACCGTGTGACTGATTAACTTGCGATTATATGGGGAATTGACTTGTACGATTGTATGAAAGACTGACTCGTATGATTGTATGAAGGATTGACTTGATGAGACAAGATTGGACGGATAAGATGGAAAGTGACCCGACGTCGCATCGCAAACACTTGGTAATCTTCAATGGGGATAATGCCACTGGGGGCATATCAAAACAATGACGAGGTAAAGCCCGACATATGCAACAACTGATGGGGAGTAGACACTTCCTGGGGAGAGTGTGCCAATCCACAAACCATAGTAGAAGAACCGGTGCTTCTGTGGTCATGCTTATTTTGTTTTTGTGTTTTTTTTCTCTTTGAATCCCTAATTTTTGCCTGGACCGCCTTTTCAGGTTTTCAGTCCACCGGGAATATATTCTTTTGTATGCCCCTAATTTTTGCCTGGACCACCCTTTCGGGTTTTCGATCCACCGGGATGCTCTTTTTTGCCTAAGCCGCCCTTTCGGGTTTTCGACTTACCGAGCTCTTTTCTTTTCTCTTTTTTCATATATATATTTCTTTTTGTTCTTTTTTTTTTGTATATATTTTTCAGCAATTGACCATGTTCAGCCTGCAAAGTTTATCCGTTCTCAGGATAGCTGTTGACACACCTTTCACTTATTCATGAGTTCAAAGAAAATGTGTTTTGTTGTTTGTGCTTTTCAAAAAGACATGAAAAATATTTATGATTTTGAAAAAAATGTTTCGTTTCAAATGTTACCATCAAAAAATAAAAAGGGTTTTATAAGCTGAATAAATGAGAATTCCAAATGAAAGGCAACAGGCTCAAATTTATTTAAAAGAGTGGTGACTCGCCAATGGCATGGCTCCACGGATCTTACAAAGTTTGGAAAATGGTAAATGTAAATTGAAGGTACATTGAACACAATAACCACTATTCTCCCTGACAACTCTGAATTTCACTGTTTGGATGCTTCAGATTCAGAGTCTCTTTGACATTTAATGTGCCCCAAGTGAGTAGAGATCAGACCAATGCAGTTACTTTGTCTTTTGATCCTTAACTTTTGCATAGGTCGCCCTTTCGAGTTTTCGACCTATCAGGATGATTATTTCTGTTTTATGTCTCTAATTTTTGCCTGGACCGCCCTTTCGGGTTTTCGATCCACCGAGACGCTCCTTTTTGCCTAAGCCGCCCTTTCGGGTTTTCGACTTACCGAGCTGTTCTTTTATTTTTAGACAAAGTATTTCTTGACTGCATCAGCATTCACAGGACGAAGGAGCTCATCACCATCCATTGTCGTAAGAGTTAATGCGCCTCCGGAGAAAGCTCTCTTGACGACATATGGATCTTCATAATTAGGCGTCCACTTGCCCCTGGAATCGTGTTGAAAAGATGAAACCTTCTTGAGCACAAGATCTCCTTCTTGGAGCACACGAGGACTGCCCGTGACACAAAGCATTCATGCGTTTCTCTTCAATCAAGTTTGAACTGATCATATTTGTTTTGACATCATTCAGCCTCTGATAATTTGGCTTCCATTAGAACTTTCATACCGTATTCCAAAGAGAAAAGGGGTTGCCCCTGTTGAGGTACACACTGAAATACGATATCCATGTAAAAGCATTCAGTAACATCTCATGCACATCCTTGTAGATGGCTGCCATCTTCTGCACTATCTTTTTGATGTATTTTTTCTTTTTTTGCTTTTGTTTTCTTCTTCTTTTTTCTTTTTGCTTTTTATTTCTTGTTTGATTTTTTGCTTTTGATTTTTTTTTGCTTTTGCTATTGTTTTTTTTTTGTTTATTTTTTGCAGCCTCGATGGCACCATTCATCTGGAATTTTATCAGGAATACCGTAGCAGCAGTCCCTCGGAACCCAAGTTTATAACTTTCAGTGCTTCTTCATGAGACTGAATGATGTTCTTTTCATATTCTAGTAATAGAGAGATCTTTTCGAAGAATCCCTTCATCCTCCTCCTCTTCAGCTTCGTAAACAGGGGATTCAAAGTCGGGAGAGAGCATAGGGTTACAGTGTTCAACGGGTTTATTGGTGTTTAAGCTTTTTATATGATTGATGATTGATTGATTTGAAAATGATTAAAAAGAAAACAAATAAAAGAAAAATAATTATCCTTTTTGGTTTTTTGTGTTACCATTTTCCAGAAAAAGCTAAAAATAATAAAAACATAGTCTGGAACAAAACGACTTCTTATTTGATGATGGAAATGCGTGAAACAAAAGCCCTAAAAGTTCACTTTCGTCTCGGGAGGAACGAAAGGATTTTTTTTTTGAAAAGACAAGACAACAAAACACATTACTTGGACCTATGAGTAACTTGAGGGAATGTCAACAGCGACCTAGTTGCGGTAAACTATGCCATGTGTTACAAAATTAACTGCCATCTTCTTCACCAGGGTGAACTTCTGAACAATCTTGCACCAAATTAAAAGATGAGGTCCCATGATCCGGTGGTAGATTAGCTTGCACACTGGAGTTCGACTCTTTGAAGGACAAGATGTTAGCCTGGATCAACTTCTGGACTTCGGCTTTCAAGCCATAACAATGCTCAACGTCATGACCGGGTGCCCCTTGATGGAAAGCACAAGAAAGATGAGATTTATACCCCCTTGGCAATTTTTCAGGTACCTTAGGAGGTGCCTTAGTTTGAACAAGATTTTTATCAAGCAAAGCGGGCAGCAACTCTGCATATGCCATGGGGATTGGATCAAACTGGGATATCCGCTGAACCTGATGCTGTTGTCGAGGCTGTCGTTGATACTGTTTCTGAGGTTGCTTATGGGCCACCATACCTACCTCTTGCTCTTTCTTTCCTGAAAAGCCATTCCCAAGCCCCTTTGTACTGTTGGCAGCAAAAGCACTTTCCTTGACTAAACGTCCTTCTCGGACTCCTTCCTCCAGACGCATTCCCATGTTAACCATCTCGGTGAAATCTGTCGGCGCACTGGCAACCATCTTCTCATAATAGAATTGACCAAGGGTCTTCAAGAAGATTTTGGTCATCTCTTTTTCTTCTAATGGCGGGACAACCTGAGCTGCCACTTCCCTCCAGCGTTGAGCATACTCTTTGAATGTTTCCTTGTCCTTCTGAGTCATAGCACGAAGTTGGTCACGATCTGGGGCCATGTCCAGATTATACTTGTATTGGCAAATGAAAGCCTCGCCAAGATCATTGAAAGTGCGGATGCTGGCACTGTCCAGGTTCATATACCATTTCAAAGCAGCACCAGTCAGACTGTCCTGAAAGAAGTGGATAAGAAGCTTGTGATTATCAGTGTGCATAGACATCTTCCTCACGTACATCACCAGATGGCTACGTGGACACGAATTCCCCTTGTATTTTTCAAAGTTAGGGACCTTGAACTTAGGCGGTATTACAACGTCAGGAACCAAACAGAGTTCTCGAACATCTTTGCCAAACAAGTCTTTTCCACAGAGGGTTTCAATTTCTTGTTGCATCCCATCAAATTTCTCTTGAAGCTCATCTATCTTATCAAAGGCTCCAACACTTTCGGCATGAAGGACAGGCTCTGCCTCTTGCTGAGCAGTGTGGATAAGAGGAGCTGAATTTGGAAAGGTGAAGCAATGGTAAAGTGGCTGTTCAATAGTAGTGACGAAAGGCTGAGGAACTGACGCCTGGGCTTGGGAAGCTAACAAAGCATTCATCATGGAGGTCAACTTCTCCATCCCCTCCCTGAGACTAGCTACCTCTTCCCGGAGGTTTTGGTTTTCTTGCTCTAACAGATCCATTCTTTTTCTTTGATGTGCTCGAGTGTTGTGAATGCGAGTAGGCTTGCAATGAACACGCCGGGTCACTTTCTTTGACGGCGGCAGATTAACCTTTTATTTGTGAACAAAAATGTGTGAGACTCGATTTGGAAACTATGAATGCAGTATGATGCATGATTATGCTTATGCAAAAAAAAGAGAAAGTTTTATTATTGAAGGACTTGTCGAAGTAATTGTAAACATCATAGTTTTGAACGTTTCATTTAAAATATTACAAACATTCCCCTTTTTAGGAACAAAGCCAAGAGATATGCTCGGAAGTTCATCAATAGAAACCTTAAAAAGGGCCCTGATATTTCAAACTTGAGGATGCCAAATGATCTCTCATAACAAGCTCGAGAAAATCCTCTGGACTAGTCACTAAAGATCCTAGCTTCCTTAAGTTTGTCACATCCGAGCTTTTGAAATTGTACTTCTGAGTGTTTCTCTTTGTGAAGTTCATTCCTACGATGTTTACAACGAAACTTGTCTAAGTCCTTCGATACTTGATGAAAAAAGATGTTTATGAATGAACGCATGTATGCATGATAATGCTAAAGAGCGGAGAAAACATGGTGAGGTTAAGATCATAATGTTGGAGCCGAGGGTAAACACGCCATTTGGTAAGGACTATGGTTTCATATGTACCTGTATCACGGGTTCTACCAAGTTCCCAAAGTCATTGACCACTTCCGAATATTGTCGGATTACGGGACTGACTCCCGGTCCAACAACGTCTGTAGGAAAGTCTCGTTTGAGTGTAGTATCGCGTATCGACCAACTCAAGACTACTCTTGATTAGCCACCGCACTACGTCCTAAAAGGCCAAGATGGGTTAGGTAACTAAAGGTCCTCAACTTCATAGGTCACTTAAAAATAGCAATGCCAAACACGACTACTCATGTTGACATGGTACTACTCTTAAGAGTCCTCCATTGAGCGGGGTTATCACATGTGCCACATCCGAAACTTACTCTCGGAAAGCCACTATGATTATACCACCATCCTATCTTATGTTTCCCTCAAGTCCGGGTGTAGGACTTATCTCACCACTCACGCAAAAAGGTAAACACTTAAGCACATATTTACAATGACAAATAATAATAAAGCATAAAGATAAAGAAAAACAAGATAGGTTTAACCCACTTAGGATTTTGGTCCCCAGTGAAGTCGCCATTTTTCTGTCGCGGTGATTTTTGGATATCAAGCTATTAATTAGCGTTGACTCGCAATTTTATGATTCACCACCGATCTTTTATTTTTCCGAGGAAAAGGGAGAAAGTTCGAAAAAACCCTATTTTTTAGAGATCAAAGGTCCGGGGGTTGGTTACGCAAAGGGAAGGTATTAGCACCCTAAACGTCTATAGTACTCTATAGGAACCTCTTGCTTATTTTTATCTTTATGCTAAATTATTATTTATTTGTAAAATAAAAGCTTAAGTGTAAAAGGATTAAAATGATGAAAAAGAAAGAAGGAAAAAGTTTTTGTTGTTTTTATTGATTTGGAAAGACAGAGTCTTTTGCCTACGTACCCGAGCGGGATCAAAATCTCGTAGTTCGGGGTAAAAAGCTGAGTGATTGGTTTTGATTGATTTTAAAGTTTGAAAAAGGTTTTAAGAAAGATGAGAGGCCGTAAAGGCATAGAAGGATAAAAGAAAGTGAGTTTGATTGATTTTAAATTGAAGAAAAAAAGTTTTGATTGATTAAAGGTTGATTAAAAAATTTGATTAAGAAAAGGAAAGAAAAGATTGACTTTTTTTTTGAAAATTTTGATTATAAAATGTTTTTGGGTTTTGACTTTTTTGACTTTTTTATGAAAATTTTGATTAAGTCCTAGGGTCCTGAGACTAAGTTATGCTGAGAAAAACTAAACGCGCCGGATCCCTCAAAATGACGTTGGATCAAGTGAGGGTCCTTTTCCTCGGATACGGTCCAAATTACGGACATAAAGCATAAGAAATAAATGTGGTGTCGGTGCATATTCTCATTTATATTTTTATTTACATTGGACCTAGATACATTCTAATGGCAAGAAAATAAATGACAAAAATAAAATAAAATAAAATTGCAATTGCATTAAAGTAAATATGCTAAAAAGAAATAAAAAAAATGCATAAAATGTAAAACAATAAATAAATATGGTACTTAAAGTAAATAAAAAAAATAACAATGCAGGGCATAAAATAAATATGATGCTAAATAAAATAAAAATGCAAGACAATAAAAATAAACATGATGCTAAAAGAAAATAAAAATGTAAGACAATAAAATAAATATGATGCGTAAAATAAAAGAAAATAAAAATGCAAGGCAAAAAAATAAATATGGAGCTGGAAAATAAAATGCAAGACTGAATATTAAATATGGTACTGGAAAATAAATAAAGAAAATAAAAAAATGCAAGGCATAAAATTAAATATGATGCATAAAATAAAAGAAAATGTAAAATGCAAGACAAAAAATAAATATGATGCAATAGAATAAAAAAATAAAAAAATGCATAGTACTGGAAATTAAAAGCAATAAATAAAGTGCTAAAAATAAAAGAAAAAAAAAATGCAAGAAATAAATAAAGAAAATAAAAGAATAGAGAGGAAGAAAGGGGGTGCAGAAGTAATAAGGGGAGTGCAGAAATTAAAAGAGTAGTAATCAGAAAAATAAAGGAAGAAGGGGAAATGGGCCAAGGGACAGTCCAGTAAGCTGAGTCCAGAGAAAAAACCCGGTCTGGTTCGGTCCGAAAGAACCAGACCGGTTCAGGTGTTTATTTAAGTCAGAACATGGTTTTTTTATTCATTTTTCACTCATTTTCTCTTTCTTCTTCTTTTCTCTCTCACGTTTTCCTCTTGTTTTCTCTCTGTAACATCACATCTTCACCACTTTTCTCAAACTCTTTCCATTTCTCTTAAGTTCTTCTCAGATCCTCTCCATGTAAACCTCACGTCCACTCCAATTTCTCACAAGCTCTCACGTTTTTCTCTTCCTCTTTGATCTCTTCACATGAATCCGAAAAAAACTCAAATAAAAAACTAGATCTAGGTTCGAATCGTACCCTTTTGTGTTTGGCTCGGTTGTTATGATTTTCGTTTGTTTGTGTTGTGATACGGTTTGGGTTCGTTTGGATTTGGTTCGTTGTTTGCCTTGCCTCTTGAGTTTGATTTTTGTGATTTGGGTTTGTGATGGATTCGGATTATGGCTGATTTTTTTGTTGTTCTGGATTCGTGATGGTTGTTTTCAGTTGTATTGATTGTGTTGTTTGGGTTTGGATCCGAAAATGAGAAGAAAAAGAAACTGGTGATTTTCGTGTGTGGTGGCCGATGGGTTTTTGGTGGTGGTGTGTTGTTTGGGTTTGGATCCGAAAATGAGAAGAAAAAGAAACTGGTGATTTTCGTGTGTGGTGGCCGATGGGTTTTTGGTGGTGGTGTGTTGGTTGTTTGTGGTGGATTGGTACTGTACGTTCTGACTGTGTACTGTGTACCTCTGAACAGTAATAAATGCTGCTATTTATAGTAAAAAGAAAAAACTAGGGTTTGAACAAAGTGGACAAAATTGCCCTTCTGGGCCTGGACTGGACTAAAATTAATTGAAATGACTGAAAATAAAAACAGTAAAAAAGATAAAACGAAAATAAAAGAGAAAAATAAAAAAAAGTAAAATAAAAGGACAAAAAAAACAAATAAAAGAATTAAAAAACAAATAATAATAAAAAGAGAATAATAACAAAATAATAAAAATAAAAAAACGGTCGCCTTCGGAAAAAAATGAGGTATTTTAAAATACCTCCCTGCCGAAATTTCGTCTGAAAAGACGAAAATTTCTTGCTTAAAATGCGAGAAAAACGAATTGAAATTGGGTCAAAAAATGGGGTATGACACCCACCATGTTGAGTTTAATGAATAATTGTATGATGATCAAGTTATGAGCATTTTAGCCCTAATTCCATTTTGATAGCAATCCTTGATCAATACATGTTGTATTCTGTTAATGAGCCTTTGAATTTACCATTTAAACTGTTGTGATGTTGGGCATGATTGGATAGACCAAAATTGGTGGAAAACATGTTTTAAACTTGCCCTATGCTGTCCAACTGCAGGTAAAATCGTGTCACGATTTTACCAGCGTGTCACGATTTTACAGGCAGAAACCAACACGATTTCTGGGTATGAAATCGTGACACGATTGCCAAATCGTGTCACGATTGCCCAATCGTGTTACGAATCGTGTCACGATTTTGAAGGGACAGGATTATGTTGTTTTTTTCAATTTTACTTGCACCGTTTCGGCTATCCAATACTGCTTCGGACTTAAGGATCAACATGTAATGATTAAGCATTGCTAAAGAGCATATCAAGACCTATCCTTAAGATGTTTAAATCAACATTATAGAGTGAGGATGATAGGCATAAGATTATTAGAATGGATGACTTAATCCTCAAGTCATTATATAGAAATATAAGAACTAGTTTTGGGATTGTCCCTTACTAAGCAGCTTATCATACACAATTAAGTTTAAGTAAGCTCAAGAATGATATAGGCTTCAAGTCTAGAACCTTATATAGGTTAAGAGTACAAGAATTAGTAAGATTAAGCCGTGGCCTTCGATGTTCACGCCAGTGGGACACGAATGGTTCACGTAGAGTAAAGACTAAGATTATTACCTTTAAGTCGTGACTTTCATCGTTCACGCCAGTGGAACATGAAAGGTTCATGCATAAGCTTAAAGAATATTTATTTGCGTCTTCCGTCGTTCACGCCAGTGGGACACGGGAGGTATACGCATCAGTTAAGACTAATGTTAAGCCGTGACTTTCGTTGTTCACGCCAGTGGGACACGAAAGGTTCATGTATAAGTTAAGATTAATAAGAAAGTATATTAATTCGCGTCTTCCGTCGTTCACGCCAGTGGGACACGGGGGGTATACGCGTAAGTTAAGTCGTGTCTTCTGCTGTTCACGCCAGTGGGACACAGGAGGTTCACGCCAGTGGGACGTGTTATTCCGCAAGGATGACCGCACGACGACAAGAGGAGTCCGGTGTTAGCCTGATATGATAGGAATTTTCACCGGTTATCAGGGGAATGTGCTTCGGGGTTACTCCACCCGGGGGCATTCCGTAAAATGAACCCAGATAATAATGTTTGTTCAACGCTAACAGCTAACATAAGACATTTATCAGTTAATTATTTTATTACGTTATCAGACAGAGAATAGTTATCAGACAAGTATCAGATGATCAGTTATCAGGCGGTGATCCTAGATTCCCCTCGATCACCCAGTTATCAGGATATAGTGTAGATCTCAGGACTATTCAGTATCAGACTCAGATAGTCATCCTAGGTTTCCCTGGATCACTAGTTTAGCAGGATGTAGTCCAGTTTATGACTACACAGTTTAGCAGGATCAGCCAGATAGCCCACTATGGGTAAGGTTAAGACTTGGCGATCATAGGTATCCCCAAGATTGCCGAGGTAGGCACGGCGACTCTAGGTTCCCCGAGGTTGCCAACAGTAGGTAGGGTAGGAGCTCACTGAGACATTATGTCTCATCCCTATCCTTCTGGTGCAGGTTTTCAGGTAAGCTAGTGATGTTCATGAAGATTTTCACCAGGAAGACGCTGGATGGAGTGCAGTTGCTCGTCGCGAAGAAGCTCAGAAGGTTATCAGGATATGTTTATGTATTTTTAGATGATGTTTGGATATCATGTAAACGAGCAAATTGTACTTATTCAGTGGTTTGTATATATTAATTATTGTAAATTTTAATGTACCCAGTATCAGATTAATACACATGCTAAATATTCTAGATAATTTAGTATGGGTGTTACAATTGGTATCGGAGCAGGTCGATTCAGACCGTGCCTTGGGTCATTAAAGTTTCAATAAAAGTAGTGGGACCATTGGGTTCCGGATATTGTTCTAAAGGTCACATCTAGTTGAGCCTGATCAACTCAATCTAGTATATGACAGTTAGGATAAATGTTCGAGAGCCGAATGTGACCAAGGAGGAATGAAGTGTGTGAATGGCGAAGATTAAGGTGATAGAATTCTAAGACGGATTTAGCGAAGAAGAAATCAACGCCAAATGGTGGCCATCGAACAGTGAAGTGCCTAAGTCTGTTTAGGTCAGAAATATTTAAGGATAAGGTGAAGAGCCTTAACCCAGTCGGACGCATCGTTGGACGATGCCTCGTCTGCGGAAGACATAAGGATTAAGGAATCATGGAATGCTCTAAGGAATGACGTGGGACCTTGACGGAAACCGTAGTTTGAGAAGTTAAAGTGAAGTGTGGACTAAGTAACAATCCTGAGTACAGAGTTGAAGAATCGAACTTGAATTGTATGAGATTTTAATGTCCGGACAGTTAAGAGAATTAATTATGGATTACGTGAGTTATTTGGACAGATGAAACTAACCACTCAAGTTTGGTTTTGAGTATGAATCACAAGTAAGTTTGACCCCATCAGATCAGCCGCACCTTCCGAACCATAAATGCTAGATTTGGGAATTAAGAAAAGAAGATGGTATGCAACCTAAGAACTAAGATGGATGATTAAGAGGTGATAATAAGACCCGTTGCATATCGAAGCGTGAAACAGATTTTCAGATATTGCTTGTAGTAAGAAGATTGGAAATAAGTTAAGCTTAACCGGAATATTACTCAATGATAGGTGGATATTGAATAATTAGTCGTGGAATTTAGCAAACCTGATGGACGAACAAAGTTGAACCACCTTGATTGGAAAAAGAAGACTAGTTTACGCCAACACAAGATTAAAGTAGACCGGTACCTTGAGAAATGATCGGAATTTCAGCCGAGAAAGTATGTTGAATTTTAAGATACGAAGGATCGTCTTGAATATGAAAGTTTAAGATTGAGGTTAATGTTAAGGAGTTATATGCTCCCTATCGAAGAGGTTATTTCTACTAATATTATAGAACAGAAAGAGATCACCTCGTGTTGATAAGTTTCCAAGGGCAGAAATGAGGTATAGACTTGAATTGTAAATACAATAACGAGTTACTGGAGGAATCCAATGGATTATGATAATGTGCAAAAGTTTAAGATCGATTAATCGGGCACTCGAAGAAATGCAACCTATGTGGGGCGTTCTAGAGAACTGGTAAGAATTTGGAACTTTTCAGGACGGATTGTTTTGTAGAAACTCAAGGGTAACTTAAGGGACATGATAGAGCTAAGGAGACCAAAGTTGTCCCGGGAAGATTATGAGTATGAAATCATTACGGATAAAGAAAGAGCGAGTAGTAACAAGACTCAAATGAAAGATATGAACCTTCAGAAGTCATAAGTGGTTTTAGAAGTTGCCACAAATGGATGTACATGAATTTAAGCTGCCTCAGATATATTTCCAGTCGGGTTACTGCAATGTTTAATGATTCTACATGAAGAGCTGACCAAGAGAAATGGTAACGTCAGACAAATTTGTTACAGTGATTACAAAGTGTTAGAGTAAAAGGATTGATCGATGGAATTTTATGTAACGATAGTGAAGTCTCCCTCCGATGCTAACTCGAGTAATAAAAATCAGAGTGGCACAGCGGAGTGGTAATCCAAGAATGATATAATGGTCAATGCTAAGCTGAGGCTTAGAGTATGAGAAGATGTTAAGGGCTTAATTCCTATTATACGGGATAGTAGTAAGTATAAGCGATTTGAACATATCATGAGTTATGATGGAAAGTTATGGAAGTTAAGTTGATGAATACCTTAAACCTCGAAATCCATGAGGAATGAAATATTTGAATAGAGGCCTTGATCAGATACGGCAATGCAGTGGCGAGTAAGTTTAATTCCATGTTGTAACAATGTCATGTTAACCTATATTAGCCAAAGATTTCGGAAGTCTTGAACTTAATGTTCACCAGTAAAGGAAGGAGAACTTTTACGTAGATTTAAAGTTACTCGTAGTCCACGGTAAAGGGCTGCGTAATTTCAGGATTATGACTAAAGGATTAAAGACTGAGTGTGCTATTTGGGTAGCAAACAAGTAGAGTTTTCTGTTGAAAATAAGGATTTTGAATTCGACGTCCTGGACGAGAAATAAGTTAGCGAAACCAGTGAATCGTAACCATAAATTTACATTATAGGTTGTTGTATACTTAAGAATAAACATGAGTAACATTGGCGGGGCAAACCTGGCAAGCCAGTTGAAAGGCAAATCCCGGATGTTACGAAATGAGTTAAGAGTAAGAAAGATTTCCCCGATTGATGTGGTAGTGTCTCAAGTATGTTAAGATTAAGAATAATGTCCCGTTAGTCGGACAAAGATGAGGTAATGTATAGTTTACCCGTGCTCGCTTATGTATGTAAGTTATATGCTATGAAATATATTATATAATGATATGTGAGACGACTTAAGCCACTCTTCATTTGGACTAAACTCCCATGAGTTTGGAATTATCGGTGTAGAAAACACTTATGCCACGATAAGAAGACGAGAATAAGTTGTGACAAGAACGATGGGAGATTGGCAAACTCCTAGTATGAAGGATGATTCCTAAATTATTAAGATAAGTAACGTCGTAGATCTATCGAAGCAGAACGCGGGTAATCAGTAAGATTTCGCGAGTCTGTGAGGAATTCCGTGATGGAAGCAATGATTAAGATTATGGAAAGTAATACACCAAGATGCCTCCTCTTTGTATTTGTATAATGGAGGTAGGGCGGTAGTTTTACCCTCATTAAAGGATGGTATAATTATGGTAAAACCATGTATGTAGGATGCCGCTGCATAAGGCAAAGATCGAATATAAGAATTCAATGGAATCGTCGAGGATAATAAGAAAGTCCAATGTCGTCTGAGTAAGGTTACGCGGACTATGACGAGATTATAAGAATTCAGCACAAGTGTTAGGATTGGATAACTCTAGTTTGGGTTACAAGAAGTGTATGAACAAGGATATAATCAACAAGGTGGATGCGATGGTTCAGATAACCTCATTTTCGGCTACGCAAGAACTGTGTGATGCACATCAAGTATTCCAGATAACGAAAAGATTGTCGGATACATTCGACTTATAGAGTTGGAATCTAAGGGATTCCGATAAGTAAGATGAACTGGAGTTTTGGCTAATGAAGAAGTAATAGGAGAGATTAATTCATATATGATAAGTAGATTCTAAATTTCGAGGACGAAATTTCTTTAAGGGGGGTAGATTGTAACATCCCGCCTAAGACTCGAATATTTATTAATATTGAGACGATGTATCAGAAATGTTTTAAGCAAAGGGCAATTTGGTAAATTGTCAGTTAATGGGTTTATTTATATGGCAAGTATAATATCCCGTTTAGATGTAACGGTTAACAATGTTAGAACTTGTGAAGCAAGCATGGCGATTCTGTAATTAAGAGGAATGGCAATCTTGTAATTATTTTGAAAAGGAAAGATTATTAGAATGGGAGCAAGATATTTATCTTGCTATTTTCCCCATTCTTTCTACTCTCCCAATCAGCTCTCTTCCTCTCCCTTTTCTCTCTACTCTCACGCCTCCTCTCCCTCATCTCCCTCTCCATTAATTCAACCTCTCTTAAAGGAAAATCTAGTGAGGAATCTTGCAAGGCAAGCTTGGTAGGAAGCTTAGTACAAGAGAAAGGAAAGAAGAACAAGAAAGTATCAAGAGAGGAGCTAGAGCTTTGGTTCTCAAGCTTGGGGTTTGATGATTAGAGACGTGGCAAGGAGCAAAGCTAGTAATCAAAGTGAGTTCCCTAGGGGTTTTAGAACCCACCATGTTGAGTTTAATGAATAATTGTATGATGATCAAGTTATGAGCATTTTAGCCCTAATTCCATTTTGATAGCAATCCTTGATCAATACATGTTGTATTCTGTTAATGAGCCTTTGAATTTACCATTTAAACTGTTGTGATGTTGGGCATGATTGGATAGACCAAAATTGGTGGAAAACATGTTTTAAACTTGCCCTATGCTGTCCAACTGCAGGTAAAATCGTGTCACGATTTTACCAGCGTGTCACGATTTTACAGGCAGAAACCAACACGATTTCTGGGTATGAAATGGTGACACGATTGCCAAATCGTGTCACGATTGCCCAATCGTGTTACGAATCGTGTCACGATTTTGAAGGGACAGGATTATGTTGTTTTTTTCAATTTTACTTGCACCGTTTCGGCTATCCAATACTGCTTCGGACTTAAGGATCAACATGTAATGATTAAGCATTGCTAAAGAGCATATCAAGACCTATCCTTAAGATGTTTAAATCAACATTATAGAGTGAGGATGATAGGCATAAGATTATTAGAATGGATGACTTAATCCTCAAGTCATTATATAGAAATATAAGAACTAGTTTTGGGATTGTCCCTTACTAAGCAGCTTATCATACACAATTAAGTTTAAGTAAGCTCAAGAATGATATAGGCTTCAAGTCTAGAACCTTATATAGGTTAAGAGTACAAGAATTAGTAAGATTAAGCCGTGGCCTTCGATGTTCACGCCAGTGGGACACGAATGGTTCACGTAGAGTAAAGACTAAGATTATTACCTTTAAGTCGTGACTTTCATCGTTCACGCCAGTGGAACATGAAAGGTTCATGCATAAGCTTAAAGAATATTTATTTGCGTCTTCCGTCGTTCACGCCAGTGGGACACGGGAGGTATACGCATCAGTTAAGACTAATGTTAAGCCGTGACTTTCGTTGTTCACGCCAGTGGGACACGAAAGGTTCATGTATAAGTTAAGATTAATAAGAAAGTATATTAATTCGCGTCTTCCGTCGTTCACGCCAGTGGGACACGGGGGGTATACGCGTAAGTTAAGTCGTGTCTTCTGCTGTTCACGCCAGTGGGACACAGGAGGTTCACGCCAGTGGGACGTGTTATTCCGCAAGGATGACCGCACGACGACAAGAGGAGTCCGGTGTTAGCCTGATATGATAGGAATTTTCACCGGTTATCAGGGGAATGTGCTTCGGGGTTACTCCACCCGGGGGCATTCCGTAAAATGAACCCTGTAACACCCCGATTTTTAAATATTAATTTATTGGTATTATTGTTATATAATATTAGTAATATTAATATTATTAGGAATTATCTGTTTGGTGTTTTCAAAATAAGTTGTTGGATTGTGGGTATTGAGAGAATAGATGAGTTAGCTAGTTGTTGAAAAATAGGAGATTAAGAGAAATTATGGAGAAAGGGATGTTTTTAGAAAAAAATAAGAGCAGTGGTGTAATAGTAAAGAGGGGGGGTTTGAATGAAGGAATTAAGTAGTGTTTTAATTAAATAGGATAGAAGGAGGTGTAAATAATGAAGAGTAAACCGTTAATTAGTTATGAGAGAAACCTAGCCCAGTTAAAAGGTTATAAATAGAGGAGAGCATTAGAGAATTAGGGTTACAACAAACAAGAAAAGATTAGAGATCAAAGGAAAACTAGGGTTGTGGAGAGAAGAAGCAAGGAGACAAGTGAGAAGAACCTGGAGAGAGATTTTACCGTAGGAATATCAAATTCTGCAAACTAGAGGTAAGGGGGGAGTCTCTATTCACCATAAGGGTTGTATGAGCATATGGGTAGTGAAGGGTTTGTGTTTTTCTTCCATGTTTTCATGATCTTTTAATGAATTGATGTTAAATTCGTGTTCTAATTTGTTGCTATGATTTTGGGTATATTCTTATCTCTAAATTCATGATTTGAGGATTCTTTCTTTTTGAATTGAAGTTTCTTTGTGATTGAATTAAAAAAAAAAATTAGGACTACAGTATAGAGCTGCTTGAACTTGGTTTATGGCTTAAATGTGTTAGGAATTTAGCGACAATAGTCCACTATGGGGTGAGATGATTGACTTCGTTGTTTTTCTAATTTCTAGTTTTGTGAATGACATATTCTTACTGTACTAATATATATTATCGTCTGCAAACATGTTGTGATGCTATTGTATACTGGTCTCATTACAATGCAAAGAATATGTGCCGTAAAGCATCTTTAATAGTAATAAGTTATGTCTGATTCATCTAGTCAAGTAAGTGATTTATTACAATGCAAATTGATTCAAATGGTTTGAATAAATTCTTTTAAAAAAATAGTATCATGTAAGTGATTTATTGAAAATATTTATCTATCGGTTCACTCTCATGATTTGAATATAGGATTCTAAACAAATTGCCTTGCTTTTGCTTTTGCCTATTAATTGAGTGTTGTGCAAATCCGAAGTAAATAAAGTTATTTGAATTAAAATTGAACTCATGCTTTTCTTATTTGGATAATTGGGAGATACTTTTGAAGTTTGTTCCTGGGTCAAAGAATTATAATAAAGTAGTTTATTTAATTCTTACGTATTAGGATATGAAATAGATGTGTTATTTAACGATGTGTAAATAATAAAGTATTTGAAGATGTGTAATTGATAGTTATTTAACGAAGTGTAATTGATGAATTATTTGACTAAGTGTAATTTGTGAATTATTTGATGATGTGAAATTGGTGTGTTATATAAAGATGTGTTATTTGAAGATGTGTGATTTAATGATGTGTTACATAAAGAGGTGTTATTTGAAGACGTGTGATTTAATGATGTGTTATATGAAGATGTGATATTTGAAGATGTGTAATTTAAAGACGTGCTATATAAAGATGTGTTATATAAAGATGTGTTATTTGAAGATGTGTGATTTAAAGATGTGTTATATAAAGATGTGTAATTGTTGAGTCATATAAAGATGTGCATTGTTGAGTCATTATTTGATGTTCATGCATTCATGGTCAGTCCGATTTAAAGATGTGATTTAAAGATGGGGGATAAATCAGTAACACACCTCTGATATCCAAAACCGGTACCACATGCATATAGAGTCGAGTTAGGAGCATTGCATACATAGTTGTAATTCTATTTGAAGATGTGTAATTAAAAAATATGTTATTTTAAGATGTGTAACTATTTAAAGATGTGATATTCAATGATGTGCTCCTATATGATTATGTGTGAATGATCAGTGTTTTTGTTAATGACTACTTAATGTTATTACTTGTTTTTGAAGGTTACTTGTTATTATAAGATGTTGAATTGATGCCTATTGATTGTATTTTAAAGAATGTATATGTTATAAATGTGAATATTACTTGACTGCAATATATACATGCCTAACTGCAATTGATGATTATTTTATCTGAATCTACACATGTGTTTGTACCTCTCTTGTGTTGGATATATTCTCACCCTCTTAAATTGGACTGTACTCTCGCCGGGTACAGATTCACAGGAAGAAGATAATTAGTAGCAGTGAGTCTCAGAGGATGGCGTTGGAGCCTTCTTATTTACTTTTGCCGCTTTTGGGAGTTTTATCGAGTCGTCGCTCTGATTAGTAACACTAGGGAATGGGGATTTATTTTATTTCAGATTTTGTTTTAGAATTCTTTCGAATTCAGTTTTGTTGTGGATTTTAAAGATGTGAAAAACTACTTTGATGTTTTGAGAACTTTTCCGCTGCGACGTTTTTAATTTAAATGAAGTCCTTTTTGAATTGATGAAGATGTGTGACACCCTTGTATGCTTATTTAATTATTGTATTTTTATTAAAATTAAAATGTGGGGTTTAGGGTGTTACAAACCCAGATAATAATGTTTGTTCAACGCTAACAGCTAACATAAGACATTTATCAGTTAATTATTTTATTATGTTATCAGACAGAGAATAGTTATCAGACAAGTATCAGATGATCAGTTATCAGGCGGTGATCCTAGATTCCCCTCGATCACCCAGTTATCAGGATATAGTGTAGATCTCAGGACTATTCAGTATCAGACTCAGATAGTGATCCTAGGTTTCCCTGGATCACTAGTTTAGCAGGATGTAGTCCAGTTTATGACTACACAGTTTAGCAGGATCAGCCAGATAGCCCATTATGGGTAAGGTTAAGACTTGGCGATCATAGGTATCCCCAAGATTGCCGAGGTAGGCACGGCGACTCTAGGTTCCCTGAGGTTGCCAACAGTAGGTAGGGTAGGAGCTCACTGAGACATTATGTCTCATCCCTATCCTTCTGGTGCAGGTTTTCAGGTAAGCTAGTGATGTTCATGAAGATTTTCACCAGGAAGACGCTGGATGGAGTGCAGTTGCTCGTCGCGAAGAAGCTCTGAAGGTTATCAGGATATGTTTATGTATTTTTAGATGATGTTTGGATATCATGTAAACGAGCAAATTGTACTTATTCAGTGGTTTGTATATATTAATTATTGTAAATTTTAATGTACCCAGTATCAGATTAATACACATGCTAAATATTCTAGATAATTTAGTATGGGTGTTACAACTAATTTGGTAAATATAATTAAATAATGAATGTAATGATACTATTTTTGAAATTTAGACATAAAATATGCACAAAACGAATATAGAAACAATCTATTTTACAATAATTATGTTGAGATTCCATCATAAAAAAACAATTATATTGAGATTTTATTCGATATAAAGAAAACAGCTAGTTGATTTTAGTACAATTTTCTTGTCACTGTGCGAAAAAAAAAAAAAAAAGAGCAGGCACACCTGTTTGACTAGAGGCTTGTTTGATAATAATGTCAATGTCAAATTAAAAAATGGTCCACAATAACCTTACTGTCTCCCACGAATCTAAGTTTTGATCGTACTTTTAGAAGGGCGTTATGGTGAATTCAAACGTTCTTCTACTATGGTTTCTGAATTGGCACACTCTCCCCAGTGAAGTCGCCATTTTTCTGTCGCGGTGATTTTTGGATATCAAGCTATTAATTAGCGTTGACTCGCAATTTTAAGTTTCACCATCGATCTTTTATTTTTCCGAGGAAAAGGGAGAAAGTTCGAAAAACCCTATTTTTTAGAGAGATCAAGGTCCGGGGGTTGGTTACGCAAAGGGAAGGTATTAGCACCCTAAACGTCTATAGTACTCTATAGGAACCTCTTGCTTATTTATCTTTATGCTAAATTGATTATTTGTTTGTAAATAAATGCCTAAGTGTGAAAAGATGAAAGTAAAAGAGAAGAAAAATATTTTTGTTATTTTGTTGATTTGGAAAGACAAAGTCTTTTGCCTACGTACCCGAATGGGATCAAAATCATGTAGTTCGGGGTAAAAAAGCTGAGTGATTGGTTTTGGTTGATTTTAAAGTTTGAAAAAAGTTTTTGAGAAAGATAAGAGGCCGAAAGGCATAGAAGGATAAAAAAGGAAGTGAGTTTGATTGATTTTTAATTTGAAAAAAAGGTTTGATTGATTAAAAGTTGATTAAAATTTGATTAAGAAAAGAAAGATAAAGATTGACTTTTTTTGAAGATTTTGATTATAAAATGTTTTTGGATTTTGACTTTTTGACTTTTTTTATGAAAATTTTGATTAAGTCCTAAGGTCCAGAGACTAAGTTATGCTGAGAAAGTCCAAACGCACCGGATCCCTCAAAATGACGTTGGATCAAGTGAGGGTCCTTTTCCTCGGATACGGTCAAAATTACGTTATCGTCCTCGACATAAAACATAAAAAATAAATGTGGTGTCGGTGCATATTCTCATTTATATATTTTTTACATTGGACCTAGATACATTCTAATAGAAATAAAATAAATGACAAGGATAATAAAATAAAATTGCAAATGCATTAAAAATAAATGTGCTAAAAAAAGAAATAAAAAATGCATGAAATGCAAAACAATAAATAAATATGGTGCATAAAATAAATAAAGAAAATAAAAATGCAAGACATAAAATAAATATGATGCATAAAATAAAGAAGAAGAAAATAAAAATGCAAGACATAAAATAAATATGGTGCTGAATATAAAAAAAAAAGAAATAAAAATGCAAGACATAAAATAAATATGGTGCTGAATATAAAAAAGAAAATAAAAATGCAAGACATAAAATAAATATGGTGCAGAAAATAAATAAAGAAAAAAATAAAATGCAAGACATAAAATAAATATGGTGCAGAAAATAAATAAAGAAAAAAATAAAATGCAAGACATAAAATAAATATGGTGCTGAATATAAAAAAAGAAAATAAAAATGCAAGACATAAAATAAATATGGTGCAGAAAATAAATAAAGAAAAAAATAAAATGCAAGATGCAAGGCAAGAAAAAAAATAAACATGATGCATAAAAAAAATAAAGAAAATAAAAATGCATGAAATGCAAGACATAAAAATAAATATGGTGCATAAATAATAAATAAAAATGGAAAAAAAAAATAAAATGCAATAAAATGATAGAAGGAAAGAAAAAAATAAAAAAAAATAAAAAAAAAAATGGCATAAGAAAATAAATAAAAATGCAAGAAATAGTAAAAAAAAAACAAAGGAAAAAAAAACAAAAAAAGAATGTGGGGCCCGCAGTCAAAGGGAGGAAGAAGTCAACTTCTTCTTCCTCCCCATGCAACCGATCAGCTCTGCAAGCAAGCAACAAAAGAGAGAAAAAAATTCAACAACTCAAAAACTCAAACGGACCTCAAAAATCGCAAATGAATATACCATCTTGCTCGATTTTTTGCACTGATCATGAATCTTTGCTTAGATTTCACAGTAGAGGTTTGTGTAAAAAAAAACGTAAACAACAACTTCAAATTCAAAAATGCAAAAACGTAAATTAAGCAATTCTAAGCAAAATTAAACATTGGAAAAGCTTCACTACACTTCCAGGAACACAAATCAATCGGAATCTACCTTGTTTAGACTTTGAAAATGGTCCAACTCACTAACACTTTTTCTTGGAAAATTGTGGTTTTAATTTCACGATTTTGGGTGGTTTTTCTTGAGTTTTTGAGTGTTTTTGGTTTGTTGGAAGTGTTTATGAACTTTTGATGGAAGAATGGTGGATTTTCATGAAGAAATGAAGATTTTGGAATTTTTGATGAAAATGGTGATTTTCTCTACTCAATT
Source organism: Medicago ruthenica (assembly GCA_018208015.1). Classification (NCBI taxonomy): domain Eukaryota; kingdom Viridiplantae; phylum Streptophyta; class Magnoliopsida; order Fabales; family Fabaceae; genus Medicago; species Medicago ruthenica. Next base: position 36,010,955 of record CM031374.1, read on the forward strand.
TTCGGCCCCCTTCCTCACTGATTTTGTTGGGTACTTATAGAGGGATAAACTTGGTCAGCAAGGGTGCAAAATTAGGTTAAGTGGGGAGTAAGAAAGGGCAGTTTGGAATTTTTGCAAAAAATGAGTTTTTTGATACTTTTTTTTGATGATTTTTGGTTGTGAGGGATGATGTGTTGGGTAATGATGAGGTGTTATGTGTGAGGATGATTTTAGATGCACAAATTGTGGGGAAAGAAATGAATAGGAGTGAAATGTGCATTTTGGGTGAATTTGTCAAAGTTTAGTGTTTGTTTTTTTAAATTTTGATTCTTGATGATTTTAAAAATGAAAAAAATGGTGTGAAATTGTGATTTTTGTGATTAGAAATGTAATAGGAATGAAAGGAAATAAAATTGGAATGTTTGGTGTGAAAACATATTTTTGAAAGAAAATTTGACTTTTGGTCAACTGTTGACTTTGGTCAAAGGTTGACTTCAGTCAACAGTTGACATTGATTAACATAGACTTTTTTTGAAAAAAACAACAAAAATTTTTAGGAAATAAGAAGAAAGAAAAGAAAGTTTTGGTTGGGGCAAAAATGGGGTATGACACACTCTCCCCATTTTTCTGTCGCGGTGATTTTTGGATATCAAGCTATTAATTAGCGTTGACTCGCAATTTTAAGTTTCACCACCGATCTTTTATTTTTCCGAGGAAAAGGGAGAAAGTTCGAAAAACCCTATTTTTAAGAGAGATCAAAGGTCCGGGGGTTGGTTACGCAAAGGGAAGGTATATTGAACACAATAACCGCTATTCTCCCTGACAACTTTGAATTCCACTGTTTGGATGCTTCAGATTCAGAGCCTCTTTGACATTTTATGTGCCCCAAGTGAATAAAGGCTAGCTCAATGCAGTTACCTTGTCTTTTGATCCTTAACTTTTGCATAGATCGCCCTTTCGGGTTTTCGACCTATCAGGATGATTATTTTCTGTTTGATGTCTCTAATTTTTGCCTGGACCGCCCTTTCGGGTTTTCGATCCACCGAGACGCTCATTTTTGCCTAAGCCGCCCTTTCGGGTTTTCGACTTACCGAGCTGTTCTTTTATTTTTTAGACAAAGTATTTCTTGACTGTATCAGCATTCACAGGACGAAGGAGCTCATCACCATCCATTGTCGTAAGAGTTAATGCGCCACCGGAGAAAGCTCTCTTGACGACATATGGATCTTCATAATTAGGCGTCTGTTTGCCCCTGGAATCAGGTTGGAAAGATAAAACCTTCTTGAGCACAAGATCTCCTTCTTGAAACACACGAGGACTGCCCGTGACACAAAGCATTCATGCGTTTCTCTTCAATCAAGTTTGAACTGATCATATTTGTTTTGACATCATTCAGCCTCTGATAATTTGGCTTCCATTAGAACTTTCATACCGTATTCCAAAGAGAAAAGGGGTTGCCCCTGTTGAGGTACACACTGAAATACGATATCCGTGTAAAAGCATTCTGTAACATCTCATGCACATCCTTGTAGATGGTTACCATCTTCTGCACTATCTTTTTGATGTATTTTTTTTTGCTTTTTTTTTTTTTGCTTTTGATTTTTTTTGTTTGATTTTTTTTACTTTTGTTTTTTTGTTTGTTCCTTTTTTTTGCTTTTTTTTTTTTGCAGCCTCGATGGCACCATTCGTCTGGGATTTGATCAGGAATACCGTAGTGCTCAAGTTAATCACTTTCAGTGCTTCTTCATGAGGCTGAATGATGTTCTTTTTCATATTCTAGTAACAGAGAGATCTTTTCAAGAATCCCTTCATCCTCCTCCTCTTCAGCTTCGTAAACAGGGAACTCAAAGTCGGGAGAGAGCATAGGGTTACAGTGTTCAACGGGTTTATTGGTGTTCAGATTTACATACGATTGATGATTAGTTTGAGAAAATGAGTTGATATAGGTATTTGAAAATGATTAAAAAGGAAACAAATAAAAGAAAAAATGATTAACTATTTGGTTTTTTGTGTTACCATTTTCCAGAAAAAGCTAAGAATAATAAACATAGTCAGGAACAAAACGACTTCTTATTTGATGATGGGAATGCATGAAACAAAAGCCCTAAAAGTTCACTTTCGTCTCGGGCGGAACGAAAGGATTTTTGAAAAGACAAGACAACAAAACACATTACTATGACCTATGAGTAACTTGAGGGAATGTCAACAGTGACCTAATTGCGGTAAACTCTGCCATGTGTCACAGAATTAACTGCCACCTTCTTCAACAGGGTGAGCTTCTGAGCAATCTTGCACCAAATTAACAGATGGGGTCCCATGACCAGGTAGTGGATTAGCTTGCACACTGGAGTTCGACTCTTTGAAGGATAAGATGTTGGCCTGGATCAACTTCTGGACTTCAGCTTTCAAGGCATAACAATGCTCAACGTCATGACCGGGTGCCCCTTGATGGAAAGCACAAGAAAGATGAGGTTTATACCCCCTTGGCAATCTTTTAGGTACCTTAGGAGGTGCCTTAGTTTGAACAAGATTTTTATCAAGCAAAGCGGGGAGCAACTCTGCATATGCCATGGGGATTGGATCAAAATGGGATATCCGCTGAACTCGATTCTGTTGTTGAGGCTGTTGTTGATGCTGTTGCTGAGGCTGCTTATGGGCCACCATACTTACCTTTTGCTCTTTCTTTCCTGAAAAGCCATTCCCAAGCCCCTTTGTACTGCTGGCAGCAAAAGCACTTTCCATGACTAAACGTCCTTCTCGGACTCCTTCTTCCAGACGCATTCCCATATTTACCATCTCGGTGAAATCAGTTGGCGCACTGGCAACCATCTTCTCATAATAGAATTGACCAAGGGTCTTCAAGAAGATTTTGGTCATCTCTTTTTCTTCTAAAGGCGGGACAACCTGAGCTGCCACTTCCCTCCAGCGTTGGGCATACTCCTTGAATGTTTCTTTATCTTTCTGTGTCATTGCACGGAGCTGATCACGATCTGGGGCCATATCCAAGTTATACTTATATTGGCGAATGAAAGCCTCACCAAGATCATTGAAAGTGCGGATGCTGGCACTGTCCAGGTTCATATACCATTTCAAAGCAGCACCAGTCAGACTGTCCTGAAAGAAGTGGATAAGAAGCTTGTGATTATCAGTGTGCATAGACATCTTCCTCACGTACATCACCAGATGGCTACGTGGACACGAATTCCCCTTGTATTTTTCAAAGTCAGGGACCTTGAACTTAGGCGGTATTACAACGTCAGGAACCAAACAGAGTTCTCGAGCATCTTTGCCAAACAAATCTCTTCCATGAAGGGCTTCGATTTCTTGTTGCATCCCATCAAATTTCTCTTGAAGCTCATCTATCTTGTCAAAAGTTTCAACACTTTCAGCATGAAAGATTGGCTCGGCCTCTTGCTGAGCAGTGTGGATAAGAGGGGTTGAATTAGGAAAGGTGAAGCAATGGTAGAGTGGCTGTTCAAGAGTAGTGACGAAAGGCTGAGGAACTGACGCCTGGGCTTGGGAAGCTAACAAAGCATTCATCATGGAGGTCAACTTCTCCATCCCCTCCCTGAGACTAGCTACCTCTTCCCGGAGGTTTTGGTTTTCTTGCTCTAACAGATCCATTCTTTTTCTCTGATGTGCTCGAGTGTTGTGAATGCGAGTAGGCTTGCAATGAACACGCCGGGCCACTTTCTTTGACAGCGGCCGATTAACCTTTTATTGGTGAACAAAGTGTGAGACTCGATTTGGAAACTATGAATGCAGTATGATGCATGATTATGCTTATGCAAAAAAGAAAGTTTTTTAATCGAAGGGCTTGTCGAAGTAATTGTAAACATCATAGTTTGAACGTTTCATTTAAAATATTACAAACAATCCCCTTTTTAGGAACAAAGCCAAGGGATATGCTCAGAAGTTCATCAGTAGAAATCTTGAAAAAGTCCCGATATTTCAAACTTGAGGATGCCGAATGATCTCCCATAACGAGTTCGAGAAAATCCTCTGGACTAGTCGTTAAAGATCCTAGCTTCCTTAAGCTTGTCAAATCTGGGCTTTTGAAATTGTATTTCTGAGTGTTTCTCTTTGTGAAGTTCATTCCTACGATGTTTACGACAAAACTCGTCTAAGTCTTTCGATACTTGATGAAAAAAGGTTTATGAATGAATGCATGTATGCATGATTATGCTAAAGAGCGGAGAAAACACGGTGAGGTTAAGTCTATGATGTTGGAGCCGAGGGTAAACACGCCATTTGGTAAGGACTATGGTTTCATATGTACCTGTATCACGGGTTCTACCAAGTTCCCAAAGTCATTGACCACTTCCGAATATTGTCGGATTACGGGACTGACTCCCGGTCCAACAACGTCCGTAGGAAAGTCTCGTTTGAGTGTAGTATCGCGTATCAACCAATTCAAGACTACTCTTGATTAGCCACCGCACTACGTCCTAAAAGGCCAAGATGGGTTAAAGGTAACTAAAGGTCCTCAACTTCATAGGTCACTTGAAAATATCAATGCCAAACACGACTACTCATGCCAACATAATAATACTTCCAAGATTCCTCCATTGAGCGGGGTTATCACATGTGCCACATCCGAAACTCACTCTCGGAAAGCCACTATGATTATACCACCATCCTATCTTATGTTTCCCTCAAGTCCGGGTGTAGGACTTATCTCACCACTCACGTAAAAAGGATAAACACTTAAGCATGTATTTACAATTACAAATAATAATAAAGCATAAAGATAAAGAAAAGCAAGATAGGTTTAACCCACTTAGGATTTTGTCCCCAGTGAAGTCGCCATTTTTCTGTCGCGGTGATTTTTGGATATCAAGCTATTAATTAGCGTTGACTCGCAATTTTAAGGTCACCACCGATCTTTTATTTTTCCGAGGAAAAGGGAGAAAGTTCGAAAAACCCTATTTTTAAGAGAGATCAAAGGTCCGGGGGTTGGTTACGCAAAGGGAAGGTATTAGCACCCTAAACGTCTATAGTACTCTATAGGAACCTCTTGCTTATTTTATCTTTATGCTAAAATGATTATTTGTTTGCAAAATAAATGCTTAAGTGTGAAAAGATTAAAGTGAGAAAATTAAAAGAAAGAAAATGTTTTTGTTATTTTTATTGATTTGGAAAGACAAAGTCTTTTGCCTACGTACCCGAGCGGGATCAAAATCACGTAGTTCGGGGTAAAAAAGCTGAGTGATTGGTTTTGGTTGATTTTAAAGTTTGAAAAAAGTTTTTGAGAAAGATAAGAGGCCGAAAGGCATAGAAGGATAAAAAAGAAGTGAGTTTGATTGATTTTTAAATTGAAGAAAAAGTTTTGATTGATTAAAGATTGATTAAAATTTGATTAAGAAAAGAAAGATAAAGATTGACTTTTTTGAAGATTTTGATTATAAAATGTTTTTGGATTTTGACTTTTTGACTTTTTTTATGAAAATTTTGATTAAGTCCTAAGGTCCAGAGACTAAGTTATGCTGAGAAAGTCCAAACGCACCGGATCCCTCAAAATGACGTTGGATCAAGTGAGGGTCCTTTTCCTCGGATACGGTCAAAATTACGTTATCGTCCTCGACATAAAACATAAAAAATAAATGTGGTGTCGGTGCATATTCTCATTTATATATTTTTTACATTGGACCTAGATACATTCTAATAGAAATAAAATAAATGACAAGGATAATAAAATAAAATTGCAAATGCATTAAAAATAAATGTGCTAAAAAAAGAAATAAAAAATGCATGAAATGCAAAACAATAAATAAATATGGTGCATAAAATAAATAAAGAAAATAAAAATGCAAGACATAAAATAAATATGATGCCGAAAATAAAGAAGAAGGAGATAAAAATGCAAGACATAAAATAAATATGATGCATAAAATAAAGAAGAAGAAAATAAAAATGCAAGACATAAAATAAATATGGTGCTGAATATAAAAAAAAAATAAAAATGCAAGACATAAAATAAATATGGTGCATAAAATAAATAAAGAAAATAAAAAAGCATGAAATGCAAGACAAGAAATAAATATGTTGCATAAAATAAAAAAAGGAAATAAAAATGCATGAAATGTATGATATGTTGGGCATTAAATAAAAGCATGAAAATACATAATGAAAATAAACTAAAAATGAATAAAAAAGACATTAAAAATAAACTAAGATTATAAAGAAAAATGACAAAAAAAAATAAAAAAAGAAAGCAAAAAAAAAGCATTAAAAACAAAAGTAAAAAAAAGAAAAAAAATGATAATAGAATAAAATAAAATGTGTGGGGCCCGCGGTCAAAGGGAGGAAGAAGTCAACTTCTTCTTCCTCCTCAAGAAACCAGCCGTGCAGCAGCAACAACATCAACAGTGGAGAAAAATTCAACAACTCAAAAACTCAAACAGACCTCAAAAATCACAAATGAATATACCATCTTGCTCGATTTTTCGCACTGATCATGAATCTTTGCTTAGATTTCACAGTAGAGGCTTGTGTTAAAAAAAACGTAAACAACAACTTCAAATTCAAAAATGCAAAAACGCAAATTAAGCAATTCTAAGTGAATCTAAACATTGTAAAAGCTTCACCACACTTCCAGTAACACAAATCAATCAGAATCTACCTTGTTTAAGCTTTGAAAATGGTCTAACTCACTAACACTTTTTCTTGAAAAATTGTGGTTTTAATTTCACGATTTTGGGTGGTTTTTCTTGAGTTTTTCAGTGTTTTTGGTTTTTTGGAAGTGTTTATGAACTTTTGATGGAAGAATGGTGGAGTTTCATGAAGAAATGAAGATTTTGGAATTTTTGATGAAAATGGTGATTTTTCTCTACTCAATTTTCGGCCCCCTTCCTCACTGATTTTGTTGGGTACTTATAGAGGGATAAACTTGGTCAGCAAGGGTGCAAAATTAGGTTAAGTGGGGAGTAAGAAAGGGCAGTTTGGAATTTTTGCAAAAAATGAGTTTTTTGATACTTTTTTTGATGATTTTTGGTGGTGAGTGATGATGTGTTGGGTAATGATGAGGTGTTATGTGTGAGGATGATTTTAGATGCACAAATTGTGGGGAAAGAAATGAATAGGAGTGAAATGTGCATTTTGGGTGAATTTGTCAAAGTTTAGTGTTTGTTTTTTTAAATTTTGATTCTTGATGATTTTGAAAATAATAAAAAAAATGGTGTGAAATTGTGATTTTTGTGATTAGAAATGTAATAGGAATGAAAGGAAATAAAATTGGAATGTTTGGTGTGAAAACATATTTTTGAAAGAAAATTTGACTTTTGGTCAACTGTTGACTTTGGTCAAAGGTTGACTTCGGTCAACAGTTGACATTGATTAACATTGACTTTTTTGAAAAAAACAAAAATTTTAGGAAATAAGAAGAAAGAAAAGAAAGTTTTGGTTGGGGCAAAAATGGGGTATGACACCAACCACTTAAGAATATGCCAAAGTTACTAATTATTAATAAATTCCAAAACTAATAAAAATACCAAAAACAAAAAACAATATCAACAAAATTGTTTCTGTGAGCTTAACCGAAGAAATTCCCTCCAGTAACTTTAACTCCGTTGAATATCTAAATCATTGAATTTATCATCTCTTTTGCTTTTAATCTTAATTTTTTTTTTCATATTTGATTATGAAAGATTAGGATTTCACTAAATCTCTTCAATGAGTGGAGAGATTTGTTCTCGAACTTAAGTCAATTCGTATAGACAATGAATAATATATGTAGAGGTCGTGGTTCGAACTCCAAACACTCGCTTATTCACTTTAACGATGATTTTCTAACTAATAGTGTACTTAACCTAAACAAAATAACAATAAATTATTTGTGCCACCGACAAAATTCCAAAAGAGACTAACGAGTAGAAATGAGCAACAACCATATACGCCATGGTCACGGTGGGGTTTCCTTTAATTTTTCAAAGTAGCAAATACAAACTTTACAGGTTTCTGTACACGTTTTCCTTTTAAAAAAGACAATTTTTATGATAAATTTGTTTTAACATTCCTACAGCAGAGTTGGAAAATCAACTATTTTGATATTGTTATGAAACTCTTGAAATAAGAACAAGAACAAAGAGAAGTAGATAAGAAAGAGAGGAAGAGAGATAAGATAGATAATTGTATTATTCTTTTGTAATGTACAATTATGTTACATGTGATTTCTATCTATAGTGAAGTAAAATGATATGATTTAAGAGTTAAATACTTAAGAGATAAGTACAAATAGTTGTAATTTAAAAGATAAGTGATATGGTGTCACTTAAGAGATAAGTACGAGGGTTGTGGATACATTCATTTATGATATTCATAACACTCCCTCTTGAATGTCCATCAAGGATATTTCTAATTAAAACCTTACTAGAGAAACACTGATAAAAAATTCTAGTGAAATGAAAAGAGTACTGCATCCTTTTGTGTCATAATCTGCCTCATTATAAACTTTATCAAGAAAACTCAATGGGATAAAACCATAGTTAAGGAAAGAAGAGTAGATAACACATTTTTGTCTCCCCCTCACAAAGACTGTTATATATGAGACGAAGAAGTTCAAATAATCTTTTATACTAGTTACTCAAAATCTTTACTTGGCTTTCCAATCTTTACTAAAAATCGGTTATATATATATATATATATATATATATATATATATATGTGTGTGTGTGTGTGTGTGTGTGTGTGTGTGTGTGTGTTATACCGTTCTACTTCCCTTTTCACGCGAAAAAAAACTTATATATATCCAGTTAACTTCACACCTTCAAGTGTGCCGACTATAAGTCCAAAAAATTCTCCTTCATAAAACGAGTTTGATATCACTGAAATTGTCTCTTTCCAATTGTAGATATTTTCTTTATCTATAATAATCTTTAATAGACATTAATACATGTTTCTCATTATTACTTATCACATATAGCGCTATATTATCTGCAAAAACCCGTCAACGTTGACTTCATTTTGGTTCCATCTCATTCCATTTAGATTTTTCGTTCATGACATAATTTATCGATATTTCATAAATTTCAAATACATGATCAATTCTTCTAGAACTGAAAAATTAATTATGTAAAACGACTCTTTTAGAGTTTCTATATCCTAATTTGGGTTATCTATCATTTTAGCTCTTTTTCTTGTTCAGAGACTTTTATATTTGGAACCGAATTGTCAACCATGCTTCAGGCACGGTTGAGATTTGTCGCGTCGAATTTCGGATATCAAGCTATTGACAAGCGTTGAATCACTAATTTTAAATCACGACTGAACTTTTAATTTTTTGGGGAAAAAGGGGAAAAAGTTCGAAATTACCTTAATGTTAAAGATTTTGGGTTCGGGAGTCGATTATGCGAGGGGAAGGTATTAGCACCCCTCACATCCATTGTACTCAAAGGGAACCTCCTAGTTAGCTAAGGCTAAAATGTTTTTTAAGTTTTGCTTGCATGCTTAAATATATAAAAGGGAAAAAGAAAAAATATATAAAGAGGAAAAAGAAAGTTTTTTATTGATGTGCTTGACAAGATATGAATCTTGCTCCTACGTATCTCCCGGTGCGATGGAGAATTCAAAGCTTACGTAGTTCTTTGTAGCAAAAGTTTGTGTGTTGGTTGATTTTAATTATGAAAAAGATTTGATCGCGCTCGGGCGAAAGAGTTTGGTAAAAAAGGAAACGTGGTCTACTATCGTTGTATGGATAGCTTAATGAAGACCGATAAAAAGCTTTTACCTACTACCGTTATGAGGGTAGCTTAAAAAAGGTAAAAGGGATTTGATTAAAAAAGGGGACGGACTCGCACTCGGGCGATGGTATCCGTTTGAAAACGGGCGTGGGTGTCAAAAGTTTGAATTGACCACGGGGGCCAAGAAGAGTTTAAATTGACCACGAGGGATCAAAGAAAGGTTGGATTGGTCACGAAGGACCAATAAAAGGTTTAAGTACGTTGGACGCGTTGAAAATAGAATGACGATTGCCCGAACAACGAGACATACGTCAAGCATTCGTGCAACCAGGGAATGGAGAGACATAGTCAAACCACTCCTTTTTCATTCAAGTTTGAAACTCAAGAAATCTCAAAGAGAGCAAAACACTTGGTTAAAAAACCTAAGAAAATTTTGTTGCTCAAATTAGTTGTTGCAACCTATGAGCAAATGTTGTTCAAATTTTTGAAAGGATGAACAAGTTTGTTTCAAATTTATGATGCAAAGGTGAACAAGCATTGTTCACGTGTGTTGGAACTCAAAAACAAGTTTGTTGAAAATCATGAACAAATTTGTTGTTCAAGTTTGTTGAAAATAGTGAACATAGCTTGTTGCTTAAGTTATTGGAACTCAAGAACAAGTGTTATTCAAGTTTGCAAAATGAACAAATTCATGAAAAAATGCATAAGTTTGGAAAATGCACAAGTTCGGCTCAAATTCAAGTTTGATTTTGGAAAATGAACAAGTTCGGCTTAAGTTCACGTTTGATTGAAATTCATGAACAAGGTTGTTGTTCAAGTTTAGTTTTGAAATTTATTGAACCTAGCTTATTGCTCAAGTTTGAATTTGAAATTTAATGAACATAACTTGTTTCTCAAGTTACCAAAAATTATTACTCAAACTTGTGAAATTTTTAATAATATGCAAAACTCTTGTTATGTTTTGAACAAAATGGGTTTTAATCCTCTTAGGTTCTGAATCTTTAGGTTAGAACCTCATAAATTAGCTTTTAGAAGCTTGAACTCAGAATCTGAGTTCTGCAATTTTCGCAGAGCGACCTGAACTTGGCTCTGCGAACCCAAGTTCTGTCATGGTCGCAGAGCGACCATGACTTTGCTCTGCGAACTCTGCGAAAAATTGAAATTCAGAAGCTGCTTCTGAACTTCTGTTCAGAAGCTGCTTCTGAACAAGCTTCAGAACCTTAAGGGGATTGAAAAGCTTTGGGAATTAGCAAGAAAAGGTTTAAAACAACTCAGTTTAGTGTTTTGCAAATTTGAGATTCCTTTGAAGTTTCAAAAGTGGTTTTTTAGTGCAAAATGATTTAAACAAACACTAATGAAACAAACAGCAATGCAAAATGGAAGGTAAAGAATTCAGAATGCTTACAGAACTCCTAGCCAATGCTTGTGTTGTAAGAAAGTGGAAGAGGCTTGGATGATTGTGATTATGCAAAAGTTGAAATGTTGGAGATTATGGATGACAATAACACTAATGTTCAACTGGTTTTTGCTGTGTATGAACTTGTAAAATCTGTGTATTTTAACTGTTATTCAATTATCCTTGAATCCTTATGCAATGCATTGCTTAAATAGGCAAAAATGAGATCAAATGCAATGATGGAAAATCCCTAGAGCAGGCTGTTTTGTGGGCTAAAACTCAGGCTATTTGCTTTGCATTTAATGCAAAAGGGAAGAGGTGACATTGCCTTACAATCTTGGTCAAGACTTTGGCCAAATTCAGCAATAAATGAAGTTGATTTTGACAGAAAAAATGATGAAAAAGTGTGAAAACCTGGCTGTTTGCAAATTGGGCTGCCCCTTGGGATTAATCCTTGCAATCTTGAGGAGACAAGCAAGGAAAACGTGGGCTGCAAGGTGCAGAGGTTGGGAGAAGCAAAAGAAACATGTGGGCTGCAATGAGGAAGAAAGAAAGAAAGCTGAAACAGGGCAGCACAATCAGCTTTTGGGCAAGCAAAATGCAGCTATGTTTGACTGATTTTGGTGAAGGAAGGAAGAAAATGAGCAAGCTGCTTGCTGGAAAGTGCAGGGTCAGTAGCAGGCAATTGGGAGGGATGAGAGCTGCCCAAGGGCAAGACAACTTGCTTGGCACATGCTTGGCTTGGCACAAAATCCTTCTCACCTCAATCTTTAATGACACATGCTTCATTTCTCTCTTTGTTGAATCCAATCAGTAAAATTGACAATAATAGTAATAATAATAATAATAATAGATGATAATAACAATAACCATAATGAAAACAAAAGAAAGATAAAGCAAAGAAATCAAAACCTGCAAAAAAATCGCAGAGTTCGCAGAGCGATTGGAACATCGCTCTGCGAAATCCTTAATTTTCCTTTTTTTTATTTTCTTTTAAAATAAAACAATAAAACAAATAATAATAAAAATAAATTAGAATAATAAAAGTAATAATGGAAAGAAAAATAATAATGATAATAATAATAAAGATGATACTAATAATGATGATAAAAAAAGATAATAATAATAACATTGATGAAAAAGATAATAATAATAATAATAGTATTAATGGAGAAAAAAAAAGGATAATAATAATAGTATTAATAATAACAATAGTGATAATAGTAATGATAATATTAATAATAATAATAGTAATGATAATGATAATAAATATTAACAAATAAAAATCCATAAGTAAAGATGAAATAATAAAGCTAATAAAAGGTAAAAGTAAGAAATTAAAAATTATAATGAAATAATAAATAATAAAAGAATAATGAACCAAGAAAAATATGAGTCAAAAAATGGGGTATGACAAGATTTATTTGCAATATTGGATTATCCTACAGGGATATCTATTTCGTTTGGAGCATTAGCAGCTGATATTTAATTTGTTTAACTTTGAAAATGAGTTATATCTTAAGCATCAAGATGAGACAATAATATTTCCTTTCAAATAATTTATTTGAACTTCAGGTTCACATTTTTTTAGCTGCTTATTATCTCCCCTGATATTGAAAAAACTAATCCATCAATTGATAATTAGCCTACTAGGTTGTAAATAAGTTGGCTAAATACAAATTATGATAGATGGAGATTCATATCAAATATATTTTCCGAATATTGTTTCGGGATTTATCTTAGTTTGTCACGGTGATTTTTGGATATCAATCTATTAGTTAGCATTGACTCGCAATTTTAAGTTCACCACCGATCTTTTATTTTTCCGAGAAAAAGGGAGAAAGTTCGAAAAACCCTATTTTTTAGAGATCAAGGTCCGGGGGTTGGTTACGCAAAGGGAAGGTGTTAGCACCCTAAACGTCTATAGTACTCTATAGGAACCTCTTGATTTTAATTATCTTTATGCTAAATTATAAATAAATACCTAAGTGTGAAAAAGACTAAAGTGATGAGGGTAAAAGAAAGGAAAATGTTTTTATTTTGTTGATTTGGAAAGACAAAATCTTTTGCCTACATACCCGAATGGGATCAAAATCATGTAGTTCGTGTTAAAAAGCCGATTAATTTGTTTTGATTGATTTTAAAAGTTTTGAAAATGTTTTTGAGAAGATAAGAGGCCGAAAAGGAATAGAAGAATAAAAGTGTGAGTTTGATTGATTTTAATTGAAGAAAAAGTTTAGATAATTAAAAATTGATTAAAGTTTGATTAAGAAAGAAAAGTCACTTGGTTTGAAATCCAAGGTTGATTGTTTGGGATTTTTTTATTATATGATATGTTTTTGATTTTGACTATTTGACTTTTTTTTTGAAAATTTTGATTAATTCCTAAGGTCCAGAAGTGTGCTGATATAATCTAAAGCGCGTCGGATCCCTCAAAATGACGTTGGATCAAGTGAGGGTCCTTTTCCTCAGATACGGTCATTATTTTGCATTTTATCGTTTTCGACATAAAGCGGAATAAATAAATGTGGGTGTCGGTGCGATGTTCTCATTTATATTTTACATTGTCCCTAAATACATTCTAATAAAATAAAAATGAAAAAATAATAAATAAAAATAAAAATTGCAAATGCATTAAAATAAATATGCTAAAAATAAATAAAGAAATAAAAAAGCATGAAATGCAAGACGATAAATAAATATGTTGCATAAAATTAAATAAAATAAAAATGCATGAAATGCAAGACAATAAATAAATATGTTGCACACTTAGAACAAAACATTAACAATACCAATTTTCTTTTTAACACTTTGTTATCATCAAAACTCAAAAGAGAGTTGTTCATACACATTTTGTTCCAACAATCTCCCCCTTTTTGATGATGACAAACATAAGTATTAATAGAAAATTGTTGTTAATTTAATTAACAAGTTGACTACAGGGTGTGAGGTTTGCAAGCTCCCCCTGAGTCTGAACCAGGTTAATTAAATTCAGTTTAGATAAAAAATGTGAGAATTTCAGAATTGTTGTTAAGTTTAATTAACAAGCTGACTTCAGGATGAGGTTTGCAAGCTCCCCCTTAGTCTGATAATCCTCAAGGTGAGGTTTGCAAGCTCCCATTGATTCTTATCCATGTTAATTAAATTTAACTCAAAGCAATAAACTGAAATTATCACTCAGAATTGTAAATAACAAGCTGACTTTAGGTTATGAGGTTTGTAAGCTCTCCCCCTAAGTCTGATAATCCACAGGATGAGTTTTGTAAGCTCCCTGAGTCTTATCCAAGTTATTTAAATTCATTTCAACTCACTAAGAGTAATGTATATCTCACAACAATTAATTCAAAGGCTAAGAGATTAAAAGCAGTTCTCATAAGTTAATTTATCAGAAATCAACTTATGTTCTGAGCTCAAGAGCCTTAATGCCTTTTACTCCCCTTCATAAGTTAATTAACTGACAGAATTTAACTTATTTTCTTTTCTGAGCTCAGGAGCCTTAATACTTGTTTACATTTTCTCCCCCTTTTGTCATCAACAAAAAGAAAATTTTCAAAATTTTTGTTTAAAGAGAGTTTGAAAACATGTGAGATAATCATGCAATCATATAAGTAATCAAGCAGCAAGGATATACACCAGAGCAAACTTGATTATATATGAGTATATGACATTGCATTTTAAAAACATAGAATGATGTTCAGAAGCAAGAAACTAGTTCAGAGCATTCTGATCAGAGCATTCTGTTCAGACATAATTGTTCAGTATAATCTGTTCAGTATCACTGAATTATTTAAAAAAATTGTTCAGATCATATACCAACTGAAAGTTTTAGCACAACTGAACTTTTTTTTTAGAAAACTGAAAAATAGAGCATTTAGCTCAGTGCTTCTGAACCCTTTTTCAGACATAAATGTTCAGAGTTTTTAAATATGTTTGAAAAGTTGAACATGTCTGATACCAAAATGAGACTTTCAGACAGAACTGTTCAGAGTTTTGAAAATGTTTTACAAAACTGAACATGTCTGATGTCAATTTGAGCAAATTGTGATGAAAAACATATGTCTGTGTTTGTGTTAAAACTTTTCAGAATTGAAAACACAAAAACACATTTGCATATTGATGACTTTGGGAGGGACAAAGTATAACTTTCAAAGCTTAATTCATCATTGCCCAGAGTTATATCTTAACAGATTCTGACCAAAATTTTGATAACTATCAGATTCAAAAGTCAGAAAATCCAGGTTCTGAACCTCAGACTCTGAAGTTTTTCAGATGCTTAACTTTCTTCAGACTCTCAAAATGAGTGACTGATAAGTCTTAGCTTCTGATAAACTCTGGATCTCAGTTTTCATTCAGATTCAAGCATATTTTCAAGAGATAAAATGCATATTCAAATTCTTTTTAATAAAGTTAAATCTGTTTTCTGTAAGGGGTTTTGTAAATATGTCAGCCCATTGATGATCAGTATCAATTTATTGAATATCCAAAACTCCCTTCTGAACATAATCTCTTATAAAATGATGTTTAATTTCTATATGCTTGGCTCTAGAATGCAGAATTGGATTTTTAGACCGACATATTGCAGCAGTATTATCACAAAAAATAGGAATGCTATCTGCATGAATTTGATAGTCTTCCAACTGATGTTTCATCCAGAGCAGTTGTGTGCTACAACTTGCAGCTGAGATGTATTCTGCTTTTGCTGTTGACAAAGCAATAGTTGCTTGTCTTTTGCTGGCCCAGGATATCAGATTCTCACCCAGAAATTGACAATTTCCACTGGTGGATTTTCTTTCAATTCTGTCCCCAGCATAATCAGCATCACATAATCCAACTAGCTTATAATCCAAGGATTTCTTATACAGAAGTCCCAGATTAGTTGTTCCTTTCAGATACCTGAAGATTCTCTTGACAGCAGTCATATGAGATTCTCTAGGATCTGACTGTAATCTTGCACACAGACAGACACTAAACAAAATATCTGGCCTAGAAGCAGTTAAGTATAACAGAGAACCTATCATACCTCTATAGAGCTTCTGGTCTACTTTTGAGCCATTGTCATCTTTGCTTAAGGTGCAGGTTGGATGCATTGGTGTTGTCATCAGCTTACAATCATCAAGCTGGAACTTCTTCAGAAGCTCCTTTGTGTATTTGGACTGATGAACATAAACACCATCTTTGCATTGGTTGATTTGAATTCCAAGAAAGAATTTCAATTCTCCCATCATGCTCATTTCAAATTCATCTTGCATTAGCTTGGAAAATTCTTTGCAAAGAGAGGCATTAGTAGAACCAAATATGATATCATCAACATATATTTGCACAATTAAGATGTCTTTCTTAAGAGTTTTTCTAAAGAGTGTCAACTTGACCTCTTACAAAATCATTTTTAAGTAAGAAATTACTTAGCCTTTCATACCAAGCTCTTAGGAGCTTGTTTCAGACCATATAAAGATTTCTTAAGTTTAAAAACAAAATCTGGATTTTTAACATCTTCAAAACCAGGAGGCTGTTTGACATAAACTTCTTCAGAAATAACACCATTTAAGAAAACACTCTTAACATCCATTTGATATAAGATGATATCATGATTAACAGCAGAGGAAAGAAGTAACCTGATTGCTTTCAGTCTTGCAACTGGAGCAAATGTCTCAGTGTAGTCTATTCCTTCCTGCTGACTGTAGCCTTGAGCAACCAGTCTTGCCTTGTTTCTGATCACTTTTCCTTGTTCATTAAGCTTGTTTCTGAATACCCATTTTGTTCCAATGATGTTCTTGTTATTTGGTCTTGCAACTAGATCCCAGACATCATTCCTTTGTGTAGTACCCTAATTTTGTCCTACGCATTTTAAAACAAAAAAATCAGAAAAAAATCAAAGAGGGAAAAAAAGTCAAAAGTCAACAAAAGTCAACAGAAAAGTCAACTTTTCAAAATTGAGGACTTCGCAATGCGAAGCTCACTTCGCACTGCGAAGTCTGCGATTTTTCTGCAGATTTTTGGTTTCTTGGATTTAATTCCAGATTTTGTTGCATATCACTTCCATAATTATTTTAAATAGCATTCATGGCTAATTGGGCCAAGCAAAGCCAGAGTTGAAGGACTTGCCATTAATGCCAAGGTTGGAAGCTTTTTCTTCCAACCTAGCATGTGACAAGCAAGTGGGCTTGCCCTTGGGCAGCTCTAGTCCCTCCCAGGTGACCTGCTAACCACCACAAGGTTGCCAGCCACCTGCTTGAGGACTTTCCTCCTGCTTGCTGCCCCAAAAACCAGTCAAACCAGCTGGATTTCTCACTTGAAAAGCCATGAGTGCCTACTCTGTTTTACAGCAGCTTTTCACCCTCTCACACCAGCCAATTTTAGCCTTTTCATCCCTCAATCTCTGCACATTACAGTGCACGTTTTTATTGACCAACCATTGAGATTGCAAGGATTGATCCCCAAGCATTAGCCAATTGCAAATCAGCTTTGTTCTTCATCATTACCTTCTAGAAATAGTTGAATTTGTGGCTGAAATCAAGCTGGATCTTGCCCCTTGGTACAAGGCAGGGTTGCCTCTATCCATTAGCATTTAATGCAAAGGGATTCAGCTTGATCTTGGCCACAAATCAGCTGAATTTTGGGATTGTGTAATGATGACAAAGATTTGGTTTTGGCCTATAAATAGAAGGCAATGCCAAAGGAACAAACACAGTTAACACAGCATTCAAAGAGCAGAAACTCTACTCATTTCAACCTACAAATCTCCCCAAACAACCAGAAAAAAACCAATCCACACAAAGCATTACAAAGTTCCAAAACCATCACAAATACTCAAACCTCTTGCACAAGCCTTCAACCAAATCAAACCAAGTGCAGCTGGAGCTTTGCTAAGGAGTTCTGTAAGTTACTAAGCTCTTTATCTTGCATTTTCAATTGTGTTTGCATAGCCATTTTGGCTCAAAACCTTTTGATCCTAAAAAACCCTTTTTGAATTTCAAAGAAATCCCAAGGTTTTCAAAACATCAAAACTGGTTTGTCCAACCTTTTTCACCCCAAAAACTCAAAGTTTTTCACCCATCTATAAGGTCTTGAGTGTGTTCAGAAGTTGTTTCTGAACAAAAGTTCAGAAACGGCTTCTGAACCCAAAATTTCGCATGCTTCGCAGTGCGAAGTCATGGTCGCAGTGCGACCATGACAGAACTCAGAACCTGAGTTTTTGTATCAAACCAACCAATTTTTGAGGTTCTAGCCCCAGAGCTCAGAACCTAAGAGTTTTTAAACCCATGTTCTTCAAACCATAACAAGGTTTTTGCATAATTTTGGCAAAATCACAAGTTCGTATAACCATTTTGTGGGTAACTTGCAAAGCAAGTTATGTTCCCAAATTCTCAAAACCACATGAACAAACAAGCTATGTTCATCATTTCAATCTAAACTTGAACAATGAATATTGTTCATGATGTTCAAAACTCAAAGATGAACATACACCGTTTTACGTTCGCATTTTCGCAAAATGAGACGAACTTGCGCGTTTTTAGCAAACTTGCTAAACCTTCCCATTTTTGGGTTTTCAAACCATATGTTTTGACATACCTTGGGATTTCTAAAGAATTCAATCCAAAAACATGAATGAAAAAGGGATGGTGTGACGTATGTCTCTCCATCGCCCCGATTGTACGAATGCGTGACGTATGTCTCGTCGCTCGGACAATCGTCATTCCCTTTTTTAATATGTACAACCCTAACCAAACCAAATCTTGGCCCCTTGTGGTCAATCCAAGCCTTTTGGTCCCCCGTTGGCCATTAGACTCAACCCCTCGACTCGTTAGAGTCCACTCGGTCAATGTTCGACTCGTCCGAGTCCATTGTACCCGTTCTTGATCTCAGTGGATCAATCGAACAATCGCCCGACTCTTCGGAGTCCACTCGGTCAATGTTTGACTTATATGAGTCCATTGTACCTCTCTTGGTCCCATAGCGACCAATTCAACCCTCTACCCTAACGGACGTACCTTTTAACAATTCTAATGTGATTCGCGAACGAACGCTTAATAAGTCTCCAAGTGCGAGCATACAAGCTACGTTTAATCGCAAGAATTCGGTTAAAACATCGTCCAATTAAAATCAACCAACACATATACGTTTTTCTACCAAAGAACTACGTATGCTTTGAATTCTCCGACTACCGGGAGATACGTAGGAGCAAGATCGACATCTTGTCAAGCACAATAATAAAAACTTTTTTTTCTTTTTTCGTTTGTTTTTATCTCTTTTCCCCCCTTTATTATATTTTTAACATAAATGAACATGCACGCAAAGTATAAAAAAAAACAATTCAAGCTTTAACCAAATAGAAGGTTCCCGTTGAGTACAACGGACGTGAGGGGTGCTAATACCTTCCCCTTGCGTAATCGACTCCCGAACCCGACAATGGTTGCGATGACCAAATCCTTATCCTCATCGTCAAAGGGTTTTATTATCGTTTCCCTTTAAACAAAAAAAAAAACTTAAGGGTTTATCAACGTTCCCTTTACACAAAAACTTTGGTGGCGGCTTCACAAAGGCCCTCCGAGCGTTCGAGGACGTCCTCGGAGGATTTGCGCGTCTTTTTCCCGAGGAAAAAAACGAGGTGCGCACAGCTGGCGACTTCACTGGGGACCCTGTTCCCACTAGTGAGTCAAGCCTAACCTATTTGGTTTAAAGACAATTGCTTTATTTTCTTTGCGTGCCATGTTTATTTATTTCATGCATACATGTTATATTTATGCTTTATGTTTATATTTGCTTTATCTGCTTTATATTCATATCATATATATCAAATGCGGGGGTTACTTGAGTGATGTTACTCCATATTGTTCGGGTTAATGCCGGACGTGTGAGGCTCTCTACCCGAGCTTGAGAGAAAAACTAAGTTAGAAGGAGGTTGTGTGCGGAAGCCCGCGTTGACGTATGTCCGTGAGGTAGGATGTCCAACCCCGCTTAGATGAGATTTTCACGTGGAATTAATTGAAGTCATGTCGACGTATGTCCATAGACAACCCTAATTCCATGTGAGGTCTATGATTCTAAGGACCTCTTCTTAGGAAATTTCATCTTTAGAGCCTACACGTGAGGATGGGGGGAAGTTCCGAACCTTCATATACCAAACCCCTGCATGTCATAACATTGCATTCATAAAACTTTTTGCATAAACAAAAAAAAGAGGGGCATATTTTTGCATTCTCATTGCATTCATACATGCATTTTCATTTCAAAGAAAACCTTCACATCATTCCCTCACCAAAACACCAAAAAAAGAAGTACCCGACCCGGTGTACAGTAGCGTTTCGGATGAGATCCGAGCAACCGGAATGCCATCGAAATTCCGGAAATCATTTCTTTGTCCAAGTAATTTATCTTGTTTTTCAAAAAAAAAACAATCATTTTGCTCTTCCCAAGGCAAATGATTAATTTTTATGGGACCCCCATATTTCAAATCATTTCCATCATTAATAAATTTGCAGTTTATTTTCAAAAGAGTTCGTTTTTCTTTCGTTCTTAAATAAATTTTCGCAACCCTAAAAAAAAAATCATCATCATACACCAAAAAAAATAACACTGCTACGATCCCTCATGACTTCAATTTTCAAATTAACCAAACGGAAGATGATAATAAGGACGATTTTGAACCTCCTGAAGGATTGTCCAGACTTGAGGATCAAGAGGATAGGGTAATACAACTTCACCAAGAGAACCCTCAAAAGAATGGCACTACAATTTTCCCTCTGCGGGGGCACACTCTACAAGAGAAATTAGGTCTTACTCAGATGTGCGGATAAACGTGAAGCAGCCATGCTCACCGAAGAAATCCATGAGGAGTCCTTCCAAACCCATGCCAAGACATGTCACAAGTGACAAAATTATGCCAACAAGGGGCACATACCACAAACACCTCTGAATGTCATGACATCACCCTAACCATTCTCTATGTGGGGCATAAACATGTTCGGAATGATTGAGCCAAAGGCTTCAAAAGGGCACCAGTTCATACTAGTTGCCATCAACTGTTTCACCAAATGGGTCGAAGCAGCTTCCTATGCAAACATGACCAAACAAGTGGTCGCCCAACTCATCAAAAAAAGAAACCATTTGCCGTTACGGCACTCCCCACAATTTCCCACAAAAAGCCAAGTCGTCATTGGCATTCCTCACATTCCCAAACAAACAAAGCCCAATTTTTATTGGCATCCCCAAACACAAAAAGCCAAGTCGTCATTGGCATTCCTCACATCTTCAACAAAAGACCAATTTTCATTGGCGCACACAATTTCCAAACAAAAAGCCCAATTTCCATTGGCAATCACAAACCCCATTTCCAATAAAAGCCCAATTTTCATTGGCATTCCCATCCAAAAAAACAAAAGCCCGACCTTGCTCGGCATCCCATCATAAAGCCCGACCTTGCTCGGCATCCAATCACAATAAAAGCCCGACTTTGATCGGTATCCAAACACCCAAAAGCCCAATTTTCATTGGCACTCACAAACATATTCCCAAATACCATTTCCAATAAAAGCCCAATTTTCATTGGCCCTTACAAACACAATCACACGTAAAGCCCAATTTTCATTGGCATCTCCACTCCAATCACGAAAAGCCCGACCTCGCTCGGCAACCAAAAACAAAAAGTCCGACCTTGCTCGGCATCCAAACACCCAAGACCCAATTTCCATTGGCATTCAAACACAAACAAGGTTCGACCAACTAAACCCCATAAAAGAGAAACACCTCACAACATTGGGGCATGGACAGCTCGACAAGAAAGTTCATTCTCGAGAATTTAGAGAAGAAGACTTAATGCTTGGAAAAAAAGGTATTACCCGTCCACAAGGATCCCCTTATCAATAAACTCCGGCGCAGTCAAAAAAAAAATATATATATGCCAAAAAGAAAAAGAGCTCGCTAAATCGAAAACCCGAAAAGGGCGGTTTAGGCAATAGAGAGCGTCCTGGTAGATCGAAAACCTGAAAAGGCGGTCTAGGCAAAAATTAAGGACATCAAAAAAAAAAGGAAATATACCCCAGTGGACTGAAAACTCGAAAGAGCGGTCCAGGTAAAAGTTAGGGGTTTCAAAAAAAAAAAGAAAAGGCAAAAGACTGCGGCACGTGAGGTCCGGACAGAATTCAAGAGGGAAAGAATCAACCTTATTATCATTTTTCGAAAGCAAGTTATTTCGAAGTCATAGGGAAAGTAGCACGTGAAACCCAAGCAAATTTTCATTTGCCTTTTTGTTTCTTCCTTTTTCTCTATCTCAGTAATCACCTCTTATAGGGATTACATTTTCACGAATAGTTACCCACACAAGGGACTAAGTTTCGTTGAATCAAAATCATTTTAAAACCTTTTCATTGTTATGCGTCCTTACTTGCTCATAAAATGTGTTTTTATTCATGATAGATAATGCATTGAAATATGGGAATGAAAAAAAACTTGCAAAAAAATATGTGTGTTTTTTACTTGGACGTTAAATGTCGAAAGAATTTCGTTGGTCCCCGGTATTGCATCAAAGGACTCAAGACTTGAAAACTTTCATCAGTCACTTCAAGATCTTACTCTTCATCAGAAACTAGTGCGTAGCTCACGGCGCGTAAAACGCAAAGATCCCGGGTGTCGGAGGAACAAATTTCCCCAAATAAAGCTCACCCCCCATACATCTTTTTCATCCACTAAGGCCGGATATCGATCATGTTTCCAAATTGATCCTTATATCCCCAGTGATGTCACAACCAAAGCCCAATTTTCATTGGCAAACCAAAAGTCCAATATTCATTGGCAAACCAAAGAACTACGTAAGCTTTGAATTCTCCATCCCACCAGGAGATACGTAGGAGCAAGATCATCATCTTGTCAAGCACAACAAACCAAAGCCCAATCTTCATTGGCCTCTAATCATCAAACAAAGCCCAATCTTCATTGGCCTCTAATCATCAAATAAAGCCCAATCTTCATTGGCAACCCAAAGTCCAATATTCATTGGCATACCAAAGAACTACGTAAGCTTTGAATTCTCCATCCCACCAGGAGATACGTAGGAGCAAGATCATCATCTTGTCAAGCACAACAAACCAAAGCCCAATCTTCATTGGCCTCTAATCATCAAATAAAGCCCAATCTTCATTGGCAACCCAAAGTCCAATATTCATTGGCATACCAAAGAACTACGTAAGCTTTGAATTCTCCATCCCACCAGGAGATACGTAGGAGCAAGATCATCATCTTGTCAAGCACAACAAACCAAAGCCCAATATTCATTGGCCCACAAATAAGCCAAACCTCATTGATATTCCCTAGGGAGTCTCAACCACAAACAAAAGTCCAATCAATATTGGCAAACCCACACAAATTTTCGGGCTTAGGCTCGAACTACACCGGTTTTGATCCCATTTGGGTATGTAGGCAAAGGACCTTGTCCTTCCAAACCGACCAACCAAAAAACCAAAAAAAGAAAGCCCAACTGTCATGAACACAACCACAAACAAAGACCGACTCTGCTCGGCACCCAACCAACATTATTTCATTTCATGCATGCATATTTAAAAACCGTTCATACACATGCATTTCATTTCATAAAGCATGCATCCTCAACAAGGATCCTCCAGTGAGTATCACATATTCACCAACATCCATCAACATTCAACCAGAGGCACCTATTTAGGGTAAGACCGCAGCTCGTTAGGAATCGATATTCAGAAGCAGTACCTGAATAAGATCACCTAGCTTAGGTATCGACCTCTAGAAGCAGTGCCTAGATAAGATTACCTTCATTCCCCAGTGGATCTACCTTCAGTGTTAGCGACTGAATAAGATCACAGCTCGTTAGGAATCGACATTCAGAAGCAGTACCTGAATAAGATCACCTAGCTTAGGTATCGACCTCTAGAAGCAGTACCTAGATAAGATCACCTACTTCAATGTTCCACCTCTAGTGACATCCTAGAGTAAATCACCACCCTCAGGAATCGACCTCTAGAAGCAGTGCCTAGATAAGATTACCTTCATTCCCCAGTGGATCTACCTCCAGTGTTAGCGGCTGGATACGATCAACCCCTACCAACCATTGCATTTGCATTTCGCGAAGGACAAAATTCGGGTCCTTCTTTTTCTTTTTACTTAATTGATCTCCGCAAAGAGTTCATGAGATGCCTTCGGCACTCACGCACCCTATGCGAAGATACAATTAAGTAGGGGCAGCTGTAGTACCCTAATTTTGTCCTACGCATTTTAAAACAAAAAAATCAGAAAAAAATCAAAGAGGGAAAAAAAGTCAAAAGTCAACAAAAGTCAACAGAAAAGTCAACTTTTCAAAATTGAGGACTTCGCAATGCGAAGCTCACTTCGCACTGCGAAGTCTGCGATTTTTCTGCAGATTTTTGGTTTCTTGGATTTAATTCCAGATTTTGTTGCATATCACTTCCATAATTATTTTAAATAGCATTCATGGCTAATTGGGCCAAGCAAAGCCAGAGTTGAAGGACTTGCCATTAATGCCAAGGTTGGAAGCTTTTTCTTCCAACCTAGCATGTGACAAGCAAGTGGGCTTGCCCTTGGGCAGCTCTAGTCCCTCCCAGGTGACCTGCTAACCACCACAAGGTTGCCAGCCACCTGCTTGAGGACTTTCCTCCTGCTTGCTGCCCCAAAAACCAGTCAAACCAGCTGGATTTCTCACTTGAAAAGCCATGAGTGCCTACTCTGTTTTACAGCAGCTTTTCACCCTCTCACACCAGCCAATTTTAGCCTTTTCATCCCTCAATCTCTGCACATTACAGTGCACGTTTTTATTGACCAACCATTGAGATTGCAAGGATTGATCCCCAAGCATTAGCCAATTGCAAATCAGCTTTGTTCTTCATCATTACCTTCTAGAAATAGTTGAATTTGTGGCTGAAATCAAGCTGGATCTTGCCCCTTGGTACAAGGCAGGGTTGCCTCTATCCATTAGCATTTAATGCAAAGGGATTCAGCTTGATCTTGGCCACAAATCAGCTGAATTTTGGGATTGTGTAATGATGACAAAGATTTGGTTTTGGCCTATAAATAGAAGGCAATGCCAAAGGAACAAACACAGTTAACACAGCATTCAAAGAGCAGAAACTCTACTCATTTCAACCTACAAATCTCCCCAAACAACCAGAAAAAAACCAATCCACACAAAGCATTACAAAGTTCCAAAACCATCACAAATACTCAAACCTCTTGCACAAGCCTTCAACCAAATCAAACCAAGTGCAGCTGGAGCTTTGCTAAGGAGTTCTGTAAGTTACTAAGCTCTTTATCTTGCATTTTCAATTGTGTTTACATAGCCATTTTGGCTCAAAACCTTTTGATCCTAAAAAACCCTTTTTGAATTTCAAAGAAATCCCAAGGTTTTCAAAACATCAAAACTGGTTTGTCCAACCTTTTTCACCCCAAAAACTCAAAGTTTTTCACCCATCTATAAGGTCTTGAGTGTGTTCAGAAGTTGTTTCTGAACAAAAGTTCAGAAACGGCTTCTGAACCCAAAATTTCGCATGCTTCGCAGTGCGAAGTCATGGTCGCAGTGCGACCATGACAGAACTCAGAACCTGAGTTTTTGTATCAAACCAACCAATTTTTGAGGTTCTAGCCCCAGAGCTCAGAACCTAAGAGTTTTTAAACCCATGTTCTTCAAACCATAACAAGGTTTTTGCATAATTTTGGCAAAATCACAAGTTCGTATAACCATTTTGTGGGTAACTTGCAAAGCAAGTTATGTTCCCAAATTCTCAAAACCACATGAACAAACAAGCTATGTTCATCATTTCAATCTAAACTTGAACAATGAATATTGTTCATGATGTTCAAAACTCAAAGATGAACATACACCGTTTTACGTTCGCATTTTCGCAAAATGAGACGAACTTGCGCGTTTTTAGCAAACTTGCTAAACCTTCCCATTTTTGGGTTTTCAAACCATATGTTTTGACATACCTTGGGATTTCTAAAGAATTCAATCCAAAAACATGAATGAAAAAGGGATGGTGTGACGTATGTCTCTCCATCGCCCCGATTGTACGAATGCGTGACGTATGTCTCGTCGCTCGGACAATCGTCATTCCCTTTTTTAATATGTACAACCCTAACCAAACCAAATCTTGGCCCCTTGTGGTCAATCCAAGCCTTTTGGTCCCCCGTTGGCCATTAGACTCAACCCCTCGACTCGTTAGAGTCCACTCGGTCAATGTTCGACTCGTCCGAGTCCATTGTACCCGTTCTTGATCTCAGTGGATCAATCGAACAATCGCCCGACTCTTCGGAGTCCACTCGGTCAATGTTTGACTTATATGAGTCCATTGTACCTCTCTTGGTCCCATAGCGACCAATTCAACCCTCTACCCTAACGGACGTACCTTTTAACAATTCTAATGTGATTCGCGAACGAACGCTTAATAAGTCTCCAAGTGCGAGCATACAAGCTACGTTTAATCGCAAGAATTCGGTTAAAACATCGTCCAATTAAAATCAACCAACACATATACGTTTTTCTACCAAAGAACTACGTATGCTTTGAATTCTCCGACTACCGGGAGATACGTAGGAGCAAGATCGACATCTTGTCAAGCACAATAATAAAAACTTTTTTTTCTTTTTTCGTTTGTTTTTATCTCTTTTCCCCCCTTTATTATATTTTTAACATAAATGAACATGCACGCAAAGTATAAAAAAAAACAATTCAAGCTTTAACCAAATAGAAGGTTCCCGTTGAGTACAACGGACGTGAGGGGTGCTAATACCTTCCCCTTGCGTAATCGACTCCCGAACCCGACAATGGTTGCGATGACCAAATCCTTATCCTCATCGTCAAAGGGTTTTATTATCGTTTCCCTTTAAACAAAAAAAAACTTAAGGGTTTATCAACGTTCCCTTTACACAAAAACTTTGGTGGCGGCTTCACAAAGGCCCTCCGAGCGTTCGAGGACGTCCTCGGAGGATTTGCGCGTCTTTTTCCCGAGGAAAAAAACGAGGTGCGCACACTTTGAAACTGGTTCAGTTCTTCTTGCATAGCTACAATCCAACCATCATCTGTAAGTGCTTCATTAGCTGTTGTGGGCTCAATCATTGATAGAAGTCCAATCATAGACTCATTCTGACAAAATGCTGATCTGGTCTTCCTTGGACTGTTCTTGTTCCCAATAATCAGCTCCTCAGGATGTGAAGATTTGTACTTAAATGAGGTTCTGGGTGTGTTGTACCCTAATTTTGTCCAAGTTTTTTTCAAAAAAAAAGTCAACAAAAAAGAGGAAAGTCAAAGTCAACACAATAAATAATAAATAATAATAAGTTTTATTATTATTTATTTATCTTTCTTTTTATTTTTTTTATTATTACTTTTATTTTTATTTTGTTTATTTCAAAAAAAGGCAAAAACAAAAAAAGGAAAGAAGAAAAGAAAGAAGTCTGAGCACATGCCAGGCACATGCATTCAGAAGCAAGTGGCTGCCCCAAGGGTAGCACTCATCCCTTCCAATTTCCTGCGCCCTGACCCTGGGTTCCAGCACACTACCTTTCCTGCATTTCTTCCCTCTCTTCTTTATCAAAACCAGTCAAGGGTTGCTGCAAAACTGCTTGCCCTGGTTCTGAAACTGCTTGCCCAGGTTCTGAAACTGCTGACCCTGTTCCAGCATTTCTTCCTTCCTCTGTGTGCAGCATGCTTTTCCATTGTTTCTCCCAAGCTCTGCACAAACAGCACACTACTTTTCCTATTTGTCTTCTCAAATCTTCAAAGATCAATACCAAAAAGCATCACAAGTGCAACCTGCACTCTGTTTTCCCATTTTCCCAGCAATTCCTGT
Organism: Medicago ruthenica; assembly: GCA_018208015.1. Taxonomy (NCBI): domain Eukaryota; kingdom Viridiplantae; phylum Streptophyta; class Magnoliopsida; order Fabales; family Fabaceae; genus Medicago; species Medicago ruthenica. The sequence goes on from CM031374.1 coordinate 36,038,830, forward strand.
CAAATTCAGCCCCAATTGGTTCTGAAATTACCCAAAGTCTTCACCATGATCACAAGGCAAGGTCACTTCCTTCCTTTTGCATTAAATGCTAGCCAAAGTCCTGGTCATAGCACACAAAACAACCATGTTTTAGGGGATTTTCATGATTACAATTGATCACAATTTGCCTATTTAAGCAACACAATGCAGAAGGTTTTAAGACAATTAGTTTTTCTACAATTCAGACAGAATTTTCACACAATCTCAAGAGCAATTTAAGAGTTTTTAGCACAGTTTGTTTAAACACAACTCAGAAGAAAAACACACAGTTTTAACACATAGCTTTAGCAGAGTTTTTAACAGAATTCAAATCTGATCTTAGAGCAATTCAACAGTTTGTTTTAGAGAAATTTAGAGCAACTCAGAACCAGAAGGAATAGCCAAAAATACACAACAACGTGTGAAAGCCAGAAGCTCTGTTTTCTGTTTCTTTCTTTGCAAATAATCACAAACCAATCAAGCAATTCAAACAGCCATTAAATCTCCATAAACATCATACCAGCAAAACATCAGTTGTTGTTGCTGTTCTTATTCTTCATCATTTCCAGCTTTGCAAAAATCACAATCATCCAAAGCCCTTTTCAGTTTCTTGCAACTAAAGCCTTGGCTAGGAATCTGTAAGTCATCCTAAACCTTTTATCTTTCATTTGCATTTCTGTTTGCATTTGTTCTGGTTCCTGTTTGATTCAGCATCAGTTTTCTGCATTCTTAGTGGTTTTTTAACTCATTTTGAACTAAAAACATCTTTTAAAACCTCAAAGAAATCTCAAAGTTTACAAAACATCAAAACAGAAGTGGTTTACTTCTTTTTATTACTGAATTCGAAAGTTTTTCACCCTTTTGAGGTTCTGAAATAAAAAATCAGAAGCTTCTGAACAGTAGTTCAGAAGCAGCTTCTGAACAGTGCTTCTGAATCTCAGAGTCTGAAGTTCAGCTTCTGAAGTTCAGAGTCTGAAGGCAGCATCTGAAGCTCAGAGCCTGAAGGTGCTTCTGAATCTCAGAGTCTGAAGTTCAGCTTCTGAAGTTCAGAGTCTGAAGGCAGCTTCTGAACCTCAGAGTTTGAACAGTGCTTCTAAAGTTCAGAGTCTAAACAGTGCTTCTGAAGTTCAGAGTCTGAACAGTGCTTCTGAAGTTCAGAGTCTGAGGGTCAACAAAAGTCAACGTCTGAACAGTGCGTCTGATGGTCAACCAAAGTCAACGCATGAACAGTGCGTCTGATGGTCAACCAAAAGTCAACGTCTGAACAGTGCGTCTGATGGTCAACCAAAAAGTCAACGTCTGAACAGTGCTTCTGAAGTCCAGAGTCTGAACAGTGCTTTTGAACTTCAGAGTCTGAAGAGTGCTTCTGAACCTCAGAGTCTGAACAGTGCTTCTGAAGTTCAGCTTCTGGGCATTTTTTTAAGGTTCAGAAGCAGCTTCTGGGCATTTTTTAAGGTTCAGAACTTGTTTTTTTTTTTTTTGAACTTTTTTTTGAAAGGTCTAAAACTCTTTTTTTTCAAAGTATAACCAAGTGTTTTGGCTCTTATTTGGGATTTCATAAGTTTCAACAACAAACTCGAATGAAAAAGGAGTGGTTTGACGTATGTCTTTCCATTCCCCGATTGAACAAACACTTGACGTATGTCTCGTTGTTTGGACAATCGTCATTCTTTTCAAACTTCACCAAAAAAATACATTTTAAGTTTCAACAATAAACTTGAATGAAAAAGGAGTGGTTTGACGTATGTCTTTCCATTCCCCGGTTGCACGAACACTTGACGTATGTCTCGTTGTTCGGACAATCGTCATTCTATTTTCAAAAATGCAAAACATAAAACAAATCCAACACACCAAAACTAATTTTTGGCCCCCCGTGGTCAATTCAAACAATTCTTGGTCCCCCGTGACCAATTGAACCTTTTCTTGGCCCCCCGTGGTCAATTCAAACTCATTTTGACCCCCCGTGGTCAATTAAACTAATTTTTGATCCCCCGTGGTCAATTCAACTAATTTTTTGGCCCCCTGTGGTCAATTCAAACCTTTTTTCACAAACGAACATGTTTTATCAATTCTAACGCGATACAAACAAACGCTTAAGCCTCCCACGCCCGAGCATACAAGCTACGTTTAATTGCTAGAATACGATCAAAAACATCGTTCTTTAAAATCAACCAACAAACAAATGTTGTTCTACCAAAGAACTACGTAGCGTTGAATTTTCCATCGCACCAGGAGATACGTAGGAGCAAGATCCCATTCTTGTCAAGCACACTAATAAAATTTACCTTTTTCCCCCTTTTTTTTTTTCTTTTTCCCCTTTATATATTAAAACATAGCAAGCAAACCTTTAAAAACACTTTTAGCCTTAACTAACTAGGAGGTTCCCGTTGAGTACAACGGATGTGAGGGGTGCTAATACCTTCCACTTGCATAATCGACTCCCAAACCCGTTAATGGTTGCGATGACCATCCTTTCCACATCGCCAAGGGTTTTATCAACGTTTCCCTTTAAAAATAAAAACTTTGGTGGCGACTCCGTAGTCTTTCCGAGTGTCTTTTATGCTCGAGCGTTTTTTTAGAGAGCGCACCGCTGGCGACTCCGCTGGGGACAACTTCCTCACTAGCGAGTCAAGCCTATCCTAGTTAGCTCTTAGGCTAAGTGTTTTTGTTTTGCTTGCATGTTTTTGTTTTATGTCTTTATCTTCTTTTCTTCTTTTGCCTCTATATTTATATGCTTCATTTTACTTTGTGTTCATATTGATATGTCAACTGTGGGTTGTCACATGAGTGAAGCTCTATACCCGAGCTTTGAGAAAAAATTAAGATAAGATGGTGGTTGTGTAGTGTTGGCCTTCCTGACGTATGTCTTGTAGGGTTGACGTGAGAACCCCGCCTAGAGTAGATTCTCTTGGAAGTATGGTTGTATTGCGAGTATTTGCAACAACAATTATAAGTCCTTGTAGGATCCATGACTTTAGGGACCTTTTAGAAAGAATCTCTAGAACCTACATGTGATAATGGGGGGAAGTTTTAAACGTTCCTACGCCACACCCCTGCATGTCATAAGCATTTGCATTCATGAAAATGATTTTTGCATGTACATTTTGCTTTATAGGGAATTAAAAAAAAAGGCAATCAGTAATTAGCAAAAGAAATATGGCTTCCGGAAAGAGAAACACGCTTGCCTTCAAAGTCAGGACTCCCAAAGTAGAAAGCCTGCTAATTTTGAGTAGAAAGCTCACTTTGATCAACAAGAGTAACTTCCAAACAAATTATGGATTGTTACTTGACCTCCTGCACGTGAAAGTGGATACAATGGCTTTAACTACATTGGCTCAGTTCTATGACCCACCTCTCAAGTGCTTCACCTTCCAGGACTTCCAGTTAGCCCCAACTTTAGAAGAATTCGAGAAGATTTTGGGATGTAGTTTGAAGGATCATGGGCCTTACCTCGGCTCGAGAGAAGACCCTACTTTAGAAGTCATCGCCGTATCTTTACACCTTAGTGTCCAAGAGATAGCACCACACTTGGAAACCAGAGGAAGCACTAAGGGATTCACAAGGAGGTTTTTGGAGACCAAGGCTCGAGACTTGTTGGCCAACAAAGAGGGGAAGGCGTTTAATGCAATCCTAGCTCTCTTGGTATACGGGATAGTTCTATTCCCTAACATGGATGACTTCATAGATCTTCCGGCTATAGGGGTATTCATGACTAAAAATCATGTGCCTACACTTTTAGCGGATTTCTATCATTCTCTCTATACTAGGCATGAAAAAGGGAGAGGAGGCACGATTTCTTGCTGTGTTCCCTTGATACAAATATGGTTAATGTCCCACATGCCAAGAAATCGGGATTTTGTGGAAAACCGAGCTAAGCTCAAGTGGTCACAAAGGATGACGGCTCTCACCGAGGGGGATATCCATTGACATTCTCGAGATTTAGAGGATCCAGAAGTTATTCTTAGCTGCGGTGAATTCCCCAATGTGCCCCTCATAGGTACTAGGGGATGCATCAACTATAACCCGGTCCTCTCTCTCCGCCAATTAGGTTATCCAATGAAGGACAAACCCGATGACCTCTTATTGGAAGCTTCTTCCTAAACGAAGGAGATAAAGACTCAACATTGCTAGGAAAGATCCAAAGAGCTTGGAGCCAAATACACAAGAGAAATGTTGGCAAAAAGAATTGTGTAGCCGAACCTCTCTACACTCAATGGGTGAAAGAAAGGGTCAAAATAATCAAGCTACCCTTTGCAGTTGTATGCCCTCCAAAACCTCTCTCACCTAAGCCAATCATAACCATTCCCATTGAAGAAGCGGAAGAGCTGAAAGCCAAGATTCGGGAACTCCAAAACAAAAATGAGGAGTTAGAATCAAAACACCATCAAGCTTTGGGAGAGATCGCTAGAGCAAAGAGAGATCAAGAGGAAACAACAAAATCTCTCCAAGGGTGCAGAAAAAGATTAACGGTCTCCGAGGAGAAAAGAGAGTGGATCGGGGGAGGTTTGGTCAGTGCGGACGCCAATCTCATAGCCAAAGATGAGGAGTTGGAAAAAATCTTGCATTCCAACCAAGAGTTGAAAAAGTTCGGGGAATTAGCCATCAAAGCTCAAAGGAAATGGAGGTTGAAATATCAAGAGAAAAACCAACAACTCCAGGAGGTCGTCTAAGAGTACAAAGAGCGGCTACAAACCGAGCGCGTCCAAAGGCAAGAATATGAGAACCTTTCTCATCAAGGGAAGCTAAAGTGCAATCATCTCGAGGCCAATATCAGGAAATATGAAGAATATTTTGACCAGATTGCAAGAGAGCACGGGGACCATATTGCATGACTACATGATGAGATTAGAAGTGCGAACACTAAGCTAGCTCAACGCAAGGAGATTATTGAATTTGTGTGGCAAGACGCCGTCCGATTAAGTGAAGACTTCACGAAATTGGTCTCGTTCTCAAATATGGTCATTGCCCAACTTCCGAAGAAGCTAGCAAAAGCCGAAATGGTCATGCCTTACTATGACATCCCTAAGAAGCTCCAAAAATTCATGAAGTTTTGAAAAGACACCGTGGACTTCTATAGGGAAGAAATAGACAAAGCTGAAAAAAGAGCGGCTGTTTGAATTGTATTAGCATTAGTTACGCCTTGTAATGTAATGTTATTCAATCAAATGATTAAATTTTGAAGCAAATGTTAATTTCCCGGCCTTTAATATTTCTGATTGCTTATATTAACTGCGCGCCTTTAATTTCCTCGCAAAGCAAAATGAAAAAAAACGCATGTTTTGTCATATACATCACATACATGCATTTACATGCATTTTCATGCATTTTTTTAAAAAAGAAAAAAACACTCATGTCATTTCCCCCAAAACTCCAGGAAGGAAATCAATCATAGCCAGAAAACCCAAGAAGCCATCGGCCCAAGAGCCTGTTCTCCGACACTCGCACGGGACGCGTGCTAACCATCAAAGGATCATGGATAGTGAAATTCTGGCCAGGCAATAAGACAGCGTTACCAGGTTCTGAACCAAACAGATTGAAATTCTGGCTGAACAGATCAGGTTTTGAATACTGATCAGAACTTGATAACAGGACACAAAGATTGCAAAAACACAGCACAAGCAAAAACAATCAGAAGCAGCAAAATAACAAGTGCAGGAAAGTAAAATGCACAGAGGTTTGTTAACCCATTTCGGAGTAAACACCTCCTACTCTGGGGGATACCAATCCAGGAAGGAAATCCACTATAGGATTTAACCCTTAAGACTCAAGACACTGACTCCCAGTTCCCAGCCTAAGCAATTAAACTCCTCCTCGTCTGATTTCTACCCAACTCTTGAGTATTAGAAAACCTCTAACTTCCTATTCAAGTAACTAAACCCAGCCACTTGAACAACCCTTAACAATACCCTGTTTTTGAACAAAACTTCAATAACAAACCTTCATTCGTACCTACAGGCTTAGAATGAAGTTACAACTCAATAACAATCCTAAACCAACTTAAACTGAGTGGTGCACAAATAAAAACTCTAAGTTTAAAACAAAGACTCTATTCTCTGAATAATACTTTGTATTTCGTAAGTCTTCAAAACATAGCAGCAACCTCCTTTTATAGAATTCAGTAGCTCTTCTTAATTCTGTAGCCAATCTTCTAAATTGATTTGTTTCTGAATTATGATCGATCCAATAAGGAAACAAATAAAACCACTTTGTATCTATGAAAAATTATATCAGGAAAAATACCTGTTTCCATAACAATAAACCAAATCTTCAATAAATCTTCTCCAAAACAATCCAGCATTCTAGAAGCAATACGCGTGAATAATTCCTTGAAAAATCTTGCCAAGATTCGCGTAGAAACAACTTGAAAATAACCAGCTTCTGATGAAGTCAACCAAAGTCAACGCTGGTATCAGACTCTGATCAGCTTCTGAAGTGCTACAGTGCTACTGATGAGCATTCAGCTTCTGATGTAATTTTCAGCTTCTGAACAGCTTCAAATAAAAAAACTTGCAACTGAAGATTTGTTCTACATATGGAGATGCTACTATTCAACACTTTGGTTTTACCAAAACATGCAGCCAACACTAAAAGACTCAACAATCTCCCCCTTTGGCAAATTTTTGGCTAAAACCAATGTTCACACATCCAAGTTCTTCAAACCTCGCATAAAACTATCTCAGCAATGAAGAACTCCACAATGATCAATCATAACATAGTGATAAGCAGCGGATTCAGTTATGACTATCATGAAAAACACAAACCAGCTTCAGTTTGATAGTCTCAGCTACTGAAGCACACATATAAGCTACTGATCAACTCCTGATCATCACAAACACTCCCCCTAAAGCTTCACAAATACATAAACAAACACTAAGCTTCACAGCACTCCCCCTGCAACTCAGCTTCTCATACAAACTCCCCCTTACTACTGAACTACAGAGAAGAAAAAAAATGGTATCAGAGCATACTTCAGGAGCTGAGCACAAATGTTCTTCAGGACCACACTTCAGGAACACATCATCACTTAGGATAACAACTATCATGTACTCCCCCTCAATAACATCTTGACAGCTCTTGTTGCATTGGTTCTAAACTCTGAGCTTCACAAATAACTTCTGAATAGCACTGAAAGCTCTTGAATTAATTCTGAGCAACAACACATCTTCTAATTTTGAACAGCTCAAGCATAAGATTTTCTACCCCTTTTTAGCCACAAAATTCTGACAAACTTCAGACTTCAAATAGGGATAAAAATCAAGACAAGTAACACAAATCCTTGAAAACATATCAGACCCAGACTCAGGTTCAGGATCACACTCAGCATAAGCACAACTGGTAGGTACTCTATCTTCCTCACATCCAGTTTGCATTAATTGCTATAAGTCTTCATGTAAACACACACCTAACTTGCTTCTCAGATTCTCAAACTGTTTAGCATCCAAGGACTTTGTGAATATGTCAGCAATTTGATCTTCAGTGTCCACATGTTCCAACTGAACAATCTTGTCCTCCACAAGGTTTCTGATAAAATGGTGTCTGATGTCTATGTGTTTAGTTCTGCTGTGCTGTATTGGGTTCTTAGAGATGTTGATAGCACTCAAATTGTCACTAAAATAAGGTCATAATTCTTTGTTCAATGTTATACTCTTCAAGCATCTGTTTCATCCACACCAGTTGTGAGCAACTACTCCCAGCAGCAATATACTCAGCTTCAGCAGTTGACAATTAAACACAGTTTTGTTTCTTGCTGAACCAAGAAATTAAGTTATTTCCTAAAAAGAAACAACCTCCTGAGGTGCTCTTCCTGTCATCAGCACTTCCAGCCCAGTCAGCATCACAATAACCCATTAGTTCAGAACTTGAACTATGAGAATACATGATTCCATAGTCACTTGTGCTATTCACATACTTCAGGATCCTTTTAACTTATGTCAGATGACTCATCTTAGGATCAACTTGATATCTTGCACAAACTCCAACAACATAAGTGATATCAGGCCTGCTTGCAGCTAAATACAATAAGCTCCCTATCATGCTTCTGTACTGACTTTGATCAACTGATACTCCTTGTTCATCTTTGGTTAGCTTCAGATGAGTAGCAGCTGGTGTCCTCTTATGAGCAGCTGATTCCATTCCAAACTTTCTGCACTATGTTCTTGGCATATTTACTCTGAGAGATGAAGATTGTATCATCCATTTGCTTGACTTGTAATCCAAGAAAATAAGTAAGTTCACCAACTAAGCTCATTTCAAATTCTGACTGCATTTGCTGAACAAACAGTTTGACCATCTTCTGAGACATTCCACCAAATACTATGTCATCAACATAGATCTGAGCAATCATCAGACTCCCATCATCATTTTTTATAAACAATGTTTTATCAGAACCACCTTTTCTGTATCCTTGAGCAACAAGAAATTGAGTCAGTCTTTCATACCATGATCTTGGTGCTTGCTTGAGTCCATATAAGGCTTTCTTCAACTTGTACACATGATCTGGAAACTGATGATCCACAAAACCCTTAGGTTGTTCTACATAAACTTCTTCTTGCAGATATCCATTCAAAAATGCACTCTTCACATCCATCTGGAATAATTTGAACTTGAGAATGCAGGATACACCCAACAGCAATCTTATGGATTCCAGTCTGGCCACAGGTGCAAAGGTCTCATCAAAATCCAATCCCTCAACTTGAGTATAACCCTGAGCAACCAACCTTGCCTTGTTTCTGACCACAGTACCATTTTCATGTGTTTTATTATTGTATATCCACTTAGTACCAATCACATTCAGCCCTTCTGGTCTTGGAACTAGATCCCACACTTCACTCCTTTTGAATTGATTCAACTCATCTTGCATAGCTTCAATCCAAAATTCATCAGTCAGAGCTTCTTTCACATTTTTGGGTTCAAACTTATACATAAAACAAGAATCAGTAGGAGTTGGGTCTGATCTCCTGGTTCTGACACCTTGATCCAAGCTCCCAATGATAAGCTCCTTAGGATGATCCTTCTGAACTCTAATTGATGGCCCTTTATTGGTAGGATCATGATCTGGATGTACTTCTGCTTCTTCAGACTCTGGATGCTTTTCTGCTTCTAAAGTTTGTTCTTCTGAGGCTTCAGACTCTGGAATAACTTCAGACTCATGTCTTTCTTTCTCAGCAGACAGATCATCAACCACAACATTTATGGACTCCATCACAACCTTGGTTCTGGAATTAAACACCCTATAAGCTCTGCTGTTCACTGAATAACCCAGGAATATGCCTTCATCAGACTTAGGATCCAGTTTTCTTCTATTTTCCCTGTCAGCCAAAATGTAACATCTGCTCCCAAAAACATGGAAGTATTTGACTGTAGGCTTCCTTCCTTTCCACAGTTCATACAATGTAGATGTTGTTCCCTTTTTCAAAGTGACTCTATTGTGTATGTAACACACTGTGTTCATTGCTTCAGCCCAGAACATATATTGAAGTTTCTTAGCATGCAGCATGACCTATTCTTCCTCTCAACTACACCATTTTGCTGAGGTGTGATAGGTGCAGAAAATTCATGTTTTATACCTTCAGAAGCACAGAATTCTGTAAAACTCTTGTTTTCAAATTCTTTGCCATGATCACTTCTGATTATGACTATGCCACAGTTTTTTTCTCTTTGAAATTGAATGCACAGGTCTTTAAATACTTCAAAAGTATCAGATTTTTCTCTAACAAAACTGATCCATGTGAATCTTGAGTAGTCATCTACCATTACAAATGCATACATCTTCCCTCCAATACTTTCTACTTGCATAGGCCCCATTAAATCCATATGAACAAGTTCTAGTACTTTAGTAGTTACCTGATGAACTAATCTGGGATGAGACTTTCTTGTTTGTTTCCCAATTTGACAATCACCACAAACATTGTCCTCATTGATCTTCAAATTAGGTACACCTTTGATAGCTTCAGTACTTAGGATTTTCTTCATGCCTTTCAGATGCAGATGACCTAATTTCTGGTGCCAGAGCTTCACTTCCTCTTCTGAGCTCATAAGACAAGAAGTCAGACTTCTTTCTTCTTCAGAAACCCATAAATAACAGTTGTCTTTGGATCTGCAGCCCCTCATCTGAATCTTATCTTCCTGATCAGTAACAATACACTCTAGCTTGTTGAATTTAACCTTCAATTCTTGATCACAAAGTTGGCTAATACTGATCAGATTAGAGGTTAATCCTTCCACCAGTAGCACATCATTAAGTCTGGGCAAACATTCACTGATCAAATCACTAATACCCAGAATCTGACCTTTTACACCATCTCCAAATGTCACATAACTTCTGGAGTATGATCTGATATTGCTCAGCAGCTTCTTCACACCAGTCATGTGCCTTGAACACCCACTATCAAAATACCAGTCTTCTTTTGAAGTGGCTCTCAAAGAAGTATGAGCTATAAGGCCTACATTCTGAACTTTGGGCTTCCACACCTTCTGAACATTGTATCTGATAGCAGCTGATTCAACTCTTCTATACTGAAAATGTTTAGGATAGCCATAAAGTTTGAAGCAGAATGGTTTGATATGCCCCTTTTTACCACAATGATGACAGATCCAGGTATGATTCCTCCTCCTTCTATTGAACTTCTGGGGTTGCATCTGAACGTGCTTCTGAGGTTGCATCTGAACATGCTTCTGAGGTCTCATATGAGTATGCTTCTGACCTTGCATCTGGGCTACCTTCTGAGGTCTCATCTTAGATGTTCCAATCATAGAATCATCAGTCTTAGTGGCAGGAACAACCTCTTTAACAAAATTCATCTGTTTAGGAATCTGAGTCTGATTACCAAAGCCTAAACCAGTTTTTCCTTGTTGCTGAGCACCCAAAATTTCATCCAACACATTAGTAGCAGTATTCATCATTCTAACCTGCTTTTTCATATGCTCAAGTTGGGAATTTAGCTGGCTAACTTCTTCTTTCAGTTCTGAATTCTGAACTAAAAGTTCACCTTTTTCAGCCTCCAGTTGAAAAATAGTCTCCTTCTGATCCAGAACTTGTTTGCAAACCTCAGCACTTCTGGTATATAGCTTTCTGTAGTTGTCAGCTAGTTCATCATATGAGGTTTTAGCAGCTTCAGACACAGATGAAGCTTCAGACTCAGAGTTAGACTCTGAAAAGGTCTCAGACTCTAAAGCAGCTTCCTTCTTCAAGATAGCTCCTGACGTTACTACTAGACTAGTATCACACATACCAGATTCACTTACAACATCTTCTTCAGAATCATCATCAGACCATGCAACAACTAGGCTCTTCTTCTTTTGCTTCTTAAGAAAAGTAGGACATTCAGTTTTGATATGTCCATAACCCTCACACTCATAGCACTGCACACCTTTAGCTTGATTACTTTTCTCCTCAGACTTGGTCTTTTTCACATCAGTTTATTGCTTCTTGTTGTTGAATCTGAAGTTCTGACCTTTGGCTTTGGCTTTTCTGTCAACATTCTTCAGAATCTTGTTGAATTGTTTTCCCAGCAACACTAGAGCTTCTGATAAGTCATCCTCATCAGACTCTTGTTGATCATCAACTTCAGAGTTCAGAGTAAAAGCTACACCTTTTCCTTTCTTCTCAGGCTGTTTACAAAAGGCAGTTTCAAAATTGAGTAATGACCCAATCAGCTCCTCAAGCTTCATAGTGGTAATATCATGAGCCTCTTCAATTGCTGTCACCTTCATATCAAATCTTTTGGGCAGGGACCTGAGAATTTTTCTCACTAACTTCTCATCTGACATCTTCTCCCCAAGAGAATCAAAGGAATTAGCCATATCCAGCACATTCATGTAGAAATCCTGGATATTTTCATCCTCCTTCATCTTCAGGTTCTCAAACTTAGTAGTCAGCAACTGGAGTCTGGACATCTTGACTTTAGAAGTTCCTTCATGAGTTGTTTTTAGAATTTCCCAGGCATCCTTAGCCACAGTACATTGTTTGATGAGTCTGAACATGTTCTGATCCACACCATTGAAAATTGCATTCAAGGCTTTTGAATTTCCCAGTGACAGATCATCTTCATTTGGTCCATTCTTCTTCAGGCTTCAAAACCTCAGTCTTGTTCCCATCTTTGTCCAAAACTACTGGATGATCCCAGCCTTTAATCACAGCTTTCCATGTCCTGCTGTCAATAGACTTTAGAAAAGCTCACATCCTAGACTTCCAATACTCATAGTTTGTGCCATCTAGTAGGGGTGGTCTATTGACATAGCCTCCTTCTCTATCCATGCTTGCCAGATATTAACTCCTCTGGATCTCACCCAAAACACAGGCAGGGTGCCTGCTCTGATACCAATTGAAATTCTGGCCAGGCAATAAGACAGAGTTACCAGGTTCTGAACCAAACAGATTGAAATTCTGGCTGGACAGATCAGGTTCTGAATACTGATCAGAACTTGATAACAGGACACAAAGATTGCAAAAACAGAGCACAAGCAAAAACAATCAGAAGCAACAAAATAACAAGTGCAGGAAAGTAAAAGGCACAGAGGTTTGTTAACCCAGTTCGGAGTAAACACCTCCTACTCTGGGGGATACCAATCCAGGAAGGAAATCCACTATAGGATTTAACCCTTAAGACTCAAGACACTGACTCCCAGTTCCCAGCCTAAGCAATTAAACTCCTGCTAGTCTGATTTCTACCCAACTCTTGAGTATTAGAAAACCTCTAACTTCCTATTCAAGTAACTAAACCCAGCCACTTGAACAACCCTTAACAATACCCTGTTTTTGAACAAAACTTCAATAACAAACCTTCATTCGTACCTACAGGCTTAGAATGAAGTTACAACTCAATAACAATCCTAAACCAACTCAAACTGAGTGGTGCACAAATAAAAACTCTAAGTTTAAAACAAAGACTATATTCTCTGAATAATACTCTGTATTTCGTAAGTCTTCAAAACATAGCAGCAACCTCCTTTTATAGAATTCAGTAGCTCTTCTTAATTCTGTAGCCAATCTTCTAAATTGATTTGTTTCTGAATTATGATTGGTCCAATAAGGAAACAAATAAAACCACTTTGTATCTTTGAAAGATTATATCAGGAAAAATACGTGTTTCCATAACAATAAACCAAATCTTCAATAAATCTTCTCCAAAACAATCCAGCATTCTAGAAGCAATACGCGTGAATAATTCCTTGAAAAATCTTGCCAAGATTCGCATAGAAACAACTTGAAAATAACCAGCTTCTGATGAAGTCAACCAAAGTCAACGCTGGTATCAGACTCTGATCAGCTTCTGAAGTGCTACAGTGCTACTGATGAGCATTCAGCTTCTGATGTAATTTTCAGCTTCTGAACAGCTTCAAATCAAAAAACTTGCAACTGAAGATTTGTTCTACATATGGAGATGCTACTATTCAACACTTTGGTTTTACCAAAACATGCTGCCAACACTAAAAGACTCAACAGATAGCTTGGAACAAAATCAGACTACTTTAAGAGGAGAGGTTGATGCGATAAAAAAGAAAATGGATCAATTGCTAGAGTTAATGCAAGCTCTGTCCAACCGGGAAAACAATCCTCGCCCAACCGTGGATACGACCAATGTATCATGGCCCCCGTACAATATTCCTCAAGGTTATACCCCACCCGAAAGTGATAGCCTTGTGCCACCTCCTCAACCACAGATTACCATCCCCATTAGGAACAAAGAGCATCGTCCCCCAGGGAATTCCCCCACTCAACATGAGAATGTTTCTCATACTATGGAAGATACCTAGCTTAGGCGTTCTGCTCCCAGCAATACCCACCAAGACAGCGATTCCACTCAAATATATCGTGTTTTGGAAGAGAGGCTGAAGGCTGTCGAAGGATTCGGCTCATATGGGTACAATGCTTTGGATATGTGTTTGGTACCCGATGTGGTTATCCCTCCAAAGTTCAAAGTACCAGACTTTGAGAGGTACAAAGGTATTCAATGCCCTAGAAACCATTTGCGGATGTTTTGTAGGAAGATGGCGGCCTACGCTACAAACGAGAAACTCATGATCCATGTGTTCCAAGATAGTTTAAGCGGAGCATCGTTGGATTGGTATATGCAATTGGAGCGCACCCATGTCCAAACATGGAAAGACTTGGACGATGCTTTTTTGAAGCAATACAAGTATAATTTGGATATGGCTCCCAATAGGATGCAGTTACAAAACCTTGTTCAAAGGAGTAACGAATCCTTCAAAGAATACACTCAAAGATGGAGGGAACTAGCATCTCGTGTGCAGCCACCACTTTTGGAAAGAGAGCTGGTTGACACCTTCATGGGCACACTACAAGGCCCATATTATGATAAAATGATTGGAAGCACATCATCTGGCTTCTCTGATCTAGTCATAATCGGTGAGCGAGTAGAAGATGGAGTGAAGAGGGGAAAGATTCAAGGCCCTCCTGATGCTCAAAGCGGAGCCAAAAGACCCCCCAGTAACTATCATAAGAAGAAAGAAGGGGAGACAAACGCTGTTTTAGTATGGCCATCTCGGGCACCCTCAACGCAAATGCCTCGCTACCACTATCCTTACGTGGCAGCAGCAACTCAGGGCACTACCCATACCAAGTAAAGCCCACGACTCCACCTCAACAACCAGCAGCAATGCCTCAGCAAAATCAGCAGCAGCAACGAGGTGTGTATCCACCGAGGAATCATACGGGCCCGAGGAATAACTATAAAAACGTGCAGTTTGATCCCATGCCCATGCCCTACGGTCAAATCTTGCCGTACTTGATCCAAAAGGGGATGGTTGAGCCAAGACCGCTACAACCTTTAATGCCACCATATCCACCTTCTTATGATGCAAATGCAAGGTGCGAGTATCATGCGGGATCCCCGTGGCACAACATCGAAGGCTGTAAAGTTTTCAAGTACAAGGTTCAGGAGCTCGTTAACCGGAAGTTGCTGTCCTTCAAGGAGGAAAACCCAAACGTGAAGAATAATCCATTGCCGGGACATGTGGGTCCATCTGTGAACGCAGTGGAAGAGCTTGAGAACGTTGGCCCGATCAAAGAGATGATCAATGTAAAGACTCCCATGTCGGTCATACGGGAAAAATTGATCGGCTTTGGTTTGTTTGAAGAAATGCACGCCAATTGCGAAGCCTGCATAATTAATCCGGACAAGTGTGAAGAATTAAAGATTTGTCTTCAAGAGTTAATGGACCAAGGTTGGTGAAATTCTGGCCAGGCAATGTGACAGAGTAACCAGGTTCTGAACCAACAGGTTCTGAACAATATGCAGGACACACCAAATTGCTTAAAATAGAGCACAAACACAAACACACACAAGCAGCAAATTAAAGTGCAGGAAAGTAAAAAAGGCACAAAGGTTTGTTAACCCAGTTCGGAGTAAACACCTCCTACTCTGGGGGATACCAATCCAGGAAGGAATTCCACTATAGGAATTAATCCTTATGACTCAAGACACTGACTCCCAGTTCCCAGCCTAAGCAATTAACTTCCTCCTAGTCTTGAATTCTACCCAACACGTTGAGTATTAGAGACCACTAACTTCCTAATCAAGTAACAAACCTGTTACTGAATCCCTTAACAAAAACTACTCTGTTTTGAAGAACAACTTCAATACATCTGACTTCACTCGTACCTACAGGCTTAGAGTGATTACAACTCAATCAAAACACCTAAACCAACTCTAACAGAGTGGTGCACAATAAAGCTAAAAGCTTAAAAACTCTAAGACTCTTTTCTCTGAATTTTTCTCTCTAATTTCTTGTATTGAATAGCAGCAGCCCTCCTCCTTATATAGCCTTCAGTCTTGCAAAATAAAACTAATCTTCTGAATTGATTTGTTACTGAAATAAGATTGGTCCAATCAAGTAACAAATAAAACTGTTTTGTATCTTTGAAAGATTTAAAACAGAAAATACGATTTTCATATCTTTGAACCAAATCTTCAATAAAATCTTCTCCAAATAATTCAGCATTCTAGAAGCACTTATACAAAGATAATTCCTTGCTAAATCTCCCAAGATACGCGCAACAATTAATCTGAAAACCCAGCTTCTGATGTGGTCAACAAAAGTCAACGCTGGCTTCAGAACCTGAAATCAGCTTCTGAACTGCTACAGTGCATTCAGCTTCTGATGATATTTTCTGCTTCTGAATGGCTTCAAAACACAAAACTTGCAACTGAAGAAATGTTTCAAATATGAAGATGCTTCTATTCAATACTTTGGTTTTGCCAAACAATGCAGCCAACACCAAAATACTCAACAATCTCCCCCTTTGGCAAATTTTTGGCTAAAACCATCCAAGTTCTTCAATCTCCCTTGTAATCAACTCAGCAATGAAGAACTCCACAATAATATATCATAGCATAAACATAAGCAGCGGACACAGCTACGAAAAACACAAACCAGCTTCAGTTCTACAAAACATAACAGCTACTGAAGCACACATAACCAAGTACTGATCAACTTCTGATCACAACCATGGTATCAGAGCTACTCCAAGGTATCAGAGCTACTGATCAACTCTTGATCATCACAAACACTCCCCCTTACTTCTGAATCTCCACAACACTCCCCCTGCAACTCAGCTTCTCACACAAACTCCCCCTTACTACTGAACTACAGAGAAACAAGGTATCAGAGCATATCAGAAGCACACTTCAGGATCACAGAGACACTCAGGATCATAACAATCTTGTACTCCCCCTGAGACACATATTCCCCCTTGATCATATCTGGACATATCTTGCTTGGTATCAGAGCAAAACTAGTCACCTTTTGAATTAATGGCACACATATCAGCACACATATCAGAGCAATACATCTTCTAATTCGTGGTATCAGAGCCAACAAGGCCAACACATTGCATAAGGGCCAACACATTGCATAAGATTTTCTCCCCCTTTTTAGCCATAAAATTCTGACAAATCATAGTCTTCAAATAGGAAAGGGAAACTGCACAAACATCTTCAACTACTGTCCCAGTTTGAACTTCAGACTTAGTATCAGAGACAGCATCACACTTAGCACTAACAAAGCTGACAGGTACTCTACCTTCCTCACATCCAGTTTGCTTTAATTGCTAGAATTCTTCATATAAGCACACACCTAACTTGCTCCTTAAGTTCTCAAACTGCTTAGCATCCAAGGCCTTTGTGAAAATGTCAGCAACTTGTTCTTCAGTAGCTACATGCTCCAGTTGAATAACTTTATCCTCCACAAGGTTTCTGATAAAATGGTGCCTGATGTCTATGTGTTTGGTTCTACTGTGCTGAATTGGATTCTTAGAGATGTTGATGGCACTCAAATTGTCACAAAATAAGGTCATGGTTCCTTGTTTCATGTTGTACTCCTCCAGCATCTGTTTCATCCAAACCAATTGTGAGCAACTACTTCCAGCAGCAATATACTCAGCCTCAGCAGTTGACAATGACACACAGTTTTGCTTCTTGCTAAACCATGAAATTAAGTTATTTCCCAAAAAGAAACAACCTCCTGAGGTGCTCTTCCTGTCATCAGCACTTCCAGCCCAGTCAGCATCACAATATCCCATCAGTTCAGAATTTGAACTGTGTGAGTACATGATTCCATAGTCACTTGTGCTACTAACATACTTCAGGATCCTTTTAACTTGTGTCAGATGACTCATCTTAGGATCAGCTTGATATCTTGCACACACTCCAACAGCATAAGTGATATCAGGTCTGCTTGCAGTTAAATACAATAGGCTCCCTATCATGCTTCTGTACTGACTCTGATCAACTGATACTCCTTGTTCATCTTTGGTTAGCTTCAGATGAGTAGCAGCTGGTGTCTTCTTATGAGCAGCTGATTCCATTCCAAACTTCTTTACTATGTTCTTGGTATATTTACTCTGAGAGATGAAGATTGTATCTTCCATTTGCTTGACTTGTAAACCAAGAAAATAAGTCAGTTCACCAACTAGACTCATTTCAAACTCTGACTGCATTTGTTGAACAAACAGTTTGACCATCTTCTGAGACATCCCTCCAAACACTATATCATCCACATAAATCTGTGCAATCATCAGATTCCCATTTTCATCTTTCACAAACAATGTCTTATCAGAACCTCCTTTTCTGTAACCTTGAGCCACAAGAAACTGAGTTAATCTTTCATACCATGCTCTTGGTGCTTGCTTCAATCCATACAAGGCCTTCTTCAGTTTGTAAACATGATTAGGAAAATTATGATCCACAAATCCTTTAGGCTGTTCAACATACACTTCTTCTTGCAGATATCCATTCAGAAATGCACTCTTCACATCCATCTGAAATAGCTTGAACTTGAGAATGCAGGAAACACCCAACAGTAATCTTATGGACTCTAGTCTGGCCACAGGTGCGAAGGTCTCATCAAAATCAAGTCCCTCAACTTGAGTATAACCCTGAGCAACCAACCTTGCCTTGTTTCTGACTACAGTACCACTTTCATCTGTTTTGTTCTTGAATATCCACTTAGTGCCAATCACATTCAACCCTTCAGGTCTTGGTACCAGATCCCACACTTCACTCCTTTTGAATTGATTCAACTCATCTTGCATTGCTTCAATCCAAAATTCATCAGTCAGGGCTTCTTTCACATTTTTGGGTTCAAATTTAGACACAAAACATGAATCAGTAGCAGCTGGTTCTGATCTCCTGGTTCTGACCCCTTGATCCAAACTCCCAATGATAAGCTCCTTAGGATGATCCTTCTGAATTCTAATGGATGGCCCTTTATTGGTAGGATCATGTTCTGGATGCACATCTGCTTCTTCAGACTCTGGATGAATTTCTGCTTCTGAAGTTTGTTCTTCTGATGCTTCAGACTCTGGAACAACTTCAGACTCACTTCTATCTTTCTCAGCAGTCAGATCATCAATTACCACATTAATGGACTCCATCACAACTTTAGTTCTTGAATTAAACACCCTATAAGCTCTGCTGTTTACTGAATATCCCAAAAATATACCCTCATCAGACTTAGGATCTAGTTTTCTCCTATTTTCTCTGTCAGCCAAAATGTAACATTTACTGCCAAACACATGAAAATATTTGACTGTAGGCTTCCTTCCTTTCCATAGTTCATACAATGTAGATGTTGTTCCTTTCTTCAGAGTCACTCTATTATGGATATAGCATGCAGTGTTCATTGCTTCAGCCCAGAACATATATGGAAGTTTCTTAGCATGCAGCATCACTCTTGCACATTCTGCCAAAGTCCTATTCTTCCTCTCAACTACACCATTTTGCTGAGGTGTGATAGGTGCAGAAAACTCATGCTTTATACCTTCAGAACCACAGAATTCTGAAAAACTCTTGTTTTCAAATTCCTTGCCATGATCACTTCTGATTCTGACAATACCACAGTCCTTCTCTCTTTGTAATTGAGTACATAAGTCTTTAAACACTTCAAAAGTATCAGACTTCTCTCTAACAAAGTTGATCCATGTGTATCTTGAGTAGTCATCTACCATTACAAAAGCATACCTCTTCCCTCCAATACTTTCTACTTGCATAGGCCCCATTAAATCCATATGAACAAGTTCTAGTACTTTAGTAGTTACCTGGTGAACTAATCTGGGATGAGACTTTCTTGTTTGTTTCCCAATTTGACAATCACCACAAACATTGTCCTCATTGATCTTCAGATTAGGCACACCTCTGATAGCTTCAGTACTTAGGATTTTCTTCATGCCTTTCAAGTGCAAATGTCCCAGTTTCTGGTGCCAGAGCTTGACTTCCTCTTCTGAGCTCATAAGACAAGAAGTCAAACTTCTTTCTTCTTCAGAAACCCACAAGTAACAATTGTCTTTGGATCTGCAGCCTCTCATCTGAATCTTATCTTCCTGATCAGTAACAATACACTCTAGTTTGTTAAAATTAACCTTCAAGTCCTGATCACAAAGTTGGCTAATACTGATCAGATTAGAGGTTAAACCCTTCACTAATAGCACATCATTCAGTCTAGGTAAGCCTTCACAGTTTAAGTCACCAATACCCAGGATCTCTCCTTTTGCTCCATCTCCAAATGTCACATAGCTTCTGGAATATTGTCTGATATTGCTAAGTAGCTTCTTTACACCAGTCATGTGCCTTGAACACCCACTATCAAAATACCAGTCTTCTTTAGAGGTGGCTCTCAATGAAGTATGAGCAATCAGGCCTACATTCTGAGCCTTAGGTTTCCACACCTTCTGAACACTGTGTCTGGGTGCAGCTGGTTGCACTCTTCTAAATTGAAAGTGTTCAGGGTAACCATACAATTTAAAGCAGAATGGTTTGATATGCCCTCTCTTTCCACAATGATGACAGACCCATGGATGATTCCTCCTCCTTCTGTTTCTGAAAGATTTCTGGGGTTGCTTCTGAGGTAGCATCTGACCATGCTTCTGACCTTGCATCTGAACATACTTCTGACCTTGCATCTGAGGTCTCTTCTGAGCTTGCATCTGGGCTTGTTTCTGAGGTCTCCTCTTTGATGTTCCAACCATAGAGTCATGAGTTTGAGTAGCAGGAACAAAACTCATCTGTTTAGGAATCTGAGTCTGATCAACAAAACCTAAACCAGTTTTTCCTTGTTGCTGATTCCCCAAAATGTCCTCCAACTTATCAGTAGCAGAGTTCAACATCTTCACTTGCTTCTTCATTTGATCAAGTTGGGAGTTCAGTTGGTTCACTTCTTCTTTTAAATCTGAATTCTGTACTAACAGTTCACCTTTTTCAGCCTCCAGTTGAAGAATAGTCTCTTTCTGATCCAAAACTTGTTTGCAAACCTCAGCACTTCTGGCATACAGCTTCTTGTAGTTATCAGCTAGTTCATCATATGAGGTTTTAGTTGTTTCAGACACATATGAGGCTTCAGACTCTGAGTCAGACTCTGAAAAGGTCTCAGACTCTAAAACAGGTTCCTTCTTCAAGATAGCTCCTGACCTTACAACCAGACCAGTATCACACATATCAGATTCACTAACATCATCATCTTCAGAACCATCATCAGACCATGCAACAGCTAGGCTCTTCTTCTGCTTCTTAAGAAAAGTAGGACATTCAGATTTGATATGCCCATAGCCCTCACACTCATAGCATTGCACACCTTTGGCTTGGTTGCTTTTCTCCTCAGACTTGGTCTTCTTCTCATCAGTTTGTTGCTTCTTGTTATTGAATCTAAAATTCTGACCTTTGCCTCTGGCTTTTCTGTTAACATTCTTCAGAATCTTGTTGAATTGTTTTCCCAGCAATACTAGAGCTTCTGATAAGTCATCCTCCTCAGACTCTTGTTGATCATCAGCTTCAGCATTCACAGAAAAAGCTATACCTTTCCCTTTCTTATCAGGCTGTTTGCAGAAAGCAGTCTCAAAATTTAACAAAGAACCAATGAGCTCTTCAACCTTCATAGCAGAAATATCATGAGCCTCCTCAATTGCTGTAACCTTCATGTCAAACCTTCTGGGCAGGGACCTGAGGATTTTTCTGACTAACTTCTCATCAGACATCTTTTCACCAAGAGAGTCAAATGAATTTGCCATATCCAGCACATTCATGTAAAAATCCTGAATGGATTCATCTTCCTTCATCTTCAGGTTCTCAAATTTGGTGGTCAGCAGCTGCAATCTGGACATCTTTACCTTAGAAGTTCCTTCATGAGTGGTCTTCAGAATTTCCCACGCATCCTTAGCCACAGTACATTGTTTGATGAGTCTGAACATGTTCTGATCAACACCATTAAAGATAGCATTCAAAGCTTTTGAATTTCCTAGTGACAGATCATCTTCAGCTTTGGTCCATTCCTCCTCAGGCTTCAGAACCTCAGTCTTGTTACCATCTTTGTCTGTATACACAGGATGATCCCAGCCTTTAATCACAGCTTTCCAAGTCCTGCTGTCAATAGACTTTAGAAAAGCACACATCCTTGACTTCCAATACTCATAGTTTGTGCCATCTAGTAGGGGTGGTCTATTGACATAGCCTCCTTCTCTATCCATGCTTACCAGTAATTAATCCCTCTGGATCTCACCCAAAATACAGGCAGGGTGCCTGCTCTGATGCCAATTGAAATTCTGGCCAGGCAATGTGACAGAGTAACCAGGTTCTGAACCAACAGGTTCTGAACAATATGCAGGACACACCAAATTGCTTAAAATAGAGCACAAATACAAACACACACAAGCAGCAAATTAAAGTGCAGGAAAGTAAAAAAGGCACAAAGGTTTGTTAACCCAGTTCGGAGTAAACACCTCCTACTCTGGGGGATACCAATCCAGGAAGGAATTCCACTATAGGAATTAATCCTTATGACTCAAGACACTGACTCCCAGTTCCCAGCCTAAGCAATTAACTTCCTCCTAGTCTTGAATTCTACCCAACACGTTGAGTATTAGAGACCACTAACTTCCTAATCAAGTAACAAACCTGTTACTGAATCCCTTAACAAAAACTACTCTGTTTTGAAGAACAACTTCAATACATCTGACTTCACTCGTACCTACAGGCTTAGAGTGATTACAACTCAATCAAAACACCTAAACCAACTCTAACAGAGTGGTGCACAATAAAGCTAAAAGCTTAAAAACTCTAAGACTCTTTTCTCTGAATTTTTCTCTCTAATTTCTTGTATTGAATAGCAGCAGCCCTCCTCCTTATATAGCCTTCAGTCTTGCAAAATAAAACTAATCTTCTGAATTGATTTGTTACTGAAATAAGATTGGTCCAATCAAGTAACAAATAAAACTGTTTTGTATCTTTGAAAGATTTAAAACAGAAAATACGATTTTCATATCTTTGAACCAAATCTTCAATAAAATCTTCTCCAAATAATTCAGCATTCTAGAAGCACTTATACAAAGATAATTCCTTGCTAAATCTCCCAAGATACGCGCAACAATTAATCTGAAAACCCAGCTTCTGATGTGGTCAACAAAAGTCAACGCTGGCTTCAGAACCTGAAATCAGCTTCTGAACTGCTACAGTGCATTCAGCTTCTGATGATATTTTCTGCTTCTGAATGGCTTCAAAACACAAAACTTGCAACTGAAGAAATGTTTCAAATATGAAGATGCTTCTATTCAATACTTTGGTTTTGCCAAACAATGCAGCCAACACCAAAATACTCAACAGTTGGGTCCAAATTGGCTATACAAAAGATAGTGCGGACGTTGCTACTCTGGAGTCTCAAGACCCAAAACCTCTCGAAATCCCATACCAAAGGAGGGAGGTACAAATACCTGTAAAGCCCATAATATTCCATGTGTCGGCACCCTTTTCCTTTGAGAGTATAAAGAGGGTACCGTGGAATTACCAGCCTGTCGCTTATATGGAGGGAAAGCCATTGGCAAAAATAGAATCCAACGTCACTAACATTACCGGCGTTGGCGGTATGACAAGGAGTGGTAGAGTCTTTGCTCCGTAGAAGCTCGGGAGGACTACTGCAGAACTACCAAGAGAACCGCTCAAGGAAAAGAATGTGGAGGAGGTGGAGAACCAAGCACGACCCTCCAAGAAGACAACCCCACAAAAAGAGGCCGAGGAGATCCTAAGGATTATCCAAAAGAACGAGTACAAAATAATCGACCAGTTGGGTCAAACTCCCTCTAAAATCTCCATGTTATCATTATTGCTAAGCTCGGAGGCCCACCGAGAAGCATTATTGCGGATCCTTAGCGAAGCACACGTTACTAAGGATATCCCTGTGGACCAATTTGATGGGATAGTGGCAAACATTACCACCAGTAGGTATTTGGGTTTCAATGATGATGAGCTACCCGACGAAGGGCATATTCACAAACGGGCTTTGCACATCTCTGTAAAGTGCTTGGACCACATCCTCTCTCGAGTATTAGTGGATACGGGATCATCCTTAAATGTGATGCCTAAGACTACCCTTTTAAAGCTATCATGTGAAGGGACAGTGATGAAGCCAAGTGCTTTAGTGGTGAAAGCCTTTGACGGGTCAAGAAGGGCCGTCATAGGAGAAATTGACCTACCGGTTCTAATCGGGCCTCAGGTTTTCACCATCACCTTCTAGGTCATGGACATTAATACAACCTACAGTTGTCTTCTAGGACGACCTTGGATTCACACCGCCGGAGCCATCACCTCTACTTTGCACCAGAAACTCAAATTCATTGTCGATGACAAAATGATCGTAGTTTTCAGACAAGAGGATATGATGGTAAGCCATCTTTCGTCCTTCCGTTACGTAGAGACGGATGAAGAAGCTGTGGATATTCCCTTTCAATCTTTGGAAGTGGCAAATGTCGTGACCATAAGCTCAGGGCACAAGAACAAGGCAAGGACAGCCATGTCTTCATGGAGGGCGGTAAGGGAAGCTCTAGAAGAGAGTAACCTCACAGGATGGGGCAAGCTGGTAGACATACCAGAAATGAAGAACCATTTTGGGCTAGGATATCAGCCATCAGCGGAAGCCTCGTCAAAACCTCGTCATCAAGGGATCCCTCCTATTCTAGAAACATTTTACAGCGCTGGTTTTAGCTATGAAGACCAAGTAGCTCTGCTAGAAGACACGGATAAAGAAGTACCCGACTTGGTGTACCGCTGTGTTTCGGATGAGATTTTGAACAACTGGAAGGCCATCGAAATTCCAGAAATCATTTCCACGTTCAAGTAATTCATCATGTTTTTTGATTTTTGAAAAAAAAAATCATTTTGCTCTGCCCAAGGCAAATGATTAGTTGTGTGGGGCCTCCATGTTTTTTCAAGTTATTTCAATCATCAATAAAATGGCATTTTATGTTCAATTGAGTTCATTTCTTTTTTTTGTTCTTTAATAAGCAATATTTTAAAAAAAAAAATTCTGCAAAACCTAAAATAAAATCATACTCATGCAGATCCACAAATCCACCCACCGAAAATAACACTGCTATAATCCCTTACGACTTCGATTTCCCGATTAACCAAACGGAAGACGATGAAGAGGACGATTACGAGCTTCCTGAAGAATTGTCCAGACTTGGAGATCAGGAGGATAGGGTAATACAACTGCACCAAGAACCAATTGAAATGATCAACTTAGGGACCGAAGAGGACAAGAAAGAGGTCAAAGTGGGAGCCTCCCTGCAAGAAGACGTGAAGGAAAAGCTAATTAAGCTACTACGAGAGTATGTGGATGTGTTCGCTTGGTCGTATCAAGACATGCCAGGTTTAGACCCCAACATCGTCGTGCATAAACTACCACTCAAGCCAGAATGCCCACCAATAAAGCAGAAGTTGAGAAGAACCAGACCCGACATGGCTCTCAAGATTAGAGAGGATGTCAAAAAGCAGTTGGATGCCGACTTCTTAGCAGTAACCAAGTATCCACACTGGGTTGCCAACATTGTGCCAGTCCCAAAGAAGGATGGCATGGTCAGAATGTGCGTGGACTACCGGGACTTGAATAGAGCAAGCCCAAAGGATGATTTCCCACTACCTCATATTGATATATTGGTAGACAACACCACCCAATTTTCAGTTTTCTCTTTCATGGACGGTTTCTCGGGATACAACCAAATTAAAATGGCTCCAGAGGACATGGAGAAAACCACATTCATCACCCCATGGGGAACTTTCTGCTACAAGGTAATGCCCTTTCGGATTGACAAATGTCGGGGCAACATATCAAAGAGCAATGGTGACTCTTTTCCATGACATGATTCATAAGGAAATAGAGGTCTATGTCGATGATATGATTGCCAAATCCCAGACGGAGAAGGATCATCTGCTCCATTTGCAAAAGCTGTTCGAGCGCTTGAGAAAATTCAAGCTACGCCTAAATCCTAACAAGTGCACATTTGGTGTTAGGTTCGGAAAGTTATTGGGCTTCATAGTCAGCCAAAAGGGAATTGAAGTGGATCCTGATAAGGTAAAAGCCATACAAGATATGCCAGTGCCAAATACCGAAAAGTAGGTTCGTGGTTTCTTAGGAAGATTGAACTACATTGCTAGATTCATCTCACACATGACGGCCACATGTGAACCAATTTTCAAATTGCTACGGAAAAATAAAACTGTTCAGTGGAATGAGGACTGCCAAGAGGCGTTTGACCAGATCAAACAATACCTTCAAGAACCACCAATTTTGATACCTCCAGTTCCTGGTAGACCCCTCATCTTATACTTAACCGTGCATGATGGATCAATGGGTTGTGTGCTAGGACAACAGGATGAAACGGGAAGAAAAGAGCACGTCATCTACTATTTAAGCAAGAAGTTCACCGACTGCGAATCAAGGTATACCTCGCTTGAAATGACTTGCTGTGCCTTAGCATGGGCTGCCTGAAGCTTAAGACAGTACATGTTGACTCACACCACTTGGTTGATATCAAAGATGGATCCCATCAAATACATCTTTGAAAAGCCTGCCCTCACGGGAAAGATAGCCCGTTGGCAAATGCTACTATCCGAATATGACATCCAGTATGTTACTCAGAAGGCTATAAAAGGGAGTGTTTTATCCGAGCACCTTGCTGACCAACCATTGGAGGACTATCAACCCATACAATTTGACTTCCCTGATGAAGACGTTGTAGCCTTGAATGACGAAAAGATCATAAGCGATGATGAAGGGCCTGAACCAGGAGCTCGATGGTAGCTTGCTTTCAATGGTGCCTCAAATGCCATGGGGCATGGGATCGGGGCAGTCCTAATATCACCAAGAAATGGGTATCAACCCTTCATAGCAAGGTTATGCTTTGACTGCACCAATAACATGGCAGAGTATGAAGCGTGCATCTTGGGCCTCGAAGCAGCAATTGACCTAAGGATCAAAATCCTTGAAGTATACGGGGACTCAGCACTAGTCATCTATCAAGTCAAAGGAGAGTGGGAAACAAAACATCCCAATTTCCCTATTGTGCATGTATTGTAGAGTTGATGGAGCATTTCGATGAGATCACCTTTCATCATATACCTCGAGAGGAGAATCAGGTAGCGGATGCTTTGGCTACATTATCATCAATGTACCAAGTAAATTTCCACAGGGTGGATTAGCTTCTGAAGAATCACCAGGGGCTTGTTCAGAACCATTTTGATCTTGATTATCTTCAGGAGGAGTGTCAGCATCTGAGAGTTTTTCAGTTTCTTCAGGATTTTCAGCTTCTGAACTTTCTTCAGACTCTGAACTCTATTCAGGTTCTGAAGGTTCTTCTGAGAGTCTGAAATCTGCAAAACTCTCAACTAGCTCTGGTATTTCATTACCAGGCTTCTTATCATTAAATCTTATGTGTATTGATTCTTCAATAACATGTGTTTCAGAATTATACACCCTGTATGCTTTAGATCTCTCTGAGTATCCTAAAAAGATACCCTTTTGAGCCTTAACATCAAATTTCTTTAGGTAGATCTTATTGTTCAGAATGTAACAAGTATAACCAAACTGATGAAAATAAGAAATACTTGGTTTTCTTCCTTTAAAAAGTTCATATGATGTTTTATTCAGAATAGGTCTGATATAGATCCTGTTCTGAATATAACATGTTGTGTTAACAGCTTCTGCCCAAAAGTACTTTGCAATTTTGTATTCATGGATCATGGTTCTGGCCATTTCTTGCAAAGATCTGTTCTTTCTCTCTACAACTCCATTTTGTTGTGGAGTTCTAGGAGATGAGAACTCATGGAGAATTCCATGATCTTCACAAAAATTTTCAAAAGGTTCATTTACAAATTCCCCACCATGATCACTTCTGACTTTTAAATTTTTCAGGTCAGTTTCATTTTGTACTTGTTTGCAGAATTTATTAAACACATCATATGTTTCATTTTTAGTTCTAAGGAATTTAATCCAAGTCCACCTACTATAATCATCAACAATTACAAGCCCATACTTCTTCCCATTGATTGAAGCTGTTCCAACTGGACCAAACAAATCAATGTGAAGTAGTTCTAAAGGTCTTGAGGTGGAAACAATGTTTTTGGATTTAAAAGATGTTTTAGAAAATTTTCTTGTTTGGCATGCTCCACACAGAGCATCTGAGTGATAGTTAATGTTTGGCAGGCCTCTGACCAGTTGCAACTTGCTAAGCTTAGAGATGAGTCTCCAGTTAGCATGTCCCAACTTTTTGTGCCATACCCATTTCTCATCACTCACAGACAGAAGGCAAACAACCTTCTGCTCAACCAGTTCTGAAAAATTGATTTTATAAACATTGTTTTTCCTATTTCCTTTGAACACAACATATTTATCTTTGTTGTTTATTACAGTACATGTGTTCTTATAAAATAGGACTTCATAATTACTGTCACATAATTGACTTATGCTAAGTAAATTATGTCTAAGTCCATCTACCAACCAAACATCATCAATGGACAGGGAAGAATTACCTATCTTACCAGTACCAATGATCCTTCCTTTCTGATTTCCTCCAAACCCCACAGTTCCTCCCTCTTTCATGCTCAGGGTTTGGAACATAGACTTGTCTCCTGTCATGTGACGTGAGCAGCCACTGTCCAGGTACCAAGATTTTTCCTTTTCTTTGGATGACAAGCATATCTGTAACAGAAATTATCTCAGACTTAGGTACCCAGATTTTCATGGGTCCTTTATGGTTAGTCCTGAAAGGTTTGGTCTTTTGTTGCACCTTATGTCTGGAGTTATAACACTCAAACTTGTTCAGATACTTTGGATATGAATCCTTGAATCTTGAAGAAGTCTTAGTTTTAGAAACTGAGTTCTTCAGAACCTGAGTTCTCAATGGTTTTGACTCAGATTTCTTCAGAACCTGAGACTTGAAAGTCTTTGTTCTGAGTTGTTTAGAGTCTGAACCATTGAACACTTTGGTTCTGATTTCTTCAGAACTCTAGTTTTGTTAACTCCTGACACAAGGCAAACTTCAGTTTGACCTTTCTTAAAACAATCAGAAAGAGATGACAGTTTGGCTTTCTTTTGCTTGCTTTGCCTGACATTCTGAGATTGAAAATGTTTTGCATAGACTGGTTTAGTGGTTTTTGAAGTTTTCATGAACCCAGTCCTAGTAAAATTTGATTTTGAATTCTTCAGACTCTGAGACTTACTGGTTTCAGGTTCTAAACTCTTCAGACTCTGAACATTTTCAGGTTTAGAGTCTGATTTTCTCATACTCTTAGGCTTAGGACCTTTTGGTTTAGATTTTGGCAAAGTTTTAGCATCTACCTTCATCTTACCCTTAGGTTCAGAAGCTTTAGAGTCTGAGCAGTTCAGAACTTCAGACTCAGTCTCAATTTCTGCTAAATTCAGTTTCTCATAACTGTCAGAAGCAGGCACAAAGCACAGCTCAGTGCCTTTCAAAATATTTTCAGAACAAGGTGATATTTCTGATTCATTTGAAAGATTGAATGAATCATTTTTAAAACCAATGCCTTCACCTTTGTTTCTGTAAATGCTATAAATCATAGAAGCAACCTTACTTCTATTGATTCCAGTTAAAATAAAGTCATGAAGAGCAATTTCATGTTCATTTGGAATTTCTTCAGGTTTCTTATGAGACACATCTCTGAGTTCTCTAACTTCTTCATCAATCTCAATGATTTGATTCTGAAGTTTGAGATTCTCCTCATTCAGCAAGTTATGTTTATTTTTCAAGGATTTTAATTCACCTAACTTGCTTTTGAGATGGTTCATAAGATCTTTAACTGTTTCAATCAGTTCAGATCTTGTAAGTTCAGAGTATACCTCATCTTCATCATCTGAGTCTGAACATGATTCTGCATCAGAGAATGTTGTTGCCATTAATGCCAGATTTGCTTCCTCTTCATCAGACTCAGAATCAATGTCAAGATCATCCCATGTTGCCATAAGACTCTTCTTGAGTTTGTTTCTGAAATTGCTTTTAGAACTTGTCTTTTTTGATTTTTCCTTTGACTTGTCCTTCTGAAGTTCAGGACACTTAGCAACAAAATGACCAGGCTTCTTGCAATTGAAGCAACCCTTCTGATCTTCCCTTTTTGAACCAGATCCTTTAGAAATCTTCCCTTTGAGGCTTCTTCTGTCTTTTCATTAAGTACTGAAATCTTTTGGAAAGCATTGCAAGCTCTTCAGCAGCTGAATCTTCTTCAGAATTTCCCTCAGAAAATTCTTCTTCAGATTCAATAGCTTTCAGAGCCTTTACAGACTTTCTTTTGGATTTCAGTGCTATTGACTTAGACTCTCTAACTGAATCATCTTCATTAAGTCCCAGTTCATGCACTTTGAGAGAGCTTATAAGATCTTCAATACTTAAAGTATTTAGATCTTTAGCTTCCTCAATAGCAGTTACTTTGGGTCTCCATTTAGATGGCAGACTTCTTAGAATTTTGTTCACATGATCAGCAGTGGTATAACTCTTCTTTAGAATCTAAAGTCCAGAAACCAAAGTCTGAAATCTTGAGAACATAGTCTCAATATTTTCATTCTCTTTCATTCTGAACAACTCATATTGCTGAACAAGAATATTAGCCTTTGCTTCTCTAACTTTTTTTTTACCTTCATAGTTAGAGCAGAGGGATTTGAAAATGGCTTTGGCTGTAGATTTGTCACTCAGCTTCTGGTACTCAGTGTGAGGTAGAGAATCCACAATGATTCCTCTCACATTATGATGCTTTCTGTATATCTTCCTTTCAGCATCACTCAGCCCTCTTCTGTTGACAGCTACACCTTCTTCATCAACTGGAATAGTGATTCCATCTTCTATAATATCCCATAATGAATCATCAATACCAATGATGTGGCTGTACATCTTGCTTTTCCACCATGATAACTTTTCAGGATCACCAGTAAACATTGGGGGTTTATTGTGTGACCTGGATTTTATTTCCTCAGTGCCATAGTCATATGAAAAAGAAGTACCAGTACCTCTTTGATTTCTGGGAGAGGGTGGAGGTGAACTACTGGAAGCCATGTTTTTCTCAGGATCTCACTGACTCACTGTTAAGTGATTGAATATCAGAACCGGAGCTCTGATACCAACTGAAGGTGAGAAAAACACACAAGAAGGGGGGGTTGAATTGTGTGTGGGCAGTTTTTCCTTTCTCAAAACTATGTTAAGTTCAGAATCAGGTTCTGAACCTTTTTTAGAGTGTTTATGCAGCGGATTCAAAAGTAAAGAGAGAGGGAAAGAAAGAGACACAATGTTTTTATACTAGTTCCTTCCGCAAGTTGGAAGTAGTCTAGTCCCCTTGTTGCTAACAAGAGATTTGAACTATAATCAAACTGATTACAATTGCTCAAAGCACACAGCTAAGAGACTTCCCTGCTCAAAGCACACAAGCTAAGAGACTTCCTTTCTCAAAGCACACAAGCTAAGAGACTTCCTTGCTCAAGACACACAGTCAAGAGACTTCTAATTGCTCAATACACAAATTAAAGAGACTTCTGTTTTGCTCAGCACGCAGACTGAGACTTGACCAAACTGATTTACAAATAAAACAAGTTTGAGTTGAACACTTGATCAAATATTAGAGGTGTTCACAAAATACAACTCAAGATTAAGACTCTAAACTTAAGAAATTCTAAGATACTAAGATTGTAAGAATTTCTAAGAGTTTTTAGTGAACTTCGAATTTTGACAGCAAAACAGAGCACACTTTCAGTTCTTTTGTTTCAAGAGTCTTAGCAATTTTCTTCTTAGGAATTTTCTTCTTTAAATCTTCACCCTTTTATAGAGGAAAAGATAGCTGTTGAGAATTGCCAGAAAATCCAGCAAAGAGCCGTTGCAATTGGAAGCTAGGATAGCTGAAAATGTGTGCTAAAACTGAGCAGAAACAGAGCACGCATTTTTGAATTCTTTCCTTAAAAACTGGGGAATGTTTTGGCCAAGGAGACAAGTGTTCCATTGGAGTTGTTCTGACACTGCAGGCATTAAATGCTGAAGGAGACAGTTGCTTTTCTTTCCACGTCAGACTTCAGAAGCTTCTTCAGGAACACAGTACTTCAGAAGCTCTCTTCAGAAGCAGGACTTCAGACGCACACTTCAGAAGCACTGTTCATCAGACGCTCCCTTCAGACATTGACTTTTGTTGACCTTCAGACGTTGACTTATGTTGACCTTCAGACTCAGCCTTCAGTCGTTGACCAACGTTGACCTTCAGACTCAGCCTTCAGAAGCACCCTTCAGACGCAATCTTCAGACTCTACCTTCAGAAGCACCCTTCAGACGCAGTCTTCAGACTCGGTCT
Organism: Medicago ruthenica; assembly: GCA_018208015.1. Lineage (NCBI taxonomy): Eukaryota > Viridiplantae > Streptophyta > Magnoliopsida > Fabales > Fabaceae > Medicago > Medicago ruthenica. The sequence continues at coordinate 36,070,962 of CM031374.1, forward strand.
TCAGAAGCTGCTTCAGACCCAGTTTTGCTTCAGACATGCAACAAAGGCTTCAATGCTTTCCTTCTTGCTCTTAGCTTGTTCTTCCATAACCAATATTAATTACCATACATTCAGGACATGGTTCTGCACACTTAGAACAAAGCATTAGCAATACCAATTTTCTTTTTAACATTTTGTTATCATCAAAACCCAAAAGAGAGTTGTTCATACACATTTTGTTCCAACAGTCACCGAATCTCAATATGCTAGAAAGATGAAGGTGGCATACCCAAAGGCTAAAGAGGAATTGATAGTTTTCTAAAATAGATGCAAGTTGAACAATTTTGAGGTTATGTTGTGCCCCAAGTGCAGCTTTGTGTTTGACAAAGAGGCTACTAAAAGCCTTGAAAATTACAAACCCCAATCAAAGAAATGGGGATAATGGTATGATAATATGTCAAACTTCACTTTCAACAAGAGTGTTGTCCCATATAAGACTTCACATTCGACTGCAACTCCACAAGTGCTCAATGGTCGAGTGAAATCCTTTGTGCCAACCTCCAAAGTCCATGTTGAAAAGTGGGTCCACTCTAGTGGGCAAAAGGTTCCTTATCACAAAGGGAACATAGTGAAAGGGGGCACCCGTGCATCTGGTCCAAAAAACCAAAATGAGTCAAAGAATTACTCATACAGTAACAACTACAAAGGGAAAAACCCTATGACTAGGACCTAATGGCGAAGGTTTTAGAGGCAAAAGAAGGTTACTACCAAAGAAGCTGTTGGAACTGGTGCTGATGGACAAGGCAAGCAAAAGCTTGTCGAAATGGCTAGAAGGCCAGTTAAAGAGAGGATTTCTCCACCTTTGGTTCTAATCAAATAAACCACTAACGTCGAAGATGAAGAAATGGATTCAGATTTCTTGGACTCAGAGCCTGATTTCGACGTGTTGTGTAATGTGGTGTCAATTCTTCCTGTTGAATATGATGTTGTGTCAGAAGTGAAAGATACAAAGGAAGATTTTGACGCAAAAAATATGGCTAATCACAAGCCAGTGTGCTACTATGTGATGAACAATGGTTGTGTCGAAGAACAATAAGCCATGTTTAAACAGCCAGGAAGTATAAAAAGCCACTTGAAACCTCTTTTCATACATGCCAAGGTTAATAACATTGGTGTCAAAAAAGTTTTTGTTGATGGTGGTGCAAGTGTAAACCTGATGTCACAATCATTATTAAAAAGAATAGTGAAATATGACACTGATCTGAAGCCTCACAACACACTTCTTTCAAATTATGAAGGAAAAACAGGTCCTTCCCTTGGTGTTATCCAAGTTGATTTGGATGTATGAAGTGTTGTAAGGCGAAAACTATTCATGGTGGTTCCTTTCAAAGCAAACTTAAATTTACTGCTTAGGAGAGAATGGATTCATGGATTAGGTGCAGTACCTTCATCTCTCCAGTAGAGGATTGCTATCTGGAGGGAGGATCGCTTGGTCAAAAATATTGAAGCTGATCAGAGCTATTTCATGGCTGAAGTAAATCACATCACTAGAAGACCTTTGACAAAAATTTGGCGAACATAGCGCCATGTTCATCTAGTAGAATCTAGTTTTACCCACCAAAAAAATGTTTGTTATGTGAAACTCCATCCCACTCATGGATTCTTGTGGGAGAGGGAAATAATGGAAGAAAAAACCCTAGAGGAAGGGGTAGTACCACCAACTGGGTGGATAATTGACGAAAATCACTATGTCTGAGCCAAGTGCTTGGGACAAAATTACGGCTTATGTGGCCGAAAATAAATTAAAAGCGGCCCTAGAGGTTGAAATGCAACAAAAAATGGTTGTCAAAACCATTAATGTTAATTTTGATGAAAAGTTGGTAGAAGGCCAGAGGCTCGACTACATCTATGATGATGAGCCTTTGGGTTATGAAAAGGATCCATTAAATTCAACAAAGAAAATCCAGGCTCAAGATCCTTTGGAGGAAATTGATCTGGGAGATGGATCAGTGAATAGGCCAACATACATAAGCTCTAAAATTGATTCAGACATAAGCTCTACAATGAGATGCCAGGTCTAAGTAGAGAAATGGTCGAGTTAAAATTACCGATTCGACCAGATAAGAAACCAGTTAAGCAGTTACCAAGAAGGTTTGCACCTGAGAGAATGTCCAAAATCAAAGAAGAAATCGAAAGGCTTTTAAAAAACAACTTCATCTGAACTGCAAGGTATGTCGAATGGTTAGCAAATATTGTTCCTGTTATTAAAAAAATGGGACTCTTAGAGTCTGTATAGACTTTAGGGATTTAAATAATGCTATACCTAAAGATGAATACCCAATGCCTGCAGTAGAAATGCTAGTTGATTCAACAACACGATTTGATTATTTGAGTATGCTTGATGGCTATTCTGGATATAATCAAATATTTATTGTCGACGAGGATGTGTTGAAAACAACCTTTCGATGCCCAGGGGCCTTAGGAACTTACGAATGGGTACTAATTCCTTTTGGCCTAAAAAATGCTGGTGCAACATATCAAAGGGCAATGAGTTCAATGTTCCATGATTTTATTGATACTTTTATGCAAGTTTACATTGATGACATTGTTGTAAAATCCTCGTCGAAAAATGGCCATTTAGATCACCTTCGACAATCTTTTGAAAGAATGAGAAAATATGGATTAAAAATGAATCCATTAAAATGTGTTTTTTGTGTACGTGCATGTGATTTCTTGGGCTTTGTGGTGCACAAAAAAGGCATTGAGATAAATCAAAACAAGGCAAAGGCAATATTGGATACAAAGCATCCTTCGACAAAAAAGGAACTTCAATCATTATTGGGTAAAATAAACTTCTTAAGGAGGTTTATCTCAAATTTAAGTGGCAAAACAAAAGCTTTTTCGCCATTACTTTGATTGAAAAAGGAAGACAGTTTCAAGTGGGGGCAAGAGAATCAAGAGGCATTCGACGAGATTAAAGAATACTTGACGAATCCTCCCATTTTATTACCTCCTATTAGGAACAAAATGACGAAATTGTATATATCTCCATTTGATTTGACAATAGGCAATATGTTAGCCCAAGAGGATAATAATGGTGTCGAAATGGCCATTTATTACCTTAGTCGTGTTTTAAATGATGTTGAAACTAGATATAGTCCAGTAGAAAAATTATGTCTATGTTTGTATTTCTCTTATACAAAACTTAAGCATTATATAAAGCATATTGATGTTTATGTTTATTCGCTTTGTGATATAATTAAACATATGTGAAATTCTGGCCATGCAATACTTAAGAGATTACAGGTTCTGAACCAAAACAGGTTCTGAACAATGACTTAGCACAATTTAAAGCAGATAAGTAGCAGAAATAAAAAGTGCAGGAAAGCTAAAGAACACACAAGGTTTGTTAACCCAGTTCGGAGTAAACACCTCCTACTCTGGGGGATACCAAACCAGGAAGGAATTCCACTATTGGAATTAATCCTTAAGACTTAGACACTGACTCCCAGTTCCTATCCTAAGCAATTAATCTCCACCTAGCCTTGAATTCTACCCAACACGTTGAGTATTAGAAAAACCTCTAACTTCCTATTCAAGTAACTGCAACCCAGCCACTTGAACTACCCTTTGAACTTAACCAGTTCTGAAACACAAAAACTCCCCTGTTTTTGAAGACAACTTCAATACACAAACTTCATTCATACCTAAAGGCTTAGAATGAATTACAACTCAATAAAACACCTAAACCAACTCTAACAGAGTGGTGCACAAAGAAAAACTCTAAGTTTAAAACAAAGACTCTATTCTCTGAATAATACTCTGTATTTTGTAAGTCTTGAATAACAGCAGCCCTCCTCTATTTATAGCCTTCAGTCTTGCAGAATAAATAACAACCTGATCTTCAGAATAGATTTGTTACTGAAAATAAGAATGATCCAATAGAGTAACAAATAAAACTGCATCCAATCTTTGAAAGATTTAAAACAGAAAATACGAAGATCATGAAACTGAACCAAATCTTCAATGATATCTTCTCCAATTTAATCAGCATTCTAGAAGCAATTATACAAAGATAATTCCTTGCTAAATCTCCCAAGATACGCGCAAAAACAATCCAGTAAACCTAGCTTCTGATGTGGTCAACAAAAGTCAACGCTGGACTTCAGAACCTGAATCAGCTTCTGAAGTGCTACAGTGCTTCTGATGAGCATTCAGCTTCTGATGTAATTTTGAGCTTCTGAACAGCTTCAAATGAGAAAACTTCCAACTGAAGAAATGTTCTAATCATGGAGATGCTTCTATTCAACACTTTGGTTTTGCCAAAATATGCAGCCAACACCAAAAGACTCAACAATCTCCGCCTTTGGCAAATTTTTGGCTAAAACCATCCAAGTTCTTCAATCTCCCTTAAAATCAACCCAGCAATGAAGAACTCCACACTAATATAACATAGTGTTGGAACAAAATGTGTTTAACAAGTCTCTCATATAATAAGGGGGAGATTGTTGAAACATTTATGTGTAAACATATCTCTCCTTATGGTTTTGATGATAACAAAGTATTAAAGAGAAAATTGGTTTATTGCTAATGCTTTGTTCAAGTGTTTCAGAATCACATGCTTAATAGATATTAATTGATAATGGTTATGAAGAACAAGCTAAAGAGCAAGAAGGAAAGCCAAGAAGCAAGGTTGCAAGGCTAGAAAGAAACTGGTCCTGAAGAAGTGCTCCTGAAGTAAGAGCTTCTGAAGAGGTCCTGAAGAAGTGCAGCTTCTGAAGTCTGGGTGCCTCTGAAGAAGTCAACGCAAGTCAACTCCTGAAGCCAGCCTCTGATCCGTACAACTAAGTCAGCTTCTGATCCGTACAAAGAGAGCTTCTGATCACTGTTCAGTGAGAAGCTTCTGAAGCTGATATGGCATGGAAAAGCAACCAGTACTGTGCGCATTTAATGCCTGGAGGTGTCAGAGCAACTCAATGGAACAGTTGTTCCCCTGACCCAAACATTCTCCAGGATTAAAGGTGGGCCAATTCAAAAATGGCACCTGCCCTGTTCTGACAAGAAAAAGTGCAGCACACATTTGCAGCAACCTAGTCCAATTGCAACGGCTAAATTCCTGATTTCCAGCAAATCTCCAACAGCTCTATTTTTATCTATAAAAGGAGGGAGATTTGAAGAAGAAAACGTTGAAGACTCTTTGAAACACATTGCTGAAACTCTGCCCTGTTTTCTGTGTAAAAACTGTCAAAGTTCAAATCTCTTAGAAATTCTTCAGTCTTTGTAACTTAGGAATTTCTTAAGGTTAAGAGTCTTAACCTGTGTTGTATTTAGAGAACACCTCTGATATTTGATCAAGTGTTCATCCCAAACTTCTTTACGTGTAAACCAGTTTGGTCCCTCAAAGTCTTAGTCTGTATACTAAGCAATTGTAACCTCATTCCTTTGTGGTCTGAGTCAGAAGCCTCTTGTCTGTGTGACTTGAGCATTGAGAAGTCTCTTGTCTTAGTGACTTGAGCATTGGAAGCCTCTTCCTTGGTGGTTGAGCATAGAAGTCTCTTTCTTAGTGATTGAGCAATTGTAATCAGAACTTGATTATAGTGAACTCTCTTGTTGGACACAAGGGGACAGGACTACTTCTCACATTGAGAAGGAACCTGTATAATTTGCTGTGTCTTCTCTTTTCCCTTACTCCTTAACTGGTTTTAATCCGCTGCATTCAACTTCTGATATCTGTTCAGAACTGATTATATCAGCTTCTGAACTGAGCATTAAACGTTAAAAAGAAAAAGAACAAGTTTTTAGAGTCACACAATTCAACCCCCCCTTCTTGTGTGTTTGTTTTTCTCACCTTCAGTTGGTATCAGAGCTCCGGTTCTGATATTAACACTTAACAGTGTGTCAGTAGGATCCTGAGAAAAACATGGCCTCAACAAGTGAGTCACCTCCACCATCTCCCAGAAATCAAAGAAATGTCCAATATGACTATAATACTGAAGAAAAGAAGTCTAGGTCACACAATAAACCTCCTATGTTTACTGGTGACCCAGAAAAATTCTCTTGGTGGAAGAGCAAAATGTATAGTCACATTATTGGGATTGATGATAATCTATGGGATATTATTGAAGATGGAATCACTATCCCAGTAGATGAAGAAGGTGTTGCTGTCAACAGAAGAACTCTGAGTGATGCAGAAAGAAAGATCTATAGGAAGCATCATCATGTGAGAGGAATCATTGTAGATTCATTACCTCATACTGAGTATCAGAAGCTGAGTGACAAGTCAACAGCCAAAGCTATATTCACATCCCTCTGCTCTAACTATGAAGGTAATCAGAAGGTTAGAGAAGCTAAGGCAAACATACTTGTTCAGCAATATGAATTGTTCAGAATGAAAGAGGATGAAAATATTGAGACTATGTTCTCAAGATTTCAGACTCTGGTTTCTGGACTTCAGATTCTGAAGAAGAGTTATACCACAGCTGATCATGTGAATAAAATCCTTAGAAGTCTGCCATCCAAATGGAGACCTAAAGTGACTGCCATTGAGGAAGCTAAAGATCTAAATACTTTAAGTATTGAAGATCTTATAAGCTCACTCAAGGTGCATGAACTGGGACTCAATGAGGATGAGCCTGTTAGAGAACCAAAAACATTGGCTCTGAAGTCTAAAAGAAAACCTGCTAAAGCTTTGAAAGCTATTGAATCTGAAGAAGAGTTTCCTGAGGGAAATTCTGATGAAGATTCAGATGCTGATGAGCTTGCAATGATTTCTAAAAGACTTCAGTATCTGATGAACAGAAAGAAAAAGTTCTCTAACAGAAGCAGTAACTTCAGAGGATCTGGTTCTAATTCAAAGAGGGATATCCAGAAGGAAAGCTGCTACAACTGTAAAAAGCCTGGCCACTTCATTGCTGATTGTCCTGATCTTCAGAAGGAAAAATCAAAGGAAAAAGCAAAGAAGTCCAGCTCAAAGTCCAGCAATTTCAGAAATAAGCTTAAGAAGAGTCTCATGGCTACATGGGATGATCTGGACAATGAGTCAGAATCTGATGAGGAAGAAGCAAACCTGGCCCTGATGGCAATTGCATCTTCTGATGCAGAATCATGTTCAGATTCTGATGAAGAGGATGAGGTATATTCTGAACTCTCTAGATCTGATTTAATTGAAACAGTTAATGATCTTATGAGTCATCTTAAAAGCAAGTTAAAAGAAATTAAGACTTTGAAAAATCAAACAAACTTGCTGTCTGAGGAAAACCTTAAACTTCAGAATCAAATTTTTGAATATGATGAGGAAGTTGAGGAACTCAGAAAAGAGGCTCATAAGAAATCTGAAGAGGTCCCTAATGATCAGGAAATAGCTCTTCAGGATTTTATGTTAACTGGGTTCAACAGAACTAAAATTGCCTCTATGATGTATAATATGATCAGAAATAAAGGTGAAGGCATTGGCTATGATTTATTCAAACCTTCAAATGATTTAAACTCACCTTCATGTTCTGATGATATTTTAAAAGGCAATGGCATATGCTTTGTGTCTGCTTCTGATAATTCTGAGAAATTGAAAGTATCAGAATCTGAGACTAAGTCAGAAGTTCTGAACAACTCAGACTCTGAAGCTTCTGAGCCTAAGGATAAGATGAAGGCAACTGATAAAACCTTGCCTAAATCTAAGCCAAAAGGTCCTAAGCCTAAGGGTAAGAAAAAATCAGACTCTGAACTTAAACCTGTTCAGAATCTGAAGTGTTCAGAACCTGGAACTAGTAAGTCTCAGAATCTGAATAAAACTGATTCAAGTTTTTCTAAGACTGGGTCTATTAAAACTTCAAAATTTGTTAAACCAGTCAATGCTAAACATTTTCAATCTCAGAATGTTAGGCAAAGCAAGCCAAAGCAAACCAATCAGTTTTCTGCTTCAAACTGTTTTAAGAAAGGCAAAACTGAAGCTTGCCTTGTGCCTGAAGTAAGCAAGGTCAGAATTCTGAAGAGATCAGAATCAAAGTACTCAAAAGGTCAGACTCTGAACAAATCAGAACCAAAGACCTTCAAGTCTCAGGTTCTGAAGAAGTCTGAGTCCAAACCTTTGAGAACTCAGGTTCTGAAGCACTCAGGTTCTGAAAGTCAGACTTATTCTAAATACAAGGATTCATGTCCAAAGTATCAGAACAAGTCTGAATACCATAACTTCAGACACAAGAAGCCAAAACCTTTCAAGACTAACCCCAAAGGACCCATGAAAATCTGGGTACCTAAGTCTGAAATTATTTCAATTGCAGATATGCTTGTCATCCAAAGAAAAGGAAAGGTCCTGGTACCTGGACAGTGGATGCTCGCATCATATGACAGGGGACAAGTCTATGTTCCAAACCCTGACTCTGAAAGAGGGAGGAACTGTGGGATTTGGAGGAAGTCAGAAAGGAAAGATCATTGGTACTGGTAAGATAGGTAATTCTTCCCTGTACATTGATAATGTTTGGCTGGTAGATGGACTTAGGCATAACTTACTTAGCATAAGTCAATTATGTGATAGTAATTATGAAGTCCTGTTTAATAAGAACACCTGCACTGTAATCAGTAGCAAAGATAAGTCTGTAGTGTTCAGAGGCAGCAGGAAAAACAATGTTTATAAAATTTATTTTTCTGAATTGGTTCAGCAGAAGGTAGTTTGCCTTCTGTCTGTGAGTGATGAGAAGTGGGTCTGGCACAAAAGGCTGGGACATGCTAACTGGAGACTCATCTCCAAGCTTAGCAAGTTACAGCTGGTCAGAGGCTTGCCCCAAATTGATTATCACTCAGATGCACTGTGCAGTGCATGCCAAATTGGAAAGTTTTCTAAAACTTCTTTTAAACCAAAGAACATTGTTTCCACCTCTAAACCTCTTGAACTACTTCACATTGATTTGTTTGGTCCTGTTGGAACAGCTTCAATCAATGGGAAGAAGTATGGACTTGTTATTGTTGATGATTATAGTAGGTGGACTTGGGTTAAATTCCTTAGAACCAAAAATGAAACATATGATGTGTTTTTCAAGTTCTGCAAACAAGTACAAACTGAAACTGATTTGAAAATTTTGAAAATCAGAAGTGATCATGGTGGTGAATTTGAAAATGAACCTTTTGAAAACTTTTGTGAAGATCATGGAATTTTCCATGAGTTCTCATCTCCTAGAACTCCACAACAAAATGGAGTTGTAGAGAGAAAGAACAGGTCTTTACAAGAGATGGCCAGAACCATGATTCATGAATCAAAAATTGCTAAGTACTTTTGGGCAGAAGCTATAAACACAGCATGTTATATTCAGAACAGGATCTATATCAGACCAATTCTGAATAAAACTTCATATGAATTATTTAAAGGAAGAAAACCAAGTATTTCTTATTTTCATCAGTTTGGTTGTACATGTTACATACTAAACAATAAGGTCTACCTAAAGAAATTTGATGCCAAGGCTCAAAAGGGTACCTTTTTAGGATACTCAGAGAGATCTAAGGCATACAGAGTGTATAATTCTGAAACACATGTTGTTGAAGAAGCTATACACATTAGGTTTGATGATAAGAAGCCTGGTAGTGAAATACCAGAGCTGGTTGAGAGTTTTGCAGATGTCAGAATCTCAGAAGAACCTTCAGAAGCTGAACCCAGTTCAGGTTCTGATGAAGGTTCAGAAGCTGAAAACAATGAAGACTCTGAGAAACTCTCCAGCAATGACACTACTCCTGATGCTAATCAAGAACAGCATGGTTCTGAACAAATCCCTGGTGGCCCTTCAGAAGCTAATCCACCCAGAACTTCATTCAAGTACAAGTCTTCACATCCTGAGGAGTTGATCATTGGAAACAAGAACAGTCCAAGGAAGACAAGATCAGCATTCACTCAAAATGATTCCATGCTTGGCCTGCTATCCATGATTGAACCCACAACTGCTGATGAAGCACTTGCTGATGATGGTTGGATTGTAGCAATGCAAGAAGAGCTGAACCAGTTCCAAAGGAATGATGTATGGGATCTTGTGGCAAGACCTGATCAGAAGAACATCATTGGAACAAAATGGGTGTTCAGGAACAAGCTCAATGAACAAGGAGAAGTGATCAGAAACAAGGCTAGATTAGTAGCTCAAGGGTACAGCCAGCAAGAAGGAATTGACTACACTGAGACATTTGCTCCAGTTGCAAGACTGGAAGCAATCAGGTTACTTCTTTCTTATGCTATTAATCATGATATCATCTTGTATCAAATGGATGTTAAGAGTGCTTTCTTAAATGGTGTGATTTCTGAAGAAGTGTATGTCAAACAACCTCCTGGTTTTGAAGATGTAAAATATCCAAACCATGTTTTTAAACTTAAGAAGTCCTTGTATGGTCTGAAACAAGCTCCCAGAGCTTGGTATGAAAGACTAAGCAACTTCTTAACTCAAAATGGTTTTGTAAGAGGTCAAGTTGACAATACACTCTTTAGAAAAACTGTTAAGAGAGAAATCTTAATTGTACAAATCTATGTTGATGATATCATATTTGGTTCTACTAATGCCTCCCTTTGCAAGGAATTCTCTAAGTTAATGCAGGATGAATTTGAAATGAGCATGATGGGTGAACTGAAATTCTTCTTGGGAATTCAAATCAACCAATGCAAAGAAGGTGTGTATGTTCATCAGTCCAAATACACCAAGGAGCTTCTGAAGAAGTTCCAGTTGGATGATTGCAAGCTGATGTCAACACCAATGCATCCCACCTGCACATTAAGCAAAGAGGACAATGGCACTAAGGTAGATCAGAAGCTGTACAGAGGTATGATAGGTTCTCTCCTATACTTAACTGCTTCTAGGCCAGATATTTTATTTAGTGTATGTCTGTGTGCTAGATTCCAATCAGATCCTAGAGAATCTCATATGACTGCTGTCAAGAGAATCTTCAGGTATCTGAAAGGAACAACTAATTTGGGACTTCTGTATAAGAAATCTCTAAATTATAAGCTAGTTGGATTCTGTGATGCTGACTATGCTGGGGACAGGATTGAAAGAAAATCCACCAGTGGAAACTGTCAGTTTCTTGGTGAGAATCTGATATCCTGGGCCAGCAAGAGACAAGCAACCATTGCTTTGTCAACAGCAGAAGCAGAATACATCTCAGCTGCAAGTTGTAGCACACAACTGCTCTGGATGAAACATCAATTAGAGGATTATCAGATTCATGCAGACAATATTCCTATTTTTTGTGATAATACTGCTGCTATATGTCTGTCTAAAAATCCAATTCTGCATTCTAGAGCCAAGCACATAGAAATAAAACATCATTTTATAAGAGATTATGTTCAGAAGGGTGTTTTAGATATTCAGTTCATTGATACTGATCATCAATGGGCTGACATATTCACAAAACCCTTAACAGAAGAAAGATTCAATTTTATTAAAAAGAATCTGAACATGCATTTCATCTCTTAAAAATGTGCTTGAATCTGAATGAATTCCTTGATTCTAAGTTTATCATAAGCTAAGACTTATCAAACACTCATCTTCTGAGAGTTCGACTAAAGTTAAGCCTGAAAAACTTCAGAGTCTGAAGGATCAGAACCTGGATTTTCTGACCTCTGAATCTGATAGAAATCTAATGTTGGTCAGAATCTGATAAGTATAGTTATGGGCAATGATGATTAAAGCTTTGAAAGTTTATACTATAATCCTCCCAAAGTCATCAAGTAAAAATGTGTTTTTATGCTCTGATACTCATTGTCAAAATTGCTTAACAAACAATTTTCAGTTGGTATCAGTTTATTTTCAAAATGTTTGGCACAGACACATTTTAAAAGCCCAAAGTGTTTCAGACATGTTCAGTTTCTAGAACTCTTTTCATCTTGGTATCAGTCTTTAGAAATGTTTTCATCTGGTATCAGACTCTGAGATAAATCCTCAACTGGTATCAGATTCTAATATAGTTCTTTAAAGTAAGCTCAGAATTGCTCTGATACTGAACACTTCTTGAGAAGTTTTGCTCTGATACTGAACACAACTGGTTGTTTTGCTCTGATGCTGAACCAGCTTGTACTGAACAAGTAATGTCTGAACACAGAATTGCCTGATCAGAAGCTCCAAACTTTTTCTGCTTCTGAACAGCATTCTAATTTTTCTGCAAGTCATATACTAATTGAAAATCAAGTAGGCTCTGATGATTATCCTTGCTACTTGGTTATCCATATGATTGCACAAATATCTCACAATCTTAGTTAGTTCAACCCTCCAATTCTGAATCCTTTTGAATTATTTTCAAACTTGGTGTCAGAACTGCTTTCAAACTCTTTAAAAAGGGGAAACTGAACTGCTTTGATACCTGCTTTCAAACTCTTTTCAAATCCTTTTCTGCTCTGATACAGATAATTTCAAACTCTCTTGACAAAGGGGGAGAAATTTTTCTGTCTTAAGGGAAGAAAGTAGTACTTTTTGTTGATGACAAAAGGGGGAGAAAAGTAAAACAAGTATTAAAGCACCTGAGCTCAAATAAGTTAAAATTGTCAGAAGCTAAGCCTATTAAAGCTCTGATACAATTGTTAGGATTAAGTTCTGATACAATTGTTAAGCTAGTTCTGATACTGATCAGATAAGCTAAGTTAAGCTCTGATACATTTTTTGACTAGCTCTGATACATTTAACTTATGAGAACTGCTTTGAAGTAAAATTCTAGCTCTGATATATTCTGTGAGATATATAACTCTTAGTGAGTAAAAAGAATTTAAAATAACTTGGATAAGACTCAGGGAGCTTACAAAACTCATCCTGTGGATTATCAGACTTAGGGGGAGAGCTTACAAACCTCAGAACCTGAAGTCAACAAGTCATTTTGAATTCTGAGTGTAAATTTCACCATATTGTTTTAAGTTAAGATTAATTAACATGGATAAGAATCAAGGGGAGCTTACAAACCTCTCCTGAAGTCAGATTGTTAATTACACTTAACAACTATTCTGAAATTTTCACATTTGTGTTTTTATCTGAACTTAATTAACTTGGATCAGACTCAGGGGGAGCTTACAAACCTCACCCTGTAGTTAACTTGTTAATTAAGTTAACAACAATTTTCTGTTTTAATACTTATGTTTGTCATCATCAAAAAGGGGGAGATTGTTGGAACAAAATGTGTTTAACAAGTCTCTCATATAATAAGGGGGAGATTGTTGAAACATTTATGTGTAAACATATCTCTCCTTATGGTTTTGATGATAACAAAGTATTAAAGAGAAAATTGGTTTATTGCTAATGCTTTGTTCAAGTGTTTCAGAATCACATGCTTAATAGATATTAATTGATAATGGTTATGAAGAACAAGCTAAAGAGCAAGAAGGAAAGCCAAGAAGCAAGGTTGCAAGGCTAGAAAGAAACTGGTCCTGAAGAAGTGCTCCTGAAGTAAGAGCTTCTGAAGAGGTCCTGAAGAAGTGCAGCTTCTGAAGTCTGGGTGCCTCTGAAGAAGTCAACGCAAGTCAACTCCTGAAGCCAGCCTCTGATCCGTACAACTAAGTCAGCTTCTGATCCGTACAAAGAGAGCTTCTGATCACTGTTCAGTGAGAAGCTTCTGAAGCTGATATGGCATGGAAAAGCAACCAGTACTGTGCGCATTTAATGCCTGGAGGTGTCAGAGCAACTCAATGGAACAGTTGTTCCCCTGACCCAAACATTCTCCAGGATTAAAGGTGGGCCAATTCAAAAATGGCACCTGCCCTGTTCTGACAAGAAAAAGTGCAGCACACATTTGCAGCAACCTAGTCCAATTGCAACGGCTAAATTCCTGATTTCCAGCAAATCTCCAACAGCTCTATTTTTATCTATAAAAGGAGGGAGATTTGAAGAAGAAAACGTTGAAGACTCTTTGAAACACATTGCTGAAACTCTGCCCTGTTTTCTGTGTAAAAACTGTCAAAGTTCAAATCTCTTAGAAATTCTTCAGTCTTTGTAACTTAGGAATTTCTTAAGGTTAAGAGTCTTAACCTGTGTTGTATTTAGAGAACACCTCTGATATTTGATCAAGTGTTCATCCCAAACTTCTTTACGTGTAAACCAGTTTGGTCCCTCAAAGTCTTAGTCTGTATACTAAGCAATTGTAACCTCATTCCTTTGTGGTCTGAGTCAGAAGCCTCTTGTCTGTGTGACTTGAGCATTGAGAAGTCTCTTGTCTTAGTGACTTGAGCATTGGAAGCCTCTTCCTTGGTGGTTGAGCATAGAAGTCTCTTTCTTAGTGATTGAGCAATTGTAATCAGAACTTGATTATAGTGAACTCTCTTGTTGGACACAAGGGGACAGGACTACTTCTCACATTGAGAAGGAACCTGTATAATTTGCTGTGTCTTCTCTTTTCCCTTACTCCTTAACTGGTTTTAATCCGCTGCATTCAACTTCTGATATCTGTTCAGAACTGATTATATCAGCTTCTGAACTGAGCATTAAACGTTAAAAAGAAAAAGAACAAGTTTTTAGAGTCACACAATTCAACCCCCCCTTCTTGTGTGTTTGTTTTTCTCACCTTCACATAGCACATAAGTTAGGCAGCGGACAAAACATTTACTAAGCCATGTTAACCAACAACTTCAGCTTCTGAACTCCTGAAGCACACATATGCTACTGATCAACTCCTGATCATCACAAACATGGTATCAGAGCTTCTAATCAACTCCCCCTGAAGCTTCACAAACATATAAACACTACTCCCCCTGCAACTCAGCTTCTCACACAAACTCCCCCTTACTACTGAACTACAGAGCATACTTCAACAGCTGAACCTAACTGTTCTTCAGGACCACACTTCAGGATCACATCATCACTCAGGTATATGGCAATCTTGTACTCCCCCTGAGACACATATTCCCCCTCAATAACACCTTGATGGCTCTTGTTGCATTTGTTCTGAATACTGAGCTTCACACACAACTTCTGAATAACACTGAAAGCTGAACATCTGAAATTTGAACTTCTGAGCAGCAACACTTTGCATAAGACTTTTGGTATCAGAGCCAACACATTAAATAAGATTTTCTCCCCCTTTTTAGCCACAAAATTATGACAAACTTCAGACTTAACATAGGGAATAAAAACAAAACAAGTAACACAGATCCTTGAAAGAACTTCAGACTCAGATTCAGGATCAGGATCACACTTAGTATGAGCACAACTGGCAGGTATTCTATCTTCCTCACATCCAGTTTGCAGTAATTGCTATAAGTCTTCATGTAGACACACACCTAACTTGCTTCTTAAGTTTTCAAATTGCTTAGCATCCAAGGCCTTTGTGAAAATGTCAGCAACTTGTTCTTCAGTAGCTACATGTTCCAGTTGAACAATCTTGTCCTCCACAAGGTTTCTGATAAAATGGTGTCTGATATCTATATGTTTAGTTCTGCTGTGCTGAATAGGGTTCTTAGAGATGTTAATTGCACTCAAATTGTCACAAAATAGGGTCATAGTTCCTTGTGCAATGTTGTATTCTTCAAGCATTTGCTTCATCCAAACCAGTTGTGAACAACTACTTCCAGCAGTAATATACTCAGCCTCAGCAGTTGACAATGACACACAGTTTTGCTTCTTGCTAAACCATGAAATTAAGTTATTTCCCAAAAAGAAACAACCTCCTGAGGTGCTCTTCCTGTCATCAGCACTTCCAGCCCAGTCAGCATCACAATATCCCATCAGTTCAGAACTTGAACTATGTGAGTACATGATTCCATAGTCACTTGTGCTGTTCACATACTTCAGGATCCTTTTAACTTGTGTCAGATGACTCATCTTAGGATCAGCTTGATATCTAGCACATACTCCTACAGCAAAAGTAATGTCTGGTCTGCTTGCAGTCAAGTACAATAGGCTCCCAATCATGCTTCTGTATTGACTTTGATCAACTGATACTCCATGTTCATCTTTGGTTAGCTTCAGATGAGTAGCAGCTGGTGTCCTCTTGTGAGCAGCAGATTCCATACCAAACTTCTTCACTATGTTCTTGGCATATTTACTCTGAGAAATGAAGATTGTATCTTCCATTTGCTTGACTTGTAATCCAAGAAAATATGTCAGTTCACCAACCAAACTCATTTCAAATTCTGATTGCATTTGTTGAACAAACAGTTTGACCATCTTCTGAGACATTCCTCCAAACACTATATCATCCACATAAATCTGAGCAATCATCAGACTCCCATTTTCATCTTTCACGAACAAGGTCTTATCAGAACCTCCTTTTCTGTAACCTTGAGCCACAAGAAACTGAGTCAGCCTGTCATACCATGCCCTTGGTGCTTGCTTCAATCCATATAAAGCCTTCTTTAACTTGTACACATGTTCTGGAAACTTAGGATCCACAAAACCCTTAGGCTGTTCAACATATACCTCTTCTTGCAAATATCCATTTAGAAATGCACTCTTCACATCCATCTGGAATAATTTGAACTTGAGAATGCAGGATACACCCAACAGTAGTCTGGCTCTGATACCAATTGAAATTCTGGCCAGGCAATACTTAAGAGATTACAGGTGCAAAGGTCTCATCAAAATCAAGTCCCTCAACCTGAGTATAACCCTGAGCAACCAACCTTGCCTTGTTTCTGACTACAGTACCATTTTCATCTGTTTTATTCTTGAATATCCACTTAGTGCCAATCACATTCAACCCTTCAGGTCTTGGAACCAGATCCCATACTTCACTCCTTTTGAATTGATTCAACTCATCTTGCATTGCTTCAATCCAAAATTCATCAGTCAGGGCTTCATTCACATTTTTAGGTTCAAGCTTTGACACAAAGCATGAATCAGTAGCAGCATCTGATCTCCTGGTTCTGACCCCTTGATCCAAACTCCCAATGATAAGCTCCTTAGGATGATCCTTCTGAATTCTAATAGATGGCCCTTTATTGGTAGGATCATGTTCTGGATGTACATATGCTTCTTCAGACTCTGGATGAATTTCTGCTTCTGAAGTTTGTTCTTCTGATGGTTCAGACTCTGGAACAACTTCAGACTCACTTCTATCTTTCTCAGCAGTCAGATCATCAATTACCACATTAATGGACTCCATCACAACTTTAGTTCTTGAATTAAACACCCTATAAGCTCTGCTGTTTACTGAATAACCCAGGAATATGCCTTCATCAGACTTAGGATCCAGCTTTCTCCTATTTTCTCTATCAGCCAAAATGTAGCATCTGCTCCCAAAAACATGGAAGTATTTGACTGTAGGCTTCCTTCCTTTCCATAGTTCATATAAGGTATAAGTTGTTCCCTTCTTCAGAGTGACTCTATTATGGATATAACATGCAGTGTTCATGGCTTCAGCCCAAAACATATATGGCAGCTTCTTAGCATGCAGCATAACCCTTGCACATTCTGCTAAAGTCCTGTTCTTCCTCTCAACTACACCATTTTGCTGAGGTGTGATAGGTGCAGAAAACTCATGCTTTATACCTTCAGAAGCACAGAATTCTGAAAAGATCTTGTTTTCAAATTCTTTGCCATGATCACTTCTGATTCTGATAATCCCACTATCCTTCTCTCTTTGTAGTTGGATGCATATCTCTTTGAAAACTTCAAAAGTGTCAGACTTTTCTCTAACAAAGCTGACCCATGTATATCTTGAGTAGTCATCTACCATTACAAAAGCATATCTTTTTCCTCCAATACATTCTACTTGCATAGGCCCCATCAAATCCATATGAACAAGTTCTAGTACTTTAGTAGTTACCTGGTGAACTAATCTGGGATGAGACTTTCTTGTTTGTTTTCCAATTTGACAATCACCACAAACATTGTCCTCATTGATCTTCAGATTAGGCACACCTCTGATAGCTTCAGAACTTAGGATTTTCTTCATGCCTTTTAAGTGCAAATGTCCCAGTTTCTGGTGCCAGAGTTTGACTTCCTCTTCTGAGCTCATAAGACAAGAAGTCAGACTCCTTTCTTCTTCAGAAACCCACAAGTAACAGTTGTCTTTGGATCTGCAGCCTCTCATCTGAATCTTATCTTCCTGATCAGTAACAATACATTCTAGTTTGTTGAAATTAACCTTCAATTCTTGATCACAAAGTTGGCTGATACTGATCAGATTAGAGGTTAATCCTTCCACCAGTAGTACATCATTAAGTCTGGGCAAACCTTCTCTGATCAAATCTCCAATACCCAGAATCTGACCCTTTACACCATCTCCAAATGTCACATAACTTCTGGAGTATGATCTGATATTGCTTAGTAGCTTCTTCACACCAGTCATGTGCCTTGAACAACCACTGTCAAAGTACCAGTCTTCTTTTGAAGTGGCTCTCAATGAGGTATGAGCAATCAGGCCAACATTCTGAACCTTAGGTTTCCACACCTTCTGAACACTGTGTCTGGGTGCAGCTGGTTGTACTCTTCTATATTGAAAGTGTTCAGGATAGCCATACAGTTTAAAGCAAAAAGGTTTGATATGACCCTTCTTACCACAATGATGACAGGTCCATGTATGATTCCTCCTTCTTCTGTTGTACTTCTGGGGTTGCTTCTTAGGTAGCATCTGAACATGCTTCTGACCTTGCATCTGAGGTCTCTTCTGATCTTGTTTTTGAGGTCTCATCTGAATATGCTTCTGACCTTGCATCTGGGCTTGCTTCTGAGGTCTCTTCTTTGATGTTCCAGCCATAGAATCATGAGTTTGAGTAGCAGGAACAAAACTCATCTGTTTAGGAATCTGAGTCTGATCAACAAAACCTAAACCAGTTTTTCCTTGTTGCTGATTCCCCAAAATGTCCTCCAACTTATCAGTAGCAGAGTTCAACATCTTCACTTGCTTCTTCATTTGATCAAGCTGGGAGTTCAGTTGATTCACTTCTTCTTTTAAAACTGAATTCTGCACTAACAGTTCACCTTTTTCAGCCTCCAGTTGAAAAATAGTCTCCTTCTGATCCAACACTTGTTTGCAAACCTCAGCACTTCTGGTATACAGCTTCCTGTAGTTGTTAGCTAGTTCATCATATGAAGTTTTAGCAGCTTCAGACACAGATGAGGCTTCAGACTCTGAGTCAGACTCTGAAAAAGTCTCAGACTCTAAAACAACTTCCTTCTTCAAGATAGCTCCTGACCTCACTACCAGACCAGTATCACACATATCAGATTCACTAACATCATCATCTTCAGAACCATCATCAGACCATGAAATAGCTAGGCTCTTTTTCTGCTTCTTGAGAAAAGTGGGACATTCAGACTTGATGTGTCCATACCCTTCACACTCATAGCACTGCACACCTTTAGCTTGGTTACTTTTCTCCTCAGACTTGATCTTCTTCTCATCAGTTTGTTGCTTTTTGTTATTGAATCTGAAATTCTGACCTTTGGCTTTGGCTTTTCTGTTAACATTCTTCAGAATCTTGTTAAATTTTTTTCCCAGCAACACTAGAGCTTCTGATAAGTCATCCTCCTCAGACTCTTGTTGATCATAAGCTTCAGAGTTCACAGTAAAAGCTACACCTTTTCCTTTCTTATCAGCCTGTTTGCAGAATGCAGTTTCAAAATTGAGCAAAGACCTTAGTAGTCAGCAGCTGCAATCTGGACATCTTCACCTTAGAAGTTCCTTCATGAGTGGTTTTCAGAATTTCCCAAGCATCCTTAGCCACAGTACATTGTTTGATAAGTCTGAACATATTCTGATCAACACCATTAAAGATAGCATTCAAAGCTTTTGAATTTCCCAGAGACAAGTCATCTTCAGCTTTGGTCCATTCCTCCTCAGGCTTCAGAACCTCAGTCTTGTTACCATCTTTGTCTGTATACACAGGATGATCCCAGCCTTTGATCACAGCCTTCCAAGTTCTGCTGTCAATGGATTTTAGGAATGCACACATCCTTGATTTCCAGTACTCATAATTTGTGCCATCAAGTAGGGGTGGTCTGTTGACATAGCCTCCTTCTCTATCCATGCTTGCCAGAAATTAATACCTCTGGATCTCACCCAAATTACAGGCAGGGTGCCTGCTCTGATGCCAATTGAAATTCTGGCCAGGCAATACTTAAGAGATTACAGGTTCTGAACCAAAACAGGTTCTGAACAATGACTTAACACAATTTAAAGCAGATAAGTAGCAGAAATAAAAAGTGCAGGAAAGCTAAAGAACACACAAGGCTTGTTAACCCAGTTCGGAGTAAACACCTCCTACTCTGGGGGATACCAAACCAGGAAGGAATTCCACTATTGGAATTAATCCTTAAGACTTAGACACTGACTCCCAGTTCCTATCCTAAGCAATTAATCTCCACCTAGCCTTGAATTCTACCCAACACGTTGAGTATTAGAAAAACCTCTAACTTCCTATTCAAGTAACTGCAACCCAGCCACTTGAACTACCCTTTGAACTTAACCAGTTCTGAAACACAAAAACTCCCCTGTTTTTGAAGACAACTTCAATACACAAACTTCATTCATACCTAAAGGCTTAGAATGAATTACAACTCAATAAAACACCTAAACCAACTCTAACAGAGTGGTGCACAAAGAAAAACTCTAAGTTTAAAACAAAGACTCTATTCTCTGAATAATACTCTGTATTTTGTAAGTCTTGAATAGCAGCAGCCCTCCTCTATTTATAGCCTTCAGTCTTGCAGAATAAATAACAACCTAATCTTCAGAATAGATTTGTTACTGAAAATAAGAATGATCCAATAGAGTAACAAATAAAACTGCATCCAATCTTTGAAAGATTTAAAACAGAAAATACGAAGATCATGAAACTGAACCAAATCTTCAATGATATCTTCTCCAATTTAATCAGCATTCTAGAAGCAATTATACAAAGATAATTCCTTGCTAAATCTCCCAAGATACGCGCAAAAACAATCCAGTAAACCTAGCTTCTGATGTGGTCAACAAAAGTCAACGCTGGACTTCAGAACCTGAATCAGCTTCTGAAGTGCTACAGTGCTTCTGATGAGCATTCAGCTTCTGATGTAATTTTGAGCTTCTGAACAGCTTCAAATGAGAAAACTTCCAACTGAAGAAATGTTCTAATCATAGAGATGCTTCTATTCAACACTTTGGTTTTGCCAAAATATGCAGCCAACACCAAAAGACTCAACAATATGTTATCAAAACCAATATGGCATAGTCGAAGTGGATAATGGGCTTTAGCACTCACTGAATATTCACTAACTTATCAACCTTTAAAGGCTATCAAAGGCCAAATCATTGCTGATTATATTGTTGACCATGCATTGTATTGGAACAAAAGTGGTTTGTACAATTCCTCTAAGATTTTGATGATAACAAAGTATTGAAGAACAATTGGATATGTTAATAATTTTTCAAGTGTGTAGGATCATAGAATATATCCATCAAAGTATTGAACATGTATTAAAAGCATCAGAAGCACAAGAGAAGCTTAAAAGACTATGGTAGAAGATCTGAAAAAAGGTGAACCAGAAGTCAATATCTTAGATCAAAAGAAAAGGATGCCTCTCAGAAGCTGAAGATTAACCTCGTCAGACACTATGAGATCATCAGACTCAGAAGACCCCATCAGACTTGGAAGACCCCCAGACTCAACAGATCCTGAGGGACCCAAATTCCGTGTCAGATTTGTCGTCTTCTATAGCTGTCTCCATCAAGGATCTGAGTACAGTTTTATCTTCTTTTGACCATGTGTAGAAACAGACAAAGGACTTCAAGGACAAAGAGAATGAATGGATACTTTCAGTTTCAACAATGGATTTTCGAATGACTATTCAACAGAATTATCCATATCAGGCATTGGTCCAACATCCTTGATTTGAAGCTTCTCAACGACTCTTAATGCGCTGACACTCTTCTCAAATGTCTCTTAAAGCCCTGCCTATAAAAGGAGCCGAAGAGCCAAAATTAAATAGCGTAAAAACACTTAGGAATTTCTTATCAACTTTTGTATCTTAGAAATCCTAAAGTTTTGAAGAGTATGTTCAACATTGTTCAGTTTACACTATCATTGTATATCAAGTGTAAGAATAAATATGTTTATCTTGTAAACAAATAGAAGTCTCTTGCTTATGAAGCTTGAGCATCAGAAGTCTCTTTTAGTTGTGATTGGGCAATATAAGTTTCTTGGAGTTGTTCTTGAGCATTAGAAGTCTCTTGCCTGCGTGCTTGAGCATTACAAGTCTCTTGCAGTTGTGCTTGAGCAGTGGAAGTCTCTTGGTAGTGACCTTGAGCATTAGAAGTCTCTTGCAAGTGTGCTTGAGCATTTGGAAGTCTCTTGGAAGAGTCCTTGAGCAATTGTAATCTAGTGAGATTATAGTGAAATCCCTTGGAAGTGCAAGGGGACTGGACTACTCATACGTTGCGGGAGGAACCAATATAAATTGATTGTGTCTGATCTTTCTCTCTCTCTCTCTCTCTCTCTCTCTCTCTCTCTCATCTTTGTGTTCTGTTACTATCCGCTGCATTCAGACTTTATGTCAGACTCTGAACCCATCAAATTCTGACCAACATCAACACTTTGAAAAAGAAACCAGAAATGTAACACCCATACTAACTTTAACTAGTATATTAGCATGTGCGTTAAACTGATACTGGATACATTTAAAAATTTCAATAATAATATTACATCACAACAGAATAAATACATGTTTACTCGTTTGTACAATAATCCAATACTGTTACAATGCTTTTACAAATGTCCATAAAGCTTCTGAGCTGGTACACAATGAGTAAATGCACTCCATCCAGTACCTCTATGAAGATCTTCGTCACGAACCTCTGACTAACCTGTAAACCTGCACCAGAAGGAATGGGATGAGACATAATGTCTCAGTGTGCTCTACCCAACCTACTGTTGGCAACCACAGGGAACCTAGGGTCGCCATGCCTACCTTGGCAATCTTGGGGATTTCCTATGATCGCCAAGTCTTTTATCTGCCTATGACTATATGTCCTCCTGTAACTATATCTTGAACTGCCTATAACCTTTGCTGTGACTATCTATAACCATAACATGTAATCTGCCTATAACTTTAACTTAGTGATCGAGGGGAAAACCTAGGATCACTTTCTGATAACTGTCTATAACTATAACTATGAGTTTCCTGTGACTATAACTGTAACTGTAACTTTGACTATAACTATAAAACATAAAACAAATACACAGTTCGATAGCAGTTTTATGTTAGCTGTTAGCGTTGAACAAACAATTAATCTGAGTTCATTTTACGGAGGGCATCCGGGTGGAGTAACCCCGAAGTACGTCTCCCTATGACCCGATGAAACTCCTGACAATCAGGCTAGCACCGGACTCCCTATGAAATTGCATGTGGATAACCCTCTCGGAGAAATCCCATCCGGCGTATCCCGGAGTCTGCTGAACATGCCTATGACTGTGATATAATATTCTTTAACTTTGATCATATGAAGATACATAACTGTTACTTTGACCTATAAAAGCAATCCTGTAACTATGAATTCTTGGCTTATCGTTCTCATAAGCCACCTATGATTGTTGGAGAATCAACACTATAAATCTGTCTGTACTATGTTTGCCGAAGCATTCCTATTAACCTTGTATTCACACTATTGATGCATTGCTAAACCCTTGATCATTTATTCTGTGTACGTTATATGCCCTCGGATATGCCCACAATGGTGATTTTCTTATGAAATAAGGTTTTCTTTGAAAATGGTTACCAAAAGCCTCGCCTGACACGTGCACAGGTCACAGAACGAAGCAGAAAAATCATAAAAATGCTGCCCAATTTCGCTGGGCGAAGGTAGGCAGTGAAGACTTGCCAAACAGTAACTGCACGATCGCCCCGAGTTCGCCCGGCGATTTTGTCAGCACAGAAATGGTTCAAAACGTGATTTTTCCACCATTTTTGACATAATAAGGCATACCCAAGCACTATAACATCATAAGGAATGAATTACAACTATGAATTGATTGATTAAAACAGTTTGAACAAGGAATTAGCAAGCACAAAAGATTAGGGTAAAAACTCTATAACTCTATAACTTTACCTATGATGCAAAACACATGATACACACTCTAGGAGGGTTCTAACAACCCAAGAGAGCTCACCTCAAATTCGTGCTTGAACCATGCTTGCTAAGCTTCATACATCTAGCTTGATCTCTTTCTCAAACCCTAGCTTTTGCCCCTTTTTCCTTTCTTTCATCCTTGCTCCTTTTACTTCCAAATTGGCTCAAGAGTCACCAAAGTGTGCTTGCATGCTGATTTGGGGCAAGATTAGAGGTTAGAGGTAGATGATTGGTGAGGAGAGGGAGTGGCGTGGGAATAGAGAGAGAAGGAGAGGAAGTTTGTGATTTTTAGAGAGAGAAAGAGAATGAGAAATGAGGGAAAATTATCCTTTTTCCCTTTTTATAAAAATCTAAACACGGCAATTACCAAATTGCCCTTCCCAAAATATCTTTGATTCACCGTCTCAATACTGATAAATACTTGGGTCATAAGCGGGATATTACAAGAAAAGCCAACATAATTCAACCCCCCTTCTTGTGTTTTTCTCACATTCACATTGGTCGAAGCAATGCAAAGTTATGTGGATATAAAACCTTGGAAGTTGTACGTCGACGGTTCCAAACATAAGAATGGAACTGGAATTGGGATCCTTATTATTTCTCCTACAAAGATTCCAACGAAGTTCAAGTTTAAAATCAAAGGTGTTTGCTCCAATAATGAGGCTGA
Source organism: Medicago ruthenica (assembly GCA_018208015.1). NCBI lineage: Eukaryota > Viridiplantae > Streptophyta > Magnoliopsida > Fabales > Fabaceae > Medicago > Medicago ruthenica. The sequence goes on from CM031374.1 coordinate 36,095,593, forward strand.
ATATGAAGCCTTAATAACAAGTCTTAAAATTTTGCTAGAATATGGGGCAAAAGACGTCGAAATTAAAGGTGACTTAGAATTAATAGTGAAGCAATTAACAAAAGAATACAAATGCATTAAAGAAAACTTAATGATGTATTTTTTTACTTTCAATTCTTTGATAAAATGTTTTAATTATGTCGATATCAAACATGTGCCTCGAATAGAGAATCAAGAGGCAAATGATTTGGCACAAATTGCTTCAGGTTATAGAGTCTCTAAGACAAAATTAGAAGAATTGATTGAAGTCAAAGATAAATTGATTTCAACAGATTTCTCCTCAACAAAATTATCAATGCCAAAACTTGTGGGGGCAGAAGTGTAACAGCCCGATTTTTAGGATTTATTTATTTAATTATTTTATGTGTGCTTAATTGTTTATTTTGGTGATTTATTGAATTTTGAGATTTGAGGGTATTTTAGTCATTTCAGGGTAGTGGCGAACTTGTAATATTCGGAAAGTTAGAAATTTAAATATTTGGAGTTGTAGTGTAAAAGTAATTTAGAGGGGGTGTGAGCTTAGTAAAAGTGTAGTGTTATTTTTAGTGTCATGAGAATTGACTAAGCCCATTAAGGTGAGTTAACCTAACCCATTAATATTTAAGAGAATAGTGTAGTGTTATTTCATTAGGTTTTCTCATTTGTCACAACATTTTGAGAGAGGCTAGAGAGAGAGAAAGGGAGAAGAAGCTTGGTGGAGAGGAAAGCTTGAGAGAAGAGCAATTTCGAGTGGGTTAGCAAGAGAAGTGAAGAATCAAGGTAAAGGGGAATATTATCTTCATTAATTAGTTTTAATAAGCCTGGGGTATGTTTGGGAGTTGTAGCTTATGATTAATTGTTGTTGAATTGTGTGATTTTCGTGCTCATTTTCATTTATTAAATTAAGCATGTCAAAACTTGATAATTACATGTTTTCTTCATCTTAAACTTCATTTTTCATTATGATTAATTGATACTTTGATGAATTTTGATGTTTGTGATGATTAATATGATGATTAAGTGTTGTTTGTTGATTATGTAATTGATTATGAGTATGAGTATGTAATTTGTTTGAGAAATCATGAAGTTATGTGGAATAAGTTGTGAATTAAGTGATTTTGCTAAAAGTGCTTATTTGACCGAATCTGCATAATTTGCTGTTGTTAGTTTGTGTTAATGTTAAGAATATGATTGTAATCAGAAGACTATGTTTATTATGTGATTTGTTGTGAAATAAGTTGCTAAGTTGTTGGTGTTTTAGTGAAAATAACTTAATTAAGTGAAAATGATTAAGTTGTTGTTGAAATGACTAAGTTGTTGATGAAATGATATTAAGATGTGTTCTATATTCTTGTTATGATATTGGGTATGAGAATGTCCTGCTTGTATGAGATTTGAAGTGATAAATTCATGGTTAAGTTGTGATTATGTGTTGTTGTTGAAGTTTTGGAAAAGTGGATAGAAATCATGATTTTGAGTGTGTAATTGGTATTATGAAGTGGTGAAAGTGTTAATTATAAGTGTTTTGATCATGGGTAATGATTTGGAATGATTTCGGTGCGTTGGGATTGAATTACGTGATTTAAAAGTGATTTTTGGTGAAAAACGTGTTTTAGAAACTTATTTTTGGTGGCTGACGTGTTTTAGAAACTAACAATCGTGTCAGGATTTTGAGTCCAGAATTTAGTGTTCTGGCTCTGTGAAAATCGTGTCACGATGTGAAGAAATCGTGTCACGATATTGGTCAGGACAGAAACCCAAATTCCGCTTTCAATTGGTTTTTCCACTATTTTCCGTTTTGAACTGGGTTTTGGTGTAAGCATGAAAGTTGTAGATATGGATGTTAACTTTCATTTTCCGTTGGTTTGACTTCATTTAGACTTCTAGAACTTGAGTTATGATTAAAATACTACACATAGATCATGTACAATTTTTTATGAAACTTCAGCGTAACTTTTCCAATGAGTCATGAAACATCCTTATAATTAATAATGAGTCTAAGGGAGCCTTTAGATCTAATAAATGAGTATGTATTGATGGAGTTGCAATTCAAAATGATGTGCTATGAGTGATTAATGATGAGAATGTGATGAGTAAATTTGTGATGGGTTAGTGTGACTTTGTTTGAGTAAAATTTGTGATGTGAATATGTGAATGATGATATTGACGATGTTATTGATGATATGTGATTAAATGATGATGTTATATGCTAAGTAATGAAGTGAAGATGATGTTTGATTAAATGATGACGATACATGTTATGTATTAAGTGACGATGTTTGAATCATAAGAAAGTTTATATGATAAGTGATGATGTTAATAAGCGACAATGTTTAAACATAAGATATAATGATGATGATGATTATGATGATGTTGCCGAGTCTTATGTGTACTTGTGTTTACCCTGGTTTTTGGTAAACAACCGCTGGTTATAGGTTTATTACTTGCGAGATCAACCAGTAATCTCAGGCCATTGTGTGTCAAGTTGATTCAAATATCTTTGTGTTTTTATGAATATTCTTGTGTGATTCGAATAAGAATAAGAAGCAAGAAATCTCCAAGTTCGGTTGCTTGAACTCTTCGACAAGGAATTGCAGTATGAAAGTAAATTGCAGAAAATTAACTTAAAGGAAAGTAAATTGCATTGATTGTAAATAAAGGTTGTTCACAAGGATCATACATGATTCGTAACTCTTTTCTCACTGTGACTTGGATACTTCGAGTGCATAGAATGTTATGTATAATGATTTGTGACCCTGTTTTCCTCATGGAAAACTCTTATTTATACTAAGGAAAATAACTGTACAATCCTATCTACACTTCTAATCGTTAATAACACTAATTAACAGAGAAAAACAACCTATTTGAAATTCAAATCTTGTGCCTTCGACAGTTGCAATCTTCGATTCGACGAAAAAGACATTCCGAAGCATAACTAACTCTTCGTTTCGTCAATGTATGTTTCGACCAGCCTTGGATGTCTCGATTCTGTCGAGCGAACAAGTATACCTTCCGAAGTCTTTCTAGACTAAAAATCTCATCTTCTTCCACATGTCCAATCAAACTTCAGTAATTACGTTAAATTCCTCTTGTCGAAAAACACAGGTAACAAATTGCCCCCCAAAAATGTTAGGTTCGACGAAAGATAATGTAGAAGAAAACTGAAATTTTTGAAAAGTGGTGATCTTCAACGAAAACCTTACGTCTTCTTAAATAATGACGTCATCTACCTCGAACGGTTCCCAAACCAGTTATCATTACAGCACTATTTTCAGAGATCTTTGGCTCCTCGAAGAAGTAACTGACGGCTTAATTCAGAGATCTTTCAGACTTCTTTTCACCACGTGGCTGAGTTTTTCAACTTTTCAAATCAGTGGTCTTTTCAATTCCCTCTTATTAATGAGTATAAAAATCTACTTTTCACTTCTCATTGTCGTTTTCTTTCCAGAAACGTTTCTAAAAAGCCAACTTCCTTTTTTCTTTCCACCATGGACAGACTCTCAGAAGATTTGCTAATCACCATTACTAAAAAAATAGCAGCAACTGGTACCCATAACTTGCTCAACTTTGGGGCAACTTCCATCACTCATCGTCGACTGGCGAATAAGAAGACCGTTTTCAGGGCTTTACCTTGTAACTGTGTATGGTATTTTTATGACCATTTTCCTTCTGCTCAGAAACTTGCTTTCATGCAACGAATGATTCAGAGTGGTCATGAATCGTTCAACCTAGTGGAAACAGCAAGACTTCTTTATGATGAACCCAACAACTTGAATGACATTCTTCGTATCTTGCGCAAAGCAGCTTCCCATGGCGTGGAAAGGGAAAAAATACTTGCTGATGATACTGGAAATCCTTTCAAAACATGGATTTTCAATAGAGGAATTCTTTCCCACTTTCAAAGATCTTTTCGATCGTCGAATGCTAGCGGAATGTAGAAGGTCTACTTGTGGAGGACCAGGTTTCCCCTACTTTTTGCCCTACATACCTCATTGTGGTATTAGGCCTCTACCTTCAGGCTTGGTTATTCGATTCACCTGCACTGCTTCAGGGACATGTAAAGGACATGGGAGAAGATCTGGGATTTTCTGGCCTTTACCTGGTTCAGACGATGAATACTCCAGAACTGAACTTTGCTTCTACTGTCGTCTCGACTTAGAAGTTAAGTGGTTTCTGCATGAATTTCGCTTCTTGGAGAATGAAGGTTTCTAGGTTTTTTAGGCTTTTAGGATATATCCCCTTTTCCCCCTATTTTTTTTTAGGGCCTCGAAGCCATTTTGATGTATTTTGGATGTCGAACAAAACCTTTGATGTCAATATGTTTCGACATTTTTGGTGTAATATGCCTAACTCTTGGCTTCGACTTTTAATGCAATCTAATGCCTTTCTTATCTCTTATCACTGCTTTCCATCCTTGATTCAATTCGAACAAGGAAATTTTAACACCGTAAACTTATGTGTCAAATAAGAAATCACATGTTTCGACTCTAAAGAAACTGAAACGATGGTTTTCTCTTTATTTTGAAACAAAATTTATGGCGCCACTTCCGCAAAAGCCAATGGGCCACGTTTGGGACTAGGTAACGCCCAAAAACCACCTTTTTAATTGCCAATTCAAGATGTTGACATCTGTCAACTTTTAAAGTGAAAAGAAGTATAAAGTTATACCTTGGGGAATACAAAAAGGTACTCTCTTAACTCTTTTTACACATCTTTCCAAACTGATTGCTAAAACAAACAAGAAGTTAAACCTTTCCTCCACATCTTTGAACAGTAACCGTTTCTCCTTTTTCCTTGCAAACTACAAACGGAAAGCTTTGAAGAACAACAATGGCGTCCTTATCTAAGACTCAGCCGTTTGATACTGCTGTTACGGCGAATTTCTCTATTCAACTTCAACCAGGGAATTTCAAGTTCGTCCCTGGACCTGACCTGAAGGATGAGCAAGTCCAGATTTGGAAATATCAGGTAATGATTCCTTGCCCTGATTCTCATGTATATTCAGGTCCCTTAGCGTTTCTAGGTCCATTACCCAGAGATCGAGAGGATAGCGAACAAATCAAAGAGATTTTTCCCACCTATTACCAATTTAACCCTAGGGTTTTCCTGAAGGGACAATACTTTATGAACTTCATGGACACACCAACTAGCGTATTTAGGTCTGCGCCTCATGTTGCGAGCGACCTTTACTTTAAATGGTTGAACAAAGTTGAGTCGAAGAAGAGATATTTCTGGAAATCATATGGTATCTTTGATCTCATCCAACTGTCTAGACTTGCGCCAAAATATCAACATAAAATGCTAATTGCAGCGCTGCATTTTTGGGATCATTCGACAAATAGTCTCCAACTCAAATGTGGCATGTTAACCCCCACACTCCTAGATGTAGCCGCAATTACTGGTTTAAAGTTTACTGGCCAAACTTTCGGCCCCATCGCTGTTTCGACAGATTTTGATTTCAACTTCCAACGAGCTGCTTTCTCGTCTTACATCGAAGACCATTATGACACCAGCAGCGATGAGGTTTCTGATATAGAACACGTCGCGTTTCTGACCCTTTGTCTATCTCTCTTCGTTTTCTGCACCCCGTCGCTGCAAGTGGCGAAGATGTACATTAAACTCGCCATTCAAATACATGAAGGTAAGGATGTTAGCTTGAGCAGACTTATCCTAGGCGCTCTTTATGATAGTCTTGGCAGTGGATCTTTCGACCTGAGGAATACCAATGAAGAAAGAAAAACTTTGTCCATATCTGGACCCATTTGGCTTTTCCAACTGTGGCTATTGGCAACATTCGAAACAAGGTTCCAGCTCTTCATTCCGGAAGAACACCAGAGCACGATAGAACAAAGAAGGATCGAAGGAACCCGCCTAGCCGCATTGAAACTCAGAGAAATAGGCCAAACTAATGAAGCTTTGTTTTCGACCGCTTTCAATGTGTTCCTGAACTGTAACACCTTTGTTCCTTCGATGGCTTCGTTCGTAAAGAGAACTCATGGGCCTGAGTGGTTTACTAAAGGTTTTCCAGAGCCTTCAACCAACTGCACAGGAGCCTTCAACCAGGTTCCTTTGGAAAGCTTATTTGACACCCAAATTGCTTTCATTTAGAATTTCGACTGGCAAAGGGAAAGAACTTTTCGGAGTAAGTGGTTACCAACCAAACCTTGTAGCTAGACAATTTGGCCTCTGCCAACTTCGACCCAGATCCCTCTTCTCTAGCAAGAAATATCTGCGACATCCCAAGACTGATAGAGAATGGAGAGATCGTCTTGCCAAATTCGACCAAGTTGCCCCCAGCTTCGAGCCCATAGCTTTCAAAACATCTTTCTTGTGTACCCAAGAATTCTTCACTTGGTGGAGAAAATATTATAAAACACAAAGTGCTAATATTAATGAAAACTTTTTACTCGAGCAGCTGATATCTGTAGTACCCCAATTTTGCCCTAAGCCTTTTAAAACAAAAATAAAAAAAAATCAAAGAGGGAGAAAAAAGTCAAAGTCAACAGAAAAGTCAACATTTCAAAAATGCTGACTTCGCACTGCGAAGCTCACTTCGCACTGCGAAGTCTGTGATTTTTCTGCAGATTTTTGGTGCTTTTGATTTAATTCCAGATTTTGTTGCAAATCATTTCCATATTTATTTTAAGTAGCATTCATGGCTATTTGGGCCAAGCAAAACCAGAAATGAGAGACTTGCCATTAATGCCAAGGTTGGAAGCTTTTTCTTCCAACCTAGCATGTGACAAGCAAGTGGGCTTGCCCTTGGGCAGCTTTTGTCCCTCCCATGTGACCTGTTAACCACCCCAAGGTTGCCAGCCACCTGCTTGATGACTTTCCTCCTGCTTGCTCCCCCCAAAACCAGTCAAACTAGCTGGATTTTCTCACTTGAAAAGCCATGAGTGCCTACCCTGTTTTTGCAGCAGCTTTTCACCCCTCACACCAGCCATAGATAGCCTTTTTCATCCCTCAATCTCTGCACATTACAGTGCACGTTTTTATTGATTAACCATTGAGATTGCAAGGATTGATCCCCAAGTTTGGCCAATTGCAATTCAGCCATGTTTCTCATCATTACCTTCTAGAATTAGTTGATTTTTGATAATACTGAAAAATATAGTATTTATTTTTAAGTATTTTATTATTTTCTTTGTATTTTAGTATTATTATTATTATTTTTTATTGTGTATTACAGGTATTTTCAGGAAACTTATATTAATAAAAAAAAAGACCACAAAATAAATGCAAAGTGGATAAAAAGAGAACAGTGCCAGGCACATGCATAAAAAGTGTGGCTCTGGCCACACAATACAACAATGTGGCTCTGGCCACACAACCAAAATAGGTGGCGCCAGCCACACAAACTCAACACATGGCGCCAGCCATGCAATAGTGATAAGCACCACGTGTTCTTTGTGTTCCTCTTCTTCCGGTGCAAGTTGCTACGTGTTCCTCTTCTTCCGGTGCAAGTTGCTACGTGTTCCTTTTCTTTCGGTGCAAGTTCCTATCTATGCGTCCGAGATTAGCTCAACGGAACAGCGAATTTGAAGACAGATATTTTTCTTCTCAAGCTTATAAATAGTCACCAGTAGTCAGTGTACCGGGGGACGCGAAATTTTAGATTTTTAAGAGCAAAAATTTAGTTAATATTTTTAGAGCTTTTCACGGAGCATTTAAGGAGTGGTTTGCAGCTTTCATTTTCTCAGTTCCGTTCCTGTACCAGTACTAGTTGAACTAGTATTTTGTAAGTTTCAATTCAGTTTTAATTCAGATTCTATGTTTTAAATTTAATTTCAGATTCTGTTTTATTATTAAATGTACTGCAACTTGTTTATTTTAAGTTTACATCGTTTCACTTATTTAATTACTGCTCTATTATTGTTCCGATATTTAATTATTGATTACTTTAATTCTGTTTCCAGAATTCTTATATTCATGCTTTACTTAACCGTTAATAATCTAAATAGTATGTTTATATTTATAACTATGTCAGGCTAATTTATGTAACTGGAATGTAAATTAGGAAGCTGATTTGGGTTCAGTAATTAAACTGTTACTATTAATATTAAACTAGTTTTCGGTCTCAGTTTTTAAATTTAATTAAATAATTTTGCACGACAGTGAAAATTAACTAAGGTATGAATCAACAGCGCGACAGTGTGAGATTTGTACTAGATAGTAAAAACTGGACATTAACTTTAAACACCGCGACAGCTTTTTAAAGTTAATTAAACTGTATTAATTTTCAAAAAGTATTTTATAAATAAATGTGAGAACGAGAGTGAAGCATTCATTTATATAATATAGTATCAGTTCAATAGCGCGACGGCGTGAGTTCTATATTTTTAAACTAATATTGTTTGCGAAAACTAGATTCTTTTCTAATTAAACTGTATTGATTTTCAAACAGTATTTTCATAAATAAATGAAACAGTGACAGTTAAACATTTATTTATTTCTATATAATATAACTCAATAGCGCGAGAGTGTGAGAGGCGTATTTTTAAATCAATGTCAATTTGTTAGAAAGTAACATTTTTCCTAAAAACAGTGTGATTGCCGAATCCGATGAAGCAACTGAAATAGACATTCCAGTTTAGATTAATCATATTATCAAATTTTACTCTAGTCATATTTTAATTCCCTTTACAATTAATTATTAGCCTTAACCTTACATTGTATTAAAAACATAAGCGAAAGATTGAAAAAAAAATAGTCCCTGTGGGATCGATATCTTTTATAACTACACGATAGGTCTGTGCACTTGCAGAAATATCGCATCAAGTTTTTGGCGCCGTTGCCGGGGACTGTTTGGTAAATTATTCGCTATTTAGTTTTTAATTTGTGACGATTAAGGCGACCCTTTTACTTAGGTTGTATGCCCAATACTCGTACCTCCGAAGAACCAATAGAACAACATATCCCTGAAATAGAGCGTTTTATCCGTTTACAACGCCGAATCCGCGAATTTCAAAGGCAATTTGAAATCCCACCTATGGCTAACAACACTCGTCCTCTAAAGGACTATGCAGTCCCGTCTGAAGAGGAACCTCATTCAAGTATAGCACCCCCTGCCATCGAAGCAAGGAACTTCGAATTGAAACCTGCGCTGTTGCAAATTGTGCAACAAAACCAATTCTCTGGTTCCCCTACGGAGGATCCGAACCTCCACTTGTCAGTGTTTGTGCAGTACGCAGACACGATAAAAGCCAATGGTGTCGAACCCGAAGCAATACGACTCCGTCTTTTCCCATTCTCTTTAAGAGACAGAGCTAGAGCTTGGCTCCAAGCTCTACCTTCGAACTCCATCACTACATGGAACGAATTGAAGAAACAATTCTTGGCCCGATATTTCCCGCCAAGTAAGACAGCTATGTTAAGAGCCCAAATCAACGGATTTAGGCAAAAAGACGGAGAATCACTCTTCGAAGCATGGGAACGATTCAAGGATATGATGAGACTCTGTCCACATCATGGTTTAGAACAATGGCTTATAATCCATACCTTCTATAATGGGCTGCTATATAACACAAGACTTGCCATAGACGCAGCCGCTGGTGGAGCACTGATGGATAAACCCTACCAAGAGGCCTCTCAGCTTATAGAAAACATGGCCCAAAACCATTATCAATGGGGAAGCGAACGCGCTGCCTTAGAAAAATCCCAGACTAAGGGTGGAATGCACGAAGTAAGCGGCATAGACCATGTCAATGCTAAAGTAGATGCCCTATCTCATAAGATAGAGAACCTAACCTTAAATTCCACGGCTACTGTAGCTGCAATGCAACCAAACTGTGAACTATGTGGAATCCCTGGGCACACACCATCTGACTGTCAATTACTAGCCGGACTCGACCAAGTAAACTATGCCCAAGGGAACCCTTACTCTAATAACTTTAACCCTGGTTGGAAGAACAATCCTAATCTCTCTTACAAAAGCAATAATGCACTTTACCCTCCTGGTCAATCACCTCCAGGTTTTCAAAAGCCAATGGGTCAACAAGCTGCACCTTATCCACCAAGAAAGTCTAACTTTGAACTCATGATGGATAAATTCTTAAACCAAAACAATCATACAAATGAATTGGTGAAACAATTAGCAACCAAAGTAGATGCCATTGCCACTCATAACAAAATGTTAGAAACCCAAATATCTCAGGTGGCACAACATCAAGCAGCTCTTGCCGCTCCAGCCGGCACTTTCCCAGGACAACCCGAACCAAATCCTAAAGGGCATGCGAATGCCTTACATGCTGTAACTACTAGAAGTGGGAAAGAATTACAAGATCCAGTTGCTCGTATAGTCAAAAACCGAGAAAGCACCGAGAAAACCAGTGAGATGAACGAAAAAAGTGAACCCTCAAAAGACCCTGTAAGAGAATCCGAAAACGCCAAATCAGAGGATAAGGAGGAAACGAAAGAAAAAGATCCACCTCCTGTTTATAAAACACCTATCCCTTTTCCGCAAAGACTAGCAAAGCCGAAAACGGATGGTCAGTTTAAAAAATTTGTGGAAATTCTGAAACAACTTAACATAACAATACCTTTCTCAGAAGCCATAGCTCAAATGCCAACCTATTCTAAGTTTCTCAAAGAAATTCTGTCAAACAAGAGGAAACTAGATGAAGATAGTACAGTAGCACTTACTGAAGAGTGCAGTGCCATATTCCAAAACAAGATGCCACCTAAGCTAAAAGACCCAGGGAGTTTTTCGATTCCTTGCGTAATAGGCAACTTCGTAATAGACAAGGCACTCTGTGATTTAGGAGCCAGCGTTAGTCTTATGCCCCTCTCAATTAGCAAAAAGTTAAACTTAAGTGATCTAAAACCTACTAGGATGTCCCTGCAGCTAGCTGATCGATCAGTCAAATACCCTGTAGGTATCTTAGAAAATGTTCCAGTAAGAATCGGCCAGCTATATATCCCTACAGATTTTGCAGTAATGGACATCACGGAAGACGCCTGTATTCCTATTCTTTTAGGAAGACCTTTTCTAGCCACTGCAGGGGCAATAATAGACGTAAAGCGAGGAAAACTCACTCTTGAAGTGGGAGAAGAGAAAATTGAGTTTATTCTTTCTAAATTCATGAAAACACCCGCAGTTGAAGACACATGCTATGCTATAGATATAATAGACGAGTGTGCTAAAGAATTAGAGAAAGAATTACCTCAAGAAATAGACATTCCAAAACCTGCTATAAACGAAGACCAAGCCTCACTCCAGCCTTGCGTAGACGACAGCGTAGGAGAATATCCTCTGCTCACACTTAATCCTATGCCCGCACCTAAACAATCTCCACTAGAGCTCAAACCGCTACCCAAAAATCTTAGATATGAATACTTAGATGATGATCAAAATCGTCCAGTTATAGTGAACGCTGACCTAAATCCCATAGAGACAGAAAAATTACTAGATGTCTTAAGAAAATATCCTGCAGCCTTAGGGTATAACATCTCCGACTTGAAAGGTATAAGTCCCTCTGTGTGTATGCATCGAATCTTACTAGAAGAAGACGCAAAAACCTCGAGAGAACACCAAAGGAGAATAAATCCTATTTTAAGTGAAGTGGTGAGAAAGGAAGTGTTAAAACTCCTGGATGCAGGCATCATTTACCAAATATCTGATAGTAAGTGGGTCAGCCCTGTTCATGTAGTACCTAAGAAAGGAGGACTTACAGTAGTGAAAAATGAGAAGGGAGAAGCTGTTCCAAAACGAGTCGAATCAGGATGGCGGATGTGCATTGATTATAGAAAATTAAACAAAGCCACTCGCAAAGATCATTTTCCTTTACCTTTTATCGATCAAATGCTCGAGCGTCTAGCTAAGCACTTCTATTTCTGTTACCTAGACGGATACTCCGGATTTTTCCAAATCCCAATTCACCCCGATGACCAAGAAAAGACTACTTTCACCTGTCCTGTTGGTACCTTTGCCTATAGGCGAATGCCATTTGGATTATGTAACGCCCCTGCAACTTTCCAACGATGTATGATGGCTATATTCGCTGATTTTATAAACAACATCATGGAAGTCTTCATGGACGATTTTTCTGTATACGGGGAAAGTTTCGAAAGTTGTCTAGCTAATTTAGAATTGGTTTTACAAAGGTGCGTGAAAGTGAACCTAGTACTTAATTGGGAAAAATGCCATTTCATGGTTCAAGAAGGACTAGTATTAGGGCACATAGTATCCAATAGAGGAATAGAGGTTGACAAAGCTAAAATAGAGGTAATTGAAAACCTTCAACCTCCAAAAACAATTAGAGAAATACGAAGTTTTCTAGGACACGCTGGTTTTTATCGGCGATTCATAAAAGATTTCTCTAAAATAACTAAGCCTCTAACCGGTCTTTTAATGAAGGACGCTGAATTCATCTTTGATGATAAATGTATGGAAGCATTCCAGCTCCTTAAGCAAGCCTTGATTTCCGCACCTATAATGCAACCTCCTGATTGGAATGAACCCTTTGAAATTATGTGTGACGCCAGCGATTACGCTGTAGGAGCCGTTCTGGGTCAAAGAAAAGACAAAAAGCTACATGCTATTTACTATGCGAGTAGAACCTTAGACGCGGCACAACTAAATTATGCCACAACAGAAAAAGAACTCTTAGCTATAGTTTTTGCTATCGACAAATTCCGCTCCTATTTGGTAGGAGCCAAAATCATTATTTACATCGATCACGCAGCAATCCGATATCTCCTAAGTAAAAAGGATGCAAAACCAAGACTTCTGAGATGGATACTGCTACTACAAGAGTTCGATCTTGAAATTAAAGATAAGAAGGGAATAGAAAATACAGTGGCAGATCACCTATCTAGACTTGATGATATCAAGGAAGAGGGAATCCCAATTAACGATGATTTTCCCTGTGATAGATTAATCGCCCAATTCGACCTTTCTCCTAACGAAGATGAAGTCAGCTATGAATACACCGAAACCGCGCTAGCACAAACCACAGTTCCGTGGTACGCTGATTTCGCCAATTACTTAGCCGCTGGAGTATTACCACCTGATCTAACCTATCAAAAGAAGAAGAAGTTCTTTCATGACGTTAAACAATATTATTGGGATGAGCCTCTTTTATTTAAAAGAGGCGCTGATGGCATTTTCCGTCGATGCATCCCAGAAGAAGAAATTGAGAGTGTTCTTAAGCACTGCCACGCTTCACCTTATGGCGGACATGCAAGCACGTCCAAGACTGCCTATAAAATCCTCCAAGCGGGACTCTACTGGCCCAACATTTTTAAAGATGCTCATGCTTTTATTGCAAAGTGTGACCAATGCCAGCGAACCGGGAATATTTCCAAACGAAATGAAATGCCACTTAATAACATTTTAGAAGTCGAAATCTTCGACGTTTGGGGAGTAGATTTTATGGGACCCTTTCCATCCTCCATGGGTAATAAATTTATACTCGTAGCAGTAGATTATGTGTCAAAATGGATAGAGGCTATAGCCTCTCCTACAAATGATACACGAGTAGTAATTAAATTATTCAAGAAAACCATCTTCCCTAGGTTTGGAGTCCCCAGGTTAGTCATAAGTGATGGCGGGTCTCACTTCATGTCAAAACAATTTGAGAAGTTATTAAACAAATATGGAGTGAAACACCGAATTGCAACACCTTACCACCCACAAACAAGCGGCCAAGTTGAAGTCTCTAATAGAGAAATCAAATCAATCCTAGAAAAAACTGTTTCCATCTCTAGAAAAGATTGGGCCGCCAAGCTTGATGACGCTCTCTGGGCTTATAGAACAGCCTACAAGACGCCCATAGGAACTACCCCATTCAAACTCGTATACGGAAAGTCATGCCACTTGCCGGTAGAATTTGAACATAAAGCTTATTGGGCAGTTAGAGCCCTTAATATGGATTATCAAGCTTCTGGTAATAAAAGAATATTGGAACTACATGAATTAGAAGAACTAAGGTTAGACGCCTACGAAAATGCTAAGATATACAAAGAACGAACTAAAAAATGGCATGATAGGCACATACTTAGGAAAGAATTCAGAGTGGGAGAACTCGTACTGCTTTTTAACTCTAGGTTAAGGTTATTTCCTGGAAAACTCCGATCGCGATGGTCGGGACCTTTTGAAGTCACTAGAGTTTTCCAAAGCGGCGCTGTAGAAATAAAAAGTAAATCACATCAAACATTTATTGTTAATGGGCAGCGTCTAAAACATTACTATTTCCCAAACAATGATAATTATTATTCTAGTCTTAAACTAGATGATCTCCCTCCTACGAACTAGAATATTTATTATGTCGAGCTTCCGACGTTAAATGAAGCACTGCATGGGAGGTAACCAAAGTTTTCCATGATTTTGTTCTTCCTGACCCGCAAAGAACTGATGTTCGTAGCTTCAATAATTTTTTGTATTTTCCACCCGATGATGAAGCCCCCACGCACATTTCTGAAAATGTAGCCGCTGGTGGGGGCGGCACTTTTGTTCCACCTGCACATGCCACAGATTTTTCTAATCTTTTTGCAGGAAGTTCTTCCTCCTCGAGACAAAGTACCATCGATGATGTACTCGATGAGATGCGCGCCCAGCATGCTCTAAATAACGAACGCGATCGAAGACAACAGGAAATGATGGAACAAATGCATTCATTGCAAGCCCAGCAAACTCAACTTCTCCAAAATCAACAACAGATGCAGGGCTATTTCAACCAATGGGAGACTGAAAATGCACGACGTGATCAGCAGCTCGACCGTGTCATCTATGGCATGAGTGAATTGAGACTGCAGTTTGATAATTTTCAAAGACGCCAGCAGCCTCCCGGTGATAATAATTAATTCAGGTTTTGCGTTCCTTTTCCTTCTTTTAAGTCGCAACATTGAGGACAATGTTGGATTTAAGTTTAGGGGAGGACTTTATTGCTTTTATTTAGCTTAATTTTATTTCAGTTTATATTTGCAAATAAATTTTTCAGTTATTTTTAATTTCTCCAAAATCTTGAGCCATAACAATTTTTTTTTTTTTTTTTGAGAAACAAAACTTTTAATGTTCCAAAGTCACTGACTTAATTAAGACTGAATTTCCTTGTTAGTATATTTTCATACTGGCTATATCATTTTAACACCTTAAATTTCTTAATTATGTAGATCAATTTGGGACATTTGCCAGAAATCCCGAGCTTAAATTTCTTGACACTTTACTAATCCTTGAGTAAACCCATAGGTAGTCGGCACCATCTACGATCACTATCTAAGTAGTTAGTTGATGAATATAAGTGAATGACTTCGAAACAATATATATATATATATATAATAAAGGTAGTATAAATCTGAAAAGGGAATACGCATTCTAAGTCAGGTGACCCTCACCCGGTCATTTAACCCAACTGCGAAATACCTCTAAGATATAAAACTATCCTGTGCTAAAAAGGCAATAAATAATATGAAAAAGAATCGGGTCATAATCACTAACAAACTCACTACCATGTGTGTGAAATAGATAACGGGCTTAATGTGATTACCAAGGGTAAAAAAAAGGGATGACGAAAGAAGAAATGAAAGTTAAGTTCAGGTATGGCAAAATAGTTCGGAACGGTCTATATAAGGGAGAAATTCATGATCATATTTGATTTGTGTTTCCATGATATTTTTAGTATGGAAATTGAACTGACTTGTTTTACTTGGTCAAGATTAAATAAGTGACCCAAGGGATGTCTTATGATTTGTTTTCTCTATCACTTAATGATATATCTTTTTGCTTGAGGACAAGCAATGGTTCAAGTTTAGGGGAATTTGATAATACTGAAAAATATAGTATTTATTTTTAAGTATTTTATTATTTTCTTTGCATTTTAGTATTATTATTATTATTTTTTATTGTGTATTACAGGTATTTTCAGGAAACTTATATTAATAAAAAAAAGACCACAAAATAAATGCAAAGTGGATAAAAAGAGAACAGTGCCAGGCACATGCATAAAAAGTGTGGCTCTGGCCACACAATACAACAATGTGGCTCTGGCCACACAACCAAAATAGGTGGCGCCAGCCACACAAACTCAACACATGGCGCCAGCCATGCAATAGTGATAAGCACCACGTGTTCTTTGTGTTCCTCTTCTTCCGGTGCAAGTTGCTACGTGTTCCTCTTCTTCCGGTGCAAGTTGCTACGTGTTCCTTTTCTTTCGGTGCAAGTTCCTATCTATGCGTCCGAGATTAGCTCAACGGAACAGCGAATTTGAAGACAGATATTTTTCTTCTCAAGCTTATAAATAGTCACCAGTAGTCAGTGTACCGGGGGACGCGAAATTTTAGATTTTTAAGAGCAAAAATTTAGTTAATATTTTTAGAGCTTTTCACGGAGCATTTAAGGAGTGGTTTGCAGCTTTCATTTTCTCAGTTCCGTTCCTGTACCAGTACTAGTTGAACTAGTATTTTGTAAGTTTCAATTCAGTTTTAATTCAGATTCTATGTTTTAAATTTAATTTCAGATTCTGTTTTATTATTAAATGTACTGCAACTTGTTTATTTTAAGTTTACATCGTTTCACTTATTTAATTACTGCTCTATTATTGTTCCGATATTTAATTATTGATTACTTTAATTCTGTTTCCAGAATTCTTATATTCATGCTTTACTTAACCGTTAATAATCTAAATAGTATGTTTATATTTATAACTATGTCAGGCTAATTTTATGTAACTGGAATGTAAATTAGGAAGCTGATTTGGGTTCAGTAATTAAACTGTTACTATTAATATTAAACTAGTTTTCGGTCTCAGTTTTTAAATTTAATTAAATAATTTTGCACGACAGTGAAAATTAACTAAGGTATGAATCAACAGCGCGACAGTGTGAGATTTGTACTAGATAGTAAAAACTGGACATTAACTTTAAACACCGCGACAGCTTTTTAAAGTTAATTAAACTGTATTAATTTTCAAAAAGTATTTTATAAATAAATGTGAGAACGAGAGTGAAGCATTCATTTATATAATATAGTATCAGTTCAATAGCGCGACGGCGTGAGTTCTATATTTTTAAACTAATATTGTTTGCGAAAACTAGATTCTTTTCTAATTAAACTGTATTGATTTTCAAACAGTATTTTCATAAATAAATGAAACAGTGACAGTTAAACATTTATTTATTTCTATATAATATAACTCAATAGCGCGAGAGTGTGAGAGGCGTATTTTTAAATCAATGTCAATTTGTTAGAAAGTAACATTTTTCCTAAAAACAGTGTGATTGCCGAATCCGATGAAGCAACTGAAATAGACATTCCAGTTTAGATTAATCATATTATCAAATTTTACTCTAGTCATATTTTAATTCCCTTTACAATTAATTATTAGCCTTAACCTTACATTGTATTAAAAACATAAGCGAAAGATTGAAAAAAAAATAGTCCCTGTGGGATCGATATCTTTTATAACTACACGATAGGTCTGTGCACTTGCAGAAATATCGCATCAATTTTGTGGCTGAAATCAGTCAAAGACTTAAACCTTGGCACAAGGCAGAGTTGCCTCTATCCATTAGCATTAAATGCAAAGCCAAATAGCCTGAATTTAGCCCACAAATCAGCTAGGTTCTAGGATTTTTTCATCATTACTTGAGATTGCATTTTGGCCTATAAATAGAGACCCAAGGCAAGAGGAAAGGCAGCATTGCATAGCATAAGATAGAGCAGAAAATAGAGCATTAAGAGAGCAAAGAAACACTAGTCATTTCAGCTAAACAACCAGAGAAAAACCAACCCCAACACAAAGCTTTACCAAGCTCAAAGTTCATCACCAATATCAAAAACCTTTGTGAAAACCTTCAACCAATTCAAATCCATTGCAGCTGGAGCTTTGCTAAGGATCTCTGTAAGTTTCTAAGCTTTTGTTTTGCATTTTCATTTGTGTTTGCATAGCAATTTTGATTCAAAACCTTTTGGTTCTAAAAAACCCCTTTTGAATTTCAAAGAAATCCCAAGGTTTTCAAAACACCAAGACTGGTTTGTCCAGCCATTTTCATCCCAAAAACTCAAAGCTTTTCACTCACCTAAAAGGTCCTGAGTGTGTTCAGAAGTTGTTTCTGAACAAAAGTTCAGAAACAGCTTCTGAACTCAAAAATTCGCATGCTTCGCAGTGCGAAGTCATGGTCGCAGTGCGACCATGACAGAACTCAGAATCTGAGTTTAGGTGTCAAAATGGCCAATTTTTGAGGTTCTAGCCCAAGAGCTCAAAACCTAAGAGTTTTTAAACCCATGTTTTTCAAACCATAACAAGGATTTTGCACAATATTGGAAAATTCGCAAGTTCGTATGACATTTTGTGGATAACTTGCAAAACAAGTTATGTTCTCAAACTTTCAAAACAACATGAACAAACCAGCTATGTTCATCATTTCAAATTAAACTTGAACAATAAATATTGTTCGTGATTTTCAAAACCCAAAATGAACATACGCCAAATACGTTCGATTTTCGCAAAATGAGCCGAACTTGGGCGTTTTCTAGCAAAATTGCTAAATCTTTCCAATTTGGGTTTTCAAACCAAATGTTTTGATATACCTTGGGATTTCTAAAAGAATTCTACCCAAAACTTGAATGAAAAAGGGATGGTGTGACGTATGTCTCTCCATTGCCCCGATTGTACGAATGCGTGACGTATGTCTCGTCGTTCGGACAATCGTCATTCCCTTTTCAAACGTATCCCACCATAACCAAACCAAATCTTGGCCCCTTGTGGTCAATCCGAACCTTTTGGTCCCCCGTGGCCACTAGATTCGATCCCTCGACTCGTTTGAGTCACTCGGTCAATGTTCGACTCGTCCGAGTCCATTGTACCCGTTCTTGATCTCAGTGGATCAATCAAACAATCGCCCGACTCATTGGAGTCCACTCGGTCAATGATTGACTTGTATGAGTCCATTGCACCTCTCTTGGTCCCATAGCGACCAATTCGAACTCTTTTACCCTAACGGGCGTACCTTTTAACAATTCTAGTGCGATCCGTGAACAAACGCTTAATAAGTCTCCCAAGCGCGAGCATACAAGCTACGTTTTAATCGCAAGAATTCAGTTAAAACATCGTCCATTTAAAATTAACCAACACATGTACGTTTTTCTACCAAAGAACTACGTACGCTTTGAATTCTCCGACTACCGGGAGATACGTAGGAGCAAGATCGACATCTTGTCAAGCGCAATAATAAAAACTTTTTTTTTCTTTTCTTTAGTTTGTTTTTATCTCTTTCCCCCCCTTTTAGTATATTTTCTTTTTGACATGGATAAGCATGCGCGCGAAACATTTAAAAACAATTCAAGCTTTAGCCAAATAGAAGGTTCCCGTTGAGTACAACGGACGTGAGGGGTGCTAATACCTTCCCCTTGCGTAATCGACTCCCGAACCCGACAATGGTTGCGATGACCAAGTCCTTTCCTCATCGTCAAAGGGTTTTATTATCGTTTCCCTTTAAACAAAAAAAAACTTAAGGGTTTATCAACGTTCCCTTTACACAAAAACTTTGGTGGCGGCTTCACCAAGGCCCTCCGAGCGTTTACGAACGACCTCGGAGATTTGCGCGTCTTTTTTCTCAGGAAAAAAAAACGAGGTGCGCACAGCTGGCGACTTCACTGGGGATCCCTTTTCCCACTAGCGAGTCAAGCCTAACCTATTTGGCTTTTAAGCCAATTGTTTTTATTTTCTTTGCGTGCCATGCTTATTATTTTATTCATACATGTCATATTTATGCTTTGTGTTTATATTTGCTTTATTTTGCTTTATATTCATATCATATATATATCAAATGCGGGGGTTACTTGAGTGATGTTACTCCACATTGTTCGGGTTAATGCCGGACGTGTGAGGCTCTCTACCCGAGCTTGAGAAAAAAACTAAGTTAGAAGGAGGTTGTGTGCGGAAGCCCGCGTTGACGTATGTCCGTGAGGTAGGATGCCCAGCCCCGCTTAGATGAGATTTTCACGTGGAATTAATTGAAGTCATGTCGACGTATGTCCATAGACAACCCTAATTCCATGTGAGGTCTATGACTCTAAGGACCTCTTCTTAGGAGATTTCACAATTTAGAGCCTACATGTGAGGATGGGGGGAAATTCCGAACCTTCATAAACCATACCCTTGCATATCATTTGCATTCATGAAAGTAATTTTCGCATCATTTTGCTTTATAGGAGTTTAAAAAGAACAAACAAATATTAGCAAAAAGAAATATGGATTCCGGGAACAAAAATACGCTCGCCTTCAAAATTAAAGCTCCTAAGCGGAGGCCGAGATGGTCAAGCCCTACTTTGTCATCCCTATGGAGATCCAGAAGTTTATGAAGTTCTGCAAGGACACCATAGATTTCTATAGGGAGGAGATGAGCAAAGCCGAGAAGCGAGCGGCTATTTGATTTGTAATAGCGTTAGTTACACTTTGTAAACAAATGTTATTTAATCAAATATATTTTGAAGTATAATCAACTTCCCGGTCTTTAATATTTCGAATTGCTAATATTAATTGTGGACCTTTAAACTCCTCCATAAAGCAAAATAAAAAAAAAAACAAACGCATATTTTGCATACTCATCGCATACATACATCCACATGCATCTTCATGCATTTTTTCAAAAATAAACTCATTCATTTCCCTAAAAAAAACTCTTTCAAAGCAATCATAGCCCGAAAACCCCGAAAGCCCTCGGTCCAGGAACCAGATCTTCAACACTCGTACGGAACACGAGCTAACAAACAAAGGATCATGGACAATTTGGAACAAACTCAAGCGGCTTTGAGAGAAGAGGTTGATGGAATGAAGGGGAAGATGGATCAGATGCTAGAGTTAATGCAAGCTCTATCAGCACGAGAAAGTAACCCTCGCCCAACAACGGATGCATCCAATGTGCAATGGCCTCTTTACGGTTTACCTCCGGATTATACCCCACCATTTGAGAATGAGGGCCAAGGACCACCTCCACCACCGCTCACATTCCCCGTAAGGAACGAAGAGCGTCGTCCTCAAAGAACTTCCACTACTCAGCATGAGGTGATTCCCCATGATGTGGAAAATAGTCAGCTAAGGCAGTCTGCTCCCGACACCACCCACCAAGACAACGATACCACCCAAATGTATCGAGTTTTGGAAGAAAGGTTGAAAGCTGTCGAAGGATTCAGTTCATACGGCGCCCACAATGCTTTGGACATGTGCCTAGTGCCCGACGTGGTAATCCCTCCGAAGTTCAAAGCACCAGACTTCGAGAAGTACAAAGGAATTCAATGCCCTCGGAACCATCTAAGGATGTTATGTAGGAAGATGGCAGCTTACGCAACGAACGAGAAACTCATGGTGCATGTGTTTCAAGATAGTTTAAGCGGAGCGTCCTTGGATTGGTACATGCAGCTCGAGCGTACCCATGTCCAAACTTGGAAGGATCTAGCCGATGCCTTCCTAAAGCAATACAAATATAATTTGGACATGGCTCCAAATAGGATGCAACTACAAAACCTCCTACAAAGAAGCAACGAGTCCTTCAAGGAGTACGCTTAGCGGTGGAGAGAACTAGCTTCACGTGTACAACCACCACTATTGGAAAGAGAGCTTGTCGACACCTTTATGGGCACACTTCAAGGCCCATATTACGACAAGATGATTGGAAGCACGTCTGCCGGTTTCTCCGATCTAGTCATGGTTGGTGAAAGAATAGAGGACGGAGTAAAGAGGGGAAAGATCCAAGGCCCTCTAGAAGCTCAAAGTGGAGCTAGAAAGTCCCCCCAGCAACTTTCACAAAAAGAAAGAGGGGGAGACAAATGCCGTTCTAGTGGGACCATCTTGCCCACCACCAAATCAAATGCCTCACTACCACTATCCTTATGTGGCAGCAGCAACGGCTCAAGGGCGTTACTCACCTCAAGTGATTCCCGCAACTCCACCTCGACAACCGGTAGTATTGCCTCAAAATCAGCAACAGCAACAAGGCGGGTACCCATCAAGGAATCAAGCGGGCCCAAGGAACAATTATTACAATAGGCAGTTTGATCCTGTACCTATGCCTTATGGTCAAATCTTGCCATATCTAATCCAAAAAGGTATGGTCGAACCAAGACTACTACCACCAATGTCGCCACCATATCCACAGTGGTACGACATAAATGAAAAATGTGATTTCCACGCAGGAACCGTGGGGCACAATGTCGAGAACTGTAGAGTTTTCAAACACAAGGTGCAGGATCTTATTGACAAGAAGCTGTTATCCTTCAAAGAGGAAAACCCCAATGTAAAGAATGACCCATTGCCAGGGCATGTGAGTCCCTCTGTAAATGCGGTGGAGGAACAAGAGAACTTTGGTCCAGTCAAAAGGGTAGCCAATGTTAAGACTCCCTTGTCAACCATAAGGGAGCGTTTAACTGGCTTTGGTTTGTCCGAGGAAATGCACGCCAACTGTGAAGCCTGCAAGGTCAACCCGGACGAGTGCGAAAAGTTGAAGAGCTGTCTTCAAGAGCTAATGGACCAAGGTTGGATCCAGATTGGCTATATAAAGGATGGCACGGACGTTGCTACCTTAGAGTCTAACGACCCAAAACCTCTCGAAATCCCATATCAAAGGAGAGAGGTACCAATGCCAATACAACCCATAACATTCCACGTACCTGCACCCTTCTCTTTTGAAAGTACGAAGAGGGTACCATGGAATTACCAACCTGTGGCCTATGTGGAAGGAAAACCACTAGCCAAAATTGAGCCCAGCATCACTAACATCACCGGTGTGGGAGGAATAACCAGAAGTGGTAGAATCTTCGCTCCGAAAGAACTCGGGAAGATGCCAGCCGTACTACCAAGAGAGCCGCTCAAAGAAAAGAGCGTGGAGGAAGAAGAGAACCAAGTGGGGCCCTCTCAAAAGACAACCCCACAAAAAGAGGCCGAAGAGTTCCTAAGGATAATCCAAAAGAGCGAGTATAAAATCATTGACCAGCTAGGTCAAACTCCCTCCAAGATCTCCATGTTATCCTTACTACTCAGCTCGGAAGCACACCGATAAGCACTGCTGCGGATCCTCAGTGAGGCACATGTCACCAAGGACATTCCTGTGGACCAATTCGACGGGATAGTCGGAAATATTACCTCAAGTAGGTACTTGGGTTTCAATGGCGATGAGCTACCCGACGAGGGGCACATTCATAACCGCGCCTTACATATCTCCGTGAAATGCATGGACCACATCCTCTCACGAGTGCTAGTGGACATGGGGTCATCATTGAATGTCATGCCCAAGACTACCCTCCTCAAGCTATCATGTGAAGGGACAGTAATGAAGCCCAGCGCCTTGGTTGTAAAAGCTTTCGATGGGTCAAGAAGAGCCGTCATAGGGGAGATCGACTTACCAGTCCAAATCGGGCCTAAGGTTTTCACCATAACCTTCCAAGTCATGGATATTAATCCAACATACAGTTGTCTTCTCGGACGACCATGGATTCATGCGGCCGGAGCCATTACCTCTACTCTGCACCAGAAACTGAAGTTCATCATTGATAACCAAATGATTGTAGTTTCCGGACAAGAGGACATGATGGTAAGTCATCTCTCATCATTCCGTTATATAGAAACGGATGAAGAAGCTGTGGATGTCCCATTCCAGTCTTTGGAAGTGGCGAATGTCGTGACGTTGGGCTCGAAGCCCAAAGAAGAGGCTAGGACAGCCATGTCATTGTGGAGGGCGATAAGAGAGGCCCTAGAAGAAAGCCGACCTACCGGATGGGGCAAGTTAGTGGACATACCGGAAAAGAAGAATCGCTTCGGGTTGGGGTATCATCCATCAGCCGAAACTTTCTCAAAGCCTCCGAAGCAAGGGATCCTCCTCATTTCAGAAACATTCATCAGTGCGGGGTTTATAAATGAAGAGCAAGTGGCTCTACTTGAAGACGTAGATGAAGACGTGCCTGATTTGGTGTACCGTTGCGCTTCGGATGAAGCTTTGAACAATTGGAGGGCTATCGCAATTCCCGAGATCGTTACCAGGATCAAGTAATAAACCATGTTTGTTTGTTTTTTACTTTTAAAAAAAATCATTTAGCTCTGCCCAAGGCAAATGATTAGTCGTGTGGGGCCCCCATGTTTTAAAAGTTATTTACGATCATGAATAAAAGCACTCTTTTATGTTCATTTGAGTCTTTTTCTTTTTGCATTTGTTTTAAAAAAAATTTTTTTACAAAAAAGCCTAAAAAAAATCATACTCATGCAGATCTACAAACCCACCCTCCAAAAACAACACTGCCTTAATCCCTTATGACTTCGATTTCCCGATTAATCAAACGGAAGATGATGAAGAGGACGATTATGAACCGCCTGAAGAATTGTCTAGACTTGCAAATCAAGGGGATAGGGTAATACAACCTCACCAAGAATCAGTTGAAAAGGTCAACTTGGGGACCGAAAAGGATAAGAAGGAGGTCAAGATAGGAGCCTCCCTGCACGAGGATGTGAAAGGAAAGTTGATTAAGCTTCTGCAAGAGTACGTGGACGTATTCGCTTGGTCGTACCAAGATATGCCGGGTTTAGACCCTAGCATCGTTGTACACAAGTTGCCACTCAAGCCGGAATGCCCGCCAGTGAAGCAGAAATTGAGAAGAACTCGACCCGATATGGCTCTCAGGATCAGAGAAGAGGTCAAAAAGCAATTCGATGCCGGCTTCTTAGCCGTAACCAAGTATCCAACATGGGTTGCCAACATTGTGCCAGTTCCGAAGAAGGATGGCAAGGTGAGAATGTGTGTGGATTATCGGGACTTGAATAGAGCAAGCCCAAAGGATGATTTCCCGCTACCATACATCGACATATTGGTGGACAACACAGCCCAATTCTCAGTCTTTTCCTTTATGGATGGCTTCTCAGGATATAACCAAATCAAGATGGCTCCAGAGGACATGGAGAAAACTACATTCATCACTCCATGGGGGACATTCTGCTATAAGGTAATGCCTTTCGGATTAACAAATGCCGGGGCAACATACCAAAGAGCAATGGTGACTCTTTTCCATGACATGATCCATAAGGAAATAGAGGTCTACGTCGACGACATGATTGCCAAATCCCAAACGGAGGAGGATCATCTAGTCCATCTACAAAAGCTTTTCGAACGCCTAAGAAAATTCAAGCTGCGCTTAAATCCTAACAAGTGCACATTTGGCGTTAGATCCGGGAAGTTATTGGGCTTCATCGTCAGCCAAAGAGGTATCGAAGTGGATCCCGATAAGGTAAAGGCCATCAAAGAAATGCCAGCGCCAAATACTGAGAAAGAGGTCCGAGGTTTCTTAGGAAGATTGAACTACATCGCTAGGTTCATCTCACACATGACAGCTACTTGTGAACCAATCTTTAAGCTGCTAAGGAAAAACCAAGCCGTTCATTGGAATGAGGATTGCCAAGAGGCATTTGACAAGATCAAACAATACCTGCAAGAACCACCAATTTTAGTACCTCCGGTTCCGGGTAAACCCCTCATCTTATACCTAACTGTACTTAAAGGATCAATGGGTTGTGTGTTAGGACAACAAGATGAAACGGGAAGAAAAGAGCACGCAATCTACTACCTAAGCAAGAAGTTTACCGACTGTGAAACAAGGTATACTTCACTTGAAAAGACTTGCTACGCTTTAGCATGGGCTGCTCGACGCCTAAGGCAATACATGTTGACCCATACAACTTGGTTGATATCAAAGATGGATCCCATCAAGTACATCTTCGAAAAGCCTGCCCTCACAGGGAAGATAGCCCGTTGGCAAATGCTGCTGTCCTAGTACGACATCCAATATGTTGCTCAAAAAGCCATCAAAGGGAGTGTTTTATCCGAGCACCTTGCTCACCAACCATTGGAGGATTATCAGTCCAAACAATTCGACTTCCCGGATGAAGATGTCGTAGCTTTGAATGACGAAAAGGTCACAAGCGATAATGAAGGGCCAGAACCGAAAGCTCGATGGAAGCTCGCTTTCGACGGCGCCTCAAATGCCATGGGGCACGGTATCGGAGCAGTTTTAATCTCCCCAAGAAATGGATATCAACCATTCACAGCAAGGTTATGTTTTGACTGCACCAATAACATGGCAGAATATGAAGCATGTATCCTAGGCCTCGAAGCAGCAATTGATCTAAGGATCAAAAACCTTGAAGTATACGGTGACTCAGCCTTAGTCATCTATCAAGTCAAAGGAGAATGGGAGACAAAACATCCCAATTTAATTCCCTACCGAGCCCGGGTTGTAGAGTTGATTAAGCATTTTGATGAAATCAACTTCCATCACATACCTCGAGAAGAAAACCAGGTGGCAGATGCTTTGGCTACATTATCATCAATGTACCAAGTAAATTCCTACAACGAAGCACCAATCATAAGGATGGATCGTAGAGACAAACCAGTTGTATGTGCATCAGTCGAAGAGGGACTTGACGACAAACCTTGGTTCTACGACATCAAGCGATACCTCGAAGAGCAAGAGTATCCAGAAAATGTCTCACACACCGTCAAGAGGACCCTCAGAAGATTGGCATCCCAGTTCTTCCTCAGCGGAAATACCCTCTACAAAAGAAACTATGACATGGTCCTGCTCAGATGTGTGGATAAACATGAAGCGGACATGCTCATCAAAGAAATCCACGAGGGATCTTTTGGAACCCATGCCAATGGGCATGCAATGGCAAAGAAAATCCTAAGGGCGGGCTATTATTGGCTAACCATGGAAGCTGACTGTTTCCACTATGCCAAGACTTGTCATAAGTGCCAGATTTACGCCGACAAGGTGCATGTGCCACCAACTCCACTGAACGTCGTGACTTCACCTTGGCCATTCTCTATGTGGGGCATAGACATGATTGGAATGATTGAGCCCAAAGCGTCAAATGGACATCGCTTCATCCTCGTTGCCATCGACTACTTCACCAAATGGGTAGAAGCAGCTTCGTATGCAAACGTAACCAAACAAGTGGTAGCCCGATTCATCAAGAAGGAAATCATTTGCCGTTACGGCACTCCCCACAAAATCATCACCGATAATGGGGCAAACCTGAACAACAAGACAATGAAGGAGTTGTGCAAAGATTTCAGGATTGAGCACCATAATTCCTCCCCTTACCGACCAAAGATGAATGGTGCGGTAGAAGCAGCCAATAAGAACATAAAGAAAATCATCCAAAAGATGGTAACGACATATGAGGATTGGCATGAGATGCTTCCCTTTGCGCTACATGGCTACAGAACAGCTATTCGCACTTCAACTGGGGCAACCCCTTTCTCCTTAGTATACGGTATGGAAGCTGTTCTTCCCGTAGAGGTGGAAATTCCTTCGTTAAGGGTCCTGATGGAAACCAAGCTAGAGGAAGCTGAATGGGTCCAAACAAGGTTCGACCAACTGAATCTCATAGAAGAAAAGCGCCTGACGGCAATATGTCACGGACAACTCTATCAAAGGAGACTCAAGAGGGCATTCGACAAGAAGGTCCGTGCTCGAGAATTCAAAGAAGGAGACCTAGTGCTCAAGAAGATATTACCTATCCATAAAGATCCCCGCGGAAAGTGGACTCCCAGCTATGATGGGCCGTACGTGGTAAAGAAAGCTTTCTCAGGCGGAGCCCTGATCATCACCACTATGGATGGAGAAGAGTTCCCACTCTCAATAAACTCCGATGCAGTCAAGAGGTATTATGCCTAAAAGAAAAAAGAGAAAAGCTCGCTAAATCGAAAACCTGAAAGGGCGGTTTAGGCAATAGAGAGCGTCCTGCTAGATTGAAAACCTGAAAAGGCGGTCTAGGCAAAAATTAAGGGCATCAAAAAAGGAAATATACCCCGGTGGATTGAAAACTCGAAAGAGCGGTCCAGGCAAAAGTTAGGGGTTAACAAAAGAAGAAAGGCAATGACTGCAGCATCCAAGCTCCGGACAAGATTCAAGAGGAGAAGAATCGGTCTCGTCAGCATCTTCCAAAAACAAAAATCTCGAAGTCATAAGGAAATAGCATGTGTTGTGCCAAAACCAACAATTTTCTTTTTGCTTTTTCTTGTCTTTCTCTATCTCACTTCTCACTTTGTGTATTTTTTTTACCCATTTAAGAAGTCAAATCTGCATTGAATAAATTTCCTTTTGTTATTTTATGTTCTCAGTAGCGCATAAAATTTTGTTTTATTCATGATGAAAATGCTTTAAAACATGGGAAATAAACAAAAGAAATTTCTTCCAAAAAAAGAAAAAAAGCAAACAAACATTGTTTTTATTTGAATTTTTGTAAATTTCGAAGGAATTGCGGTAATTCCCACCAAATATTGCACCCAAAGGACTTATGCTCTTCAGCAAAGGCAAGTGCGTAGCTCACGGCAGGCGAAGCGCAAAAGCCCCAAGGGTTAAGAGGAACAAATTCCCCAGTAAGCACCCTGAACATCCAAACATCAACCAAGGCTGGATATCGATCATGCTTCCAAAATGATCCTTATATCCCCATGAGCCAAACCTCATTGACATCCCCCAGGGAGTCTCAACCCCAAACAAAAGGTCCAATCATTATTGGCAAACCCACACAAATCCCCGGGGCAAGCCCGAACTACACCGGTTTTGATCTCATTCTGGTATGTAGGCAAAGGACCTTGTCCTTCCAAACCAACCAACCAACAACACAAAAAAAAAGAGAAAGCCCAATCGTCATTGGCACAACCACAACCAAGACCGACTTTGCTCGGCACCCAACCAGCATCCCACATATCATGCATAGCATAATTCATGCATCGTGTCAATTTCATTCATGCATGCATATACAAATCATTCATATACCTGCATTTCATAAATCATGTCATGCATCCTCAACAAGGATTCTCCAATGAGCGTCACATATTCACCAACATCCATCAACAGTTAAGTGAGCGTTCCCCAGTGAACCTCCTTCACCAACTGTCCCCTATTCCCCAGCGGGAATCTTTGTTTGAGTCTATCTCATATCATATTGCATTGCATATCACTGCATATCATACTGCATAACATGCATCATACAATCATGTTTTCCGGTTCAACCAGGGGCACCTATTTAGGGTAAGACCATTGCTCGTTAGGAATCGACCTTCAGTGTAAGCGGCTGAATAAGATTACATAGCTTAGGTATCGACCTCTAGTGTAAGCGGCTAGATAAGATCACCTCCCCCCAGTGTATCGACCTTCAGTGTTAGCGGCTGAATAAGATCACAGCTCGTTAGGAATCGACCTTCAGTGTAAGCGGCTGAATAAGATTACCTAGCTTAGGTATCGACCTCTAGTGTAAGCGGCTAGATAAGATCACCTCCCCCCAGTGTATCGACCTTCAGTGTTAGCGGCTGAATAAGATCACAGCTCGTTAGGAATCGACCTTCAGTGTAAGCGGCTGAATAAGATTACCTAGCTTAGGTATCGACCTTTAGTGTAAGCGGCTAGATAAGATCACCTCCCCCCAGTGTATCGACCTTCAGTGTTAGCGGCTGAATAAGATCACAGCTCGTTAGGAATCGACCTTCAGTGTAAGCGGCTGAATAAGGTTACCTAGCTTAGGTATCGACCTCTAGTGTAAGCGGCTAGATAAGATCACCTCCCCCCAGTGTATCGACCTTCAGTGTTAGCGGCTGAATAAGATCACAGCTCGTTAGGAATCGACCTTTAGTGTAAGCGGCTGAATAAGGTTACCTAGCTTAGGTATCGACCTCTAGTGTAAGCGGCTAGATAAGATCACCTTCCCCCAGTGTATCGACCTTCAGTGTTAGCGGCTGAATAAGATCACAGCTCGTTAGGAATCGACCTTCAGTGTAAGCGGCTGAATAAGATTACCTAGCTTAGGTATCGACCTCTAGTGTAAGCGGCTAGATAAGATTACCTTCATCCCCCAGTGGATCTACCTCCAGTGTTAGCGGCTGGATACGATCAACCTTTTCAAACCATTGCATTTGCATTCCGCGAAGGACAAAATTCGGGTCCTTCTTTTTTTACTTAATTGATCTTCGCAAAGAGTTCATGAGATGCCCTCGGCACTCACGCACTCTATGCGAAGACACAATTAAGTAGGGGCAGCTGTAGTACCCCAATTTTGTCCTAAGCCTTTTAAAACAAAAATAAAAAAAAATCAAAGAGGGAGAAAAAAGTCAAAGTCAACAAAAGTCAACAGAAAAGTCAACATTTCAAAAATGCTGACTTCGCACTGCGAAGCTCACTTCGCACTGCGAAGTCTGCGATTTTTCTGCAGATTTTTGGTGCTTTTGATTTAATTCCAGATTTTGTTGCATATCATTTCCATATTTATTTTAAGTAGCATTCATGGCTATTTGGGCCAAGCAAAACCAGAAATGAGAGACTTGCCATTAATGCCAAGGTTGGAAGCTTTTTCTTCCAACCTAGCATGTGACAAGTAAGTGGGCTTGCCCTTGGGCAGCTTTTGTCCCTCCGATGTGACCTGTTAACCACCCCAAGGTTGCCAGCCACCTGCTTGATGACTTTCCTCCTGCTTGCTCCCCCCAAAACCAGTCAAACTAGCTGGATTTTCTCACTTGAAAAGCCATGAGTGCCTACCCTGTTTTTGCAGCAGCTTTTCACCCCTCACACCAGCCATAGATAGCCTTTTTCATCCCTCAATCTCTGCACATTACAGTGCACGTTTTTATTGATTAACCATTGAGATTGCAAGGATTGATCCCCAAGTTTGGCCAATTGCAATTCAGCCATGTTTCTCATCATTACCTTCTAGAATTAGTTGATTTTGTGGCTGAAATCAGTCAAAGACTTAAACCTTGGCACAAGGCAGAGTTGCCTCTATCCATTAGCATTAAATGCAAAGCCAAATAGCCTGAATTTAGCCCACAAATCAGCTAGGTTCTAGGATTTTTTCATCATTACTTGAGATTGCATTTTGGCCTATAAATAGAGACCCAAGGCAAGAGGAAAGGCAGCATTGCATAGCATAAGATAGAGCAGAAAATAGAGCATTAAGAGAGCAAAGAAACACTACTCATTTCAGCCAAACAACCAGAGAAAAACCAACCCCAACACAAAGCTTTACCAAGCTCAAAGTTCATCACCAATATCAAAAACCTTTGTGAAAACCTTCAACCAATTCAAATCCATTGCAGCTGGAGCTTTGCTAAGGATCTCTGTAAGTTTCTAAGCTTTTGTTTTGCATTTTCATTTGTGTTTGCATAGCAATTTTGATTCAAAACCTTTTGGTTCTAAAAAACCCCTTTTGAATTTCAAAGAAATCCCAAGGTTTTCAAAACACCAAGACTGGTTTGTCCAGCCATTTTCATCCCAAAAACTCAAAGCTTTTCACTCACCTAAAAGGTCCTGAGTGTGTTCAGAAGTTGTTTCTGAACAAAAGTTCAGAAACAGCTTCTGAACTCAAAAATTCGCATGCTTCGCAGTGCGAAGTCATGGTCGCAGTGCGACCATGACAGAACTCAGAATCTGAGTTTAGGTGTCAAAATGGCCAATTTTTGAGGTTCTAGCCCAAGAGCTCAGAACCTAAGAGTTTTTAAACCCATGTTTTTCAAACCATAACAAGGATTTTGCATTATATTGGAAAATTCGCAAGTTCGTATGACATTTTGTGGATAACTTGCAAAACAAGTTATGTTCTCAAACTTTCAAAACAACATGAACAAACCAGCTATGTTCATCATTTCAAATTAAACTTGAACAATAAATATTGTTCGTGATTTTCAAAACCCAAAATGAACATACGCCAAATACGTTCGATTTTCGCAAAATGAGCCGAACTTGGGCGTTTCCTAGCAAAATTGCTAAATATTTCCAATTTGGATTTTCAAACCAAATGTTTTGATATACCTTGGGATTTCTAAAAGAATTCTACCCAAAAACTTGAATGAAAAAGGGATGGTGTGACGTATGTCTCTCCATTGCCCCGATTGTACGAATGCGTGACGTATGTCTCGTCGTTCGGACAATCGTCATTCCCTTTTCAAACGTATCCCACCATAACCAAACCAAATCTTGGCCCCTTGTGGTCAATCCGAACCTTTTGGTCCCCCGTGGCCACTAGATTCTATCCCTCAACTCGTTTGAGTCACTCGGTCAATGTTCGACTCGTCCGAGTCCATTGTACCCGTTCTTGATCTCAGTGGATCAATCGAACAATCGCCCGACTCATTGGAGTCCACTCGGTCAATGATTGACTTGTATGAGTCCATTGCACCTCTCTTGGTCCCATAGCGACCAATTCGAACTCTTTTACCCTAACGGGCGTACCTTTTAACAATTCTAGTGCGATCCGTGAACAAACGCTTAATAAGTCTCCCAAGCGCGAGCATACAAGCTACGTTTTAATCGCAAGAATTCGGTTAAAACATCGTCCATTTAAAATTAACCAACACATGTATGTTTTTCTACCAAAGAACTACGTACGCTTTGAATTCTCCGACTACCGGGAGATACGTAGGAGCAAGATCGACATCTTGTCAAGCGCAATAATAAAAACTTTTTTTTTTTCTTTTCTTTAGTTTGTTTTTATCTCTTTCCCCCCCTTTTAGTATATTTTCTTTTTGACATGGATAAGCATGCGCGCGAAACATTTAAAAACAATTCAAGATTTAGCCAAATAGAAGGTTCCCGTTGAGTACAACAGACGTGAGGGGTGCTAATACCTTCCCCTTGCGTAATCGACTCCCGAACCCGACAATGGTTGCGATGACCAAGTCCTTTCCTCATCGTCAAAGGGTTTTATTATCGTTTCCCTTTAAACAAAAAAAAACTTAAGGGTTTATCAACGTTCCCTTTACACAAAAACTTTGGTGGCGGCTTCACCAAGGCCCTCCGAGCGTTTACGAACGACCTCGGAGGATTTGCGCGTCTTTTTTCTCAGGAAAAAAAACGAGGTGCGCACAATATCCACTTTTCCTTCTGTGCAGAATAAAAAAGCGAAGAGCAAAGGTACGCATATTCGAGAAATTCAAGCATTTCAAAAATATTTCGAAACTGTGTATGATCCGAAGAATCTTAGTCGGACCGTTGCTGAGGCAGCGAAAACTTTAAAAGAAAAGATAAGTGAAAAACTTTACAAGGTGAATGCGACCCCTTATGTAAAAGATAAATACACTTATGCTTTGCATTTCAAAACACGATTTCCGGCTTTGCCAACTAGCAAACTTGCTTTGGCATTTCGACCACCTCTTCCTCATTGGTTCTTTTGTGGTTCGAGATTAGCCTTTAAAAACCTTTTAGCTAAAAAACCTGATAGAGTAACTCCGACTAAGTATGACATACATAATTTTGGTGGTCACTTACACCTTGATATTCGACATGTTTGAATTACGTCTACAATTAAAACAGGTGATAATCTTCACCCTCATGTAACACATGGTTTTAACTGATTTTCAACCTAATGAATTTATATGTTTTATAGTTGTGCCTCTTACCTCCAAACCCGCTTCAGATGATGAGCCTGACAAGGAGGAAACCAAGAAAAAGGCAAGACCTTCTAGGTCGAAAGCTGTTGAGTTAACTTCTTATCATCTTCCAATGGCAATGTGTATTGTTCTTTGACCATTTCTTTAACTAAATTGATTCTCCAGAAACGAAAATGTACCAGTAGTTCTTGCACTGCGACCCCTTCCAAGAAGATCCGGAAGTTCGTCAGAGTATCTAGCGATGACTCAGAGGTAGGTACAAATTTCCATACTCTTTCTTTTTAAAATCATCCTCATCTTCACATATGCATATATATGTTCCAGAATGATGGTTCTTCCCCACATGCTGACACTGCTGAAGGTCTGTCGACCCCAGCAGGAAGAAAACGAACCAGGCAACTAGAGCCAGATTCGAATGTTGAGCCTCTCAAGAAGAAGCTTCCTACAACAAAAAGGATCCCGAGTGAAAGTTCTGGTGTCGGGAAAGCTAATATCGAGGTATACGTCGAAACCTTAATCTCTCCCCAGA
This sequence comes from Medicago ruthenica, assembly GCA_018208015.1. Classification (NCBI taxonomy): domain Eukaryota; kingdom Viridiplantae; phylum Streptophyta; class Magnoliopsida; order Fabales; family Fabaceae; genus Medicago; species Medicago ruthenica. The sequence continues at coordinate 36,129,503 of CM031374.1, forward strand.
TGACTCATCAATTGATTTCCTCCAATCTCAAATGATAACTTTAGTAATGATGATAATTGATTTTTTAGGTTCTTGAAGCTAGTAACGTCGAGGTTGGGGGACAAACGACGCCTACCTCGCCTCATAATTGTCCTATCCCTAAGATAATTGAAGAGACGAACGAGGACCGAACCACGGACCAGAATAGTGGCGGGAAAGTGTCTGACGACTGGATTGAAGATGTGATTGTCACTACTCCTCCCGAACGCAAACAAAATGAAGCTGGGATCGAACAACATGAAAATCTACCGAAAGGACAGCTTCTCGTTCCTACTACAAATATTCAGACTACCTCTCGCACCGGCGGAGAAACCATCATCACTGAGCCACCTCGGAATCCAGATCCTGTCAAGAGAGCTGAAACAGATGGGGATGACACTTCTGGTGACAATGTGAGCAGTGAGGGTCCTGAAGACGAGGAAACTGAAAGTGGTGAAGATAAACCACTGAGCCCCTGAGAGTATGGATGAATCTCCGCCAAAGAAAATGGCCGCTCCTGGTTCTTCTCCGAGCCAAGATGACCTAGCAAGCCTTGAGGAAAGTGATTCCCTTGAAGCTTTCGAACTTATGTTAAGTAGTGAAAACATTCAGAATACTTCGACTTCATCTGTCGGAGTAAGTTCAGAAGCGTCTGAGGAGGATTTGACTCAAGAGCTGCGGGCGAAAGTCATAGGGGTAGACCTTTTTCAAGCCATCAGACTGAATTCGAACCTTAATTTTGAACTCAAAAGCCTGACGCACAAGTTGCTCAAAATGACTCGCATTCAAACTTTGCTAGCCTTCCTGGTTGAGTTCGAACCTCTTCTGGATCAGATAGCCATAGAACTCTGGCGTGAGGCCAAAAACAATGCTTTGTTAGCAACACACCGTCGTCATTATTCAGAGGATTTGAAGTTAGTCGAAGCCTCTAAAGCTAAAATTGCTTCTTTGAAGCTTGAGAATGTCAATGCTTCGGCTGAGGCAAAAACTTGCAAGTCAAACATTGCCACTTACAAAGAACAAATGACAGTCTTGGGGTCAAATATTAAAGAGGAAAAAGAGAGCTTAGCCAAAATCCAGAAAGTATTGGTTCCTTCAGAAGCCGAACTTCGCGAAGAGGCCAAACTGGCTATCGAACATTTCAAAAGGGCCAAGTCGCGCAACAACGATATAAACAAACTGATCGATAATGGCTCTCGGAACCAAACTGTATTGGATCTCGCCAGAACGGCTCTAGAGAGACTGACTAGTAGTCTTACCTTTTAAGATTTGTAATATGTGTATTAATATTACCTTTTTCTTCTTCAAGACTACATTTTCATTATATTGACAATGTATGCGATTATTATGCGCTTGCAGTTGTTTTTATTCGCACTAAATTTTCACTTCTTGCAGCACTGGCCTATATTTTTTCAAATATTTGCCATTTACTCGCAAGATTCGATTATCCGCACCGATCTCCTCTATTTCGTACGCACCATTCGAGTAAACCTGAGTGATTTTGAATGGACCTTCCCAATTCGGCGACCATTTGCCTAGAACTCTGTCTATTCTATCCATAGGTAGAATCACTTTCCAGACTAAATCTCCTGAAACGAAAGATTTAGACTTTACTTTCTTGTTGTAGGCTTTGGCCACTCTTTCTTTCTGCCTCATGAGGACATCTAATGCACCTATCCTTTCTTCATCTAAACCAACCAGTTCATCCAACATCATGTCCCAATAATGGTTTGTTGGGAGGTCGCACTGTCTTTGGACTCTAGTCGATTGTAAACAAACTTCGGCAGGTAGGACTGCGTCATGGCCAAATGTAAGTCTAAAAGGGGTAGTATTAGTCGATTCTTTTGGCGAATTTCGACAAGCCCACAAAGCTTGATTCAAAGTGTTATGCCAATTTCTTGGTTTACTACCCACATGTTTCATTATCAAATTAATGATTACTTTATTGGCGGCTTCGACTTGACCATTTGCCTGCGCATAATAAGGCGTTGAAGTTAACAATATAAACCCGACTTCGGAAGCAAATTCTGCCATTTTTCATCCCGTGAAGATTGACCCTTGGTCTGTGGTGATAGTCTCTGGGATCCCAAACCTGTATAGAATGTGGTCTTGAATAAACTTGATAACTGCTTCCTGGTCCACATTCGGTAAAGGGATGTCTTCTACCCATTTGGTGAAGTAATCTATCCCAACTATAATATACCGGTGGCCTTTCGACGAAGTAGGTTTTACTTCTCCGATCAAATCCAAATCCCATCCTCTAAATGGCCAAGGTTTTACTATTGCGTGAAGTTCACTTGCTGGTACATGTTGTATTCGTGTATGCTTTTGGCATTCTTGACAACCTTTAGCGAACTCTATACAATCTTTTAACATTGTGGGCCAATAGACCCCTTGTCGAAACAAAAGCCATTTCATTTTGTGGCCTGCTTGGTGCGAACCACAGGCCCCACTATGGGTGCTGGAAATTACCAAGTATGCCTCGTTTTCTCCAAGGCATTTCAATAAAACTTGCTCAGGAGTTTTCTTGAACAATTCATTTCCTACCACTACATAGCTCAAAGCTCTATATTTAATCTTCCGACTGGTATTCCCAGTAGGGTTTTTTAAATATTCGACAATTTGTTTCCGCCAATCATTGACTGCCATACTGTCAATGGCAAAAACTTCAAAAATTTCGGCCGAAAGATTGTTTATCTCCTCTGCCCCTTCAGTTTTTTTAATTTACAGTTCTTTTTGGGTAGGGGAAATCGGATTAGATTTATCTCTTATTTCTATCAATTCCCTTAACTTCGCTTTAGGGACTTTATAACCCGAAGCGATCTGCGCCAACTCATTTGCCTCCTGGTTGTTAATTCGAGGCACATGTTGAATATCCACGTGCTGAAAACGTTTTAACAACGTGTTGGCTAGAACAAAATACGTAATTAGATTTTCTTTAATACATCTGTATTCTTTTCTCAACTGTTTTATAACCAGTTCAGAGTCGCCCTTTATCTCGACCTCCACTGCTCCCAGTTTTAACAAGATTTCAAGTCCCGCTATTAAGGCTTCGTATTTAGCCTCATTGTTTGAACATCGTTCAGTCAGTCTGAACTTAAAACTTGTTGGAATGTTAGTAGGTGACACGATTAAAATACCAATCCCAGTGCCATCTTTGTGACTGGAACTGTCGAAATACAATTTCCAACGTCGAGTCTCTACTAAGCCAACTGTAGCTTCGATCACAGAATGGTCTACTATGAAATCAGCCACGATCTGTCCTTTAATGGCTTTTAAGGGCTTGTAGGTCAACGAATACTCTGTTAGGGCTAAAGCCCATTTACCGATTCTACTATGTAAAATAGGTTTCGACAACATGTGCTTAATAATATCAAAATGAGAATAAACACAAACGTCGATTGTTTTTATAAATTGTTTCAACTTTGTACAAGAAAAATACAAACAAAGGCACAACTTTTCAGTTGGATGGTACCTTGTTTCAGCATCATTTAAAATCCTACTGAGGTAATTGTAGTACCCCAATTTTGTCCTAAGCCTTTTCAAAACAATTTTCAAAAATCAAAAAAGGAAGGAGAAAAGTCAAAGTCAACAAAAAGTCAACATTGCTGAAATGAGGACTTCGCAGAGCAAAGTCCCCTTCGCAGAGCGAAGTCTTTCAGAAATGAGGACTTCGCAGAGCAAAGTCTACTTCGCAGAGCGAAGTCTGCGATTTTTTTGCAGATTTTCAGATTTTTGACTTTTCTGTTTTCCTTTTCTTTTATTGTTATTTCTGGCATTATCTATAATTATTATCATGTATTATTATCATGGATAATGCTGGATTTAACCAAGTGGAAGAAAAGAACATGTGACATTTGAAAAGCAAAAGGGAAAGGAAGAGGAAGCAAAATTGATCAAGTAACCCAGCCACTTGCTGACTTTGGGCAGTCATTTCCCCTCCCACTTGGCCTGCAACTGACCCTGCTACTTGCCAGCAACCACCTTGCCATAGGCTTTACCAAAACCATTCAAGGTTTGAGGCAAAGATGCTGCCCCTGTTTTGCAAACAGCTTTGGTTTCATGATTTCCAGCAACTTTCTGTCAGATTTCAGTTGCTTTGGGAGCTGAATTCGACCAAGGTCTTGACCCTTGCAGCAAGGCAAGGTCACTTCTTATCCTTAGCATTAAATGCAAAGCAAATCAGTCATGATTATGGCACAAAATCAGCCCTGCTGCAGATTTTGTCATCATGACCTTTTGATCTCATTTTGGCCTATAAAAGCAAGGCATTGCTGCTGAATCAAGAACAGTTCAGAGGTGGGAGGATAGAGAGTCTTGGAGAGTAGAAACACAGGTTTGAGAGCAGAAAACCAGTGCAAATTCGAGTGAATTGCTGCACATTTTCCTCACAAAAACAGAGTTTGGTTTTGGGTAAGTTTAGAGGAAATCTCCAATCCTTTCTTACACAAATCATCCTAAAACCAACACAAAGCAACCAAGCCAGCAAAACAGCCTCTAAACCTCACACAAGGAGGGAGAAACAAAGGCAAATTATCATTGATTAAGGGCTGTTCATCAAGCTTGACCAGCTTTGCAAAAAACCATAAGCATCCAAGCCTTTTCCATTTCCTTGCAACAAAAGCCTTGGACCAGGAGCAGGTAAGTCACTCTAACCTGTTTATATTGCATTTACATACTATTTGCATTTGCTTTTGATTCAATTTTGTTTCAATCCCAGCTTTGCATTTTAAGTTTCACTCATTTTTGAGTTAAAACCCCTTTTGAACCAAAAGAAATCCCAAAGTTTGCAAAACCTTTAAACTAAGTTGTTGCATTCATTTCATTGCTATTTTCAAAGCTTTTCACTCCTCCTAAGGTTCTGAGGCTAGTTCAGAAGTTGCTTCTGAACAGAAGTTCAGAAGCAGCTTCTGAACTCAAAATTTCGCATACTTCGCAGTGCGAAGGTCTGGTCGCAGTGCGACCATGACAGAATTCAGAACATGAATTCAAAAGCCAATTTTTGAGGTTCTAACCCAAAGCTCAGAACCTAAGAGGTTTGAAACTCATTTTATTCAAACCATAACAAGGATTTTGCATAATATTGACAAATTCACAAGTTCGTGCAACGCTTTTTGGAATAACTTGCAAAACAAGTTATGTCCACAAACTTTCAAAACAAACTTGAGCAATAAGCTAAGTTCACCATTTTCAAAACCAAACTTGAACAAAAACCTTGTTCATGATTTTCAATCAAACGTGAACTTAAGCCGAACTTGTTCACTTTTAAAACCGTTTTCAAAATTGAGCCGAACTTGTGCATTATTCACAAACTTGTGCTTTTCCATAAACTTGAACGACCTTTGTTCATAGGTTCCAACAACCAAGTGTTTTGTTCACTTTGGGATTTCTTGAGTTTCATACAAAAACTCGAATGAAAAAGGGATGGTTTGACGTATGGCTCTCCATTTCCCCGGTTGTACGAATGTGTGACGTATGTCTCGTCGTTCGGACAATCGTCATTCTATTTTCAAAAACATAAAACAAATCCAACACACCAATTTTTGGCCCCCGTGGTCAATCCAAACCTTTCTTGATCCCGTTGGATCAACGAACCCTCTCTTGACTCCGTTGAGTCAATCGAAACCCTTTCGGTCCGCCACGACCATTTTAATCAATGCTCGACTCCGTTGAGTCCATTGAAACTCTTTCTTCCTTGTGAGCGTTCATACACGTCTCACAATCTTTCGACCTTTCGAGCGTTCATACACGTCTCGGCGGTCTTTTTCCTTGCGAGCGTTCATACACGTCTCGCAATCTTTCGACCTTTCGAGCGTTCATACACGTCTCGGCGGTCTTTTTCCTTGCGAGCGTTCATACACGTCTCGCAATCTTTCGACCTTTCGAGCGTTCATACATGTCTTGGCGGTCTTTTTCCTTGTGAGCGTTCATACACGTCTCACAATCTTTCGACCTTTCGAGCGTTCATACACGTCTCGGCGGTCTTTTTCCTTGCGAGCGTTCATACACGTCTCGACAATCTTTTCCTTTCGAGCGTTCATACACGTCTCGACAATCTTTTCCTTCCGAGCGTTCATACACGTCTTGGAGATCGAAATCACCCGATTAGGTGACGATCTTTTCCTTTGTCAGATTGCAATCACCTGTTTAGGTGACAATCTTTTCTTGGTCCGCCGTGACCAAATGAACCATTTCTTGACCCCTCGTGGTCAATCGAACCCTCTTACCCAACGGACATGTTTTACCTATTCTAAGCGCGATTCGTAAACAAACGCTTAAGCCTCCCATGCGCGAGCATACAAGCTATACGCTTAAGTCTCCCATACGCGAGCATACAAGCTACGTTTAATCGCAAGAATACGACTAAAACATCGTTCATTTAAAACTAACTAACATATGTACGTTTTTCTACCAAAGAACTACGTACGCTTTGAATTCTCCGACTACCGGGAGATACGTAGGAGCAAGATTGACATCTTGTCAAGCGCAATAATATAAAAAAACTTTCTTTTTCCCTTTCGTTTGTTTTCATCTCTTTCTCCCCCCTTTTATTATATTTTCTTTTGACATAGATAAGCATGCGCGCAAAACATCTAAAAAAAATTTAAGCTTTAGCCAAATAGAAGGTTCCCATTGAGTACAACGGACGTGAGGGGTGCTAATACCATCCCCTCGCGTTATCGACTCCCGAACCCGACAATGGTTGCGATGACCAGTCCTTTTCCTCATCGTCAAGGGTTTTATTATCGTTTCCCTTCAAACAAAAAACTTAAGGGTTTATCAACGTTCCCTTTACACAAAAACTTTGGTGGCGACTTCACAAGGCCTTCCGAGCGTTCGCGAACGTCCTCGGAGGATTGCGCGTTTTAACGAGGTGCGCACAGCTGGCGACTTCACTGGGGAAACTTTTCCCACTAGCGAGTCAAGCCTATCCTGTTTGGTTTTTAAGCTAATTGTTTTTATTTTATTTGCGCGCCATGCTTTTATTTTTATTTATTTATGTCATTCCCTTGCTTTATGTTTATAAATGCTTTATTTTGCTTTATATTCATATCATATGTATATATATCAAATGCGGGGGTTACTTGAGCGATGTTACTTTACATTGTTCGGGTTAATGCCGGACGTGTGAGGCTCTCTACCCGAGCTTGAGAAAAAACTAAGTTAGAATGGTGGTTGTGAGCGGAAGCCCGCGTTGACGTATGTCCGTGAGGTAGGATGCCCAACCCTGCTTAGAGGAGATTTTCACGTGGAATTAATTGAAGTCATGTCGACGTATGTCCATAGACAACCCTAATTCCATGTGAGATCTATGACTCTAGGGACCTTTTTTAGGAAATCTCATCTTTAGAGCCTACACGTGAGGATGGGGGGAAGTTTCGAACATTCATACCCTAACCCCTGCATATCATTACATCTGCATTCATGAAAAAATTTTTGCAACAAAAATAAAGGGGCATATTTTTGCATACTCATTGCATTCATACATTTACATGCATTTTCATGCATTTCAAAGAGGAACCCTCACATTATTCCCTCGCAAAAAAAAAAGGGAAGTACCCGACCCGGTGTACAGTAGCGTTTCGGATGAGATCAGAGCAATCGGAAGGCCATCGAAATTCTAGAAATCATTTCTTTGTCCAAGTTATTTATCATGTTTTTTTTTTTAAAAAAAAATCATCGTTTTGCTCTTCCCAAGGCAAATGATTAATTTTATGGACCCCCATATTTCAAATCATTTCCGTCATTAATAAATTTGCGGTTTATGTTCAAAAGAGTTCGTTTTTCTTTCGTTCTCAAATAAATTTTCGTAAACCCTAGAAAAAAATCATCATAAATACACCACAAAAAAATAACACTGCTACGATCCCTTTTGACTTCAATTTTCAAATTAACCAAAAGGAAGGCGATAATGAGGACGATTTTGAACCTCCCGAAGGATTGTCCAGACTTGGGGATCAAGAGGATAGGGTAATACAACCTCACCAAGAGAACCCTCAAAAGAATGGCACTACAATTTTCCCTCTGCCGGGGCACACTCTACAAGAGAAATTATAACATGGTCTTACCCAGATGTGTGGATAAACATGAAGCAGTCATGCTCACCAAAGAAATCCATGAGGAGTCCTTCCAAACCCATGCCAATGGACATGCAAAAATACATAAGTAAAGGGCGGGTTGTTATTGGCTAGCCATGGAAACCGACTGCTTTCCCCATGCGAAGACATGTCACAAGTGACAAAATTATGCCAACAAGGGGCACATACCACAAACACCTCTGAATGTCATGACATCACCCTAACCTTTCCCTATGTAGGGCATAGACATGTTGGAATGATTAAGCCAAAGGCTTCAAAAGGACACCAGTTCATACTAGTTGCCATCGACTATTTCACCAAATAGGTCGAAGCAGCTTCATATGCAAACATGACCAAACAAGTGGTCGCCCAATTCAAAAAAAAAAAAAACCATTTGCCGTTACGGCACTCCCCACAATTTCCAAAAAGCCCAATTTTCATTGGCATCCCCAAACACAAATAGCCTAGTCGTCACTGGCATTCCTCACATCTCCAACAAAAGACCAATTTTTATTGACACACACAATTGCCAAACAAAAAGCCCAATTTCCATTGGCCCTCACAAACCCCATTTCCAACAAAAGCCCGACCTCGCTCGGCATCCCATCATAAAAGCCCGACCTTGCTCGGCATCCAAAAAAAACAAAAGCCCGACCTCGCTCGGCATCCACAATAAAAGCCCGACCTTGCTCGGCATCCAAACAAACAAAGCCCAATTTTCATTGGCACTCAAAAAACCAACCATGCTTGTCATCCAATCAATACCAAGGCCCAATTTTCATTGGCATTCACAAACACAAACAAGGTTCGACCAACTGAACCCCATAAAAGAGAAACACCTCACAGCGTTGGGGCATGGATAGTTCAACAAGAAAGTTCATTCTCGAGAATTTAGAGAAGGAGACTTAATGCTTGGAAAAAAGGTATCACCCATCCACAAGGATCCCCCTATCAATAAACTCCGGCGCAGTCAAAAAAATATATATGCCAAAAAGAAAAAGAGCTCGCTAAATCGAAAACCCGAAAAGGGCGGTTTAGGCAATAGAGAGCGTCCTGGTAGATCGAAAACCTGAAAAGGCGGTCTAGGAAAAAATTAAGGACATCAAAAAAGGAAATATACCCCAGTGGACTGAAAACTTGAAAGGGCGGTCCAGGTAAAAATTAGGGGTTTCAAAAAAAAAAAAAAGAGAAGGCAAAAGACTGCGGCACGTGAGGTCCGGACAGAATTCAAGAGGGAAAGAATCAACCTCATTATCATCTTTCAAAAACGAGTTATTTCGAAGTCATAGGGAAAGTAGCACGTGAAACCCAAGCAAATCTTCATTTGCCTTTTTGTTTCTTCTTTCCTCCCTATCTTAGTAATCACCTCTTATAGGGATTACATTTTCACGAATAGTTACCCATACAAGGGACTATGTTTCGTTGAATCAAAATCATCTTTAAAGCCTTTTTATTGTTATGCGTCCTTAATTGTTCATAAAATGTGTTTTTATTCATGATAAATAATGCATTGAAATATGGGAATAACATAAAAAACAAAAAAAAAAGTGTTTTTTACTTGGACGTTAAATGTCGAAAGAATTTCGTTGGTCCCCGTTATTGCATCAGAGGACTCAAAACTTGAAGCTCTGCATCAGTCATTTTAAGACTCATGCTCTTCAGCAGAAATAAGTGCGTAGCTCACGGCGCGTAAAACGCAAAGATCCCGAGGGTTGGAGGAACAAATTTCCCCAAATAAAGCTCACCCCCATACATCTTTTTCATCCACTAAGGCCGGATATCGATCATGCTTCCAAAATGATCCTTATATCCCCAGTGAGATCTCACCAAAACAAAAAGCCCGACCTCGCTCGGCAACCAAAATCAAAAAGCCCGACCTCGCTCGGCAACCAAAATCATAAAGCCCGACCTCACTCGGCAACCAAAATCAAAAAGCCCGACCTCGCTCGGCAACCAAAATCATAAAGTCCGACCTCGCTCGGCATCCAAACAAAAAGCCCAATATTCATTGGCAACCCAAAGTCCAATAATCATTGGCAAAACCAAAGTCCAATATTCATTGGCAACACAAAGTCCAATATTCATTGGCAACCCAAAGTCCAATATTCATTTGGCAAACCCAAAGCCCAATATTCATTGGCAAATAAAGCCCAATATTCATTGGCATTCCCCAGCGGAGTCTCACCCAAAGCCCAATCATCATTGGCGCAATCGCACCCAAGCCCGACTTTGCTCGGCACCCATTCATACATGCATATCATATCATATTCATTCATACATGCATAATCATCTCATATTCATTCATGCATGCATTATCCAAATCATTCATATACATGCATCTCATATTCATGTCATGCATTATCCAAATCATTCATATACATGCATCTCATATTCATGTCATGCATCATCAACCAGTGTTCCCCAGTGAACCCATTCCAGAGCTTCCCCAGTAAGTTCTTCTAGCATACTACATAAGACAACATGAAGCCTATCATGCATCAACAATCATGTTCTCCTTTTTCAACAATCTAAGTACTAGCCAAGTCTAGAGATGATTACATGTACCCCCATAGCGGTATATTTTATTTACCCAGGGAAGTCCAGGCACCTATTCAGGGTAAGACCATTCCAATTTAGGGATCCACCTCTAGTTAAGCGGCTAGATAAGATTACCTTTCCCCAGTGTTTCGACCTTCAGTTAAGCGGCTGAATAAGATCACTCCATCTAGGTATCCACCTCTAGTTAAGCGGCTAGATAAGATCACCTTTATCCCCAGAGAAGTCTAAGCACCTTTCGAGGCGACGACTTTGTCAGATATTGGCCACCTGTTTAGGTGACGATCATTTATCTTTGTCAGATATTGGCCACCTGTTAAGCTGACGATCCTTTATCTTTGTCAGATATTGGCCACCTGTTTAGGTGACGATCCTTTATCTTTTCAGATCTAAGCACCTGTTTAGGCGACAATCTTTTTATCTTTTCAGTCTAAGCACCTTTCGAGGCGACGACTTTGTCAAATATTGGCCACCTGTTTAGGTGACGATCCTTTATCTTTGTCAGATATTGGTCACCTGTTTAGGTGACGATCCTTTATCATGTCAGATCAGATCACCTGATTAGGTGGCGATCATTTTACCTTCTAGATCCGATCACCTGATTAGGTGACGATCTTTGACCCTGCATTTACTTTTATGCATTATTTTACAATCTTTTCGTACCGCGAAGGACAAAATTCGGGTCCTTCTTTTACTTAATTGATCTTCGCAAAGAGTTCATGAGATGCCCTTGGCACTCACACACTCTATGCAAAGATACAATTAAGTAAGGGCAGCTGTAGTACCCCAATTTTGTCCTAAGCCTTTTCAAAACAATTTTCAAAAATCAAAAAAGGAAGGAGAAAAGTCAAAGTCAACAAAAAGTCAACATTTCTGAAATGAGGACTTCGCAGAGCGAAGTCTTTCAGAAATGAGGACTTCGCAGAGCGAAGTCTGCGAATTTTTTGCAGATTTTCAGATTTTTGACTTTTCTGTTTTCCTTTTCTTTTATTGTTATTTCTGGCATTATCTATAATTATTATCATGTATTATTATCATGGATAATGCTGGATTTAACCAAGTGGAAGAAAAGAACATGTGACATTTGAAAAGCAAAAGGGAAAGGAAGAGGAAGCAAAATTGATCAAGTAACCCAGCCACTTGCTGACTTTGGGCAGTCATTTCCCCTCCCACTTGGCCTGCAACTGACCCTGCTACTTGCCAGCAACCACCTTGCCATAGGCTTTACCAAAACCATTCAAGGTTTGAGGCAAAGATGCTGCCCCTGTTTTGCAAACAGCTTTGGTTTCATGATTTCCAGCAACTTTCTGTCAGATTTCAGTTGCTTTGGGAGCCGAATTCGACCAAGGTCTTGACCCTTGCAGCAAGGCAAGGTCACTTCTTATCCTTAGCATTAAATGCAAAGCAAATCAGTCATGATTATGGCACAAAATCAGCCCTGCTGCAGATTTTGTCATCATGACCTTTTTATCTCATTTTGGCCTATAAAAGCAAGGCATTGCTGCTGAATCAAGAGCAGTTCAGAGGTGGGAGGATAGAGAGTCTTGGAGAGTAGAAACACAGAGGTTTGAGAGCAGAAAACCAGTGCAAATTCGAGTGAATTGCTGCACATTTTCCTCACAAAAACAGAGTTTGGTTTTGGGTAAGTTTAGAGGAAATCTCCAATCCTTTCTTACACAAATCATCCTAAAACCAACACAAAGCAACCAAGCCAGCAAATCAGCCTCTAAACCTCACACAAGGAGGGAGAAACAAAGGCAAATTATCATTGATTAAGGGCTGTTCATCAAGCTGACCAGCTTTGCAAAAAACCATAAGCATCCAAGCCTTTTCCATTTCCTTGCAACAAAAGCCTTGGACCAGGAGCAGGTAAGTCACTCTAACCTGTTTATATTGCATTTACATACTATTTGCATTTGCTTTTGATTCAATTTTGTTTCAATCCCAGCTTTGCATTTTAAGTTTCACTCATTTTTGAGTTAAAACCCCTTTTGAACCAAAAGAAATCCCAAAGTTTGCAAAACCTTTAAACTAAGTTGTTGCATTCATTTCATTGCTATTTTCAAAGCTTTTCACTCCTCCTAAGGTTCTGAGGCTAGTTCAGAAGTTGCTTCTGAACAGAAGTTCAGAAGCAGCTTCTGAACTCAAAATTTCGCATACTTCGCAGTGCGAAGGTCTGGTTGCAGTGCGACCATGACAGAATTCAGAACATGAATTCAAAAGCCAATTTTTGAGGTTCTAACCCAAAGCTCAGAACCTAAGAGGTTTGAAACTCATTTTATTCAAACCATAACAAGGATTTTGCATAATATTGACAAATTCACAAGTTCGTGCAACGCTTTTTGGAATAACTTGCAAAATAAGTTATGTCCACAAACTTTCAAAACAAACTTGAGCAATAAGCTAAGTTCACCATTTTCAAAACCAAACTTGAACAAAAACCTTGTTCATGATTTTCAATCAAACGTGAACTTAAGCCGAACTTGTTCACTTTTAAAACCGTTTTCAAAATTGAGCCGAACTTGTGCATTATTCACAAACATGTGCTTTTCCATAAACTTGAACAACCTTTGTTCATAGGTTACAACAACCAAGTGTTTTGTTCACTTTGGGATTTCTTGAGTTTCATACAAAAACTCGAATGAAAAAGGGATGGTTTGACGTATGGCTCTCCATTTCCCCGGTTGTACGAATGCGTGACGTATGTCTCGTCGTTCGGACAATCGTCATTCTATTTTCAAAAACATAAAACAAATCCAACACACCAATTTTTGGCCCCCGTGGTCAATCCAAACCTTTCTTCATCCCGTTGGATCAACGAACCCTCTCTTGACTCCGTTGAGTCAATCGAAACCCTTTCGGTCCGCCACGACCATTTTAATCAATGCTCGACTCCGTTGAGTCCATTGACAATCTTTTTTCCTTGTGAGCGTTCATACACGTCTCACAATCTTTCGACCTTTCCAACGTTCATACACGTCTCGGCGGTCTTTTTCCTTGCGAGCGTTCATACACGTCTCACAATATTTCGACCTTTCGAACGTTCATACACGTCTCGGCGGTCTTTTTCCTTGTGAGCGTTCATACACGTCTCACAATCTTTCGACCTTTCGACCGTTCATACATGTCTCGGCGGTCTTTTTCCTTGTGAGCGTTCATACACGTCTCGCAATCTTTCGACCTTTCGAGCGTTCATACACGTCTCGGCGGTCTTTTTCCTTGCGAGCGTTCATACACGTCTCACAATCTTTCGACCTTTCGAGCGTTCATACACGTCTCGGCGGTCTTTTTCCTTGTGAGCGTTCATACACGTCTCCCAATCTTTCGACCTTTCGAGCGTTCATACACGTCTCGGCGGACTTTTTCCTTGTGAGCGTTCATACACGTCTCACAATCTTTCGACCTTTTGAGCATTCATACACGTCTCGACGGTCTTTTTCCTTGCGAGCGTTCATACACGTCTCGACAATCTTTTCCTTTTGAGCGTTCATACACGTCTCGACAATCTTTTCCTTCCGTGCGTTCATACACGTCTCGGAGATCGAAATCACCCGATTAGGTGACGATCTTTTCCTTTGTCAGATTGCAATCACCTGATTAGGTGACAATCTTTTCTTGGTCCGCCAAGACCAAATGAACCATTTCTTGACCCCTCGTGGTCAATCGAACCCTCTTACCCAACGGACATGTTTTACCTATTCTAAGCGCGATTCGTAAACAAACGCTTAAGCCTCCCATGCGCGAGCATACAAGCTATACGCTTAAGTCTCCCATACGCGAGCATACAAGCTACGTTTAATCGCAAGAATACGGCTAAAACATCGTTCATTTAAAACTAACTAACATATGTACGTTTTTCTACCAAAGAACTACGTACGCTTTGAATTCTCCGACTATCGGGAGATACGTAGGAGCAAGATCGACATCTTGTCAAGCGCAATAATATAAAAAACTTTCTTTTTCCCTTTCGTTTGTTTTCATCTCTTTCTCCCCCCCTTTTATTATATTTTCTTTTGACATAGATAAGCATGCGTGCAAAACATCTAAAAACAATTTAAGCTTTAGCCAAATAGAAGGTTCCCGTTGAGTACAACGGACGTGAGGGGTGCTAATACCTTCCCCTCGCGTAATCGACTCCCGAACCCGACAATGGTTGCGATGACCAGTCCTTTTCCTCATCGTCAAGGGTTTTATTATCGTTTCCCTTCCAACAAAAAACTTAAGGGTTTATCAACGTTCCCTTTACACAAAAACTTTGGTGGCGACTTCACAAGGCCTTCCGAGCGTTCGCGAACGTCCTCGGAGGATTGCGCGAAGATGGTCTAAATGGCTATCTTGTGTTGAAGACTTTACTACAATATCATCTATGTACACTTGCATGAACTTTTCTATGAAATCATGGAAGATAGAATTCATTGCTCTTTGGTATGTAGCGCCAGCGTTCTTCAACCCGAATGGCATAACTACCCATTCATATACGCCTATGGCCCCAGGGCACCTAAAGGCCGTCTTTGACACATCCTCTTCGGCTATAAAGATATCATTGTAACCAGAATAGCCGTCCAGCATGCTCAAATAATCAAAACCTGCTGCCGAATCTACTAACATTTCTGCTACCGGCATCGGGTATTCATCTTTTGGCGTAACGTTGTTCAGATCTCTAAAATCTATGTAGACCCTAAGAGTTCCATTCTTTTTCACTACGGGGACTATGTTAGCCAACCATTTGACGTACCTTGCTGTTCTGATGAACTTGCTTCGTAGGAGCCTCTCAATTTCTTCTTTTATCTTCAACAGGATCTGAGGTGCAAATCTTCTTGGAGTTTGCTTCACTGGCTTTTTCCCTGGTCGGATTGGTAGTTTTAGCTCCACTACGCCTCGATTTAGACCTGGCATGTAACATCCCGCTCATAAGTATCAGTTAATTGTGTTAGAAGTCATTAAGCAAGCAAGACAACTTGATAATATTAAGCAATGGCAAATTTGTAAATAAGGCTAAGGGGGAGATTAATTAGAAAATGGAATAAGATATTTATTCCCCTTCATTTCCATTCCTTCACTATACTCTTAAAATCAGATTTTCTCCTCCCTCCTTTCCCATCTCACACGCCCCCATCTCACCATACCAACAACCATCAACTTCATCCCAACTCTTGAGAAGAAACCTTGCAAGAAAGCTTGGATTGGAAGCTAGTATAAGAGAAAGAGAAGAAGGAAACAAAGAAGAATCAAAGAGAAGAGTAGATTGGAGCAAGCTAGGGTTTTGAAGTTGAGAGATTAGTAAGCACCAAGCACAATCAAGGTGAGCTCCCTAAGAATTTTACCTCTTTTTGGGTAGTTTTGTGGTTTAGAGAGGAAAGGAAATCATGAATGATTTTAAGCTAGATTTGCATAAGTTAGTTCCCTTTTGTTAATACATGATTATGCTATGATTTTATGTGTTAAAAACCTTGATTTTGATGTATAAATGCTTGCTGGACTGTGATGTTGTTAAATACTCGTTTTTGAACTTTCTGGAACAGCTACAGGGCCTGGCACCCCTGGATTTATCGTGCCACGATGGCACGCATCGTGCCATGATCATACTGATCAGGCAGCCATCGTGCCACGACAAGGCACATCGTGCCACGATAAACACAGCATGCCACCCCAAATTTTAAAATGTGTTTTAAAGCCAGAAACCATCCGCACAGTTCCAGTATGCCTTTATGCTTTGAATAATGGAAGAATGGATCATAGTATACCATGTATTAGCATGAGAGTGGGATTAGAAACTTAACATAACATTGAGGTTTAACCTCACTAAGAATCAAGACTCAAGCATGACAATGGGTAGAATTAACCCTAAGTTATCAAGTAAGATTTAGGGACTTAGTTCCCAACTCATAGATAATGGCTTATGAGAACGATAAGTCAAGAACCTTTATAGGTTAAAGAGATTTAGAATGAGATTTATCATGTATTAAGCACAAGAATGGAGCTATAGTCATAGTTAAGAACCTTTAATAGGTTAAGCATTCAAGAATGCATCAGATATGCAATAGATATAAGTTATAAGTATAAGAAGAATAAGAACAAGAATTAATCAGATATTAAGTCGTGGCCTTCGTCGTTCACGCCAGTGGGACACGAATGGTTCACGCATAAGTTTACAGTATATTTATTTGCGTCTTCCGTCGTTCACGCCAGTGGGACACGGGAGGTATACGCATCAGTTAAGATTAATATTAAGCCGTGACTTTCGTTGTTCACGCCAGTGGGACTCGAAAGGTTCATGTATAAGTTAAGACTAATAATGAAGTATAATAATTCGCGTCTTCCGTCGTTCACGCCAGTGGGACACGGGGGGGTATACGCGTAAGTTAAGTCGTGTCTTCTGCTGTTCACGCCAGTGGGACACAGGAGGTTCACGCCAGTGGGACGTGTTATTCCGCAAGGATAGCCGCACGACGACAAGAGGAGTCCGGTGTTAGCCTGATATGATAGGAATTTTCACCGGTTATCAGGGGAATGTGCTTCGGGGTTACTCCACCCGGGGGCATCCCGTAAAATGAACCCAGATAATAATGTTTGTTCAACGCTAACAGCTAACTTGAAGACATTTATCAGTTAAATATTTTATTATGTTATCAGACAGAAATAGTTTCAGACAAGTATCAGATAATCAGTTATCAGATGGTGATCCTAGATTCCCCTCGATCACCCAGTTATCAGGATATAGTCTAGATCTCAGGACTATTCAGTATCAGATTCAGACAGTGATCCTAGGTTTCCCCCTTGATCACTTTAGTAAGAAGTAGTCCAGTTTATGACTACACAGTTTAGCAGGAACAGTCAGGTAACCCTCTATGGGTAAGGTTAAGACTTGGCGATCATAGGTATCCCCAAGATTGCCGAGGTAGGCACGGTGACCCTAGGTTCCCTGTGGTTGCCAACAGTAGGTAGGGTAGGAGCTCACTGAGACGTTATGTCTCATCCCTATCCTTCTGGTGCAGGTTTCAGGTGATTAAGAGATGTTCATGATGCTATTCTCCAAGAAGGCGCTGGATGGAGTGCAGTTGCTCGATGAGGACAAGCTCAGGAGGTTTTCAGATTATGTATATATGCATATGAAAGTGTAATTTATGTTATTTGGATAACTGTATTAACGAGCTAACTTGTACTCATTCAGATGTATGTATTATTATTATTGAAAATTTTAATGTACCCAGTATCAGGTTAATACACATGCTAAATATTCTAGATAATTTAGTATGGGTGTTACAATTGGTATCAGAGCAGGTCGATTCAGACCGTGCCTTGGGTCATTAAAGATTCAATAAAAGTAGTGGGACCATTGGGTTCCGGATATTGTTCTAAAGGTCACATCTAGTTGAGCCTGATCAACTCAGTCTAGTATATGACAGTTAGGATAAATGTCCGAGAGCTGAATGTGACCAAGGAGGAATGAAGTTTATGAAGGGTGAAGGTTAAGGTGATAGAATTGTATGACGGAGTTGGCGAAGAAGTAATCAACGCCAAATGGTGGCCATCGAACCGTAAAGTGACTAAGCCTGTTTACGGCAGGGTTTCAGGAATGTCAGAAATATTTAAGGATAAGGTGAAGAACCTTAACACAGTTGGACGCATCATTAAGAGATGTCTCATAGGAGGAGACACGAACAGTAAGAAATTATGGAATCACGACGGAAACCGTGGTTGAGTAGTGGTAATAAGGACAGAGTGTGAGGAATCGAAGGACTCGCGTACTCAAAATGGATGAGTAAGTAGTAATGATAATACCTGTCGCACATCAAAGCGTGTTTCAAGATATGTTCTGTTTGGTAAGCAGATTTGAAATGAGCCAAGTCCAATGGAAAGTTATATACCAAGAGAAGAGAATCAGATTATTTTCATTATGATGAACCGTCGAGATGTTTTATACGAGAAACGCAAGCGTAGCAGCAAGTGATGGTTTCTCAGAACAGGATATTGAATAATGAGTTGAAGTCTCTTGATTTGATGAAGAAGACGAGTTTAAGAGGACACATGGTTATAGTAGATCAGTTTTGAAGGATAACCGGAAATCTTAGCCGAGAAATTATATTGAGACTTTACTATACGGAGTATCGTTATAGATTTCGGATTGTTCAACTATATGCAGAAATTATTTAGATGTTAAGATCAAGATTTGAATGGTGAATGCAGTAACGAGTTGCTAAATGAATTAAAAGGTAATGATGAGGTTCTGAAGCTCGAGATCAGTTAACTGGAGGGATTCGAAGGTAACTTAAGAGGTATGATAAAACCATAGAGACCGTAATTGTCTCGGAAAGATTATTGGTATGAGATCCTTATGGATAGAGATAAAACGATTATTTAATGGGACTTAAACCCTCAGTAGATTCAGTATATGAAAGATGTGGACCTCCAGAAATCATAGAATGTTTTAGAAGACGCCACAAGTGATTGTGAGAGGACTTAAGCTGCTCCAGGTATACTTTTAGGTCGGTTTCTGCAATGATAAAATGATAATACATGTTGGATTGACCATGAGATGGTCACAGAAATCGGAGCATGGCGAATAAGCTAGAACCAGCGTATAAGCTGTTTTGACGGAATCACTGCTTGGTCCGTAGTGGTTGATGAAAATTGTTTACAGGTTTCGACGTATTTTTGAGAAAGTAAATATACGGTTTATGACCGAAAGGAAAACCAAGTCAGATGACGATTAGTCGGTAAGTTAAACTGGTGGTTTAAGCCACGAGAGAATAAACAAATGTAAGGTAATTCTACTGTGATAGCTACGGGTCATTAAGGAACAAGTCAGCCAGAAAATTTTATAATGGTGTATTACCCTTCCTCCAAAGTGATTTGGTTAAATCAGAGTTGCGCAGCGGAAAAGTGGTTTGAGGAAGAGTTAATGAACGATTCTAAGCTGAAGCTTAGAGAACAAGGATGTTTGTGAAGTCCTCGTTAGATTAACCACAGAAAGGCAATAAGCGCCCAAAATTTTTGAACCACGGAATATCAGTGCGCAGTGACGACTCGAACTTGTTATAAGTTCTAGAAGGAAATTTAAAAGTTAAGCCGAGGGATATTTCAAACCTCGAAATACAAGAGAAATGGAAATCAAAGCAGTTTAAGATTCTGTGATAAGAATAAGAAGGATATGTTTCTAGCACAAGTCTAGTGCAAGGGAAGTCACCACTAATACGGTAAATTAGCTAATTTAGCCCAGTAACTTTAGGTGGACTTGAAGAGTAATGTTTAATCAACAGGATCAAGCATAAAGTAATATCAGTAAAGGTTGTACTTGCAAGATGATACTTTGAAATAGAAGCGTTGATGAGAAACGACAATGCAGTGACATATGAGTTTAATCTATGTGTATCCCGTTCTGTCAACATGTCACATGTATCAGGTTATGCTAGTATTACGTATACTTATCAAGTAATACTTAAACTACTCAGATCGTAGTGTAGCAGATTTTTAACGATGGAACGTGTTTTGGCAATGGTGGTACACCATCAGGAATGTATAAGTATGGAGGTTTTTACTAGAACAGATTTGTTGATAACAACCATAACTTAGCAGAAGAGTTCGGAAATTATTGTACTTAACGTTCACCAGTAAAGAAAGAAGGACTTTTATGCAGATTAAAAGTCACTCGTAGACTACAGTAAAGGGCTACGTAAGATCAAGTTTTGAATAAAGGATTAAAGATTAAGTGTGCTATTTTTGATAGCAATCAAGTAGAACTTTCTTTTGAAAATAAGGATCTTGGACTCGATGTTCAGAAATGAGAAATGAGTTCACTATATCGGTAAGTGTAATCATGATCTATGTTAAGTGATAACGTATGTTTAAGAATAAACATGGGTAGCATTGGCGGGGCAAACCTGGCAAGCCAGTTGAAAGGCAAATCCCGGATGTTACAAAATGAGTAAGAATAAGAAAAGATTTCCAATTGATGTGGTAGTGTTTCGAGTATGATAAGATCAAGAATGATGTCCCGTCAGTTGGACAAGGATGAGATGATGTATTGTGTACCCGTCAGTAGTGTACACCTGCTCGCTTATGTATGTAAATTATATGCTATGAATGTACCATGTGGTGTTATATGAG